>OX451736.1:612455936-613655936 GCA_948472305.1 Vicia faba
CAAACCCTAAAAATAATTAAAATTAATTTTTTTTATTTACATTTCTTTCCTTTGAAAATATTTTACATACATAAAAAACCTTTTTGCATAATATATTTTATCTCATATTTATTTATTGTATAGTGTACATTTAAATATTATGCCTTGCAAATTCAATTTGGTTGTAATAATTTAGGGTTTAATTTCTTGTCAAATAATCCCCAATTCAAATTTGTACCCCCCTCCCTATATCATGTTGTAATAGTGTAGAATTTAAATTCTCGCACCTTTTATTGCTTTCAATTATGCCATGATTAGACTTAGCGTTTGTATGCAAAATCAAAACCAACAAGTAGTTTGACCTAATCAAAGACAAAAATGCATGAAAAAAAACAAACATAATGCACACTTGCACCCCTAGGGTTACAATCCACTTGTTGCCTTCAAAAATGGGCCATGGTATGCATGTCAAGTACTTTGTCAAAACAAAACAAAAGATCATAGTCCCTCAATGACGCTATCTGAGTTGCCTAAACCAAAATGATCAAGTCCCTCAAGAAAATTGCCAAAAATACTTGACACTATTGCTATCATGGTCTATACGATGACCCGCGCCTGTCTCGTTTAACATCCTAACACAAGGTTGCTCACCAAATACAATGGTGAAGCAACACTATTAAAAGGGTTAAAAACATAAGAAAGAACTTTGAGTAAGATATGGTAGATAACTCTTATTTACTTGATCAAAAGCTTGCAAAAACATCCTTGCTATCTTCAAAACACACTTCACAACACAATTTCAAAACTCTACTTTCAAACATCGAAAACTTTCCAAAAGACAAAAACACCTTTGTATACATTCAAACAAGAATCATTACAAAGGTTGCCACAATGATGGCCTCTTTTCAAAACATCTTTCAAAATCACACACAAAGCACAATTTCAAACAATTGAAGAGCACCATTTCAAACAATTGAAAAGCAAAGCAAGTGATATAAACAAGTAACTAAGAGCCCATGGATAACCATGGATAGAAAGTATGCTAATACCTTCCCTCTCTATAATCTACTCTCCGAACCCAAGAAAACATCTCAAAGGTCTTTCCTGTTCTTTTGACCTTTCCTTAGAATAAAATAAAAAGTCGGTGGCGACTCTTGCTAAACTGAAACATTTGCGAACACAAACGCAAAATCCCAAGTCAGTTCTCCCACCGTATCACATATGGGCATGGGCTTTAGAGCATAACAACATAGATAGAATAGTTATTTTGGAGGGAATCTTCCTCAATTGTTCAACAATGTTATCGTCACTTTTTCGGATAATTTTCAGTATTTCCTCCATCTCTTGCTTGGAGGAATTTTCAGTAGTTTCTTTCTGCGCCCCTGTCTGGGCAGGCTCAGTCATTTTTTCTTTTCCCCGAGTCTCAATAGTTGACTCATTAATAGGGATACAAACGGGTGTGTTGTACCCCAAAATTTACCCTCCTATATTTCTCAATACATGTCAAGTAAGGTCCTCAAATTGCTCAAGGAAGCCCAAGGGTTGACCAGACAAACTCTCTCCTAAGGCAGTCTACCTTAAATTAGGGTTTCATTTTTCATAAAGATGCTTAAATCAAAAGGATCCCAAATGCTCACCATTGTTCTAATATGTTATCAAGATCATCCATGTCAAGTTTGAAGCCTTACAGAAGAAGTTTGCTCAGTCAATTTCTCAAAGGCCTAAAATTGACTATGCTAGGTAAAAAGTCAATTGTGGCCAATACACAGTAAAACTTCAAGATTTTTGATCAACATACTCATTTTGAAGTAGCATTCATCAGTTTATCATGGGTTGATCATGATTCATCAAGGATTGCTCATAATTCATCAAAACCCAAAAGTTGCTAAATTAGGGTTTTACAGGAAAAGTCAACTACACTTTGACCAAGCATAACTTTCTCATACTTTATCAGAAATGACCCATTCAAAGCTCATTTTGAAGAGGATGAAATTACATACAATTCATATTCATCTACCAAGTTCAAAATATGCACTCACAAAAAGATATTAATTTTTACATTATAGGTCATTTTGAAAAGACAACAAAAACACCTTTTGGGTCAAAGCTTCATACATGAACATGGAAGGCTAAATTGAGATGATACCAAAAGGGTTGCTTAGAGGACATCTTAAGGTTTCTAAAAAGTCAAGAACACCCTCCTAGGGTCAAATTTGAGGGAGTTATGCATTGGACAAGTTGACCCTTTTTGCAAAATTGCCAAAAGTCAAATGTGCTCAAATTTGCATTTTTTTGCTAAATGGGCCCAACTTTTTATGCTTGCACCTCAATTATAATGTGGTCCATGACTCAAATGCGGACCCATAATTTGTTTGCTTCATTTTTCAATTTATTTTGATTTTTCATTAATTAAAAATTGAATTAAATCAAATAAATGATGAAAATTATCAAGATTTGATTTGATTGGTTTTTTTGACAGGTTAGTAACCAAGACTTGATGAGCTTGCAAGATCAATTCGAATCAATGGGTAATTGGAACAAAAAGAGCATGATTAGGCCAAATTTGTAAAGTTTACATATGCCATGAAAATAAAATCAAATCTTGAAAAACTTCCAAAGATGTGATCAGTTTTACAACCGTAATGCATTCTATAATATATATTGAATATTTCCAAAGCAAGGATAGAGGTGGAGCAGTCGTGAAAGAGGCAAACAAAGCTGAAAAAAATTCAAGAAAAGTGGTGATCCAATTTCCATACTAGAGACCAAATCGTGCCATCTTTCCTTTGCCAATTGATTGCTGGAGGTCTCGGGATCATATTCTAATCATTAACAAGCCTCTCCAGGTCCTGAAACCCGTTATAGAAGCCACACAGTTAGCAACATTTTTCATTTTCATTTTCATTAATTTATACACCATTTGCACGTTTTGATGGCATATACTTATTCCTTAACATGTTTGCAAGCTAATCATTATATTCAATTGCGTTTTTGGTGATTGTATGACAAACTGTCATAGCTAGGGTTTTAAGTTCTTGTTTAGGGCTTTGCAGGATAGGTAAAATTGGACATTGATTCTGGTACCATGAGACTCGTGAGGATGAGACGAGTTGATTGGTACCAGCCATGGTCATTTATGTTGCCTATGGACAATTTTTGAAACACACAGTGTTGTAGCTACAACGCAATGTTCGTAGGTAAAAACCTATAGGGCTAACATGACAGATGGGAGGAAGAAGATGAGGCGTGGCGCCCCCTGGTTGGGAAATTTGAATTTAGCGTGTTTTTTCATTTAATCTTTGTTTTTTCATATATTAGATTTGGTTTTTATTATATATACAAGTAAATCAGATGGCTCAGTTGGCAAGCATGCAGGGGAAGAGTGCCTAAGGACCTGGGTTCGATCCCCAGGTCCCAACCTTTATTCATGTTTTTCTTCAACAGCCAATCTAGCACATTACCCGTCAAAAGGTCCACCATATACTATCAGGATCTGGCCATCCAATTCTCCAACGCTTTAGATCAATGTGCCACTCTTGGAGGACCACCATACGCCTCTAGTCAACATCCACATTGAATCAGGCAAAGTCAAACAGGCCTGGGTCTTTTGGGCTCAAAATCTCAAACAGCACCCCCCATAATTGCTAATACAGGCCCATTTACTAACTTTTCTTTATTTCTTTTTCTCTACTTTTTTTATTCTTTATTTTCCTTTATTTATTTAATTGACAAATTAATTTATTTTTTCACAAAAAAACATAAAATCAATAATTCACAAAAATTAGGGTTAGTTTTTTTACTTTATTATTATCAAAATTAATTTAATTTAGTTTAATTAAGGAAATTGTAACTTGTTTTCAAAAATAAAATCAAATAGCAATTAGGTTAAACTTTTGATCAAATTTTATTTTGCTCTTTTTCTCAGATAAACAAAAATACAAAAAATAGGTTTTAGGAAAAATTAATTTATTTTCTTAAATTAAAACTAATTAGGATTAGGATTTTCTTTTCAATTTAACAATTTCTCCATTTCCTTAAATAACAAAACATGACCAAAACTTTTTTTACCAATCGCAATTAGGTTTAGGCAAGGGTCAAAACCCTGGTTATCTCGTATTCGACTCATCGAGCGCGCTTTATTATTTTTACGATATTGTTGTAACTGTTCATGGTTTGTAATAGTTTAATCTAGGGCTTTTATTTATCGCTTTCTTTTCCAGGGTTTTTTGGCTATGTAAATTAATCCCCCTCCCCGAAGCCTTGTAATAGCGTAGATTTACTTTCTTGAATTTTAATTCTCGTAAATATTTGACTGTTTAGATGTATGCTAATAGGATTGTATGACAAGAATGCATGACAACTTAATCCAGTTAGAAAACCCTAATGTGCAAAGACTAAATAATTGAAAACAGATCACTCGCACATATCACTCTTAGGGTATACTCACACTTCGGTTGCCTTCGGTAAACGGTCATTAAGTATAGGGTGTCTTAGTGGTTGCCCTCCTGTCTAAAAATATCAAACGTTGCCTCGGAAATGTTGCCTCAGAAATGTTGCCTCAGAAATGTTGCCTCGAATACGATCTTAAGACTCTAGGGTTATTACTAAGGTGTCCTAACATTGCTTTAGTGACCGTACGTCCCTTTCGAATTGACCCTTACAACTACAACGATGGTGCTACCTATTTCTCAATAGTAGGATAGCACTGTCTAAAGGAAACAACAATAGAAACTATCTTTTTTCGAGTAGGTAGATGCTAGGAGGTACTTGCTCAAAACAAACTTTTTCCACACTTACACATTTCAAACCAATTTTCAAAACAACTTTGTCACACCTTTGAGGACTGATGCAAGGGTTATCACGAGGTTAAATTTTTCTTTAAAAAAAACAAAGCATATACACAAGCAATTTTAAAAGATGAGCAAGTACCTAAGAGCCCATGGTAAACCATGGATAGAAAGGGTGCTAACACCTTCCCTTTCTATAATCTACCCCCCGTACTCAGAATATCTCGAAAATGGATTTTTTTCTGTACTTTTTTCCTTTCCGGTTGGATGAAATAAAAGTCGGTGGCGACTCTTGCTTACCGCGACATTTTGCAAACAAAAAACACAAAACGCAAACCAGCATTTCAAAACAGTCAGTTCTGCCACCGTATCACAGAACTAGCGAATCTGCCGGGGACTTAATAAGTGGGGTATACCTTAGGATCTAGTTCATCATAATTGCTTCTCTTGTTTGTCTTGTTTGTTTTACTTTTAAGGGTTGCTGCTTGGGGTTACTATAGATCCTAACCCGAATCTGGGAGATGCCTTTTAGGTAAGTAGCAATAGACTGTGAGGGAACTGTATGGCATAGACTGATACGGTTGAAGCCGTGGCTACGTTGGTGTGGCACTTTGGTCGGTACCGGTATCCTTTGTGGAGAAACGAGGAGAATACGGGTCTGCCGCATGGTGACGTTAAGCATCAACTGACCTTAGAACCTTTAATCATCCAAATTTTCCATTAGAAAGTAGTGAGATAGCCGGCCTCGGTCTAAAGCTGAGAATTGGTTGATACTCGATGCTATACTCATTGAGACCATACTCTCGAGATAGTTCCGGCCGCAAGAAAAGATTGCGTGAGCTGAAACCATGACCGATGGAGGATGGTCAGTGATATTGAGATCCCCTAGAACCCGATTACTTTTTCTAGGACCGGTTGAAACCAACTTAACTTCAAGATGGTATTACCTTTGACCTCATGCAAGCCTTAAACCTAAGGGCTTTGTGTGACTTGTTTGTCTTTGCCATGCCTGTTATCTGCTATACCTGTTGTTTTTTATCATGACATCATGCATCATAACATAGCATACATGCTTGATTACACTAACCATTTCAAAGACCAAGGGAATTTATCTTTGTTCTGTTTTGCAGATCATGACCTCCGCACGTAGAAAGACAATCCGAGTCAACTTTGTGGAGATACCATCCCAACTCAAAGAGCTATTGTCAAAGATTTTTGAAACTTCTAGGTTCATTAAGAGACATGGTCAACTTCTCAGCTTGGTTACTTCAAACCCTGACGAACAGATGATGAGTGTACTTTTCCAGTTCTTCAATCCCGAGCATCACTGTTTCACCTTTCCATATTATCAGTTGGTACCCACCTTGGAGGAATTCTCTCATCTATTGGGCATATCCATTCTTGAACAGGTACCCTTCACAGCTATAGAAGAAGTTCCTAAGCCAGAAGTCATTGCCTCAGCTTTGCATTTGAAACGATTTGATGTGGTATCCAATTGGGAAAATCGAAGCGGAGTCGAAGGTTTTCTAGCCAAATTTCTGATAGACCAAGCTAAGCTATTCTGGGATGATATAGATTTTCAGGCTTTTGAGGATGTCTTGGCTCTTCTTATCTATGGTCTGGTTCTCTTCCCTAATCCGGATTCCTTTATAGATGTGAATGCTATCACGATTTTCCTCTCTCGCAATCCTGTGCCTACCTTGCTTGGAGATATCTTGCACGCCCTCTATACTCATACCACAAGGAGAAGAGGAACTCTTATGTGCTGCATGCCATTGTTGTCCAGATGGTTTATTTCTCACCTCCCTAAGTCTGTGCTGAAGAACGAAGAGGGTTTGGGTTGGTCGCATAGAATAATGTCACTTGCTCATACATATATTATTTGGTGTTCCCGAGCTATGGATGGCGTTGCTGTTATTGACCACTGTGGGGGGGTACCCTAAGGTCCCATTACTTGGTATCAGAGGAGGTATAACTTACAATCCTTGTCTAGAATTACGGCAATTTGGTCGTGCTCGGAGGGATGGTCCCCATAGGTTACTTCTCGAGGATATTGCATTCGACTATGAAGAGGATGTTGAAGGGCATCGCTGGAGGTTCATACGAGCTTGGGGAATGGTAAATAGATCATACCCCCATGAGTTGGGACCGAAGACTTCCCTTCCTATGCAGCCTTACCTCCAATGTGTCCGAGCTCGCGCACAGAAGCTTGTGATGCCATATGTTGCAGTGTTACCAGTGATTGTGGAACCCACTACTGAAGACGGTATTCCTTACACAATTCTCTATCCTTACATGCCTACTTATCTTGGGGAGATACAAAGGGATTGGATCCAGCTGAAGAATGAGCGAGATACTCACAAGGAGCAGTTCCATGAGAAAGATAGGAAGGTGTTGAATCTTACCAGACAGCTCGAGGAGGAAAGAGTGCTCATTGACTACATCAGCACAAAGAGAAAGCGTCCATGGGACTTTTGATTTTGCTTTTCTAAGTTTTAAATTTGTTTTATTTACTTCTTTGTAATGCCTTAAGGGAATTGTTGAACATTTCGAAGTTAAACTAATAAAGTTTGTTTATTTCTGGTTTGCAAATTTAAATCTCCCAAAGTCTTTGAAATCATTACATACGCATCCCATTATCATGCACATCATCACAGGTACTACTACAGGTTTCTTATCCTCTTTGCTGTTTATTTCAGCAGAAATGTCTTTCGATCGAGCCATCAAAGAGCTTCAGGCACAGAACACCCAGTTCCAACAAATGTTCGTAAGTCTGGCTAAAGGACAGGAGGATCTGAAAACTCTCATTCTGAAATAGAAGAAGAAGAAGAAGAAGGTCGTTCTTCTGAATATGGGAAGAAGGTTTGGGGAAAGGTTGAAGCAGCAAGCTGATCTGACTTCTTCATCCAAGGAAGGGGAGAACCAAGAAGAAGAAAAGGACCCCAGTCATGCAGTCTCTGATGATAATATTGATTTTGATGATGAGCAATATCCTCCTGCCGTGGATATGTACAAGAAGCTAGCAGACCGTCTGAGTGCTATGGAAATCCAGAAGATACCTGGTTTGGATTTCGGAGAACTAGGACTGGTATCGGGAGTAATCATCCCTCATAAATTCAAGGCTCCCGTTTTTGATAAGTATGATGGAGTGTCTTGCCCGAAACTCCATCTCCGCTCTTATGTTAGGAAAATTCAACCCCATACAGCTGATAGAAATTTGTGGGTGCACTTCTTTCAAGATAGTCTGTCAGGGACTCAGCTTGAATGGTTCTACCAGTTGGAAGGGGCCAATGTTCGAAACTGGGAAGATCTTGTTGCCGCTTTCTACAAGCAGTACCAGTATAATGCCGACCTTGCTCCCACTCGTACTCAACTCCAGAGTATGTCCATGGGTGTAGGCGAAGGTTTCAAAGATTACGCTCAGAAATGGAGAGATTTGGCTGGAAGGGTTCAACCCCATTTATCTGATCGGGAGTTAGTTAATATGTTCTTGGGGGCACTGTCTGGTCCATTTTTCAATCACTTGATCAGAAGTTCATCGTCTGGTTTCACCGAGTTGATTTTAACTGGATAAAGAGTGGAGGCTGGAATTCGAAGTTGAAAAATACAAAAGAATTCCTCTTCGAGTTCGATAAAGAAACCTTTTACGGGGAAGAAGGAAGCCAGTGTAGTTTATAGCCCGAGGGGCCAAAACAGATCTGAACACCGTCCAACGGTAAGTGCTGTAATGATACCAAGACCCGCTGTTTCTCCATAATGCAACAATAAACAGAGGGTGGAAAGACCACAGCGACAATTTACCCGCATTAGTATGACATTGGCTGAAGTGTTACCTCACCTGCTAAAATCTAACTTGACCACATTGAGGGAGGCTCCCAAAAATCCCAACACTACCTCTCCTAGATACAATCCCAACGCGCGATGCGCCTACCATTCTGAAAGCCCTGGCCATGATACCAATGACAGTTGGGCTTTGAGAAACAAAGTACAAGATTTTTTGGAAGCTAAGGAGGTAGAGTTTGATGCTCCAGAAAAACCGAATGTAATAACTGCCCCTATGCCCAAACATGGTCGTGGGGTTAATGTTGTTGACAATGATTTGTTTGTGACCTTTGTTGAAGAAATTTATACTCCTCTTATGAATGTTAAGAGGAATCTGCTGTTGGCCGGTGTATTCCCAGGTTGTGGTGAAGGTTGCCACGTGTGCTTGATTCTACCTACTGGTTGCCATTTGTTGAAGTCAGCTGTTCAGTGCCTGATGGATAATAAAGAGATTTTGTTCGAGAAGACTATGACCCCTGTTGTTCCCAATGTAGATGTTGCCATCATAACCATTTCCGCCAATCCTTCCAAGGTTTCCTCGAGAAAACCTGTTAGGATTACATTTGTCCCAAGAATTGTTCCGCTAATAATCACCTTTCCTGGTCCCATTCCATACACTTCAGACAAGGCTGTCCCATGGAACTATGGTGCTGATGTGTATTACCATGTGTGATACGGTGGGAGAAATGACTTGAGGTTTTGCGTTTGTGTTTGCAAATGTTTCGGTTTATCAAGAGTCGCCACCGACTTTTTATTTTATCCAAAGGAAAGGTCAAAAAGCAAAGGAAAGACCTTTAAGATGTTTTCTTGGGTTCGGGGGGTAGATTATGAAAAGGGAAGGTGAAAGCACCTTTTTCATCCATGGTTATCCATGGGCTCTTAGTTACTTGTTTAGATCACTTGCTTTTGCTTTTCAATTGTTTAAAATGGTGCTTTGTAGTTTTGAAAATGTTTTGAAAAGAGGCCAACGTTGTGGCAACCTTTGTAATGATTCTTGTTTGAATATATACAAAGGTGTTTATCTTTTGAAAAGATGTTTCAATGTTTGAAAGTTTGTTTTGGGAAATATTTTGAAATTGTGTTGTGAGGTGTGTTTGAAAATAGCAAGGATGTTTTTGCAAGTTTTGATCAAGTAACTAAGAGTTGTCTACCCTATCTACTCAAAGATCTTTCCTACACATTTTTAACCCTTTTGACAGTGTTGTTTTACCATTGCATTTGGTAAACAACCTTGTATTTGGATGTTAAACGGGACAGGCGCGGGTCATCGTATTGACCATGATAGCAATTGTGCTAAGTATCTTTAGCAAATTTTTGAGGGACTAGATCATTTTGTATAGGCAACCAAGATAGCGTCATCGAGGGACTATGATCTTTTGTATTGTTTTTGTTTTGCCAAGATACTCAACATGCATAACATGGCCATTTTAAAGGCAACAAGTGGATGAAAACCCTAAGGGTGCATATGTGCGTTGTGTTGTCAATTTACATGCTTTTATGTCTTGTATAAGGTCTAACTATTTGTTTTGATTTTGGATATTGCATACAAACCCTAATCTCTAACATGGCATATTTGAAAGCTATAAATGCGTAAAATAAATCTACGATTATTACAACATTGATATGGGGAGGGGGATACAATTTTGAATGGGGAGTATTTGCATGTAAATAAAACCCTATGATTTACTATTACATCCAAATTGAATTCTTTGCATCAAATAATAAAAAAGCAATATTTAAATAAGCAATTTAAGTATGAATATGCAAAATATTATAAGTATGCAAAAAAAATATTTTGTTTATTTTTATGTATGTGAAAAAAATAATATTTAATGTATTAAAAAAATAAAAGATTATTTTTTATTAAGGGTAAAAACCCTAATTTTCTTTAAGAAAGTATATATATTAATTATATTATTTATGTACAATAAAATAAAATAATAAAATATATACAAATATCAAAAAATAAAAAAATATTAGAAAAAATATCATTTAAGTATGTAAATAATAAAAATAAAAATGTAATATTTTTATGTATTATTTTCATGTTTTATTAAAGAAAATAAAAGTATGTTATTTAGTAATTATTTTTATGTTAGAAAAAATAATAAAAAATGCAAAATAAAATGTGAGAATTTATGAAAATATTTTTGGTAATTTTTTTATGTTTAGAAAAATATTTTAAAGTCAGAAATGAAAAAGAAATAAAAAATTATAAAAAAATAAAACAATGGGCCAAGGGGGTGCAGACAGTAAGGCTGGGGGTGTCAAAAGTGAGAAACAAAGGCCCAACCCAGTTCCAGCTTCATCTTCAACCTTTGAAACAGAAAAAGTGCGCGCCTGTGTACAAATGTCCAACTCCTGTATACGTGCTCTAAAGCAAAAACTCATGACACCAAAGTTATAACATTTTTCAAGACGATTCCAACCATATAAAGAACTTAATCTAACTCTTAAAGACCAGAGATAATTTCTCTGGCCCTAAATTCTAACCTAACTTTTTCAGAATGTTCATCAATCAAATTCTCTTAGCACACTTAACTTAAATGAAATCTATGCATATGTACAGCTTAATGGCTATGAATACTACATTTTTTATTCACAAACCTAAGCCTAATGATTCCTAAATAGGGAGATAGAAAGTTGGAAAAAATACCTGTTTCAGTTGAACTCGTGTATGGCAATGTGGAGCTTTTCAGTGAGACCTGAGGTGCTTGGGAGCTTGCCTGAACATCCTCTGACCTTCCCCAATGCTTAGTTTGCTTTGGACTTGTTTGAACAAGCTTGTAGAAGTCAACCTGCACAAGCTGAAAACAGAAATGGTGAAGCTTGCAAATGGAGTTACAGTCAATGGCCAATGATTGGGATAGCTCAGGTGGGTTATATGGAAGGTATTGGAACAGGTTTGGGGCAAAACGCACGAGTGGTTTTTGTTATGGAACTCCAAGTGCAGAAGCTGCCTTGTTTTGCAAGAAGAATGTGTTTTAGTGTTTTGAAAGGCTTGAGGGTTGAATAACTCGTGTTTCTGGCTCAAGGCAAAGTGCAAAACTTGTTTCAAATGCTTGCAAGAATTGGTTATAACAGATACTCAAGTTGTGTCTCTTTTGCACATTTCTTGGTTATGAAGCAAAAGGTGGGAAGTGACAAAGAGCAGGCCTGTACAGGCTAGCTCTAACCCTTCATACATTGTGTGAGCTTGTCCTCAAGTTTGTGGATTTAGTTTGATGTTCAAGATTTGGTTCAAGGCTCAAGGGATGCAATTTGACATAAAGCAAGTTTTGACAAAAATGGCAATGTTGCCTTTTTGCTATTTTTGGATTAATCTCTTGTGTAATCCTCTAATGATCAGAACAAAGCTTCAATCCATTGGGTTTGAATTTAATTCTTGAGTGTGGAAGGGTTTAGGTACCTGTAATCAAGTACAAACAATGCTGGATGGAAATTGCAACTTGTGTCAACATGAAACATGCCATGGATCAAAGTGAGTTTTTGCCAAATTCAAACCTTCGATTCTCCATAACCATAAATGATTTTGGAGAGTTCTTTGACATTTTGAAAATCTTTTAACATGCTCTAAAATCCATATTTGAAATGCATTTTGAGATCCCAAGTGGAACTAGGTGAAAAGTTGCCATGAAGATAGGTCAAAATCCTGCCTAAACTAGGGCAAAATTTCACTAAGTTAAAAGTTTCATGGACCCTTGTTCCAAAAATCATAACTTGAGATCCAAGCTTCTTTTGAGAAAAATTTGTGAATAAATGTTTTAGATTTTGTGGAGGAATACAACTTTCATGTTGGAAGTTTTGTTTGAATCCAATTGCATCAAGGTAAAAATGTTGGGCAAAGTTAGGAAATTAAGGAAATTTCATAACTTAAAAAAATTATAAGTTATGAAATTTTTCAATCCTAAACCCTAATTTGCAAAATTAGGTTTCTTGATGAACAAGTTTCATGTTTTGACACATCTTGATGAAAAATGACCCTTGGCACTTGATTTTGACCAAAAAGTCAAAGTTTGACTTTTCAGTGTACAATTGATTTTTGATCAGTTGACTGGAAAATTCATTTGTCAATCCAATGCAATTGAGATCTTTTGAACCTTGTGAATAGGTCAAGATGATGCCATTGAGTCCTTGAATCCATGATTGAACCCAATTTGCCATTGGCTTGGTGAAAAGTCAGAAATTGCCCTTCTACAGTCAAAACCCTAAGACCATTTTGCCCTTTTGATGATCTGATCAAATTTCTTGAGGAGTTGTGGTACAAACTTGACTAAATGGTTAATATGAGCCTATAATATTGATGTGGATCAAAATTTATGAGGTTTGACTGTAAATTGGCCATAGTTGACTTTTTCCCCAATACAGTTTATTTCTATGTCAACTGTCCAATTGACTGGGCAAAAATTTGATTCAAGGCTTGAAACTTGGTATGAGCAATCTTATAAGTCCAACATGAAGCATGAAAGTCACATTGAGCATTAGAAGTCCAAAATTCCTTGTGCAAACTCAAACCCTAATTTAGGTCAACAATGTCAGGAGATGTCTTGAGCAGAGCAAACCCTAGCTTTGTCTTGAGTTCAAAGGGTCTTGTGAGGAGAAATCTTGATAAAATGAGAGGGAAAATTTTGGGGTACAACAGCTGCCCATGTTCAATCTTCTTGAACCTGAAGAGTTAGATTGGCGAGTTTGCCTTTCGTGACTCGAAGGTAAAAGAGGATTGGACACTAGAGTGCCCGTAAATTTGCGCTCGTCAAAGTATAGTTGAGGGAATGGGATTAAAGATGCCATTTGGAAGATGTGACAGAATCTTGTCGGAGATTGTCTTAGAGATGCCATCCAAGAAAATTGATCGCATAAGAGATTCCTTGGCGAGAGCCCATATTCCTGTTATTGAGGAGGTCTACACCGGGGAATGCTGGTCTCTTTCATGGTAGAAATAGAACTTCATTCGTCTGTTATTCTACTAGGGAGTCATCTCTTGGTTGAAGAGGTGACAGTAAACTGATATCTGGTCAACATCTAGGCTTTACAGTCTTGTATTGCTATCTGGTCAACATCCAGGCTTCACGATACCTTACTTTATATCTGGTCAAAGTCCAGGTTTCAAAAGAATATCAAATGGTTATCCGGTCACCTCCGGGTTTCCCTTTAATTTTGGGGCCTACTCATATCCGGTTGAATCCGGGCTTCAAAGTAATTGGTCGAGTAAACTGTTATTTGGTCAACGTCCAAGTTTCACAATATACCTTACTGTTATCTGGTCAACGTCCAGGCTTCACAGTCTTGTATTGCTATCTGGTTAATGTCCAGGCTTCACAATACTTTACTTCCTATCTGGTCAACGTCCAGGTTTTAGAAGAATTTGCAGGGGATTCAACTATTTTCCAGTCGATCTCCGGGCTTCAGTATAATCAAGATAAAATCTGGTCGAATCTAGGCTTCATAACTGGAACAGGAATCTTCCCCTTGATTTGAATAAGCAAACAGGAGAGCATCCGTGTCTGGAGCATCTCTAAGCCGTTTTCTGAGATTTGAATATCTGTTTTAGGTAGCTATCAATTTCATCCTGAAAAGGGTAGAATGTTAGCTGAAACACAAAGTTATGTTGCATGAAATGTATGATGCAATAAGATGTGTTTTATCAATGTTCATGATTTATGAATGTAATGTATGCGCATATAAGCTGATTAGTTGTTTTGCTGAGGAAAATAAATCCTGGGTAGCTGAAGATAATAAAAATCTTTGACTGTTGTCAGGGAAAATAAATCCTTGACCATCGTTGGAGATTCAAAATCTTTGACAACCTCTGTGGTGAGAAGCTATATTGCTGGGGAGATCAGGAGTTTGGGTTGTATGCCAATCTACTGGGGACTTCAAGAATGAGAATCTCCGTTCTGTTGGGGATATCAGGGGAAAACTAAATGGTTTCTGCTGGGGATTGGTAGCTTAAAGTTTCACCTCCGCTGGGGATCTTAATGACGTGCTGATTTGATTGTGTATGGAAACTTGACTTCATTGAGGAAGAAGGTTTAAAAATAACTCTCCGGGGAATTATCTGGTTTTAAAGCGATTCTCCGGGGAAATCGGAGGAAACTGGATGGTCTCCAATGATGTTCAAAGGTCAAAGGTTTCACTTCGTTTAGGGAAGAAAGTTTCTCCTTCAATGAGGGTTTGTAGTTCAAAGTTTTGCTCCGCTGGGGATTGGGAATTTGAAAATGCAGCTCTGATGGGGATTCTTGAAACTCAACTCCGCTGGGGATATGCATTTCAAGGCTTTATTTCCGCCGAGGATCTGGATGATGTATTGCAGGGGATTTCTCCTGGAATAGCATAAAGACATTTTCATATACTTTCATCCTATCAATAATTATTCTTTCTCATTTCGTTTTATTTGTAAGCAGTGATTATATTCAAATGCATATGCTCATTTAATAAATCATTGGACGTTTTCTAATAAAACACAAGTATAAAAAAGAAAGAAAAGGCAAACAATTTTCTGCACTTTGAAGTATCTTTGTATTAACTTTGTGTAAGTATTTTGTACAAAGGAGACAAACATCCTAGTAAGAGAATGTTGTCATAAAATTGAGAAAAAATTTATACAAAGAAAGATGGCTATGTGTGAACATTCCATGGGGTTCCCATTCTGCTATAGCCTTCGTGTGATACGGTGGGAGAACTGACTATGATTTTGCGTTTGTTTTCGCAAATGTTTCGGTTGAGCAAGAGTCGCCACCGACTTTTTATTTTATCCTAAGGAAAGGTTAAAAAGCACAACAAAAACCTTTGAGATTATTTTCTTGGGTTCGGGGAGTAGATTATAGAAAGGGAAGGTATTAGCACCCTTTCTATCCATGGTTATCCATGGGCTCTTAGTTACTTGCTTAGATCAACTTGCCTTGGTTTTCAATTGTTTGAAATGGTGCTTTGTGCGTGGTTTTGAAAATGTTTTGAAAAAGATGCCTTGTCTAGGCTACCCTTGTAACAATTCTTTACTCGAATGTTTTACAAAAGGTGTTTGTCTTTTTGAAAAGATGTTTCAAGGTTTTTTGAAAGTTTATTTTGAAAGTGTTTGTGATGTGTGGTTTGAAAAAATAGGCAAGTGTTTTTGTTTTGCAAGTTGACAAGTACTTAAGAGCCATCTACCCTAAAGTTCTCAAAGATTTTTGCTATGTTTTAACCCTTTTAACAATTTTGTTCCACCATTGCATTTGGTGGACAATCTTGTGTTAGAAGGTGAAAGGGATGGGCGCGGGTCATCGTTTAGACCATAATTGCAATAGTGCCAAGTATCTTTGGGCAATGTTTTCTTTAAGGGACTTGATCATTTTTTAGGCAACTTTCGAAAGCGTCATCGAGGGACTATGATCATTTGAATTATGTTTGTTTTTGCCCAAAGAGACCTAACATGCAATATGGCCCATTTATTGAAGGCAACAAGTGGAATACCCTAGGGGTGCAAGTGTGATTAGTGTTGTCCATTTTCATGCTTGTTTATCTTGAAATTAGGTCAAACTATTTTTGTTGTTTTTGATTCGCATACAAACCCTAATTCTAACATGGTATATTTAGAAAGCAATAAAGTGCGAAAAATAAAGTCCTAAACTATTACAACACAATATATGGGGAGGGGGGTACAAATGTTCTAATGGGGGTATTTTGACAAGGAATTTAAACCTAGACTATTACATCAAAATTGAATTATTTACAAGATATTTAATTGCACAAATTAAATGGAAATAAAATAAATATGCAAGATGCAAAAAGGTTTTTTATATGTATGAAAAAAAAGTATTTTTATATGTCAAATAAACAAAATAAAAAGTATTATTTTTTTTGGAGTTTTTATGTTTAGGGCAAAACCCTAATTTTATTAAGTAAAAGGTATTAATTATTTAATATATACAATATTTAATAATTATGTACAAAAGTAAAATAAAAATGAAGTATATTTATAAAAAAGGTATTTTTAATGTCAAATATTAATAAAATAAAAATGTATATATTTTTTGTATTTTTGTCCTAAATATTCTAATAAATATATATATATATATATATATATATATATTTGTATTATATGATAAATATATTAAATATGTGTAAAAATATAATATTTAATATTTACAAAAAAAAGTAGTTTTGATATAAAATGTTTTCAAGAGAGAAAATAAAATGAAAATCAGAAATAAAATAAGTTTGCATTATTTTTGGTATTTT
Source organism: Vicia faba (assembly GCA_948472305.1). Lineage (NCBI taxonomy): Eukaryota > Viridiplantae > Streptophyta > Magnoliopsida > Fabales > Fabaceae > Vicia > Vicia faba. The sequence goes on from OX451736.1 coordinate 612,472,745, forward strand.
TAAATAAAAGTGTTTATGTATTTATTTATGTACGAATACCTATTTAAACAAATAAATGGCTAATAAATTCAAAAATGGTGTGAAAAATATTTTTTATATTTTTAATATTATGAGAGAAAATAAATAAGTCAGAACAAAAAAGAAAAAGTCAAAAAATCATGAAAATAAGTATAATGGGCCCAAGAGGTGTAAAAGCAAAAATAGGGTGCAAATAAGAAAAGCTAGAACAAGCCCAGCCCAAAGGACCTTCTTCAACCTCTGGCCAGAAACTTTGTCAAAAACGCGCGCTTGGAACACTGATTCAAACATCTGGATTCCTGGACTTTTAGCACAAACTTACAACATAATAAATGTTAAGCATCAAGCCACGATTCTGGACATGTAAAGAACTCATCCTAACTCTCAGAAATGAGAGAGAATTTCTCCATTCCCAAATCTTAACCTAACTTTTTTATCAATTTTCAGACCTCAAATTCTCATAGCACAGGCAAAATAAATGGAAAGTAAAGGCATGTACAGTTTCAGGGGCATGAGTAGAACACTTTTTATTCACAAACCTAGAGCTAACAATACCTACATTGAGAGTTAGAAATTCATGAATATACCTGTTCAGTTGGAATCGTGTCTGGCAATGGAGGAGCTTTCAGGGAAAGATGATGCTTTGTACAGCTTGCTTGAAGTGTGAGGATGCTATTCCAATACTTGGTATGCTTTGAAACCTTCTATATCAAGCTGCAGAAGTCAACCTGCAAGAGGAAGAAGTGAAAATGGCCAAACTGATTAGAGGAGTTACAGTCTACTTCTAATGCTTTGGATAGTTTGGATTGATGGTAAGGAAAGTGTTTGAACTGGTTTTGGCCAAGATGCACGATGGAAATGAACTGTGGGATTCAAGTTGCAGAATATGCCCTGTTTTGCAACAAAACTGTGATTTTCTGTGTATGGATGGATGAAGGGTTGTTTGGTCATGCTTTAGGTCAGTTAGGGAGTGTGAAATGTGAGGACAAAGTTTGCTTAGGTTGGTCTTTGCTGAGATGAGAGTTGTGTTCTGTTATGCTATGTTTCTTCTTACTTAAGCAACAAAAGGCCAAGTTGAGTTTCTAGCTTGTACAGGCCCCTCTAATGTGCTGCTAACCTTCCCCTTGATAAGTGTGTTTTATTCATAAACTTGTGCCAAAGAGATTTTCACTGTACTCCTTGATTCACAAACTTGACATAAAGCCAAACTTTACAAAAATGGATAAAGTGCTTTATCTAATTAAGGCTTAATCTAACATGTAATGTCCAAATGCACAAAATAATGTTAACACACAATGGATTGGCATTTAATTATTGAGTACAAATGGGATTAGAGGCCTGTAAATAGCTTATGCATGCTGATTTGAAAAGTTGCACAAGTTATGAACATGTAAATGGCTCATGAACAAAGTGAGTTTTTCCCATATTGCAAAATTCGATTCTCTCTAACCATGAGGTTGTTTGATGAGTTCTTGGACATTTTGGAAAGCTTGGAATGTGTACTTTAATCCATCTATGAAATTCAAATTGAAATTCCAAGTGGAAGTATGTGAAAAATGGTCTTGAAGTTAGGCAAAAATCCTGCCTAAAATAGGTCAAATTTTCTCTAAGTTAAGAATGGTTTGGTACCCTTGTTCCAAAAATTGTAACTTGAGATACAAGCTTCTTTTGGGAAAACTTTGTGAATCAAAGTTGTATATTTTGCAATGGAATACAACTTTCATGTTTTGACTTTTGCTTGAATCCAAATGAATCTTGGTGAGAAAGTGGGGCAAAGTTAGGAAAAAATTAGGGTTTTTCATAACTTAGAAAAATTCTAAGTTATGAAAAATCTTCATTTCAAACCCTAATTTGCAATTCTTGATTTCTTGATGAACAAGTTTCATGATTTGGCATGTTTTGATGAAAAATGAATCTTGACACTTGATTTTGACCAAAAAGTCAAAGTTTGACTTTTCAGTATACAGTCAAAATTGATCAATTGACTGGGAAATTCAACTGTCAATCTTGTGTATTTGGGATCTTTTGAACTTGTTGAGCATGTCAAGACAATTCCATGGGTTCCTTGAGTCCATATGTGAGCTTGGTTTGCCATTGTCTAGGTCAAACAGTCAAAAATTGCCTTTGTGCAGTCAAAACCCTAAAAATGACCATTTTGCCCTTTTGGTGATCTGATCAAATTTCTTGTGGAATTGTGATCCAAACTTGATCAAATGGTTCATGTGAGTTCATAATGTTAATGTGGGTCAATTTTCATGAGATTTGACTGTCAATTGACCACAGTTGACTTTTTCCCAATATAGTTGATTTCTAGGTCAACTGTCCAATTGACTGGGCAAAATTTGGAATCAAGACTTGAAACTTGGTATGGGTAAACTTGGGAGTCCAACATGAAGCATGAAAGTCATCTTAGGCATTTTAGGTCAAAACAACTTTGTGCAAACACAAACCCTAAATTGGGTCAACAGTGCAAGGAGAAGTCTTGAGTAGAGGAAACCCTAACTGGATCTTGAGCTCCAAGGGTCTTGTGATGAGAAAATGTTGGGAAAATGGGAGGGAAAATTTTGGGGCACAACAGTTGCCCCTGTTCAATCTTCTTGGACCTGAAGAGTTAGATTGGCAAGTTTGCCTTTCGTGACTCGAGGGTAAAAGGAGATTGGACACTAGAGTGCCCTTAAATTTGCACTCGTCAAAGCAATGGATGCGGGAATGGGCTTAGAGATGCCATTTGGAGATGGGCTTAACGATGCCATCGGGAGGAGTGACAGAAACTTGTCGGGGATGGGCTTAAAGATGCCATCTGGAATGAGTATCAGAAAAGTGCCCATGTCTGGGTCATCTCTGAACTGGGGTCTGAATAAGCAATAGATTGACATCCGTATCTGGAGGCATCCGTAAACTATTTACAAAAGTTGAGAAGAGTCTGAACAAGTGATAGGTTAACATCCGTTACTTGGAGAACCCGTGAACTGTTTTCAGAAATCTTGAAGTTGAATAAGCAATAGAGCAGCATCTGTTGTTGGGAAGCGTCCGTAAACTGTTTTCAAAAGTTGCATCTGAACAAGCGATAGATTAACATCCGTTGTTGGGAAGAATCCATAAACTGTTTTCAGAAGTCTTGAGAAGAATCTGAACAAGCGATAGGTCAAAATCCGTTACTTGGAGAACCCGTGAACTGTTTTCAGAAATCTTGAAGTTGAATAAGAAATAGAGCAGCATCCGGTGTTGGGAAGCGTCTGTAAACTGTTTTCAAAAGTTGCATCTGAACAAGAGATAGATTAACATCCGTTGTTGGGAAGAATCCATAAACTGTTTTCAGAAGTCTTGAAGTTGAATAAGCAATAGAGCAGCATCCGTTGTTGGGAAGCGTCCGTAAACTGTTTTCAAAAGTTGCATCTGAACAAGCGATAGATTAACATCCGTTGTTGGGAAGAATCCATAAACTGTTTTCAGAAGTCTTGAAGTTGAATAAGCAATAGAGCAGCATCCGTTGTTGGGAAGCGTCCGTAAACTGTTTTCAAAAGTTGCATCTGAACAAGCGATAGATTAACATCCGTTGTTGGGAAGAATCCATAAACTGTTTTCAGAAGTCTTGAGAAGAATCTGAACAAGTGATAGGTCAACATCCGTTACTTGGAGAACCCGTGAACTGTTTTCAAAAATCTTAAAGTGGAAGAGGAACCGGTGTAGGGCTTCCTGATGATGTGCTCGTATAAAACTGCATCTGGATGAATCTGGAATAAGCATCAGAATGTTGCCATGTCTGGGTCATATCTGAACTATTTCTGGAAAGAATCTCGGAAGATAATGATTTTTGTCTGTCGACTTATCTTACCTGAAAAGGAAAAGAGTTAGTTATATGCAATGTCATGATGCATGATACAATGTATGTTATATGATATGAATGTAAATGAATGTGCATGTAAGTTGGAGAGCTGTCTTGCGGAGGATAAATGAATCCTAGATGGCTGAAGATAAAAGCATCTTGACTGCTGCCGGGAAGAATAATTCCTTGGCTGTTGCTGGGGAATAAGGAGCTTGGGTTGTATACCAATCTTCTGGGGAATCCCTGTCTTGAGGAGATCTTCACTGGAGAATCTTCGAATATACAATGAGGAACTGAAAATTGAAAGTCTTCAAATTGCTTGGGGAATACCAGATCTTCAATCGTTGAGGGGCCTTGGAACCACTGCGGGGAATTGGAATTCCCTTGGTGACTTGCAGGGTAAGAGAATTTATGATGATTTCTACTGGGGAATTTAGAACCTGGTAGACTCATGCTGGGGAGGTATGATTTGAGAATCTTCAGTTTGGTGGGAAGTATCTCAGTGGGGAGAAGGTTCACTAGTCTGGCTCCGCTGGGGATCGATAGCCTGAAGTTTTAGCTCCGCTGGGGATACTGAAACTTAATTCTGAGGGAAATTGAGTTCTGGAGGATTCTCTGGCTGGGGATAACAAAGATAAACTCTTCTGGGGATTGTATTGATAAGTTATGTTGGGGAACTTTGATGAACTCCGCTGGGGATAGGAAGAAATTTTCCGAGTGCGATCTTCCGTGGCAATTAGCTGAGGATAACCCAGTTATAAGCCCTTGTGATGAATAACTTTGAATAAAGCTTGGGAGAGACGTCCGTACTCTGCAGGGGATAATCTTCCAGAATCTACTGGGGATAAGCTTCAAGACCTGCTGGGGATATGGATTCCAAATCTCCTGGAGATTTCTTTTAAAAGGGTATCAAGATATCCAACTGCACCTTCAACCTATCAGTAATCCTCTTTCTTGATTCATAAGGAAATGATTATGTTCAAATGCATATGCCTATTTAACAAAACATTGGACGTTTCTCAAAAATAAAACAATTAGTGCAAAAGAAAAAGGAAATGACACAAATTTCTGGGAAAAGTATTTGTATTAACTTTCTATGAGTATATTTGTACAAAGGAGACAATCATCCCAGTAAGAGGATTTTGTCGTAAATATTGAAAGATTTATACAAAATAAAGATGGCTATGTGAAATAATTCCATGGGATTCCATTCCGCTATAGCCTTCACAACTCTGAATATCTGTCCATTCAATGTTTCGTTTGCCGATGACTGGATTGATCAGAAGCCTGGAACTGGTTGATGAAGAGATTGTCTTTGAAGTGATCCGACGAGACATAGTCATACGCTTTAATTCCCTAACTTTTGCCTGAATCGCCCTTTTGGGTTTTTGATCCACCGGGAAACCCCTTTTTGCCCAAGCCGCCCTTTCGGGTTTTCGACTTGTCGGGTTATTTTATGTGTAGTATCTTTTGACTATGTCTGTGTTCGCAGGGTGCGGCAAATCGTCGCCGTCCATGGTGGTCAGAATCATTGCACCACTAGAAAATATGCTCTTGATCACAAATGGTCCTTCATATGTAGGAGTGCATTTGCCCCTGGGATCACTTTGCGGCAAGATAATCCGCTTGATTACGAGATCTTCGACTTGATATACCTGACGTCTGACTTTCTTGTTGAAGGCCTTGATCATCCGTTTTTGATACGTCTGACCATGACATACAGCAGTGAGTCGCTTCTCGTCGATCAAATTGAGTTGATCAAGTCGGGTCTGAATCCAATCATCTTCATTCAAACATGCGTCCTTCATAATCCTTAGAGAAGGAATCTGAACTTCCATAGGCAGGACACCTTCCATGCCATATACCAAAGAAAATGGGGTTGCCCCGGTTGAAGTACGTGCCGTCGTACGGTATCCATGCAGAGCAAACGGTAACATCTCATGCCAGTCTTTGTAAGTGACTGTCATTTTCTGAATGATCTTCTTAATGTTTTTGTTTGCAGCTTCAACAACACCGTTCATCTTCGGCCGATAGGGAGATGAATTGTGATGGTAAATCTTGAACTGCTTGCACAATGCGGTGATCATCGTGTTATTCAGATTAGTACCATTGTCTGTGATGATCCTGTCTGGAACATCATACCGGCATATGAGATTTTGCTTGATGAAGCGGGCAACCACATTTTTAGTAACAGAGGCGAAGGAAGCTGCTTCGACCCATTTGGTGAAATAGTCAATGGCAACCAGGATGAAACGATGTCCGTTGGAAGCCGTGGGCTTGATCTCTCCAATCATGTCAATACCCCACATTGCAAATGGCCAAGGAGCGGTCAGAACGTTGAGAGGAACCGGAGGGATATGAACTTTGTCAGCATAGACTTGACACTTGTGGCAAGTACGGGAATGTTGATGGCAGTCAGCTTCCATGGTAGACCAGTAATAGCCTGCCCTTAGGATCTTCTTAGCCATTGTATGCCCGCTCAAGTGAGTGCCAAATGTGCCGCTGTGTATCTCAGTCATGATCAACTCTGCTTCAGCTTTGTCTATGCATCAGAGTAATAAACAATCATGGCTTCGTTTGTAAAGGATGCCATTGCTCAGGAAGAATTTGGCAGCAAATTTCCTTAAGAACTTCTTGTCATTTACGGAAGCTCCTTCGGGATAATCTCTAGTCTGGAGATACCTTTTGATTTCATGGAACCAGGGTTGTTCCACTACTTCTTCGGTATTAATCTCGTGACAATGTGCAGGTTCATCCATTCGCTCGATGGTGATTTGGGGAGCCTCGTTATCCCAGTTGAGTTTAAACATGGAGGACATTGTAGCTAGAGCATCTGCTAGCTGATTCTCTTCTCGCGGGAAATGCTCGAAGGTAATTTGCTCGAAATGAGGCAACAATGTCAAGACATGTTCTTTGTATGGGATAAGATTAGGATGCTTGGTATCCCACTCTCCTTTGATTTGACTGATAACCAAAGCCGAGTCCCCAAATACGATCAAAGATTTGATCCCCAAGTCTATAGCAGCCTTGAGACCAAAGTTCAAGCTTCATACTCAGCCATGTTGTTTGTGCAGCTGAAACAAAGTCGGGCCGTGAAAGGTGTGTGACAACCTTCCGGAGAAATGAGTACTGCGTCAATGCCGTTTCCAAGTGCATTTGAAGCACCATCAAAGTACAGGGTCCATCGGGATCCCTTTTCGGGTCCGTCATACGGTCCGTTACTTTCAATGTTGTCCAAATTCATGATGTCTTCGTCTGGGAAGTCGAATCTCATGGGTTGATAATCTTCGATAGCTTGATGAGCCAGATGGTCAGCTAGTACACTCCTTTTTATAGCTTTTTGGGTGGTGTACTGGATGTCATACTCAGTTAGGATCATTTGCCATCTAGCTATTCTTCCAGATAAAGCAGGCTTCTCGAAGATATACTTGATAGGACCCATTTTGGAAATCAACAAGGTAGTATGAGTCAACATATAGTTCCTTAGTCGGCGAGCAGCCCATACCAAAGCGCAGCAAGTTTTCTCGAGCAGTGAGTAGCGAGTCTCACAGTCGGTAAACATTTTGCTAAGGTAATAAATAGAATGCTCTTTTCGACCAGACTCGTCATGCTGGCCCAAAACACACCCCATTGAGTTATCCAAGACGGTCAGATACATGATCAATGGTCTTCCTTCGACGGGTGGCATCAGAATAGGAGGTTCTAGCAAATACTCCTTGATATTATCGAAAGCAGCTTGGCAATCGTCGTTCCATTCGACTACCTGATCTTTCTTCAAGAGTTTGAAAATTGGCTCACAAGTAGAAGTCAGATGAGAGATGAATCTGGCAATATAGTTCAAGCGCCCCAAGAACCCTCTAACCTCCTTTTCAATACGGGGAGCAGGCATCTCTTGTATTGCTTTCACTTTTGCTGGATCGACTTCAATGCCTTTGTTGCTTACAATGAATCCTAGAAGTTTACCAGACCTAACTCCAAAAGTGCACTTACTTGGATTCAACCTGAGTTTGTATTCTTTCAATCTGGCAAACAGCTTTTCTAGATGTTCAAGGTGCTCCTCCTCTGTTTGTGACCGGGCTATCATATCGTCTACGTAAACTTCAATCTCATGATGTATCATATCATGAAACAAAGCTACCATGGCGCGTTGATAAGTTGCCCCTGTGTTCTTCAGCCCGAACGGCATCACCTTGTAACAGAAAGTGCCCCATTATGTGACAAAAGTTGTTTTCTCCATATCCTCGGGGGCCATTTTGATTTGATTGTAGCCCGAGAATCCATCCATGAAGGAAAATACTTTGTGCTGAGCTGTATTGTCGATCAAAATGTCAATGTGTGGAAGTGGAAAATCATCTTTGGGGCTGGCCCTATTCAAATCCCGGTAGTCCACACACATCCTGACTTTGCCATCTTTTTTAGGTACTGGCACGATGTTAGCGACCCATTGAGGATAGGACGTAACAGCCAGAAAGCCAGCGTCGAATTGCTTCATCACTTCTGCTTTGATCTTTTCAGACATGCCAGGCCTCATTCGGCAGACTTTTTGCTTGATCGGTGGATAATCCTCTCTTGTGGGGAGACGGTGAACCACGATGTCTGTGTCTAAACCCGGCATGTCTTCATAAGACCAAGCGAAGATTTCAACATACTCATTCAACAACTGTATCAGGCGTTCCTTGACATTTGGTTCCAGATTGGCACCCACTTGTACCTCCTTCCGGTCTTCCTTGGTCCCTAAGTTGACAGTTTCCAATGACTCTTCGTGAGGTAAGATGGCCCTTTCCTCTTGCTGTAGAAGTCTGGCTAGTTCCCCTGGTACTTCACAACCTTCGTCATCTTCATATTCGGCTTGATTGACCAGATCTTCAGAGTTATTGAAGGATATAGAAGAATAGTCACCCATGGAATCCGGAGTGGATGGGTACCTGCATTTGTGAGTGTGGGTGTGTGTAAGGGATAGCCATCCTTAAACAAAAATGCAAAAGGAAAGAAAATGAACACAACAGTTTATCAAATGAAAAACGTCCAATGAATCATTAAACATGGCATATGGATATGAAAATAATCAAAACCCTTACAAATGGACCTACATGCCCCGGGCAAGGCATGAGGTAAAAAGATAGTGTACGGATTGTTCGAAAATAAATATTACAGACCAATAGGAAATGTTTGACAGATAAATTACTGATGAATAAAAGTGATGGGGACAAAGTCTTTTGCCTCCCAGTTGCACAATCCTCCTTTGATAGTTGGGTAAATCCACTCTTCGATGTTGCTCTCTTTGTCTTCATCCTCCAAAGCGTTGATTCTGTAGGGAGAAATTTTGATTGGCGCTCTTTCAATCTTCGAACGGCGCATAGCTTTCTGGCCCGCGGCAGTGAACCCTAATCCAAATTTGTTTGTTTTATGCGGAATATCAGGCAACTGCCCCCAGGTTGAATTCTTCCCCTCCTTCATTGCGGCCTTTGCATCTTCCAGAGATGCCATCTTGGCCATCTGCTTTGGTACTTCAGCTGCCAACTTTGCTACTGTTATTTCAGGAAGGACTTCTTCGAAATGCTGAAAAGGCGTCTCAATGAACTCCCCCTCTACCTCCACATACCGGAATGAGTTCAAGTGGCTGATCATGTACTCCTCTTCACCATGGACGGTAATGATCTTTCCCTTGACAGGATACTTCAACATCTGATGTAAGGAGGAGGTGACTGCCCCGGCATTGTGTATCCAAGGCCTACCCAATAAGCAAGAGTATGACAGACGGATGTCCATCACATAGAAAGTAGATTTAAACACTTCAGTGCCTACCTTGATGGGAATATCAACCTCCCCATGGACCATCCTCTTCGAACCATCGAAAGCTCTGACAACAATATCACTCGGCTTCAACTCTAACCCTTCACAATCTAGTCGGTCCAAAGCTTTCTTAGGCAGTACATTCAATGAAGAACCCGTGTCGACCAAAACATGTGCAAGAGTTGTTCCTCGGCACTCGACTGAAATGTGCAAAGCATCATTGTGGTTTCTTCCTTTAGGAGTTAGGTCGGCATCAGAGAACCCTAATCCATTATCCGCAGTAAGGCTGGCCACACAATTTTGAAATTGATCTGCAGAGGTTTCCTGGGGCACATGGGCCGCCTTCAGGAATTTTATCAAAGCTTTAGCGTGCGCTTCCGAGCAAAGTAGTAGTGCCAGCATGGAGATCTTTGAGGGGGTTTGCCCCAGTTTTTCTACCACATCGTAATCACTCCTTTTGATTATCTTCAAGATCTCTTCCATTTCTTTCTTGGAGGTTTCCGGGATGACCAAGGGTTGAGCCCTCGTCCTGACGAGCTCATCTTGGATTCCCTTACCTTTATCAGCAGCGGTAAGAGGGACAATACTAGGAACAACAACATCTTCAATCAATGGGGTTCTAGCGGAGAGTTTTATTGGTGCAGGGATAACCTTGTCAGCAGATGAGGGTCCAAAGATTGCTCTTGGAGAGGTAATCTCTGGAGAAAATATTCTCCCGCTCCGGGTGATTTTGCTCGTGCCTGCAATGTTTCCAATGCTGGCTTCTTCTTCATCCGAACTTTCTTCAGTTATTTCAATTTGTTTAATACCATGGTAGTAGACGTCGCCGCCGTAGTTCCATGGTATTGACTTCTCAGAAATATAGGAGACAGGCCCTGGCATTGTTATCTTCAAAGGAACAGACTTCGTAACTGGTGTAATCTTAACAGGCTTTTTGACGGCCTTGGAAAGATTGGCGTGAATGGTTATAATTGAGACATCTTCAGTATGGGTTGGAATAGCAGAAACTTTTTCAAACAAAATTTGTCGACTATCCATTAGGCCTTGGATGCCTTTCTTCAGTAACAGACAATCAAACGGCAGAGAGTAACAGCAGTAGCAATCTTCTTTACATCCCGGGAAAATCCCGGCCTTTAACAGATTCAACTTGATGGTTAGCAATGGAGTTATCAGATCATTGACATCAGCAACATACAAATCTTCTTCAATGGCATTGACATTTCGGCCGTGCTTCGGCATGGGAGCAGATATCACGTTCGGTTTCTCTGGAGCGTCGAACTCCACCTCCTTCGCCTCTATCAGGTCTTGGATTTTATGCTTGAGTGCCCAACAATCGTTGGTGTCGTGCCCGACACTGTCAGAATGGTAGGCGCATTTAGCATTAGGATGATAATGCGGAGAGGACGTATTCACATTTTTTGGTGCCTCTTTGATAGTGGCGAGATTCAACTTCAACAGATGGGGAAGCACTTGCACTGGCGTCATATTAATGCGGGTGAACTGTCGTTGTGGCCGTTCCACCCGTTGTTGATTTGGTCTGGACTGGTTATAGCGAGGCTGCTCACTTGAAGGGTTTTGGATCATTACGGCCCCCACGGTCGGCCGGCGCTCAGTCTTCCCTGCTCTTCTCTGGGAGTATACCACAGCCGTTTCCTTCTTAAAAGGCTTCTTCTCAACACTTGCAGCGGCACCCTTCTGAATTTTCCCTGACTTGATGCCAGCTTCTATTCTTTCGCCTGTTAAAGATCAAATCGATAAACCCCGCGGAAGAGTTACCAATTAGATGATTGAAAAATGGCCCAGATAGGGTCCCCAGAAACATGTCAACAAGTTCACGGTCGGTTAAAGGAGGCTGCACCCTGCCAGCCAAATCCCTCCATTTTTGTGCATATTCTTTGAATCCTTCGCATGTTCCCAGCGACATACCCTGAAGTTGGGTACGCGTGGCAGCAAGGTCAGAATTATACTGATATTGTTTGTAGAAGGCGGTGGCCAAGTCTTCCCAGTTTCGGACGCTGGTTCCCTCTAGCTGATAGAACCACTCCAGTTGAGCCCCAGAAAGGCTGTCTTGAAAGAAATGGATCCAAAGGTTCTTATCTGCCGTATAAGGTTGGATCTTCCTTACGTAGGACCGGAGATGCATTTTCGGACAGGACAGCCCGTCATACCTCCCAAAAACTGGCACTTTGAACTTTGGGGGAATCACAATCCCGGCAACTAAACCCAAGTCTTCGAAATCCAAACCTGGTACTCTCTGTAGCTCCATGGCGGCCAACCTGTCTTCTAAACCTTTGTATTTATCATCAGCCGGAGGGTATTGTTGATCAGAGTAGTCTTCATCCTCTTCAGCCTCCTCTTCTTCCATATCGGACTCGGAAGGTACCGCAGCCGCACCCCCTTTACTGGTTCCCTCCTCAGAAGTAGGAGGAAATTCAAGCACTCTTCGGGCTTCCCCTTCAAACCTTCTCCCTAAAGTAGCCACCCCGAGTCTCTTTTTCTTCTTTTTCACTGGGTCCTTATTCCCCAATAGGGTCTTTAGATCCTCCTGACCCTTAGCCAAGGTCATCAGGAGTTGCTGGAACTGTGCATTTTGAGCCTGCAAGCCTTTGACTGTTTGCTCGAGATCCATCTTGCTGAAATAAACAACAGACAGATAAGGAAACCTGGCGTGAGACCTGCTTATGCACATGATGAATGGTATGCTTATGCATGAAATGTATTCAGGGATTTAGAATATTCAAAATTGTTGTAGACAAAAAAGAATGCACGTCGTATTAATAAGAAGAAATTTGTTAGTACATAAATGCCCTATGGGCCAAATATTACAAAAACTTCTCAAGGTAAAAAGACGTTGCACATCCTCTTTGGCGCGATGTAAGTGTTGAGAGTCTCCTCCTCATGGAGTCGGCGGGTAAGCTCTAGAACCTTCTTCTCACTGGCTTCAAAAGTGTTCCGTTCCTCCTTGAGCTGAATCCAACTCTTCTGCATTTCCTCCCACGATTTAGGCATGTCAGGATATAGGATGGTGTAGGGAACCTCTCTTTCCTTGACGGGCTCTTTAATCACAGGGAGAACATGAGGATAAGGCATCATTAGACTTTGGGCTCGGGCTCGTACCCACTTGAGATAAGGCTCAAGAGGGATGGAGTTCTTGTGTCCCAGTGTCTTGCTATCAACCTTGTTGGGCATCCTCCAAGCTCTGATGAATCTTTGGCGAAGTCCTTGCGCATCGTTGTCGAAGTCAAAAACTAGGTCAGGAATCAACATGTCGTGAGGGCCATCTCTTCGTGCATATCCAAATTGCCTCAAAGCTAGGCAAGGGTTGTAGGTGATACCTCCTCTGATTCCAAGTAAAGGAACATTAGGAAACTCTCCACAACGATCAGCGATGATGACATTTTCTCAGGACCGAGAACACCAATGTACATCAGAGTGAGTAAGAGTCATCAACCGTTGGGACCACCTTGAGCCTTGGTCATTCTTCAAGACAAATTGTGGAAGGTGCGAAATAAACCACCTTGCAAGGAGAGGAGTACAACACATGAGAACACCCATCTTTCTCATTGTTCGTGTGTAAAATGAGTGAAGAATGTCCCCAAGCAATGTTGGTATTGGATTTCTGGATAAGAAGATTTTGACGGCATTGACATCTGCCAATTGGTCAGAATTTGGGAACAATACCAACCCATAGATAAGGAGTGCCACAATCTCTTCAAAGGCTTGTAGGTCCAATGAATTCCAACATTCTTGTGCCTTCTCAAACAAGAATTTTGCTAAGAAGCCTTTGACACCGCTTCTAGTTTCCCAATGCCCCTTGATGTCAGATGGCTATAGATGTAATGCTCGAGCAACATCTTCAGGCTTTGGTTCCTTTTCCGTACCGTTGAAAGGTAGTTGATTGAGGATAGGAATTCTCAGGAGTTGAGAAAATTCCTCCAAAGTGGGCACCAACTGGTAATCGGGGAAAGTGAAACAGTGATGAAGAGGGTCAAAGAACTGGAATAGCACCTTCATCATGTCTTCTTCAATGTTGGTGTTGACTAAGTTGAGTAGTCTACCATGTCTTTCACTGAAGGATGAGCTTTCCGGAATTCTTTAGGTGAGCTCCTTGAGTTGAGGAGAGATTCTCACAAGGTTGACTTGGATGGTTTTTCTGCGAGGAATTTCCATGACCTACAAAACAAGAACAAAGATGAAGATCTAAACCCTTGAAGTGGTTAGTGAATGCATATGATGCTTTATGATGTTCATGATGTATGCACAAACATATGTACAAGCAAATCACACCAAACCCTAGTTTCAGGCTTGCATGGGGTTTCATAGGTAAGTACCCTCTTGAGTGTAGTTGGCTTAAAAACCTGTCCTATAAATAGTAACCGGGTTCTAAGGAGCTCAATATCACTGGATTATTTTCATTGTTCATTGTTTTGGTTTAGCCACTTAACTAGCGACCAAAATATTCCAAGAAAACAACCCTCAATGAGTGTAGTATCGAGTATCTACCAACTTCGGACTGCACCAAAGCCGGTCATCTCACTACCCCTAATAAAAGGCCAAGATGGTCAAGTAAAGTTCTAGGTCATTAGTGCTTAGTGACATCACTCAGCGCCCCCGTACTCTCCTTGATTGAACTCAAGGGTTACCGGTACTCACAAATATGTCGCACTAATATAGCTATTGCTTCGACCGCGTCGGTATACCCCACACAGTTTCCACAACGTATTGCTATCTATGAATGTTTCCCAAAATCCGGGTGTAGGATTGTAAACCCAAACAAGAGAGCCAAGATATAAAGTAATCAATTCAAACAATTGGTCATGCAAGAGGGTGATCTAAGCCCTAAGGTTACTCCACTTTTAAATTTTCCCCAGCAGAGTCGCCAGTTCTGTGATACGGTGGGAGAACTGACTATGGTTTTGCGTTTGTTTTCGCAAATGTTTCGGTTGAGCAAGAGTCGCCACCGACTTTTTATTTTATCCTAAGGAAAGGTTAAAAAGCACAGCAAAAACCTTTGAGATTATTTTCTTGGGTTCAGGGAGTAGATTATAGAAAGGGAAGGTATTAGCACCCTTTCTATCCATGGTTATCCATGGGCTCTTAGTTACTTGCTTAGATCAACTTGCCTTGGTTTTCAATTGTTTGAAATGGTGCTTTGTGCGTGGTTTTGAAAATGTTTTGAAAAAGATGCCTTGTCTAGGCTACCCTTGTAACAATTCTTTACTCGAATGTTTTACAAAAGGTGTTTGTCTTTTTGAAAAGATGTTTCAAGGTTTTTTGAAAGTTTATTTTGAAAGTGTTTGTGATGTGTGGTTTGAAAAAATAGGCAAGTGTTTTTGTTTTGCAAGTTGACAAGTACTTAAGAGCCATCTACCCTAAAGTTCTCAAAGATTTTTGCTATGTTTTAACCCTTTTAACAATTTTGTTCCACCATTGCATTTGGTGGACAATCTTGTGTTAGGAGGTGAAAGGGACGGGCGCGGGTCATCGTTTAAACCATAATTGCAATAGTGCCAAGTATCTTTGGGCAATGTTTTCTTTAAGGGACTTGATCATTTTTTAGGCAACTTTCGAAAGCGTCATCGAGGGACTATGATCATTTGAATTATGTTTGTTTTTGCCCAAAGAGACCTAACATGCAATATGGCCCATTTATTGAAGGCAACAAGTGGAATACCCTAGGGGTGCAAGTGTGATTAGTGTTGTCCATTTTCATGCTTGTTTATCTTGAAATTAGGTCAAACTATTTTTGTTGTTTTTGATTCGCATACAAACCCTAATTCTAACATGGTATATTTAGAAAGCAATAAAGTGCGAAAAATAAAGTCCTAAACTATTACAACACAATATATGGGGAGGGGGGTACAAATGTTCTAATGGGGGTATTTTGACAAGGAATTTAAACCTAGACTATTACATCAAAATTGAATTATTTACAAGATATTTAATTGCACAAATTAAATGGAAATAAAATAAATATGCAAGATGCAAAAAGGTTTTTTATATGTATGAAGAAAAAGTATTTTTATATGTCAAATAAACAAAATAAAAAGTATTATTTTTTTTGGAGTTTTTATGTTTAGGGCAAAACCCTAATTTTATTAAGTAAAAGGTATTAATTATTTAATATATACAATATTTAATAATTATGTACAAAAATAAAATAAAAATGAAGTATATTTATAAAAAAGGTATTTTTAATGTCAAATATTAATAAAATAAAAATGTATATATTTTTTGTATTTTTGTCCTAAATATTCTAATAAATATATATATATTTGTATTATATGATAAATATATTAAATATGTGTAAAAATATAATATTTAATATTTACAAAAAAATTAGTTTTGATATAAAATGTTTTCAAGAGAGAAAATAAAATGAAAATCAGAAATAAAATAAGTTTGCATTATTTTTGGTATTTTTAAATAAAAGTGTTTATGTATTTATTTATGTACGAATACCTATTTAAACAAATAAATGCCTAATAAATTCAAAAATGGTGTGAAAAATATTTTTAATATTTTTAATATTATGAGAGAAAATAAATAAGTCAGAACAAAAAAGAAAAAGTCAAAAAATCATGAAAATAAGCATAATGGGCCCAAGAGGTGTAAAAGCAAAAATAGGGTGCAAATAAGAAAAACTAGAACAAGCCCAGCCCAAAGGACCTTCTTTAACCTCTGGCCAGAAACTTTGTCAAAAACGCGCGCTTGGAACACTGATTCAAACATCTGGATTCCTGGACTTTTAGCACAAACTTACAACATAAGAAATGTTAAGCATCAAGCCACGATTCTGGACATGTAAAGAACTCATCCTAACTCTCAGAAATGAGAGAGAATTTCTCTATTCCCAAATCTTAACCTAACTTTTTATCAATGTTCAAACCTCAAATTCTCATAGCACAGGCAAAATAAATGGAAAGTAAAGGCATGTACAGTTTCAGGGGCATGAGTAGAACACTTTTTATTCACAAACCTAGAGCTAACAATGCCTAAATTGAGAGTTAGAAGTTCATGAATATACCTGTTCAGTTGGAATCGTGTCTGGCAATGGAGGAGCTTTCAGGGCAAGATGATGGTTTGTACAGCTTGCTTGAAGTGTGAGGATGCTATTCCAATACTTGGTATGCTTTGAAACATTCTATATCAAGCTGCAGAAGTCAACCTGCAAGAGGAAGAAGTGAAAATGGCCAAACTGATTAGAGGAGTTACAGTCTACTTCTAATGCTTTGGATAGTTTGGATTGATGGTAAGGAAAGTGTTTGAACTGGTTTTGGCCGAGATGCACGATGGAAATGAACTGTGGGATTCAAGTTGTAGAATATGCCCTGTTTTGCCACAAAACTGTGATTTTCTGTGTATGGATGGATGAAGGGTTGTTTGGTCGTGCTTTAGGTCAGTTAGGGAGTGTGAAATGTGAGGATAAAGTTTGCTTAGGTTGGTCTTTGCTGAGATGAGAGTTGTGTTCTGTTATGCTATGTTTCTTCTTACTTAAGCAACAAAAGGCCAAGTTGAGTTTCTAGCTTGTACATGCCCCCCTAATGTGCTGCTAACCTTCCCCTTGATCAGTGTGTTTTGTTCATAAACTTGTGCCAAAGAGATTTTCATTGTACTCCTTGATTCACAAACTTGACATAAAGCCAAACTTTACAAAAATGGATAAAGTGCTTTATCTAATTAAGGCTTAATCTAACATGTAATGTTCAAATGCACAAAATAATGTTAACACACAATGGATTGAAATTTAATTATTTAGTGCAAATGGGATTAGAGGCCTGTAAATAGCTTATGCATGCTGATTTGAAAAGTTGCACAAGTTATGAACATGTAAATGGCTCATGAACAAAGTGAGTTTTCCCATATTGCAAAATTCGATTCTCTCTAACCATGAGGTTGTTTGATGAGTTCTTGAACATTTTGGAAATCTTGGAATGTGTACTTCAATCCATCTTTGAAATGCAAATTGAAATTCCAAGTGGAAGTATGTGAAAAATGGTCTTGAAGTTAGGCAAAAATCCTGCCTAAAATAGGTCAAATTTTCTCTAAGTTTAGAATGGTTTGGTACCCTTGTTCCAAAAATTGTAACTTGAGATACAAGCTTCTTTTGGGAAAACTTTATGAATCAAAGTTGTAGATTTTTCAATGGACTACAACTTTCATGTTTTGACTTTTTCTTGAATCCAAATGAATCTTGGTGAGAAAGTGGGGCAAAGTTAGGAAAAAATTAGGGTTTTTCATAACTTAGAAAAATTCTAAGTTATGAAAAATCTTCATTTCAAACCCTAATTTGCAATTCTTGATTTCTTGATGAACAAGTTTCATGATTTGGCATGTTTTGATGAAAAATGAATCTTGACACTTGATTTTGACCAAAAAGTCAAAGTTTGACTTTTCAGTATACAGTCAAAATTGATCAATTGACTGGGAAATTCAACTGTCAATCTTGTGTATTTGGGATCTTTTGAACTTGTTGAGCATGTCAAGACAATTCCATGGGGTCCTTGAGTCCATATGTGAGCTTGGTTTGCCATTGGCTAGGTCAAACAGTCAAAAATTGCCTTTGTGCAGTCAAAACCCTAAAAATGACCATTTTGCCCTTTTAGTGATCTGATCAAATTTCTTGTGGAATTGTGATCCAAACTTGATCAAATGGTTCATGTGAGTTCATAATGTTGATGTGGGTCAATTTTCATGAGATTTGACTGTCAATTGACCACAGTTGACTTTTTCCCAATACAGTTGATTTCTAGGTCAACTGTCCAATTGACTGGGCAAAATTTGGAATCACGACTTGAAACTTGGTATGGGTAAACTTGGGAGTCCAACATGAAGCATGAAAGTCATCTTAGGCATTTTAGGTCAAAACAACTTTGTGCAAACACAACCCCTAAATTGGGTCAACAGTGCAAGGAGAAGTCTTGAGCAGAGGAAACCCTAACTGGATCTTGAGCTCCAAGGGTCTTGTGATGAGAAAATGTTGGGAAAATGGGAGGGCAAATTTTGGGGTACAACACTTCGTAACCCTGAATATCTTGTCCATTCGTTGCTTCGTCCGCAGATGATTGGATTGATAAGAAGCTTGGAGCTTGTCCGTGAAGAGATTGTCCTTAAATTGATCCGACGAGACATAGTCATATGCTTTAATTCCATAACTTTTTCCTGGACCGCCCTTTCGGGTTTTCGATCCACCGGGAAACCCTTTTTTGCCCAATTCGCCCTTTCGGGTTTTCAACTTGTCGGGTGTACAGATTTTTTTTGTTTATCCCTAATTTTTGCCTGAACCGCCCTTTCGGGTTTTCGATTCACCAGGATGCCCATTTTTGCCCAAATTTCCCTTTCGGGTTTTCAACTTGTCGGGTCAGTTATGCGTAGTATCTTTTGACTATGTCTGCGTTTACAGGGTGCGGCAGGTCGTCGCCGTCCATGGTGGTTAGAATCATAGCCCCACCAGAAAAGATGTTTTTGATCACAAATGGTCCTTCGTAAGTAGGAGTCCACTTGCCCCTGGGATCACTTTGCGGCAAGATGATCCGCTTGATTACAAGATCTCCGACTTGATATACCTGGCACCTGAATTTCTTGTTGAAAGCCTTGATCATCCGTTTTTGATACGTCTGACCATGGAAAACAGCAGTAAGTCGCTTCTTGTTAATCAAGTTAAGTTGATCAAGCCGGGTCTAAATCCAATCGTCTTCATTTAAACCAACATCCTTCATAATTCTCAAGGAAGGAATCTGAACCTCCATAGGTAAAACAACTTCCATGCCATATACTAAAGAAAAGGGGGTTGCCTCGGTTGAAGTACGCGCCATGGTACGGTATCTGTGCAGAGCAAACGGTAACATCTCATGCCAGTCCTTGTAGGTGACTGTCATCTTTTGAATGATCTTCTTGATATTTTTGTTCGCAGCTTCGACGTCACCGTTCATCTTTAGTCGATAGGGAGATGAATTATGATGTTGAATCTTGAACTTCTCACACAGAGCGGTGATCATAGTGTTATTCAGGTTTGTACCGTTTTCCGTGATGATACGATCAGGGATACCGTACCGGCAAATGAGGTTCTGCTTGATAAAGCGGGCAACCACATTCTTTGTAACGGAGGCGAAGGAAGCTGCTTCGACCCACTTGGTAAAGTAATCAATAGCCACCAGGATAAAGCGGTGTCCATTGGATGTTGTAGGCTTGATCTCTCCAATCACGTCGATACCCCACTTTGCGAATGGCCAAGGAGCTGTTAGGACATTGAGAGGAACTGGAGGAATATGTACCTTGTCAGCATAGATTTGGCATTTGTGACAAGTACGGGAATATTGATGACAATCAACTTCCATGGTAGACCAGTAGTAGCCTGCCCTTAGAATCTTCTTAGCCATCGTATGTCCGCTTAAGTGGGTGCCAAAAGTACCATTATGCAGTTCAGTCATGATCTGCTCAGCTTCAACCTTGTCCATACAACGAAGCAGAACGCAATCATGATTGCGCTTGTATAGGATACCATTGCTCAGGAAGAACTTGGCAGTAAATCTCCTCAAGAACTTTTTGTCATTGACTGAAGCTCCTTCAGGGTATTCTCGAGTCTTGAGATACCTTTTGATTTCATGAAACCAGGGTTGGTCCACTACTTCTTCGGTATTAATCTCGTGACAATGTGCAGGTTTGTCCATCCGCTCAATGGTAATTTGGGGAGCCTCATTATCCCAGTTAAGTTTAAACATGGATGACATTGTAGCTAGAGCATCCGCCAGCTGATTTTCTTCTCGCGGGAAGTGCTAGACGGTAATCTGCTCAAAATGAGGTAACAATGTCATGACATGTTCTTTGTATGGGATGAGATTAGGACGTTTAGTGTCCCACTCTCCTTTGATTTGACTGATAACCAAAGTTGAGTCTCCAAACACAACCAAAGATCTGATTCCCAAGTCAATAGCAGCCTTGAGACCAAAGATGAAAGCTTCATACTCGGCGATGTTGTTGGTGCAGCTGAAGCAGAGTCTAGCATTGAAAGGTGTGTGGCAACCTTCTGGAGAGATAAGCACCGCACCGATACCGTTGCAAAGTGAATTTGAAGCACCATCAAAGTACAGGGTCCATCGGGATCCTTGTTCAGGTCCGTCATACGGTCTGTTACCTTCAATGTTGTCCAATGTCATAATGTCTTCATCGAGGAAGTCGAACTTCATGGATTGGTAATCTTTGACAACTTGATGAGCTAGATGGTCAGCTAGTACACTCCCCTTTATAGATTTTTGGGTTGTGTACTGGATATCATACTCAGTCAAGATCATTTTCCATCTAGCTATCCTTCCAGATAAAGAAGGCTTTTCGAAGATTTACTTGATCGGATCCATCTTAGATATCAGTAAAGTGGTATGAGTCAACATATACTGCCTTAGCCGGAGAGCAGCCTATACAAAAGTGCAACAAGTTTTCTCGATAAGTGAGTAACGAGTCTCACAGTCGGTAAACTTTTTGCTAAGGTAATAAATGGCATGCTCTTTTCGACCAGACTCGTCATGTTGGCCCAGTACGCACCCCATTGAATTATCCAAAACAGTTAAATACATGATTAACGGCCTTCCTTCGACGGGTGGAATCAAGATAGGAGGTTCTAGCAAATACTCCTTGATTTTATCGAAAGCAACTTGACAGTCATCATTCCATTCAACCACCTGATATTTCTTCAACAGCTTGAAGATTGGTTCATAGGTAGATGTTAGGTGAGAAATGAACCTTGAAATGTAGTTTTGGCGTCCCAAGAAACCTCTGACCTCCTTCTCATTGCGAGGGGTGGGAATTTCTTAAATGACTTTGACTTTGGCAGGATCAAACTCAATGCCTTTGTTGCTGACGATGAATCCCAAGAGTTTACCGGACCTGACTCTGAAAGTGCACTTGCTAGGGTTCAGTCTGAGCTTATATTCCTTCAATCTGACAAACAGCTTTTGCAGATGGTCGAGGTGTTCCTCTTCTGTTTGCGAACGGGCTATCATGTCGTCTACATAGACTTCGATCTCATGATGTATCATGTCATGAAACAAAGCTACCATGGCTCGTTGACAGGTTTCCCCGGCATTCTTCAGTCTGAATGGCATCACTTTATAGCAGAAGGTACCCCACTGCGTAACAAAAGTAGTCTTCTCCATGTCTTCGGGGGCCATTTTGATCTGGTTGTACCCTGAAAATCCATCCATGAAGGAAAACACCTTATGCTGAGCTGTATTGTCCACCAAGATATCAATGTGCGATAGTGGAAAGTCGTCTTTAAGGATAGCCCTATTTAAGTCTCTGTAGTCCATGCACATTATTACTTTTCCGTCCTTCTTAGGCACGGGCACAATGTTAGCAACCCATTGGGGATAGTAAGTAACAGCAAGAAACCCGACATTGAACTGCTTCATCACTTCGACTTTGATCTTTTCGGACATATCGAGCCTCATTCGGCAGACCTTCTGTTTAATTGGTGGACAGTCTTCTCTTGTAGGGAGACGGTGTACCACAATATTTGTATCGAGTCCCGACATATCTTCATAGGACCAAGCGAAGATCTTAACATATTCATTCAACAGCTGAACTAAGCGCACTTTGACATTTGGCTTTAGGTTGGCACCCACTTTAACCTCTCTTCTGTCTTCGGCAGTACCCAAGTTGATAGTCTCTAACATCTCTTCATGGGTCAGAATAGCCCTTTCTTCCTGTTGAAGAAGTCTAGACAACTCTCTAGGCACTTCACAGTCTTCATCACCTTCATACTCGGCATGATTGACCAGATCTTCAGAGTCACTGAAGGCCATAGCAGAATTGTTACCTATGGAATCTAGAATAGATGGGTACCTGCATTTTTTGAGTGTGAGTGTGTGTAAGGGATAGCCACCTTGAAACAAATAAAATGTAAAAAGAAAGAAAATGAACACAAAAGTTTATAGATGAAAACGTCCATGATTCATCAAAAATGGAATATGAAAATGAAGAATCAAAACCCTTACAAATGGACCTATATGCCCCAGGTAAGGCACAAGGCAAAAAGAGTGTACGAATTGTTTAATAATTATTACAGACCAACAAAAATGTTCGAAAGATAAATTACTGATTTATGAAAGTAACAGGAACGAAGTCTTTCGCCTCCCAGTTGTTTAGTCCTCCTTCAATAGTCGGGAAAATCCAATCTTCAAAGTTTCTCTCATCTTCACCATCTTCCAAAGCATGAACTCCATGATGAGTGATCTTTAATGGTGGCCATCCAGCCCAGGAGCGACGCACAACCTTCTGACTAGTAGCAGTGAAACCCAAACCGAACTTATCTTTCTTGAAAGGAAAATCTGGTAGCTGACCCCATACTGTGCTTTCTCCTTCCTCGATCACAGCCTTCACATCTTTAAGGGATGACATCCGGGACACTGGCTTGGTAATGATGGGTACAGACGTTATTGTCTTGGCTTCCGTAACTTCAGGAGAAACCTCTTCAAAGTGTTGGAAAGGGGTTTCTATGAATTCACCATCTAACTCCACATAGCATAAAGAATTAATATGGCTTATCATATACTCCTCCTCGCCATGAACCGTTATAATTTTACCCTGGACTGGGTATTTGAGCATTTGGTGTAGCGAAGAAGTGACTGTCAGCATTGTGGATCCATGGTCTTCCCAACAAGAAAGAATGTGAAGGACGAATGTCCATCACATAAAATGTATAGTTGAAAATTTCCGTTCCCACCTTAATTGGGATGTCCACCTCCCCGTGGACCATCCTCTTAGACCCGTCAAAGGCTCTAACAATGATATTGCTGGGCTTTAGGGTCAAACCCTCACAGTCTAATCTGTCCAATGCTTTCTTTGGCAGGACATTTAAAGATGACTCGGTATCAACCAGAACGTGAGCAAGTGTGGTCCCTCTTCATTCCATCGAGATATGCAGCGTGTCATTATGCTTTCTTCCCTTAGATGTTAGATCGGCATCAGAGAAGCCAAGACCATTGTCGGCGGTTAGGCTGGTTACACACTCCTGGAACTGGTCCGCGGAGGTTTCTTGAGGCACGTGGGCGGTCTTCAGGAATTTGATCAAGGCTTTGGCATGAGCCCCAGAACAGAGCAATAGGGCTAGCATGGATATTTTTGAAGGGGTTTGCCCTAGTTTTTCTACGACATCATAATCGCTTTTCTTAATTATTTTTAAAATTTCCTCCATTTCCTTTTGGGTGGTCTCAGGAATGACCAAAGGCTGAGCCCTCGTCCTGACGGGCGCTTCTTGGATCCCCTTACCTTTATCAGCAGCAACAGCAGAGGGTACAACTACGGGAGTAACAATTTCTTCAATAACTGGACTTCGCACAGAGATGTTGACCGGCACAGGAGCACTTGAGGGTCCGAAGATTGCCCTTGGAGGAGAAATCTCCGGAGAGAAGATTCTTCCGCTGTGGGTGATCTTACTTGTCCCTGCAATATTTCCTATGTCAGGAGTTTCTTCATCGGAATTTTCTTCCACTGATTCAATCTGCTTAACACGATGGTAGAAGATCTCTCCTCCATAATTCCATGGTATTGTCTTGTTGGACTTGTATGGGATAGGCCCCGGCATAGTAATCTTCAGCGGTACAAACTTTGGATCGGATGTAATCTTAACAGGTCTTTTGGAGACCTTGGAAAGACTGGCGGAAATGGTAATTATAGCAACATCGTTGATAGGAATTGGAGTAACAGGAGTAACAGGAGTTTTCTTAAAGAGGATCTCTTGATTATCCATTAGGTGTTGGATGCCTAACTTCAATAACGGACAGTCGAATTGTAGGGACGAACAAAAGTAACAATCTTTTTCACAGCCTGGGAAAATCTCGGCTTTCAACATATTCATCTTGATCATTGGTAAAGGGGTCATTAAGTCATCAACAGCAGCAACATACATATCCTCTTCGATAGCATGGTTATTGTGACCATGCTTTGGCATTGGGACAGAAATCACATTCGGCTTTTCGGGCGCGTCGAATACTACCTCCTTGGCATCTATTAAATCCTGGATCTTGTTTTTGAGGGCCCAACAATTGTTGGTGTCGTGCCCTATGCCGTCTGAATGATAAGCACATTTAGCATTGGCTTGGTAAAAAGGAGAAGTTGTATTCGAATTTTGTGGCGGATCTCTCAAGGTTGTAAGGTTTAACTTCAAGAGATGGGGGAGAACCTGGGCAAGCGTCATGTTTATTTTGGTGAATTGCCTAGCAGGCCTTGCCCCTCTTTGTTGGTTGGTTCTGTGTTGATCATTTCTAGGCTGATCAGCTGCAGTCTTTTGAATCATTACAACCCCCACCATTGGTCAGTGCTCTACTCTTCCTCGACCTTTTTGAGAGTAAACAGCTGACACCTCTTTCTTGGTTGGAAAATGTTTTTTGGCGGCGGCAGAAGCAGATGTATCTTTTTGAATTTTACCGCTCTTGATGCCAGCTTCGACTCTTTCACCAATCAGAATTAATTCAGTGAACCCCACCGATGAACTCCCTATCAGGTGATTAAAGAATGGACCAGACAGCGTCCCCAAAAACATATCAACAAGCTCTCTTTCAGACAATGGTGGATGCACCCTTCCAGCTAAGTCCCTCCACTTCTGGGCATACTCCTTAAAGCCTTCATTAGAGACCATACCCATACTCTGTAGTTGAGTACGAGTAGGCGCTAAATCAGCATTATATTGATATTGTCTGTAGAAGCCAGCAGCCAAATCCTCCCAATTGTGTACATCAGATCTCTCAAGCTTATAGAACCAATCTAATTGCGTCCCCGAGAGACTATCTTGAAAAAAGTGGACCCACAAATCCTTATCAGAATAATGAGGTTGGATCTTTCTGACGTAAGACCGTAGGTGCATCTTCTGGCAAGACAAACCATCGTATTTAGCAAATGTAGGCACCTTGAATTTAGGGGGAATCACAATGCCAGCAACCAACCCTAGCTCTTCGAAGTCCACCCCAGGAACTCTTTGTACCTCCATGGCTGCCAGACTCTCTTCCAGATTCTTGTACTTGTCATCTACAGGAGGGTACTACTGCTCAGAATAGTCTTCATCCTCCTCCTCTTCTTCTTCTTCTTCAGCCTCAGACTCGAATGGTACTGCAGCTCCCTTTCCTTTACCTACCCCTTCATCAGATGTTGAGGGGAAATCTAGGATCCTTCTAGCTTGGTTCTCAAATCTTCTACCCAGAGTAGCCACACCAACTATTTTCTTTTTCTTTTTCTCTTTTTACTTTTCCTTTTCCTTCTCTAACAATGCTTTAAGGTCCTTCTGACCCTTTGCCAAGGTCATGAGGAGTTGTTGGAACTGTGAATTATGTGCTTGTAGATCTTTGACTGTCTACTCTATATCCATCTTGATGAAATAAACAGCAGAGAGATGAGGAAACCTGGTGTGAAGACCTGTTTATGCATATGATGAATGATATGTATTCATGTAATGCATTCAAGGATTCATAAATTCAAAGTTGTTGCAAACAAAAAGAACACACGTCATATTAATAAGAAGAATTTTGTTAGTACATAAATGCCCCATGGGAAAAATAAATACAAAATTCTAATGTAAAAAGACGTTGCGCATCCTCTTTGGTGCGATGTAGGTGTTGAGAGTTTGCTCTTCGTGGAGTCGACGAGTAAGTTCCAAAACCTTCTTCTCACTGGCGTAGAAGCTGGCTTCAAAAGTGTTTCGTTCTTCCTTGAGTTGTATCCAACTCTTTTGCAAATCTTCCAATGATATTGGCATGTCAGGATGTAGGATGGTGTATGGAACCTCTCCTTCCATAACAGGCTCTTTGATTATAGGGAGAGTATAGGGGTAAGGCATCATAAGACTCTGGGCGCGGGTTCGTACCCACTTGAGGTAAGGCTCAAGGGGGGTGGAATTCTTGTGTCCCAGTGTCTTACTGTCCACTTTGTTAGGCATCCTCCAAGCTCGGATAAACCTTTGTCGAAGTCCTTGAGCGTCGTTGTCGAAGTCAAAAACCAAGTTTGGAATCAGCATGTCATATGGGCCATCCCTTCGGGCATACCCAAACTGTCTTAGAGCTAAGCAGGGGTTGCAGGTAATGCCCCCCTGATGCCAAGTAGTGGGACATTAGGGAATTACCCACAACGATCAACGATGATGACATTTTCTCTGGACCGAGAACACCAATGAACATCAGAATGTGTAAGAGTCATTAATCGTTGTGACCACCTCAAGCCTTGTTCATTCTTCAAGACTGACTAGGGAAGGTGAGAAATAAACCACCTTGCTAGAAGAGGACTACAACACATGAGAACACCTCTTTTCCTCATTGTTCGTGTGTAAAATGAGTGTAGGATGTCCCCAAGCAATGTAGGCACAGGATTCCGAGATATGAAAATCTTGACAGCATTCACATCTATAAGCTGATCAGGGTTTGGGAACAAGACCAACCCATAGATGAGAAGTGCTACAATCTCCTCAAAAGCTTGCAGATCTAAAGAATTCCAACAGTCTTGTGCCTTCTCAAATAGAAACTTTGCCAAGAAACCCTTGACACCACTTCTGGTTTCCCAATGACCCTTGATATCAGATGGTTGCAAGTGTAAGGCTTGAGCAATATCTTTAGGCTTTGGCTCTCTTTCCATACCGTTGTAGGGTAGTTGATGGAGAATAGGAATCCTCGGGAGTTGAGAAAATTCCTCCAAAGTAGGTACTAGTTGGTAATCAGGAAATGTAAAGCAATGGTGTAGGGGGTCAAAGAACTGGAAGAGAACTTTCACCATGTCTTCTTCAATGTTGGAGTTGACCAAGTTGAGAAGTCTACCATGTCTTTCACTGAAGGGAGAATTCTCTAGAATCTTGGAAGCAAGCTCTTTGAGTAGAGGAGGAATTCTCACAAGGTTGACCTGAATTGTATTCCTGCGAAGTGATTCCATGACCTACAAAACAGGAACAATGATGAAGATCCAAACCCTAGAAATGGTTAGTGGATGCATATGATGCTTCATGATGTTCATGATGTATGCACAAGTATATGTACAAGCAAATCACACAAGATCCTAGTTTCAGGCTTGCATAGGGTTTCATAGGTAAGTACCCTCTTGAAGTTTAGTTGGCTCAACCTGTCCTATAAATAGTAACTGGGTTCTAAGGAGCTCAATATCACTGGATTATTTTCTGTGTTCATTGTTTCAGTTTAGCCACTTTACTGGCGATCGAAATACTCCAAGAAAATAATCCTCAATGAGTGTAGTATCGAGTATCTACCAACTTCGGACTACACCAAAGTCGGTCATCTCACTACCCCTAAAAAGGCCATGATGGTCAAGTAAAGGTTCTAAAAGTCCATTAGTGCTTCGTGACATCACTCAGCGGCCCCGTATTCTCTTTGATTGACTAAAAGGCTACCGGTACCCACAAATATGCCGCACTAATATAGCTATTGCTTCAACCATGTCGATATACCCTGCATAGTTTCCACAACGTATTGCTATTTACCTATGAATGATTCCCAAATCCGGGTAAAGGATTCAAACCCAAACAATATAACCAAATGTAAAGCAATCAAAGCAAACAAAAAAAACATGTAAAGGTGATCTAAACCCTAAGGTAACCCCACTTTTGGAATATTCCGCAGCAGAGTCGCTAGTTCTGTGATACGCTGGGAGAACTGACTTGAGGTTTTGCGTTTATGTTTGCAAAAGTTTCGGTTTAGCAAGAGTCACCACCGACTTTTTATTTTATCCAAAGGAAAGGTCAAAAAGCACAGGAAAGATCTTTGAGATGTTTTCTTGGGTTCGTGGGGTTGATTATGAAAAGGGAAGGTGCAAGCACCCTTTTCATCCATGGTTATCCATGGGCTCTTAGTTACTTGTTTAGATCACTTGCTTTTGCTTTTCAATTGTTTGAAAGGGTGCTTTGTGGTTTTGAAAATGTTTTGAAAAGAGGCCAACATTGTGGCAACCTTTGTAATTATTCTTGTTTGAATATATACAAAGGTGTTTGTCTTTTGAAAAGATGTTTCAATGTTTGAAAGTTTGTTTTGGGAAATATTTTGAAATTGTGTTGTGAGGTGTGTTTGAAAATAGCAAGGATGTTTTTGCAAGTTTTGATCAAGTAACTAAGAGTTGTCTACCCTATCTACTCAAAGATATTTCCTACACATTTTTAACCCTTTTGACAGTGTTGTTTTACCATTGCATTTGGTAAACAACCTTGTATTTGGATGTTAAACGGGACAGGCGCGGGTCATCGTATTGACCATGATAGCAATTGTGCTAAGTATCTTTAGCAAATTTTTGAGGGACTAGATCATTTTGTATAGGAAACCAAGATAGCATCATCGAGGGACTATGATCTTTTGTATTGTTTTTGTTTTGCCAAGATACTCAACATGCATAACATGGCCATTTTAAAGGCAACAAGTGGATGAAAACCCTAGGGGTGCATATGTGTGTTGTGTTGTCAATTTACATGCTTTTATGTCTTGTATTAGGTCTAACTATTTGTTTTGATTTTGGATATTGCATACAAACCCTAATCTCTAACATGGCATATTTGAAAGCTATAAATGCGTAAAATAAATCTACGATTATTACAACATTGATATGGGGAGGGGGATACAATTTTGAATGGGGAGTATTTGCAAGAAAATAAAACCCTATGATTTACTATTACATCCAAATTGAATTCTTTGCATCAAATAATAAATAAACAATATTTAAATAAGCAATTTAAGTATGAATATGCAAAATATTATAAGTATGCAAAAAAAATGTTTTTGTTTATTTTTATGTTTGTGAAAAATATAATATTTAATGTATTAAAAAAAATAAAAGATTATTTTTTATTAAGGGTAAAAATCCTAATTTTCTTTAAGAAACTATATATATTAATTATATTATTTATGTACAATAAAATAAAATAATAAAATATATACAAATATCAAAAAATAAAAATATATTAGAAAAAATATCATTTAAGTATGTAAATAATAAAAATAAAAATGTAATATTTTTATGTATTATTTTCAAGTTTTATTAAAGAAAATAAAAGTGTGTTATTTAGTAATTATTTTTATGTTAGAAAAAATAATAAAAAATACAAAATAAAATGAAAGAATTTATGAAAATTTTTTTGGTAATTTTTTTATGTTTAGAAAAATATTTTAAAGTCGGAAATGAAAAAGAAATTAAAAAATATTAAAAAAATAAAACAATGGGCCAAGGGGGTGCAGACAGTAAGGCTGGGGGTGTCAAAAGTGAGAAACAAAGGCCCATCCCAGTTCCAGCTTCATCTTCAACCTTTGAAACAGAAAAAGCGCGCGCCTGTGTGCAAATGTCCAACTCCTGTGTACGTGCTCTAAAGCAAAAACTCAAAATACCAAAGTTATAGCATTTTTCAAGACGATTTCAACCATATAAAGAACTTAATCTAACTCTCAAAGACCAGAGAGAATTTCTCTGGCCCTAAATTCTAACCTAACTTTTTCAGAATGTTCATCAATCAAATTCTCTTAGCACACTTAACCTAAATGAAATCTATGCATATGTACAGCTTAAGGGCTATGAGTACTACATTTTTTATTCACAAACCTAAGCCTAATGATTCCTAAATAGAGAGATAGAAAGTTGGAAAATACCTGTTTCAGTTGAACTCGTGTATGACAATGTGGAGCTTTTCAGTGAGACCTGAGGTGCTTGGGAGCTTGCCTGAACTTCCTCTGACCTTCCCCAATGCTTAGTTTGCTTTGGACTTGTTTGAACAAGCTTGTAGAAGTCAACCTGCACAAGCTGAAAACAGAAATGGTGAAGCTTGCAAATGGAGTTACAGCCAATGGCCAATGATTGGGATAGCTCAGGTGGGTTATATGGAAGGTATTGGAACAGGTTTGGGGCAAAACGCACGAGTGGTTTTTGTTATGGAACTCCAAGTGCAGAAGCTGCCTTGTTTTGCAAGAAGAATGTGTTTTGGTGTTATGGAAGGCTTGAGGGTTGAATAACTCGTGTTTCTGGCTCAAGGCAAAGTGCAAAACTTGTTTCAAATGCTTGCAAGAGTTGGTTATAACAGATACTCAAGTTGTGTCTCTTTTGCACATTTCTTGGTTATGAAGCAAAAGGTGGGAAGTGACAAAGAGCAGGCATGTACAGGCTAGCTTAACCCTGTATACATTGTGTGAGCTTGGTCCCAAGTTTGTGGATTTGGTTTTCTGTCCAAGATTCGGTTCAAGGCTCAAGGGATGCAATTTGACATAAAGCAAGTTTTGACAAAAATGGCAATGTTGCTTTTTTGCTATTTTTGGATTAATCTCTTGTGTAATCCTCTAATGATCAGAACAAAGCTTCAATCCATTGGGTTTGCATTTAATTCTTGAGTGTGGAAGGGTTTAAGGACCTGTAATCAAGTACAAACAATGCTGGATGGAAATTGCAACTTGTGTCAACATGAAACATGCCATGGATCAAAGTGAGTTTTTGCCAAATTCAAACCTTCGATTATCCCTAACCATAAATGATTTTGGAGAGTTCTATGACATTTTGGAAAGCTTGTAACATGATTTATAATCCATCTTTGAAATGAATTTTGAGATTCCAAGTGGAACTTGGTGAAAAGTTGCCATGAAGATAGGTCAAAATCCTGCCTAAACTAGGGCAAAATTTCACTAAGTTAAAAGTTTCATGGACCCTTGTTCCAAAAATCATAACTTGAGATCCAAGCTTCTTTTGAGAAAAATCTGTGAATCAAAGTTGTAGATTTTGTGGAGGACTACAACTTTCATGTTGGGTGTTTTGTTTGAATCCAATTGCATCAAGGTGAAAATGTTGGGCAAAGTTGGGAAAAATTAAGGAAATTTCATAACTTAGAAAAATTCTAAGTTATGAAATTTTTCAATCCTAAACCCTAATTTGAAAAATTAGGTTTCTTGATGAACAAGTTTCATGTTTTGACACATCTTGATGAAAAATGACCCTTGGCACTTGATTTTGACCAAAAAGTCAAAGTTTGACTTTTTAGTGTACAATTGATTTTTGATCAGTTGACTGGAAAATTCATCTGTCAATCCAATGCAATTGAGATCTTTTGAACCTTGTGAATAGGTAAAGATGATGCCATTGAGTCCTTGAATCCATGCTTGAACCCAATTTTCCATTGGCTAGGTGAAAAGTCAAAAATTGCCCTTCTGCAGTCAAAACCCTAAAAATGACCATTTTTGCCCTTTTGATGATCTGATCAAATTTCTTGAGGAGTTGTGGTCCAAACTTGATCAAATGGTTCATATGAGCCTATAATATTGATGTGTATCAAAATTTATGAGGTTTGACTGTAAATTGGCCATAGTGGACTTTTTCCCCAATACAGTTGATTTCTATGTCAACTGTCCAATTGACTGGGCAAAAATTTGATTCAAGGCTTGAAACTTGGTATGAGCAATCTTATAAGTCCAACATGAAGCATGAAAGTCACATTGAGCATTAGAAGTCCAAAATTCCTTGTGCAAACTCAAACCCTAATTTAGGTCAACAGTGCCAGGAGATGTCTTGAGCAGAGCAAACCCTAGCTTGGTCTTAAGTTCAAAGGGTCTTGTGAGGAGAAATCTTGATAAAATGAGAGGGAAAATTTTGGGGTACAACACCATGGTATTAAGAAAGAGTGGAAGAATGAAGAAGATGATACTGATGTCAGTAATATTGTCGGGGCTAGTAAAGTCACCAGAAGTGGAAGACTCTTCTCTCCCGAGATTTCCCCTCCGACTATCCACCAACCTGTTGTTATTCCATCTGCTATTACATCAACCACTATTCCAGTTCCTACTCCAGTTATCACCCTTGTCGCCGAGCCATCTGAGTCTCGGGGAAAAGAAGTCATAGGTGAGCCTTCCCGGACGGAGGCGCCTAGAAAGATTGTGTTGGAAGCCTCTAAACAAGAAATAGAGGAAATACTGAAAATTATCAAGAAAATCGACTACAATATGGTCGAACAACTGGGGCAGACCCCGTCAAAGATCTCCATGTTGTCTATGTTGTTGTGTTCTAAATCCCATGCAAAGGCTTTGATTGCGTTTCTCAAAACTGCGCATGTGCCGCAGGAAACTTCTGCAGATCAGTTCAAAGATTGCGTGGCTAGCCTGACTGCTGACAATGGGCTAGGATTTTAAGATGCAGATCTGACCGCTAAAGGGAGGAATCATAATGATGTTATGCACGTCTTGATTGAGTACATGGGCACCACTATGGCTCATGTGCTGGTTAACACCGGGTCGTCGCTGAATGTTTTGCCAAAGAAAGCGTTGGACCGTTTGGACTGTGAGGGTTTGACTTTGAAGCCGAGTAACATCGTGGTCAGGGATTTTGAAGGATCAAAAAGGATGGTGCACGGGGAGGTAGACATCCCTGTCAAAGTGGGTTCTCAGACCTTTGGATCCACCTTCTATGTAATGGACATCAGACCATCGTATTCCTGTTTGTTGGGTCGTCCCTGGATCCATAGGGCTGGGGCAGTCACTTCCACACTCCATCAGATGCTGAAGTACCCGGTACAAGGGAAAATTGTCACGGTACGAGGTGAAGAAGAGTACATGGTAAGTCATCTCAATTCTTTCCGTTATGTGGAGATGGATGGGGAGTTCATAAAAACTTCTTGTCAGAACTTCGAGGAGGTCCCTCATACTTTAGCGTCAACTGAAGTTACTACCAACAAACCTCCACTGAAGATGGCTTCTCTCAAAGATGCCAAGGCTGTTGTTGAAGAAGGTGGGTGTACCAATTAGGGTCGGCTCCCTGATTTTACTCACAAAACTAAAAATTTTGGTTTGGGCTTTACTATAGGGGCTCAAAGGGCTGTTAGGCGTGCACGGATTTGAAGACCTCCTCTACACATCAGCAATCGGGGAGTTAATGCAATTGAAGACAGTGAAGAAGATTTAGACATCTACAGCTGGATTTACCCAACAATCAACAGTGGACTGAAAAACTGGACGGCGAAGGACTTCATACCTGTTTCTTATATTTCGCAGTAATTGACTTTTGTTTTAAGATTTGTAATAAACAGTTTGAAACTTTACGGCCCGGTGCCCTGCCCGAGGCAACATGGCTTCGCTTGTGAGGGCTTATTATTTGTCATTTTCATATATCATCAATAAAACATTATTCTTTTCTTGCATTACAAATTTTGCGCTCCTTGTTTTTCTTTTCTGTCTCCCATTTTATCAAAACAGCTATTCTCTTACACACACTCACGTATCATACTGCAGATCCATATCCACTCTGGATCCCATTGATAACAGTTCTGCTACTGCCAGTTATGACTTCGAAAATCCGATCAACCAAGCCGAGGACGAAGGTGAGGATGATTGTGAGGTGCCGGGAGAACTTTCTAGACTATTACAACAGGAAGAAAGGGCCATACAGCCTCATGAAGAGCCAGTCGAGTAAGTGAATTTGGGTACAGAGGAAGACAGGAAGGAGGTTAAAATAGGTGTGAATATGGAGCCTAGTGTCAAACAACGGTTAATACATATGCTGCACGACTATGTTGAGATCTTCGCCTGGTCCTATGAAGATATGCCTGGTTTGGACACTGATATTGTGGTACATCGCCTGCCAACAAAAGAAGACTGCCCTCTGGTAAAGCAGAAGGTCCGTCGTATGCGCCCCGAAATGTCAGAGAAAATTAAGGCAGAGGTCATGAAACAGTTTGACGACGGATTCTTAGTTGTCACTTCTTATCCGCAATGGGTTTCCAACGCCATTCCGGTACCTAAGAAGGATGGTAAGGTACGGATGTGTGTGGATTACCGAGATCTGAACAGGGCAAGCCCTAAAGACGACTTCCCACTTCCTCACATTGATGTCCTAGTCGACAACACCGTGCAACACAAGATCTTCTCCTTCATGGATGGTTTTTCTGGCTACAACCAGATCAAGATGGCTCCTGAGGACATGGAGAAGACAACTTTTGTTACAAAATAGGGCACCTTCTGTTACAAGGTAATTCCTTTCGGGTTGAATAATGCTGGGGAAACTTATCAGCGCGCCATGGTCGCTTTGTTCCACGACATGATTCACCACGAGATTGAGGTTTATGTTGATGACATGATAGCCAGGTCCTAGACTGAGGAAGAGCATCTTGGTCATCTCCAGAAATTGTTTGACAGGTTGAAGACGTACAAGCTGAGGTTGAATCCGAACAAGTGTACCTTCGGGGTAAGGTCTGGAAAGCTTCTGGGTTTCATTGTCAGTGACAAAGGTATTCAGGTGGACCCTGCAAAAGTAAAAGCCATACAAGATATGCCGACTCCCCACACAAAAAAAGAAGTTAGAGGTTTCTTGGGATGTCTGAATTACATCGCCCGGTTTATTTCACATCTGACTACTACTTGTGAGCCAATCCTCAAGCTGTTGAAGAGAGATCAAGTGGTAAGGTGTAATGATGAATGCCAGACTGCTTTCGAAAGAATCAAAGAATACCTGCAAGAACCACCAATTCTGATGCCTCCAGTTGAAGGAAGACCTTTGATATTATACTTGACAGTACTAGACACTTCAATGGGGTGTGTGTTGGGGCAGCATGACGAGTCTGGTGGAAAAGAGCATGCCATTTATTACCTTAGCAAAAAGTTTACCGACTATGAGACCCGATACTCATTGCTCGAGAAAACTTGCTGTGCTTTGGCATGGGCTGCTCGCCGACTGAGACAGTATATGCTGACTCACACCACTTTGTTGATATCAAAGATGGATCCAATCAAATATATTTTTGAGAAGCCCGCCTTATCCAGAAGAATAGCAAGATGGCATATGATCTTAACCGAATACGACATCCAATACACAACCCAAAAGGCAATCAAGGGGAGTGTATTGGAAGATCATTTGGTGCATCAGGTCGTGGATGACTACCAGTCCATGAATTTCGAGTTCCCGGATGAGAATATCATGTTGGTAACCGACTGCGAAGAACCTGTATCAGATGAAGGACCCGAGGAGGGATCCCGATGGTCTATGTATTTTGATGGAGCGTCAAACGCTTTGTGGAATGGCATTGGCGATGTGATTATATCTCCTGAGGGGTGTCATACTCCATTCACTGCCCGATTATGTTTTAACTACACCAACAATATGGTGGAGTATGAAGCGTGTATCATGGGGCTCCGAGATGCTATTGACCTAAGGATCAAGTTCTTGAGTGTATTCGAAGATTCCGCCCTAGTGATAAGTCAGATCAAAGGCGAGTGGGATACGAAGCACCCGAATCTTATTCCTTACAAAGAGTATGTACTGACATTGCTCCCGCACTTTGAGGAGATAACCTTTGAACATTTCCCCAGAGAAGAGAACCAGTTAGCGGACGCGCTAGCTACCATGTCTTCTATGTTCAAAGTTAGGTGGGACAATGAAGCTCCCCAGATTACCATTGAAAGGTTGGATGAACCCGCACATTGCTGTGACATTGAGACTGAAGAAGTGGCAGATAAACCATGGTTTCACGAGGTGAAGAGGTATCTTGAGGCTCAAGAATTCCCCGAGGGGGCATCTGTTAATGATAAGAAGTTTTTGAGGAGGTTTGCGGCGAAGTTCTTCATCAGTAATGGTATCCTCTATAAGCGTAACCATGATTCAACCTTACTGCGGTGCATAGACAAGAGCGAGGCAGAAAGGATCATGACAGAGTTACATGAAGGTACTTTCGGAACTCATTCCAATGGACATACCATGCCGAAGAAAATCCTACGGGCAGGATATTATTGGTCCACCATGGAAGCCGATTGTTATCAGCACTCTTGAACCTGTCATAAGTGCCAAGTCTATGCTGATAAGGTGCATGTACCTCCGGTTCCTTTGAATGTTTTGATAGCTCCTTGGCCCTTTGCAATGTGGGGCATCGACATGATCGGCGAGATCAGACCTACTGCGTCTAACATGCATCGTTTCATTTTGGTAGCAATTGATTACTTTATGAAGTGGGTTGAGGCAGCTTCCTTTGCTACAGTAACCAAGAACGTCGTGGCGCGGTTCATCCGACACAATTTAATCTGTCGATACGGTGTGCCAGAGAGAATTATTACTGACAATGGTACAAATCTCAATAATACAATGATCACCGATCTATGCAAACAGTTCAAGATAGAACATCATAACTCTTCCCCTTACCTGCCAAAGATGAATGGCGTTGTTGAAGTAGCTAACAAAAACATCAAGAAGATTGTGCAGAAGATGACGGTGATATACAAAGATTGGCATGAGATGTTACCATTTGCTCTTCATGGGTACCACACCTCAGCGCGGACGTCGACAGGGGAAACACCCTACTCTCTGGTTTATGGCATGGAGGCAGTCCTACCCATCAAAGTCCAGATACCTTCTCTCAAGATTATGAAGGATACGGGTTTGAACGAAGACGACTGGATTCAAACCCGACTTTATCAGCTAAATCTAATCGATGAAAAGAGACTTACTATTATCTGTCATGGTCAGACATATCAAAAGCGAATGATCAAGGCTTTTAACAAGAAAGTCAGATGTCAGGAATATCAAGTCGGGGATCTAGTGATCAAATGCATCATACTACCGCAAGGTGATCCCATGGGCAAATGGACTCCCACATACGAAGGGTCATTTGTGGTTAAGAAAATTTTCTCGGAATGAGCTATGATTCTAACCACCATGGATGGTGACGACCTTCCTCACCCCGCCAATGCAGACATAGTGAAAAGATACTACGCATAATCAAAGACCCGCTAGGTTGACTGGCCTAGGCAAAAATAAGGGCTTTCTGGAGAA
This sequence comes from Vicia faba, assembly GCA_948472305.1. NCBI lineage: Eukaryota > Viridiplantae > Streptophyta > Magnoliopsida > Fabales > Fabaceae > Vicia > Vicia faba. The sequence continues at coordinate 612,510,123 of OX451736.1, forward strand.
CCAAAAGGGTTCGGGCAAAAGTAAGGGATGAAAATGAAAAAAACCATACACCTGGTAAGTCGAAAACCTGAAAAGGCAACTTGGGCAAAAAAGGGTATCCCGGTGGACCAAAAACCCGAAAGGGAGGTCCAGGCAAAAATTAGGGATCAAAGTGTAACAATATGTATCATTGGATCATCTTGCAACTAGACGTCGGTATCAACTGTCAAGCTCAGACAACACCAATCAATCTGATCCACCTTCGACCAAGCATCAAAGTGATGAGATGCTTGAAGACATAAAGGCAATAGCAGAATGGGAACCCAATGGGATTGTTTCACATAGCTGTTTTTTCTTCTTTCTTAAATACAAATTGTAATTTCTACCTTTTGGCGGCGTTCTCTTACTAGAGCGCCAGCCTCCTTGTACAAAACGCCTATTACAAGCCAGCTTCAAAATCAATACAAGTCATTTTCACAAGGCTTTGATTTATTTTCTTTTTCCTGTTTTGTTTTGCTAGAACGTCCAATGGTTCATTTTTGATATATGCATTTGAAAATAATTGATGCTCATAAATACTTACATGAAAAAACAAAAGACAATTACTCGTAATTCAAGGAATAGGGAAAACAAGAAGTACCCAAACCTTACTGTTATTCTTCCCATCAGGTACCAAGGTAGAATCAGCTTGAGTAGTGATCCATACACTCCCCACAGAGTAAAAAGTATCCAAAGACGGTGATGTTAGTTTCCCTGAGCAGGACATAACTCTCCTCAGTTGAGGTTCACAAACGCAAGTGAGTTGGTAAATTTTTCCCCAAACAGAGTTCATTTCTCTCACAAGCAGAAATCCAATCTCCAATGGAATTCATTATCACCATCAACGGAAGTTCATCCCCAACTAAGGTTATCTCTCCAAGACAACAGATCTTTCAACAAAGTATCCCTTCTCCAATAGAGTTATTTCCCACAGAGTTATCCTCAGGCAGAGTCTCATCCGGTAGAATATTTACCAGCCAAGGGGAAAGTCCTCAGCATAGTCATTGTTGTTCACCATCCCCAACAGAAGCAGAGGAACTGTGGTTGTTACAGCAGTCAAGAATACCATTTCTCATACTCTCCAAACAGCAATCAGGGATTTATTTTTCCGGATTCAGTTTACTATGTCAGCATTTCATGCTCATACATCATGACATGCACATACATCACATATAACATAGTCTCATTTATTTTGAGAACGTCATTCCACAATGCATCTCATGCATCGCACATAACTAACCCGACATTTCTTTCAGGAAAAGACAATTATTATCAACAATTTCCAACAGGTACATGATCAACACTCGAAGCTAAACAGAGTAATCGTCAGTGCGACAAATGCAACCTTTTACAGGTTTCTCAGTAGCCCTACTATCCAGGCTTTCATATCAAAGTAACCCTACCATCCAGGTTCCTTCTCACAGCCCTACTACCCAGGCTTTCGTATCGAAGTAACCCTACTATCCAGGCTTTCATATCAAAGTAACCCTACCATCCAGGTTCCTTCTCACAGCCCTACTACCCAGGATTTCGTATCGAAGTAACCCTACTATCCAGGTTCCTTCTCACAGCCCTACTATCCAGGATTTCATATCAAAGTAACCCAACCATCCAGGTTCCTTCTCACAACCCTACTATCCAGGCTTTCATATCAAAGTAACCCTACTATCCAGGTTCCTTCTCACAGCCCTACTACCCAGGCTTTCGTATCGAAGTAACCCTACCATCCAGGTTCCTTCTCATAGCCCTACTATCCAGGCTTTCATATCGAAGTAACCCTACTATCCAGGTTTCTTCTTATAGCCCTACTACCCAGGCTTTCATATCGAAGTAACCCTACTATCCAGGTTTCTTCTCATAGCCCTACCACCCAGACTCTCATATCGAAGTAACCCTACTATCCAGGTTCCTTCTCAAGCCCTACTATCCAGGCTTTCATCTCGAAGTAATCCTACTACCCAGATTCCTCCTCATAACCTTACTATCCGGGTTCTTCCTCTCTTATCCCCAGACAGCAGCCCACAGCACTGCAAGGCCGGGATTTGATCAAACTTTCACATTTCCCCAAAAAGTCGCGGTGCAACTTATACCCCGACCAAATACGCAGTTCACTTCCGGTTCCCCAAACCGGAATTCCCTCAGTAGAGTAACGGACAACTGAAGCTCCTAAAACTCTATTTCTCTCAAGACAAAGACCAACATTCCCCAGCGAAGTCCCCCTCGACAGCAGGCATGCGGGTTCTCGCAAAGGAATCTCTTATGCGATCGACACCTCTTCGGATGGCATCTTTAAACCCATCTCTGAAAATTCTCTAGCAACTTCCAAATGGCATCTACAAGCCCATTCCCGATATCATAAATCAAATGTCACTTCATATGAGTGCAAATTTCTAGGCACTCTAGTGTTCAATCATCTTCCACCTTCAGATGACGAAAGGCAGACAAGCCAATCTACATCCTCAAGTTTAAGAAGATTGAACAGGGGAAGCTGTTGTACCCCAAAATTTGCCCTCCCATATTTCTCAATATATGTCAAGTGAGGTCCTCAAATTGTTCAAGGAAGTCTAAGGGTTGACCAGACAAACTCTCTCCTAAGGCAGTCTACCTTAAATTAGGGTTTCATTTTTCATAAAGATGCTTAAATCAAAAGGATTCCAAATGCTCACCATTGTCATAATATGTTCTCAAGATCATCCATGTCAAGTTTCAAGCCTTAGAGAAGAAGTTTGCTCAGTCAATTGCTCAAAGGCCTAAAAATCGATTGTGTTAGGTCAAAAGTCAAGTGTGGCCAATACACAGTCAAACTTCAAGATTTTTGGTCAACATCCTCATTTTGAAGTATAATTCATCATTTGATCAAGGATTGATCATGATTCATCAAGGATTTCTCACAATTCATCAAAACCCAAAAGTTGCTAAATTAGGGTTTTATAGGAAAAGTCAACTCAATTTTGACCAAGCATAACTTTATCATACTTTATCAGAAATGACCCATTCAAAGCTCATTTTGAAGAGGATGCAATTCCCTATAATTCATATTCATCTCCCAAGTTAAAAATACGCACTCACAAAAAGATATGAATTTTCACATTATAGGTCATTTTGAAAAGTCAACAAAAACACCTTTTGGGTCAAAGTTTCATACATGAACATGGAAGACTCAATTGAGATGATACCAAAAGGGTTTCTTATAGGACATGTTAAGCTTTCTAAAAAGTCCAATAACACCCTCCTAGGGTCAAAATTGAGGGACTTATGCATTGGCCAAGTTGACCCTTTTTGCAAAATTGCCAAAAGTCAAATGTGCTGAAATTTGCATTTTTTGCTAAATGGGCCAAACTTTTTCTGCTTGCACCTCAATTATAATGTGGTCCACGACTCAAATGTTTACCCATCATTTGTTTGCTTCATTTTTCAATTTATTTTGATTTTTCATTAATTAAAAATTGAATTAAATCAAATAAATGATGAAAATTATCAAAGATTTGATTTGATTGGTTTTTTTGACAGGTTAGCAACCATGATTTGATGAGCTTGCAAGATCAATTCGAATCAATGGTAATTGGAACAAAAAGAGCATGATTAGGCCAAATTTGGAAGGTTTACATATGCCATGAAAACAAAATCAAATCTTGAAAAACTTCCAAAGATGTGATCAGTTTTACAACCCTAATGCATTCTATAATATATATTGAACATTTCCAAAGCAAGGATAGAGGTGGAGCAGTCGTGAAAGAGGCAAACAAAGCTGAAAAAAATTCAATAAAAGTGGTGATCCAATTTCCATACTAGAGACCAAAACGTGCCATCTTTCATTTGCCAATTGATTGCTGGAGGTCTCAGGATCATATTCCAATCATTAACAAGCCTCTCCAGGTCCTGAAACCCGTTATAGTAGCCACACGATTAGCAAGAATTTTTGTTTTCGTTTTCATGATTTTATACATAATTTGAATGTTTTGATGCCATATACTTATTCATTAACATGTTTGCAAGCTAATCATTATATTCAATTGCGTTTTTGGTGATTGTATGACAAACTGCCATAGCTAGGGTTTCAAGTTCTTGTTTAGGGCTTTGCATGATAGGTAAAATTGGACATTGATTCTGGTACCATGAGACTCGTAAGGATGAGACGAGTTGATTGGTACCAGCCATGGTCATTTATGTTGACTATGGACAATTTTTGAAACACACAGGGTTGTAGCTACATCGTAATGTCCGTAGGTAAAAACCTCCAGGGCTAACACGACAGATGGGAGGAAGAAGATGGGGCGTGGCGCCCCCTGGTTGGGCAATTTGAATTTAGCGCATTTTTTCATTTAATCTTTGTTTTTTCATATATTAGATTTGGTTTTATTATATATATACAAGTAAATCAGATGGCTCAGTTGGCAAGCGTGCAGGGGAAGAGTGCCTAAGGACCTGGGTTCGATCCCTAGGTCCCAACCTTTATTCATGTTTTTCTTCAACATGCAATCTAGCGCAATACACGTCAAGAGGTCCACCATATACTATCAGGATCTGGCCATCCTATTCACCAACGCTTCAGATCAACGTGCCACTCTTGGAGGACCACCATACGCCTCCAGTCAACAGTCACATTGAATCAGGCAAAGTCAAATAAGCCTGGGTCTTTTGGGCTCAAAATCTCAAACAACACCCCATAATTGTTAATACATGCCCATTTACTAACTTTTCTTTATTTCTTTTTCTCTGCTTTTTTTTATTCTTTATTTTCCTTTATTTATTTAATTTGCAAATTAATTTATTTTTTCACAAAAGAAACATAAAATCAATAATTCACAAAAATTAGGGTTAGTTTTTTATTTTATTATTATCAAAATTAATTTAATTTAGTTTAATTTAGGAAATTGTAACTTGTTTTCAAAAATAAAATCAAATAGCAATTAGGTTAAACTTTTGATCAAATTTTATTTTGCTCTTTTTCTCAGATAAACAAAAATACAAAAAATAGGTTTTAGGAAAAATTAATTTATTTTCTTAAATTAAAACTAATTAGGATTAGGATTTTCTTTTCAATTTAACAATTTCTCTATTTCCTTAAATAACAAAACATGACCAAAACTTTTTTTACCAATCGCAATTAGGTTTAGGCAAGGGTCAAAACCCTGGTTATCTCGTATTCGACTCATCGCGCTCGTGTTATTATTTTTATGATATTGTTGTAACTGTTCATGGTTTGTAATAGTTTAATCTAGGGCTTTTATTTATCTCTTTCTTTTCCAGGGTTTTTTGGCTATGTAAATTAATCCCCCTCTCCGAAGCCTTGTAATAGCTTAGATTTACTTTCTCACATTTTAATTCTCGTAAATATTTGACTGTTTAGATGTATGCTAATAGGATTGTATGACAAGAATGCATGACAACTTAATCCAGTTAGAAAACCCTAATGTGCAAAGACTAAATAATTGAAAACAGATCACTCGCACATATCACTCTTAGGGTATACTCACACTTCGGTTGCCTTCGGTAAACGGTCATTAAGTATAGAGTGTCTTAGTGGTTACCCTCCTGTCTAAAAAGATCAAACGTTGCCTCCGAAATGTTGCCTCGAATACGATCTTAAGACTCTAGGGTTATTACTAAGGTGTCCTAACATTGCTTTAGTGATCGTACGTCCCTTTCGAATTGAACCTTACAACTCCAACGACGGTGCTACCTATTTCTCAATAGTAGGATAGCGCTGTCTAAAGGAAACAATAATAGAAACGATCTTTTTTCGAGTAGGTAGATGCTAGTAGGTACTTACTCAAAACAAACTTTTTCCACACTTACACATTTCAAACCAATTTTCAAAACAACTTCGTCACACCTTTGAGGACTGATACAAGGGTTATCATGAGGTTAAAAATCTTTTTAAAAAAACAAAGCATATACACAAGTAATTTTAAAAGATGAGCAAGTACCTAAGAACCCATGGAAAACCATGGATAGAAAGGGTGTTAACACCTTCCCTTTCTATAATCTACCCCCCGTACTCAGAATATCTCGAAAAGTGATTTTTTTTCTGTACTTTTTTCCTTTCCGGTTGGATGAAATAAAAGTCGGTGTTGACTCTTGCTTACCGCGACATTTTGCAAACAAAAAAAATGCAAAACACAAACCAGCGTCAAACAGTCAGTTCTGCCACCGTATCACAGGGTGTAATAACCACCTTTGGAGATATCTCTGGAGAGAAAATCCTCCCACTTCTAGTAACCTTACTAGTCATAACAATGTTTCAACATTGAGATTAGTAACTTCAGTATTTTCACCTTTGACAGCCAACGGTTCTTGCTTAACACCATAGTAGTAGAGATCAACTCCATAAGGTGGAATATGGAACTGGCCATGGTGCAGTAATGATAAGAGGATCCACCTTATGCTCGACAATAATTTTCATAGGACCCTTAGAAGTGATCCTTAAAGGAGTACTAAAAATTGTAATCACACACACGTCTTCAAGTCTCAGGTCTTGAGACACACTTTCACATAGGTTCTCCATAGAAGGAGTCTTATCGAATAGAATTACACGATCATCCATTAAACATTGAATACATTTCTTAAGCAACATACAACCATTGGATTGGAATGCAAAGTGGTAGCAATTTTCAATGCAACCCAGAAATAAACTGGCTTGCAACAGATTCTTCTTAACAATCATCAGAGGAGTAGTCAAGTCACTTATAATAGAAATATAAGAAATGTCCTCAATAGCATTAACACCTTTGTCATGGTTTGGCATAGGTGCAGTGATCACATTAGGAGTTTCAGGAGGATCAAATTCAATCTCCGTAGAGTCAATCATATATTGGATTTTATTTTTCAGAGTCCAAGGCGCATCTTATATTGGGATTGTACCGGGGAGAGAAAGTGTTGGGATTCTGAGGAGGATCTCTCAACATAATCAACTCTGCCTTCAACAGGTGTTTCAATGCTTGAGATAACGGCATATTGATTTTGGTGAATTGTCTTCTGGGTGGATCCAGCCTACCCTGATTTCCTTGTTATTGATGTTGCGTTGGTGCGGGATTAGAAATCATTACTGCCCCCATAGATTGATGGCGGTCAACTTTACTATGACCATTATGGCTGTACACAACATTAGCTTTTTTCTTCTCGTTGAATGACTTCTTCAAAGTACTTGAAGATGCAGCCACCTGAATTTTTCTGCTTCTGATTCCACCTTTAACATGTTCCCCTATTAATATCAACTCAGTGAACCCGGCTGAAGAGCTTCCAATTAGATGATTGAAGAAAGAACCTGTCAAAGTTCCCATAAACATGTCAACTAATTCCTTATCAAACAAGGGAGGTTGAACTCTTCCTGCTAGATCTCTCCATTTTTGGGCATACTCTTTAAAGCCTTCGTTAGAGCCCATGGTCATACTCTATAGTTGTATACGGGTTGCTGCAAGATTAGCATTATACTGGTATTTCTTATAGAAAGCAGTAGCCAAATCTTCCCAGATATGGATATTGGTCCCTTCTAGTTGATAGAACCATTCCAACTGCGTTCCAGATAGGCTCTCTTGAAAGAAATGCACCCACAACTTCCTACAACAATGTGTGGTTGAATCTTCCGGACATATGATCTCAAATGAAGCTTTGGGCAAGAAACACCGTCATACTTTGCAAAAGTGGGGACTTTGAACTTATGAGGAATGATATATCTTGAGACTAAACTCAAATCCTTAAAATCCAACCCAGGCACATTCTGGTTCTCCATAGAATTTAGACGATCTTCTAGCTACTTTTATTTTTCATCAGCATGGGGATATTACTCATTTGAATAATCCTATTCCTCTTCATCAGAGTATTTAACAGGACTGTGGTTGCTTTTTTCAATTTCACCACTCTTATCCTCTTTATCTTGTTTGTCGTCTTCATCTAATGGAGTATCAGGATCCTATACTCGCTTGACTAGACCCTTGAAACCTCTTCCCATGTTAAGGATGTCGGATGGTTTCTATGTCTTTTTCTTCTTCTCTTTGGTGATGAGTGCCTTCAATTCTTCCTGCCCATTGGCTAAGTTCAAGACCATCTGTTGGAATTGGGCATTCTGAGCTTGGAGATCCTTGATTGTCTATTCAAGAGGCATTTCTACTGAAATAAACAACAAGAAGATGAGAAAACCTGTCTTGAGAACACTTGTTATGTAATGATATGCATGACATGTATATGCATATGCAATGTTTTCAAGGATCTCACGGGATTAAAAATTTGAAAATGCATCTGGTTGCAGCTTTGTCTCGAAGAACTTTGAGTCTTTATTTTAAACGTCCTTCTATAAGAATCAAGCTCACCATATCAAGTGGGTCTTATCCTCTGACTTAAGAGAACATACTTTGATCTTTGACGACATATGGTTAGAGGAAAATAAATCCTGTTGCCCCTTGCTTGCAATCTGGCATATGAGAAACCTGTACAAAAAAGGTCCATAAGATCCTTGAAATGGTTAGTAAAAAATGTCATGTCATGATGATATGATGTTATGATGCCATGTTTAAATAATCAAATACAAACACGTCACACAAGAGCCTTAGGTTTAAAGGCTTGCATGGAGTCCATATGTAAGTACCCTTCCTCATTAAAGTCAAGTTGGCTCAACCTATCCTAAAAATAGTAACCGGGTTCTAGGAATATCATATCACTGATCTGTCTCACATTGTTTTATTTTAGCACGGAAACTGGCTTGCCGCCAAAACATCCCGAGAGTCATATCTCAATGAGCGTAGCATCGAGTATCAACCAACCTTTGAATGCAACAAAGTCGGCCATCTCACTACCTTCTAATGGCCAAGATGGGTCAATTAAGGTTCTAAAAGTTAGTTAGTGCTAATGACACTACATGGAAGCCTAATATTATCCTTGACTGACTCAAGGAACATCAGTACAAACCAAAGTGTCGCACTAACCATGGCCATAACTTCAACCATGTTGGTCTATGCTATACAGTTTTCATGATCTATTGCTACTTACCTAAGGCATCCCTAGATCCGGATATAGGATCTTACAAGTAAATAAACCCAAACAAAAATCCTTAAAGTAAAGTAAGCAAAACAATCAATTAAAGCAAATAAAGTGATCTAACCCTAAGGTAACCCCTCTTTTTAAGTAAATCCCCAGCAGAGTCGCCAATTCTGTAATATGGTGGGAGAACTGACTTTTTTAGCGTTTTATCGCAAATGTTGCGGATAGCAAGAGTCTTCATCGACTTTTATTTTATCCAATATTTAGTAAAGGGTGAAAAAATAGGAAAGACCTTGATAGATTTTGAGTTCGGGGGGTAACTTAGGAAAAGGAAAGGTGTTAGCACCCTTTTGATCCGTAGTTATCTATGGGCTCTTAACCGCTAGCTCACTTTTTGAAATTTTCTTTGTGCGTGTGTGTTTTGTTTGAAAATATTTTGAAAAGATAACTTTGTAATGATTCTCGTATCAGTCTTCAAGAATGTGTACAAAGTGTTTGAAAATATTTTGTTTGAAAAGTGTGATGTGTAAAAATATTTTGTTTGTGAAAAAAGTTGTGAGCAGGCGATTAAAAGTTCCTTACCCACTAAAGGTCGTTCTTATTCTTTTCCTTCTCTGTTAGAGATAGTGATATCTATACCATTAGTTGGTAGGTATCCCTATTTATTAGATGTGAAAGGACAGGCGAAGGGTCATCGAATGGTCATTGAAGGCAACACGTAGAGATACTTTAGCAATTATATCAGAGGGACTAGATCATTTTTCGTAGGAAACATCGGAGGGTCATCGTGGGACTATGATCTTTGTTCGAGGGTATTTTGCTAAAGTATCCCTACTTTCGAGGGACATGACCAATTATCCGAAGGCAACAAGAGGCGATTACCCTAGAGGTGTAAGTGTGCATGTTTGTTCAATTCAGTTATTTATTTAGTATTTTAGGGTTTTCTAACATTTGTCTTTGTCTTTCCTTACAAATCCTATTAAAATACATCTAACAGTTATATATACATGCATATAAAATATAAGTGCGAAAAGTAAAGGCCTAGGACTATTACATGGCTTCGGGGTAGTTATAATATTTAATAAAACCTTGCGAGAAATTAAAACTAAGCTATTACATTATTTGTACATCCTATACAATTTGTGTAATAAAATAAATGGCAAAAATAAACAAAAATGTTAGAAAGATTATTTTTTAAAGTCCTAAAATCTAAAATATTAGAAATTAATTTTTTTGGTGTATTTTTGGTTGGACTTTTATGTTAATAATAATTAAAAAAACTGATTGTCTAATTTTTAATTAAAAATTAATTAACTAAAACAAACCTAAATCTAATTAATTAAATTAATTGATAAAAAAGACAAAACCCATTTTTTTTATAAGTTTTTTTATTAGATTAAAAAAAGTTAAAAATAATTAATGGAAAATTAATTAAGAAAGAAAATAGAAAAAGGGTTGAAAAACAAGTAAGAAAAAAAGTTGCAGACGTTGGGACTTGAATCCACGCCCTTCCATTTACCAGACTTCCTCCTTGCCAACTGAGTTATGCTTTTTATCTGTTACTGGAACACAAACGTAATATTATATAATAAAACAATTTCTTTAAGTTGAATTAAAAAAACAAGTCAGCACAAGTGGGGCTCTGTTATTAAGAGAGAGCCAATCATGATGCTTCATTATGCCACGCTGGCGGTCAAAGACACAGAACCCTTGACTCGCCAGAGAAGCGTCGGAGCCCTAGCTCCGGTCGTCTTCTCCGACCACCTTCTTCACCAAAACATGTTAAAACCTGCAAAATCAAACATTAATAGGATCTTACCCCCTAATTCGAGGGCTACAAATCCCAATGGTAAGGTTCTTTTGGCCTGAAACAACCTGTAAACAGAGTTACGACGAAAATGAAAAAAGTACGACCAACGATGGCAGGCATCTATTCTCACGTCCAAGCTCACATATAAGGGCTCCAACATATTCTAAACGACCATATTAATCTATCGGAGAACACAAAAACAGTTAAGAATGCATAAATTAATAGATTTGAAGTTTCAAAAACCTTACCCAAATGGTGTGATTGAGAGAGAGAGAGAGTCTGAGCACGATAAGGATCATTTCTGGGCTTAGGTAGATTCCTGGGAACCTCAAGAGTATAAATGGATCACCAGTTTGGACTATAACCACCTAAAAATTGAAAGATCACTTTTCCCTAATCTTTGATTTTTTTAAATATTTTTGAAACTGTTTTTTAGAGGCAGCCCTCATGTTCTTTGTTCGCTGATGATGTCCTTTATTTATAAGCATCATATTAGGTCAACAAAAATGGATGGAAATCATGAGGAATCAAGTAGATGATTTCTTTCTAAAACATTTTGAATACATTCCATAATTTGAATATATCTTTCCTTCTATGCTTCACACGGTTTTGTATGGTTGGCAAGGAGTTATTGGGCTTCCAACTTAATCCAAATGAAAACAAACCATGCCTTGGCCCATCACTTGATATTTCATTTGATTTATTTAAAAAAATATTTGAATAAAATTTAAAATAAATAAAATAAAAAAATCATGGCCATGCATGAATGGAATTAGAGGTCCTATAACATGTTATAAACATGTTTAAACCTCAAAAGTTAGGCTCATTAGTTCAAAAGTTCAAAATTGCTCAATAGAAGTTTCACGCATTTCTCAAAAATTGCTCAACCTGCACAAATTATAACTCTCTCAAATTGTATCATATGAAGTTGATCTTTGACTTTCTAGAAACCTCAAGATGTCTCCTATAACTTTCATGTTGGTCATTTTTTCATTTTAATTCTTTATCATCTTGTAAATTGCTTTTACAAAACATGTCTTTTTATTGACTTTCAAAATGACCTGTAATATTTTGGCTCATATCTCTCAAATGAAGCATTTTTGGCCTTAAGCTTAGAGACAAAGTTGTAGAAAATTGAATTTCCAACAAAATGGGCTTTGATTGAGAATTTTATGATGAAGCATATGAAATTTATGCTTGGTCAAAGTTTAGTTGACTTCTCCTAAAGAAAACCCAAATTTAGTAACTTTTGTCTTTTGATGAATCTTTGGGTTTTCTTGATGAATCATGATCAACCCTTGATAAAATGATGAATGTGAGTTCAGAATGTTGATGTAACCAAAAATCTTGAAGTTTGACTGTATTTTGACCATAGTTGACTTTTTGTCAAATACAGTTGATTTTCACTCATCTGAGCAATTGACTGAGCAAATTTGTGATGTAAGGCTTGAAACCTGACATGAGGATTCTTTGAAGCATATGAGGAACCATGAATTTCACTTGAGGCATTAAAAGCTTTATTCTCTTTGAGAAAAACAAAACCCTAATTGTAGGCCAACTGCTTAGGAGGAGGGTTTGTCTGACCAATTCCTTGAGTAGTTTTGAGTAATTGAAAACCCTAGGAGCATGAGAAGACATCTTGAATCAATTTGTCTTGAAAAATGGGAGGGAATTTTTTTGCGTAAAACAATGGGTTTTTAAACAAACTCCACTAACTTTTCCACTTAATGGGATTGTTATCGTTGGATCACTGCCACTTGTCAATGTTTGGCGGGTCTAATTTTCTTTAAATAACCTCTTGGGATAACATTACTTCTTTCCTTCCTCTGTCTTCTATTTTTCTTCTTGCTCATAAAAAATCCCTTCATTTTTCGCACTTTCTTTCAAGCTAATCAACTAGAAACTATAATGGCAGCTTCTGGTTCTGCTCTCGTTTCTACTAGTAACAACCCAATGGCTTTTGCTCTTAAAAACAACGCCACTCTACCAGTTATTCCGCAACCAACATCCACTGATGCTCGCACCACTGAAACCTGGCAAAAATAAACGCTCATTCCTTTCCCTATTTTTGGGGAATTCCATGCTTTTCATGGGCCATATCCGAACCCAAAAAAATGATCCCAAAAAAGTTCAGGAGTTCTTTCCCTGCTATACTCTAGCGAAACCCCTCGCATTTGCTCAAACTTTTATGCTTGATGTAAAAGTTTGTGGATTCTTATACCAGGGTATTCTGTTCTACTCTTACTCTTGGAATTTTGGCCTCTTTAGCTTAGCTCGACAAATTCCAAGCTAAAAAAAAGTCTTCTGTGAAGCATATAGCATTTTCAACGTGATCCAGCTGTCCAGAAATGCTCATAAGATTAATCATTGTATGATTACAATGTCGACCTTCTTTTGGGAAGCTTCGACCAATACCTTTGAACTCCCTTGTGGGATGTTAACAACCACCCTCTTCGACGCAGTAGCCATTACTAGCTTGTCTCCCTTAGGCGAAGTTTTTTATCCTACTCTATCGATGGAGCTCAAATTCCGCTTTAACAGAGCCAGCCTTACAAATTATATTGAACACCATCGTGATACTCAAAGAGCATATGTTTCTGATGAAGAACACATTTATTTCCCCACTCTTTGGCTTTCCTACTATTTATTTTGCCCTGGGTCTCTGCATGTGGCAAAAGTTTTTGTCCCTCTAGTCATTCAACTACACGAGGGTCGACAGATTTCTCTGGGCAAACTCCTGCTGGCCTATCTTTATCATACTCTTGGTGTTGCTTCCTCTAGGCTCAAAATTATTTCTAGAAATCCTAAGGGACCAGATCTCTCAAGTCCATTTTGGCTTTTGCAACACCGGTTGAATGTTACCTTTGAGCATCGACTAACTTCTCCCTCATCAGAAGTTGTTAAATGCTCTTCGGCGACCAGATCTATTGATGGACTGAGGTTATCGCTGTTCACTCCTCAAGAGGCTTTGACTAGGTAAGTCTTTATGAAGTATATTAATTTATTCATAGAGACCTCTTCTTTTGTCAAGGCTATGGCCCCATTCATGAGAAGAACCATTGGCCCTACATGGTTTAGGGATACCTTTCCTGGAGTTAGCCCTAAAGCGCCTGCTAAATCAAATGCTGTATGGAGAGAATTTTGACTCCTACGTTTTTGTCCTCTCGAATTAACATTGGATTAAAAGGCTATGGCTTTGTGACATACCAGCCTAACCTGGTTGCTCAACAATTTGGCCTTAGCCAAATGATGCTGAAATATCCGATCTCCCATTAACTCGGTATCCTTTGGTTTGGACGACAATTGGATAACAAAAAATACACGGAATGTCTCCATCATTTTAGAAACTCTCCACACCTTGAACTTCCTGTGTTCAAGTTTAAATCTTCCTTTTTCCATACCAAAGAGTTCGACTGCTGGTGGTCTCAGTACCAGACGCAATATTTTTCTTCTACTGCCTTGTTGCAAAAATTAATGGATGCTTTCGAGGCTTGGGAAGCCAGTCGGCCTTCTGTCGACCTTATTTTAGAGGTTCCACCTACTGACCAGTGGTAAAATCCTGATGTCGAAGCTCAAACTACTAAGGTACCTTTGTTTTCTTCCAACTTTTTGATTATCTCAATAAGACCTTTGTGATTATATTATATTGTTTACAGGGGCAGAAACATTCTTCGACCATAAAAAATGTTGTCACCGTGCCCCCAAAGAAAGATAAATTTTCGACTACCCAAGTACATATATGCATGCATTCTTCTTCCATATGTTCTTTTCATATCATTGTAGATAAGAACCTGAAATCTTTCATGCTCCACTAGGTTTTTGAAAGGAAGCAACAACCTTCTATTGATCGAGACGGTTCCGACCATAGTGATGGTTCCCACATTTTTTCTTCATTCAAAGCTTCGACTCCTACCAAGCCCAAAGGTCCCAAGAAACTCAAGAGAATTGTCCTCAAAGCCAACACCTCCAAAAAAAAAATTTCTGGTGCTGATGCTCTTCCTTCTCCTACTAATGATCAAGAGGAAACTTCACCTCCTCAACAACCAACTCCAACAATTCCAATTTAGGAAGAAAAAATGTCCAACCTGTTGTACCCCAATTTTCCCCCCTAAGATCCCTTCATCATACCATGTTGAGTCATTCACAATAAGATCACATTAGGGTTCTTGGTTCCCCTCCCTATATTTAGCTTTGCTCTTTGAGGAATCACCAAGCACCTTGACTTGTGCTCTTTTGTGACCAAGAATATTTTTTCCTTGATTTCACCTCTTAATTAATAAAATTCAATGTTGGTTTGTCTTGCTTTTTACTCATGTAGGTAAAGGCAATAAGATTCAGCAAGTTGCTCCATGGGTTCATGATTTTATTTCCATGCTTTAGTCAATAAAGCTTGAGAAGTTCAAACCTCACCATTGGATTTGTTTTGGAAGAAATGGCATGGAAAGGTTATTTTGGTTCACCATATTTCAAGGTTATCAAATTTGATTCAAAAGTACAAGGGGTTGATTGAAGAAGTTGTCATGTTTGGGCAAAGCTTTGTTCCCATTGGTCACAAGTGCATATTTCTCTAAATTCTCAAGATATGGAAGTGGTTTTGGTGGCCATGAATTCTCATTTTCATCCTCAATAACTTCTATTTACAAAGAATTTGTGTTGGTACAAGAAGTGTGTTCAAAATTGTCAAAGTTCCTCAAGGCATGTTTCTTGATCTAGGAGCTAGGGTTTTGAACTTCAAAGAAGCATATCTTGCTCATCTTTTAGAATTTTTGAGTGATTCCAAAGGAATCCTTCTCTTCAAAGGGTTATCAACAAATCACTTCAAAATTTCCAAGTATTTTTCATGTGGAAGAAATTCGATGAAGAAGAAAGATTACAAGTTCTCTAGATGAATCCCCAATTTTCCATGTGTGACTTCAAATGATCATAACTTGGTCAATTTTTATCACCTTGAGCCCATTAATTTTCCACAATGATCTTGAGGATGTGAAATTTATGCCTTATTTTATCTGCAAAGTGAAAAAATGGATGGAAGTTTCCTTAAGGATACTAAAGATTATAGGTCATTTTATGAAATTTTTCCAACTTCAACAATTCATAACTCTCACAATTTTTGGATCTTTTGAATGAATAAAGTCACAAAATGTCATTCAATAGATCTACCTCATGCCATCTTTTTTGGTCAAGATAAAATTTCAAGTGGAAGGCTATGTTTGGATGCAAGACATTATAAGTCATTTTTGAAGAAAAATTTGAAATATTTCTAAGTATGGAAAATCAACATTTTTTTCCAACTTTGACTCGTTATAACTTTCAGCTCAAGCATCCATTTGTCTCCATTATTTTCCCATTGCAAAGCTTGTAACCTCATATTTCTAAAGCATCAAGAATCATACCCTAAGACCCCTTGAGCCGAGAATGCCATTGGTCAGAAGTTGGCAATTTGAAACTGAATTTTTCACCAAGTCAGAAGTTTGAAATCCTTGATTTGTCTTCTAAACACTTTGTTTCTGCACGTTTTTGCTTCTGAACATGTTTAGTGAACTTCCAGAAGTGATTAGCATAGAAAAACACGCGTTTTGGATGAGTGTTGATCAAATTAGAAGTCACACTTTTCTTGTTTGCGACTTCACATGATTTCCCTCCAAACTTAGTCATTTCACACGCTTGGACATTCCATTTGATTCCCTATAAATAGAGTGTCATTCCCTACTCATTTCCTCAAGCTTGGATAGCCAGAATCACCCTGCCAAACTTGTTCCATTACTCAAAATTCAGCAACTTCGAAATCTATATACAAGCCTTTTTCAATCCAATTTTTCCATCAATTCACCTTCCTTGATCTTCCTTGAAGCTAACCATATAATTACATTGAAGAATCGTGCCCTATATTGCTCCATAGAAGTCCAGTTTCAGAGCTCTGCAACTCAACTTCAATAGGTAGATTCCTTCATCAATTCTTTAAAACTTTGATATCGTTGTGATGCTCTCATTGCCCTGGTTCTAGTTGCAATACTTGTTTTTACTGGAAACACGTTTTGACCCATGAAATTTCAAATCCAATTTCAAAACTTTCCTTCCAAATTGCTTGAGCTACAATTTATATAAATTTGTCGGGATGTGTGGTTGCCTTCGTCTTGAAGAGAAGAAACGAATAGCATAGGTCTCGTGCTCTAATTTTACAGATTGAGCAACCTGGTTTTAGGACTGGCTGGAGGTTGAAGATGACCAACATGTCATCCTTCAACCAATGAAACAAAACCATTTGGATTTTTTGAATTTCTGATTTACATTTGATTCAGTACTTTATTCACTAATGACCATGATATGCACAATGCGCCAGATCCCTTAAATTTGATAACTAACACGTTTTGACTCTCATCCAATGGTCCACATATTTTTTACTTTTATTTTATTTTCTGATTTTTATATTTAATTGTTTTAAACTTCAAAAAATCATAGAAAATTCATTTTAAGTCCAAAAAATCTAAAAAAATCACGGAAAATATTTTTGATTATTCTCTTTCTGATTTTTATTTTTTCACAATTTAATTTTGTGTTTTGGTATTTTTTTAATAAATTTTCACTTTATTTGAATTGTTTTAAATGTTTAAAAATACTTTTATGCATTTTTAAATTGTGAAAAAATTATGGAATGATCCAATGATATTGTGACAAATATTGGAGACCTCACTTATTTTTTATTTCTGACTTTGGTATTTTTTATCATTTTTGGTTTATTTTACTCATTTCTTTTAATTTTAAAAATAGTTTATGACTTTAAAAAATTACCAAAAAATTTTATAAAATCATTTGAGTCCTTTTCTGATTTTTCTATGGTCTTACTTTTTATTTCTTGATAAATTTTAACATAGTTGATATTTTTCTCTTTTATTTCTATTTTAAAACTCTTTTTTAAACCTTTTTTGTATATATTAAATGTAATATTATTTTGTGACTATTTTCTGACTGATCTTGGGTTAAATTTTTGATCATGAACTTTATTAACACCATTGGATGCATGGTGTTAAGTCTAACTCCACAAAAATGGATGAATGATTTTAATAATAGTTTGATTAAATTTAACTCAAAAGTGGTTTGTATATTCTCTCCCACCCCTCTTCATCTCATCCCTTTCTTATTGCACTAAGTGTTATTGGAGCATGATCTCTATATCATGTCTCAAAACAAATGGTGCATAGATTGCTATTGACCGGCCTCAAAATAGGTGCGACTTCTATATAAGTCCACTTACGATTGCTTAACATAATACTAAACTTTGTCCCGATTCGAATAAATGATCATTCGTGGCCAAAACTTATGTGTGCAAGCTCAATTATGTTAATTTGATCTCTTTAATCCAATAACCTTGAGATTCATTGTGTGGAGGCTTTGGTTCTACCAATCCTCTAATAGATCTACGACACTTTTGGTCAACGCGTATCACTTAGACATCGTTGATCATTAAATGGTACTTATGAGGATTCTAAATAGATGATATACTTGACAAAAAGAAAATGCAACTTGTTGTGTGGAGGCTTTGGTTCTACTAATCCTCTAATGAGTTCCAAATGCAAGTTTCAAGATGATCATCCAACTAACCACTAATCACTAATAATTGAATTTATCCTTTATTTTCATTATATGCCCCTTTTATTTTTATGCACTATTTACTTTTAGCATTTACATTTCATGCCATTTTCATCTTTGCTCATTTGAGTATTTACTTTCTTGTCATTTTTATTTTTGCTGACTAGAGCTTTACTTTTCTTTTTTCAAAATACCTAATAATCAACATAAACCCTAAAAATATTTAATGATACTTGCACTATTTGCTTACTATCCTTGGCATTATGGAGCGTTTGACTTTTTGGACTTAGGATTAGGAACCTTGGCCTATGATTGGAGACCTTGTGACCTTATCTGATTATTTTGTCTGGAACTCTTGAGGTTTACCTCAAGGCATTGGATTGTTTGTTTGTTTTGTGTGCAGGTTATTGTGATTACACTCTTTATTTGTAATCTGGAATTCACACGTATACAGTCGTTACTCTCCCCAATTTTTGTGAAGACTTAATACACTTAAAGTTTGGTTCTTTCAAGAGGTCTAGTATCATTGCTTGCTTAGTTTCAATCCAAAGAATGAGAATCCTATCTTGGCTCATAGTGTCAAGTATTGTCTTCTTATTGGTTAGATGGTTCTTATCCCTAGCTTTTACCTTATGCTTTAGGATAGTCTCTTCTTCTCCTCCCATCTTCTTTAATTTCAAAAATCTTCTCTCTCTTTTTGAAAACTCTTCTTATTTTTTTTAAACTTTAACCACTTTCATAATAAACTTGGACTTAGGTCCATTCATTTTTAAAACATTTTCATAAGTAAACTTCAATAAACTTAATAATACTTTGACATTTTTTATGAGAAGACTAAAAGTCAATAAATCTCATTTCAAACTATTTTACCACTTTGGCTTTTATCTTTAAACTTTTCTCAAAAGATCAAACTCTTGTCAATCCTTGTAGTGATGCAAACAACTATACTTCTACAGTATGTAGTGAAGAGAGATATTTTCCACTTAGGTGTTGAGCGAGGCATTGTTGATTTTAAGATTCAAGCCATATCCTCCACTTTTAGATGATGCAAATTCTCCTTTCTCATGATTGTGGATAGTAAGTATGTTTTCCACACGGACAACAATGATGATGTTTTATCTCATAAAAAATTAAACCAACACACTTGTATTTTAGAAATTTTTAAAGAGGAACTATGTGTACCCTGATCCCCTATTGCACGGAAGGTGGTACGTAGGCACTAAAGGTTCGCAACCGCGGCGAGTGCAAAAACCATAAAAATATATTTCTTTTCTCACCTCCACCATCCATTTTTATACGACATTTTTATAGCCAAAATATACAGATTTTACGAAGAGGTTCCTGCAGAATATTGTAGATGTTTAGGGTGATAATACCTTCCCTTTGCATAACCAACCCCCTTACCTTGAATCTTTCCCCCTTTTTTTGGGTTATTCGCTCTTTTCCCATTTCTTTGGAAACAATAAAGCGCGGTGGTGATTTCTATTTTGATTTGTACAAGTCTAGTCAATCTCATGGCTTAGTCTTAAACATTTCTACCCATACAAAAAGAATGATGACTTCACTGGGGAAAGATTGACCTCTTGCGGGTCCATCCCTAAGTGGCTTGAGCCTATCTTTGTTTATATATGTGTATATGCTATTTTTGTTTATGTGATATATGTTGTATATATGTTTGTCTGGATTTTCCTGGTTTTCAGGGTGCTTAGTGATTACTTATAAGTCCTATACCCAGACTTGGGCAAACTTTAAGATAGGATGGGTGGTATAGTCATGTTAACTTGGAGGAAGTAATCCCAAAAAAGGAGGCATAAGATCCCCCACTCAGTGGAGGCCCCTTTGACTATGGTGTTGTTTACCGAGTAATCGGGAAGACGTACTGCTTTCGACCTGGGAGCCTGCTGAAACTGAGGACCGTAGAATACCAAACCCATCTTGGCCTTTTAGGTGTAGTGCGGAAGCTATGACAGAGTAATCCGGAAATAGTTGTCACGCGATGCTATGCTCGGACGAGTTTTTCTTGAGAATATTACTAATTACCGAGTTAATCGGGAAGTTGGTAATATCCGAAGGAAGAATGTAGACTCTGGGAACCTCTAGAACCTTGTTCGACAGGTGATAAATTTTAGACCAATACCTTATGGGTAGTACCTTCGACCTCATGCTCGTGACGTTGAACCTATGAACCCTGTATGTGTATCTTATGTGTGATTGCTGCATCATGCGTCCATGCACTCATAAGCATCTTTTGAAGAGATCTTATTTCAAGGGATTTAAAAATTGACCATTTGTGAATATCTCAGGTACTTTTTAACCATGGATTCTGGAAATAGAAAGACCGGGAAGTACAGTTTCAAGGATCCCAAGATAGATGAGTTGATCATTCTAAACCCCTAGATCGAGTATTCTACAGACTTTCGGAAGAAGTATGGATCCATGATTCCTCTCATGAAGCTGAAGATGAAGGAGGGTATTCTCTCAACCTTGGTCCAGTTCTATGATTTGATGTATCATTGCTTTACTTTTCCCGACTATCAGTTGATGCCTACACTGGAGGAGTGTTCTTATCTGTTGGATTTACCCGTTACCGATCGTGTTCCTTTTACTGGTTTGGAGGGTGAGCCAAAACCACATGAGATTGCTGCTTTGATTTATCTGGGAAAGTCTGAGGTGGAAGCCCATATGACTACTAAAGGAGGGATTAGAGGATTACCATCTCAGTTCTTATTAGAGAAAGCTCGTTATTTTTCTAGGATGAAGAGTACAGTTGCTTTTGATGCCATCTTTGCTCTACTTGCTTACAAATTATTTTTATTTCCTAATGTTGATAAGTTTGTTGACATTAATGCTATCAGGATCTTCATGATTGGAAACCAAGTTCCTACCTTGTTGGGTGATTCTTATTACTCTATTCATCTTAGTAATTCTTATCATGGGGGGATGGTTATCTGTTGCACACCCCTTATGTACCGGTGGTTTATCTCTCATATGCTTCAATCTGATGCTTTTTGGGATGTCAAGAAGGAACCCTGTTGGGCTCCTAAGATCATGGCACTTACTCACTCAGATATTGATTGGTATCATCGGGCTTACCATGATGTAGAGATTGTTGAGTGTTGTGGTAGTTTCCCCAATGTACCTCTTCTTGGTACAAATGAAGGAATTAACTATAACCCTGTTCTTGCACGATGACAGCTCGATTATCCGATGAGAGATAAAACAAATAGTATTCATTTGAGTAGTTTCTTTCTGAAGGAAGGAGAAGACCATATGGAAGCAAGGGAGAAGATCACGAAGGCATGGTATCACATTCATAGGAAGAGTAGGAAGGATTTGGGACCTAGGGGTGCTGCTTCTTTGGAGCCATATCTTCAGTGGGTCCAAACGAGAGCTATTCAGTTGAAGATGTCGTATTCCCGGGAAACACCTATGCCTGATCTATTTGTGAAGACCACTCCTCCCTTATTAGATGATCTAGAAGAGTTGTAACTTGCTTTGGTCAGGATGCAACGGGAAAAGGACGCTTGGAAGAATAAGTGCCAAACCTTAGAGATTTCCTATAGAGCGGACTTAAAGGATAAAGATGACTTAATTGAGATTCTTGAGAGACGGGCTGTAGAGACCATGCAGAGGCAAGGGGATTTATTTTCTCCTAAGCCTCAATCAGATGCTGATTACTCACTCCCTGATTTAGGTGAATGGAAGGAGGTTGCCACCAGATATGCAGAAGAAAACCAGAGGTTGAAGGCTCAGATTGCCAGGCTCACAGGGAAGCGCCAGCGTATAGAGCGATCTCCATCAATTTTACTTCTCAGGGTTTTAGATTTTATTTTCATCTTGTACTTGGGATCATTGAAACTTGTAATCCATTTTGGAGTTGTTATAATGGAATTTTCAGTATTTTCAAATGCGTTATTACTTTGATATTTTCAATATGTCCATAAATTTTAAATCCCTTGAAATATTAAACAATAAAATAAAAAATCACGTGCATTGCATATCATACATCATATTGCATATATTTCTTGCATTTGTTATTCATATCCAGGTGTCTTACCAAGCTTATTAACTTCGTTCGGCAAGCTGACTCACCATTACAACACTCGGGCTAATTTTAGAAAGAAGATGGACAACTTAGAACAAGAAAATCGCGAGCTGTGCGAGGAGGTTTCTGCTTTGAAGGCCGGCATGGCCAATCTGACTGCTCTGATGGAAGCTCTGGTGGCTACTCAGAAACATCCACCGAGTGTCCAACTTCAACCAACAAGGGCAACTACTGAAGCTCCGACTGTTCCTGTATCTTCTACTCCAGTTGTTGTTCAAAACTGCATGCCTCAAGGTTATCCATGGGGAATGCCAGAGAATTTTTCACCTGAAGTTTTCAATGTTGGTCCTCAAGATACTTAAATTGTTCAAACTATTGTTACTACAGCACCTCCTGTGGTGCATGCTACTCCTACTGCACCTCCTTCGGTGAATATGGTTCCATTTGTTAACGATGACGTGTGTCGTCCTTTCCCTCCACCGAGTGAAGACTTGGGTCTTTATGACAGAATGGATGATTTTCAAGAGCAGTTTGACAAGATGCAAAGAGAGATGAAGGCCCTCAGGGGAAAAGAGCTATTTGGGCAGAATGTAAATGAGTTATGCTTGGTCCCGAATGTTAAGATACCTGCAAAGTTTAAGGTCCCAGAGTTTGAGAAGTACAAGGGCAACACTTGCCCTCGTGCTCATATGGTGATGTATGTAAGGAGAATGTCTACCCATACTAATGATCAGCGTCTGCTGATTCACTTTTTTCAGGATAGTTTGACCGGTGTTGCGCTGAAGTGGTATATGAGTTTGGACATCGTCAATATCCATACTTTCAATGACTTGGGAGAAGCATTTATCAGACAATACAAGTACAACGTGGACATGGCACCTGACCGTAATCAACTCAGGGTCATGGTTTAGAAACACAGGGAATCATTCAAAGAATATACACAGAGATGGCGTGAGGTAGCCGCCCAAGTGATTCCTCTCATGGATGAGAAGGAGATGACTAAGATTTTCTTAAAAATGCTGGGTGCTTTCTACTACGAGAGGATGGTAGCAAGTGTGCCAAGTGACTTTACTGAAATGGTAGGAATGAGTATCCGCTTAGAAGTGGTTGTAAGAGAGGGTTGTTTAACAAAGAGTGAAAGTTCCGGAAGTGCGAAGAAGCCATCTTATGGGTTTACCAAGAAAAAGGAAGAGTATGCCTCTGCCGATGAGTATTTTTCCTCAGATGAGGATTTGTTTTCCAAAAATGACTCAATAATGACTGATTATGTTGAAGAAGGGGTAAACGTCATTGTACCTTATTTTGTGGCACCCACCCATCTTGAAGTTGAATATTATAGCAAGCCAATTGTTACCCCATTGGTGATTAGTTTGTCGGGTCCTATCCCTTACAAGTCAGATAAGGTTGTGTCCTATAAATACAACGCTAAAATCTTAGAGGATGGAGTGGAAGTTCCCATCCAGCCAACGCCTGATGTCAGAAATATTGCTGAAATTAGCAGGGTGACCCGCAATGGTCGTGTGTTTGCACCAGGTGTTCGAGGAGATGTTATTGTTGGAAAGAAAATTGCTGAGAATGTTGAACCCAAGAAGGTTACGGGTGAGACTAGTGGGGATACTTTAGAGAAAGAAGTGGATGATATTTTGAAGATAATCAAGATGAGCGACTACAAAATTGTAGATCAGCTACTGCAGACTCCTTCAAAAATATCTATCTTGGCGTTATTGATGAAATCCTCTGCTCACAGAGAATCCCTGGTGAGGGTATTGGACCAAGCTTTTGTGGAGAGTGATATGCCTATAGACCAATTCAGCAGCGTAATAGGGAACATTACATCATGTAATAACTTGAGTTTCTGCGATAATGAATTACCAGATGAAGGAAGGAATCATAACCTTGCCATCCACATCTCTATGAACTGCAAGAATGATTCACTATCCAATGTGTTGATTGATAATGGATCCGCTTTGAACGTTATACTGAGGAGAACTCTTATGAAGGTGAAATATCAAGGAACGCCTATGCGCTAGAGTGGCGTCATTGTGAAAGTGTTTGATGGATCAAGGAAATCTGTTATTGGTGAAGTGGACTTGCCTATTCATATAGGACCACATTTGTTTCAGATAACTTTCCAGGTCATGGATATTGTACCCGCTTATAGCTGTTTCTTGGGATGGATGTGGATTCATGAGGCAGGGGCTGTCACTTCAACTTTACACCAGAAACTGAAGTTTGTACGTGAAGGGAAAGTGGTAATCATAAATGGGGAACATGCATTGTTGATATCTCATTTGTCCTCTTTTAGCATTGGGGAGGCGGATGAAGCTGCTGTTGGAACCCAGTTCCAAGCCTTATCCATTGACAACATAAGAGGAAATGAGAATTCCATAGTTTCTCTTAAGGATGCGTAGCAAGTTGTGCGAAAGGGTCATAGCGAGGTATGGGGACAGATTGTGGATCCACCTGTAAACAAGAACAGAGTCGGCTTGGGATTCTCTTTGAAGAATGACAAAGGAAAGAGCATGAAGCCTAAGTCTGCTGCGAGCAAGTATCAAGATATCTACCATAGTAGGGGTTATCTTCATCCAACTGTTTCCAGGATTAAAGCCATTGTGGAAGATGAAGCAGAGCAGGAAATGCCGAATTATGTGACGCACGGAGTTAGGGTTCAGAACTGGATCACCATTGATGTTCCCTCTTGCATACATGTTTCAAAGTAATTTGTTTTGTTAATCTTTTTGATAATCTTTCACTCTTCCCAAGGTGGAAGTATTAATGTTGTAGGGCTTATTTGTTTGCGGTGACTTTTAAAATCAATAATAAAAGTTGTCTTTGTTTCCCAAATTGTGTCTTTATTTTCTGCTTTTTCTTGGAAAATGGTAATCATAAAAAACCCTTCAAAATAAATAAATAACTTAAATTCAATCTGCATGGTCACTTGTTATATGTGTTAGTTTCTAAAATCAATCATAAATCATATGTGCAAATTAATTAAAAAACCCGTTGAATACAATGACCTTTCACCCTCTCCCAACTTTAAATGTCCTGTGTATGGGGCCGAACAAGAAGATTATGATGAGATTCCCGAAGAGGTCTCACGGTTTCTTGAGCACGAGTAAAATACCATTCATCCATATAAAGAGCCATTGGAAGTGATTAATTTGGGTTCAGAAGAAGATCCGAAGGAAGTCAATATTGGAGCATTGTTGCATCCTGATGTAAAGAGCAGGTTGATTGAGCTGTTGAAAGAGTATGTGGATATTTTTGCTTGGTCTTATCAAGATATGCCTGGTCTAGATACAAATATTGTAGAGCACCGCTTGTCGTTGAAGCCAGAGTGTCCGCCAATCAAACAGAAGTTGAGAAGAACTCACCCAGATATGGCAGTGAAGATCAAAGAGGAGGTTCTAAAGTAGATTAATGCTGGTTTTCTTGTGACGTCAGTGTATCCTTAATGGATTTCCAATATTGTCCCAGTACTGAAAAAAGACGGAAAAGTTCGCTTGTGCATAGATTACAGAGATCTAAATAAAGCTAGTCCAAAAGATGATTTTCCATTGCCATACATTGATATGTTAGTGGATAGCACAACAAAATTCAAAGTGTTATCGTTCATGGATGAATTTTCCGGGTATAATCAAATAAGAATGGCGCCTGAGGACATGGAAAAAAACAACGTTTATCACACCCTGGGGAACATTCTGTTACAGAGTGATGCCCTTTGGGTTGAAGAACGCTGGTGCAACGTACCAGAGGGCTATGACAACCATATTCCATGATCTGATGCACAAGTAAATCGAGGTATATGCTGATGATATGATTTCTAAATCCCAGACTGAAGAAGGGCATGTAGAAGATTTGTTGAAGTTGTTTCAGCGTTTGAGGAAGTATCGTCTCCGCTTGAATCCAAATAATTGCACCTTCGGTGTTCGATCAGGAAAATTGTTGGGTTTCATTGTTAGCCAGAAAGGAATTAAAGTTGACCCTGATAAAGTCAAATCAATTCAAGAGATTCCAGCGCCAAGAACTGAAAAGCAAGTCAGAGGGTTCCTCGGGCGTTTAAATTATATTTCCAGATTCATTTCCCACATGACTGCAACATGTGGACCGAACTTTAAGTTGTTAAAGAAAGATCAAGGTTGTGTATGGATGGATGACTGCCAAAGGGAATTTGAAAGTATTAAAGAATATCTTCTTGAACCTCATATCTTGCTCCTTCCTATCAAAGAAAGACTGTTGATTATGTATCTGACAGTGTTAGATAAATCCATGGGTTGTATTCTGGGACAACAATATGAAACATGGAAGAAAGAGTTTGCCATTTATTACCTCAGTAAAAAGTTCACTGATTGTGAGTCGCGGTATTCCATGCTGGAAAAGAGATGTTGTGCTTTGGCCTGGGCGGCAAAGCGTTTACGGAAGTATATGTTGAATCATACTACTTGGTTGATCTCCAAAATGGATCCAATCAAGTACATTTTTGAAAAGCCTGCTCTTACTGGGAGAATTTCCTGCTGGCAGATGTTTCTATCTGAACATGATATCGAATACCACACTCAAAAATCTATTAAAAGTAGTGTGTTGGCAAATTATCTTGCTCACCAACCAGTGGAGGATCATCAGTCTGTGGAGTATGAATTTCTCGATGAGGATGTGATGTTCCTAAAAGTGAAATATTGTGATGAACCATTGCCTAAGGAAGGTCCTGACCTTGATTCTCGTTGGAGTATGATATTTGATGGAGCTGTGAATGCTTATGGTAAAGGAATTGGTCTTATGATTGTCACTCCACATGGATCGCACATTCCTTTTACTGCAAGGTTGACATTTGATTGTACTAATAATATGGAAGAATATGAGGCTTGCATCATGGGTCTCGAAGAAGCTATTGATCTTAGAACTAAAATTTTAGATGTGTATGGTGATTCAACTTTGGTAATAAACCAGATTAAAGGAGAATGGGATACTCGTCACCCCAGCTTGATCCCTTACAAAGATTATGCTAGAAGGTTGTTACCTTTCTTTAATAAAGTTGAATTCCATCATATTCCAAGAGATGAAAATTAAATGGCGGATGCTCTGGCAACTCTGGCTTCTATGTATCAAGTAAATACTTGGAATGATATACCACGAATTATGGTTCGGCGACTGGATAGACCCGCTCATGTGTTTACAACAGAGGAGGTAGCAGATGAGAAGCCTTGGTATTATCATATCAAGCATTTTCTCCAGACTTAGGAATACCCGATTGGTGCATCGAATAAAGATAGAAAGACATTGAGAAGATTGGCAAGCAGTTTCTTCCTCAGTGAAAATGTGTTGTATAAAAGAAATTATAACATGGTCTTGCTCAGATGCGTGGATAGACACGAAGCAGGCATGTTGATGCATGAGGTTCATGAAGGTTCATTTGGCACTCGTGCTAATGGACATTCGATGGCTAAAAAGATGCTAAGGGCAGGTTACTATTGGTTGATAATGGAATCTGATTGTTATAAATTTGAAAAGAAGTGTCATAAATGCCAGATTTATGCAGACAAGGTTCATGTGCCTCCGACACTTCTCAATGTGATCTCTTTCCCATGGCCTTTCTCAATGTGGTGTATTGACATGATCGGGATGATAGAACCCAAAGCTTCGAATGCAAACCGTTTCATCTTGGTAGCAATTGATTACTTCACCAAGTGGGTGGAGGCTGCTTCATATGCCAATGTTACTAAGCAGGTGGTTGTGCGCTTCATCAAGAATAATCTTGTATGTCGGTATGGTGTGCCGAGCAGAATTATCACCGACAATGGCTCGATTTTGAACAATAAAATGATGACAGAACTGTGTGAAGAATTCAATATTGTCCATCATAATTCCTCTCCGTATAGGCCAAAGATGAATGGGTCTGTTGAAGCTGCTAATAAGAATATCAAGAAGATTATCCAGAAAATGGTCATTACTTATAAGGATTGGCATGAAATGCTCCCTTTTGCTTTGCATGGATATCGAACATCTGTTCGCACTTTAACAGGAGCAACCCCGTTCTCCCTAGTGTATGGAATGGAAGTGGTACTCCCAATCGAGGTTGAGATTCCCTCTTTACGTGTGATAATGGAAACCAAGTTGACTGCGGCTGAATGGGTCCAAAACCGGTTTGACCAATTGAATTTGATCGAAGAGAAGAGAATGACAGCTTTATGTCATGGACAAATATATCAAAAAAGAATAAAGAAAGCTTTCGATAAAAAGGTCAAACCTCGTGAATTCAGAGAAGGTGACCTCGTGCTCAGGAAGATCATGTCTTTCAACACTGATTCTAGGGGCAAGTGGACTCCTAATTTTGAAGGCCTATATGTTGTCAAGAAAGCCTTCTCTGGCGGTGCAATAACTCTTGAAACTATGGATGGCGAGGAGTTCCCACGTCCCATAAATGATGATGCAGTCAAGAAATACTTCACCTAAAGAAATAAAAGAACAACTCGCTAAGTTGAAAACCCGAAAGGGCGGCTTAGGCAAAAAAGAGCGTCTCGGTAGGCCGAAAACCCAAAAAGGCGGTCTAGGCAAAAGTTAGAGACATAAACAGAATAAATTTCCGGCTAAGTTGAAAACCCGCAAGGGCAGCTTAGGAAAAAGTTAGGGACTTTCTTGGCAAGTAATTGCATCATGCAAGATCTAATCATTGAAGCAACAATCTTCTCGAATCCTCATCATACTTCAACGAAGTTGTTGCTCAGGATTTCAAAAATTGTTTGAGGGGATAGTGGTTATTGTATCTCAATGTATCTTTTCCATTATATATTACTATTTTCCGAACTTTGTAATCATCTATGGAGTCTCTCCATTCGCAGACTACCATTCTATTAATAAAGTTTGAGTTGTTACCCAATTCGTTGTGAATCTTATTTTATTTACCTTGCAAAGACTCCATTTATTATTGATAATAACTTTCAAAGCAAAAAGATTAAATAACAAAATCAATTTTCAAAAAGAATTTACAATTTGCTTTTACTTTAAAATTTGTGGCGCAAGAGGAAAACAAAAATGGTGACCCCATGAATGGATAAACTCTAGTTGTTTTAAGAAGTTTTTGTTCCCCTCGGGAAAGCTTACTCAGGATGATTCGCCATATTGGGTTCGAGACTCAGGTATCCTCGGTCAAGTTTGGATTCATTTCTCCTTATTTTATGAGTTTTCATGATGTAAAGTTTTAATCCGAGATTTCTCTAGTGAAGTTTTCGTTCGGTCTAATGGAAGTTCTTTTTCCAGAGAAGCCGGTACCATAATCACTCTTGAAGAACACAGGTCCCCGATTTCTCTAGTGAAGAACATATTGTGGTTTTCCCTTTAAGGATGTGGTGATTAACCTCCCCAATGAAGTAGGCCTGAATTCCCCAGTGAATGTTTTGATGATTTGGTGTCCATCTACTTTACTTGAGATTGGTTTTGTAATCCCTAGTAGAAGTGTTACTCTTGAAAAAATTTGTTTCCCTGGTGAAGCATGAACAAGGATGTTCTATTCGTGTATTTGTACTATCCTGTCACTTTTTTTGTTTACTTCCGGATTATGTTTCTCCCCAGTAAAGCTGAAGCAGGCAGTAGGTTATGTTTCCTCAGTTGGCGCTTACTTTTTTCTTGGAATGATCATCTTGAATGTGATTTAGCCGAGTGTTGTTTGTGCCTGAGATGGTTTTTCCTGGTTACTCCAAGTATTGCATATCTGTTTTGTCAGCATATGCACGATAACACTCATACATTCATACATACATCATGCATAGCTGAAATTGGCAAATCATTTCTCATTAACATTTGTTAATATTTTTGTTGACATATCACCCTGTTTTGAAGAGTTACGTTGTCCTCTCTTCAATAGAGTGTTGGCCTTAAGCAGAAAGCGTATATTCTTTCAATTTCCCCACTGAGTTATCCCTCGTGGAAGATTTTTGCTTTAGCCTTCCGGTAGAACTCTTTGTTTGGATGGATTTGGTTTTCCCTCTTGAGTTAATTTCTCAAAGGTTGTATTTTGATTGACTGTTTCATTCTAGTTTATTTCTGGTTTGAATCTTTGGTTCCACAACAATATCATTTACTTTGGATTTCTGAAAGCTTCGAGTTTTGGTTTGTGCATTTATTTTGCACGAGAAGACTTTATCTCCTCAGCAGGAATATCGTGGCATTTTTCCAGGAAGTCATATTTCATTCCCCAGGAATCCATAATGTTCTCCCCATAAAGTCATTTCTTTTTACAATCCTCCATGACAACAAGTAGCAGGTCTCTTTATTTGAGTAAATTGTGCTTCCCTATAAAAGTCGACATAACTTTTTTTGCTATCTCCTCTATGAGTGGATAGTTTGAAGTCCGTCGTCAGTTTACGCCAGTGGATAGCAAGATTTTTCAAATTTGCAGAGATAGTTCTCAAGTGGAAGTCTCTTTATTTGAGACAGCTTACCCTTTCTAGGCAAAGTGCTTCGGTTAAAGAAGAAGTTGAGACCCGTTCTAGGCGAAATGCCAGAATTTTAGGGAAACTTGTTATCTTTTTGCTTCCCTTAGTGAACGTTGGTAGTTCATCATTAGTGAACGGCGGTGCTATGATATATTTTCTCTCTCTACCTTCACTGAAAGTTGGTAGATCACCATCAGTGAAAGTTAGTATTTGTTATCTTTTTGCTACCCTCAGTGAACATTGGTAGTTCATCGTTAGTGAACGGCGATGCTATGATATAATTCCTCTCTACCTTCAATAAAAGTTGGTAGATCACCATCAGTGAAAGTTGGTGTTTTTTATCTTTTTGCTACCCTCGGTGAACGTTGGTAGTTCATCGTCAGTGAACGGCGATGCTATGATATATTCTCTCTCTACCTTCAGTGAAAGTTGATAGATCACCATCAGTGAAAGTTGGTGTTTGTTATCTTTTTACTACCCTTAGTGAACGTTGGTAGTTCATCGTTAGTGCAGAGCGATGCTATGATGTATTCTCTCTCTACCTTCAGTGAATGTTGGTAGATCACCATTAGTGAAAGTTGGTGTTTGTTATCTTTTTTCTACCCTCAGTGAATGTTGGTAGTTCATCGTCAGTGAACGGTGATGCTATGAT
Source organism: Vicia faba (assembly GCA_948472305.1). Classification (NCBI taxonomy): domain Eukaryota; kingdom Viridiplantae; phylum Streptophyta; class Magnoliopsida; order Fabales; family Fabaceae; genus Vicia; species Vicia faba. The sequence continues at coordinate 612,541,640 of OX451736.1, forward strand.
ATATTCTCTCTCTACCTTTAGTGAAAGTTGGTAGATCACCATCAGTAAAAGTTGGTGTTTGTTATCTTTTTTGTACCCTCAGTGAACGTTGGTAGTTCATCGTCAGTGAACGGCGATGCTATGATATATTTTCTCTCTACCTTTAGTGAAAGTTGGTAGGTCATCGACAGTGAACGTCGATGATTCTTTCTCTCTTCCTTCAGTAAACATTGGTAACTTTGCCTTCAGTGGAAGTTGGTGTATCCTTTGACCATTTTACCATCCTCTCTGATTCTGGTCTTTTCGATCCACCAGTGATTTATTTTCCTGGTTGGGTTACCTTCTTATTTCTTTATTTTTTGTTACATCCCCGATGGTGTTTTACGTCTCTTTGGTCTTGTTCATATGCATTCATGCTCATAAGCATTGCATGGCATCTTAGGGCCAAAAATAGGGTTTGTTTTATATTTAAGTATCTTCGATCGCGTCGACAAGAATATTTTTAACCTTCGTATATCCGAATAGAAGAAACTTAAATAAGGGTAGTCGTTGTATCCCAATTTTTCCCCCTAAGATCCCTTCATCATACCATGTTGAGTCATTCACAATAAGATCACATTAGAATTCTTGGTTCCCCTCCCTATATTTAGCTTTGCTCTTTGAGGAATCACCAAGCACCTTGACTTTTGTTCTTTTGTGATCATGAATATTTTTGTCTTGATTTCTCCTCTTAATTAATAAAATGCAATGTTAGTTTGTATTTCTTGTTACTCATGTAGGTAAAGGCAATAAGATTAAGTAAGTTGCTCCATGGGTTCATGAGTTTATTTCCATGCCCTAGTCAACAAAGCTTGAGAAGTTCAAACCTCGCCATTGGACTTGTTTTGGAAGAAATGGAATGGCAAGGTTATTTTGGTTCACCACATTTCAAGGTTATCAAAGTTGATTCAAAAGTACAAGGGGTTGATTGAAGAAGCTGTCATGTTTCGGCAAAGCTTTGTTCCCATTGGTCACAAGTGCATATTTCTCTAAATTCTCAAGATATGGAAGTGGTTTTGGTGGCCATAAATTATCATTTTCATCCTCAATAAATTCTATTTAAAAATCATTTGTGTTGGTACAAGAAGTTTGTTCAAAATTGTCAAAGTTCCACAAGGCACATTTCTTGATCTAGGAGCTATGGTTTTGAACTTCAAAGAAGCATATCTTGATCATATTTTGGTATTTTTGAGTGATTCCAAAGACATCCTTTTCTTAAAAGGGTTATCAACAAGTCACTTCAAAAGTTCCAAGTATTTTTCATGTGGAAGAAATTTGATGAAGAAGAAAGATTACAAGTCCTCCAGATGAATCCCCAATTTTCCATATGTGACTTCAAATGATCATAACTTGGTTAATTTTTATCACCGTGAGCCCATTATTTTTCCATGATGATCTTGAGGATGTGAACTTTATGCCTTCTTTAATGTGAAAAGTGAGAAAATAGATGGAAGTTTCCTTAAGGATACTAAAGATTATAGGTCATTTTATGAAATTTTTCCAACTTCAAGAATTCATAACTCTCTCATTTTTTGGATATTTTGAATGGTTCAAGTCACAAAATATCATTCAAGATATCTACTTCATGCCATCTTTTTTGTCCAAGAGCAAATTCCAAGTGGAAGGCTATGTTTGGATGCAAGACATTATAAGTCATTTTTGAAGAAAAATTTGAAATATTTCTAAGTATGGAAAGTATATTTTTTTTCCAACTATGACTCGTTATAACTTTCAGCTCAAGCATCCATTTGTCTCCATTATTTTCCCATTGAAAATCTTGTAACCTCGTCTTTCTAAAGCATTAAGAATCATGCCCTAAGACCCCTTGAGCTGAGAATGCCATTGGTCAGAAGTTGGCAATTTGAAACTGAATTTTTCACCAAGTCTGAAGTTTGAATACATTGATTTGGCTTCTAAACACTTTGTTTCTGCGTGTTTTTGCTTCTGAACATGTTTAGTGAACTTCTAGAAGTGATTAGCATAGCAAAACGCGCATTTTGAATGAGTTTTGATCAAATTAGAAGTCACACTTTTCTTGTTTGCAACTTCACACAATTTCCCTCCAAACTTCATCATTTCACACGCTTGGACATTCCATTTGATTCCCTATAAAAAGAGGGTCATTCCCAACTCATTTCCTCAAGCTTGGATATCCAGAATCACCCTGCCAAACTTGTTCCATAACTCAAAATTCAACAACTTCGAAATCCATATACAAGCCTTTTTCAATCTAATTTTTCCATCAATTCACCTTCCCTGAAGCTAACCATAAATAACATTCAAAAATCGTGCCCTATATTGCTCCATAGAAGTCCAGTTTCAGAGCTCTGCAACTCAACTTCAATAGGTAGATTCCTTCATCAATTCTTTAAAACTTTGATATCATTGTGATGCTCTCATTGCCCTGGTTCTAGTCACAACACTTGCTTTTACTGGAAACACGTTTTGACCATGAAATTTCAAATCCCTTTTCAAAACTTTCCTTCCAAATTGCTTGAGCTACAGTTTATATAAATTTGTCGCGAGGGTGTGGTTGTCTCTGTCTTGAAGAGACAAAACGAATGGCATAGGTATTGTACTCTAATTTTATAGATTGAGCAACTTAGTTTTGGGACTGGCTGGAGGATGAAGATGACCAACGTGTCATCCTTCAACCAATGAAACAACGCCATTTGGATTTTTTGAATTTCTGATTTACATTTGATTCAGTGCTTTATTTACTAATGACCATGATATACACATCGTGACAGATCCATTGGATTTGATTACTAACGCGTTTTGACTTTCATCCAATGGTCCACATATTTTTGAATTTTATTTTCTTTTTTGATTTTTATATTTAATTGTTTTAAAATTCAAAAAATCATAGAAAATTCATTTTAAGTCCAAAAAATCTGAAAAAAATTATGAAATTTTTTTTTGATTATTCTCTTTCTAATTTTTATTTTTTCACAATTTAATTTTGTGTTTTAGTATTTTTTATAAATTTTCACTTTATTTGAATTGTTTTAAATGTTTAAAAATAATTTTATGCATTTTTAAATTGTGAAAAAATTATGGAATGATCCAATGATATTGTGAAAAATATTGGTGACCTCACTTATTTTTTATTTTTGACTTTGGTATTTTTTTAATCATTTTTGGATTATTTTACTCATTTCTTTTAATTTTAAAAATAGTTTCTGACTTTAAAAAATTACCAAAAAAATTTATAAAATCATTTAAGTCATTTTCTGAGTTTTCTATGGTCTTACTTTTTATTTCTTGATCAATTTGAACATAGTTAATATTTTTCTCTTTTATTTCCATTTTAAAACATTTTTTAAACCTTTTTTGTATATATTAAATGTAATATTATTTTGTGATTATTTTCTGGCTGACCTTGGGTTAAATTTTTGATCATGAACTTTATTAACATCATTGGATCCATGGTGTTGAGTCTAACTCCACAAAAATGGATGAGTGATTTTAATAATAGTTTGATTAAATTTAATTCAAAATTGGTTTGTAGATTCACTCCCACCCCTCTTCATCTCATCCCTTTCTTATTGCACTAAGTGTTATTGGAGCATGATCTCTATATCATGTCTCAAAACAAATGGTGCATAGATTGCTATTGACCGGCCTCAAAATAGGTGCGACTTCTATATAAGTCCACTTACGATTGCTTAACATAGCGCTAAATTTTGTCCCGATTCGAATAAATGATCATCCGTGGCCCAAACATATGTTTGCAAGCCCAATCATGTTAATTTAATCTCTTTGATCCAATAACCTTGAGATTAATTGTGTGGAGGCAATGGTTCTACCAATCCTCTAATGGATCTAAAATACTTTTGGTCAACATGGATCACTTAAACATCATTGATCATTAAATAGTACTTACGAGGATTCCAAATGGATGATATACTTGACAAAAAGAAAATGCAAATTGTTGTGTGGAGGCTTTGGTTCTACCAATCCTCTAATGATTTCCAAACGCAAGTTTCAAGATGATCATCTAACTAACCACTAATCACTAATAATTGACTTTATCCTTTATTTTCATTATATGCCTCTTTTATTTTTATGCACTATTTACTTTTAGCATTTACATTTCATACCATTTTCATCTTTGCTCATTTGAGTATTTACTTTCTTGTCATTTTTATTTTTGCTGACTAGAGCTTTACTTTTCTTTTTTGAAAATACCTAATAATCAACATAAACCCTAAAAATCTTTAATGATACTTGGACTATTTGGTACTATCCTTGGCATTATGGGGCATTGGACTTTTTAGACTTAGGATTAGGAACCTTGGCCTATGATTGGAGACCTTGTGACCTTGTCCGATTATTTTGTCTAGAGCTCTTGAGGTTTACCTCAAGGCATTGGATTGTTTGTTCGTTTTGTGTGTAGGTTATTTTGATTACACTCTTTGTTTGTAATATAGAATTCACCCGTATACAGCCGTTACTCTGCCCAATTTTTGTGAAGACTTAATACACTTAAAGTTTGGTTCTTTCAAGAGGTCTAGTATCATTGCTTGCTAGGTTTCAATCCAAATAATGGGAATTCTATCTTGGCTCATAGTGTCAAGTATTGGCTTCTTGTTGGTTAGATGGTTCTTATCCCTAGCTTTTACCTTATGCTTTAGGATAGCCTCTTCTTCTCCTCCCATCTTCTTTAATTTCAAAAATCTTCTCTCTCTTTTTGAAAACTCTTCTTGTTTTTTTAAAACTTGAACCACTTTCATAATAAACTTGGACTTAGGTCCATGCATTTTCAAAACATTTTCATAAATAAACTTTAATAAACTTAATAATACTTTGACATTTTTTGTGAGAAGACTAAAAGTCAATCAATCTCATTTCAAACTATTTTGCCACTTTGGCTTTTATCTTTAAACTTTTCTCAAAAGATTGAACTCTTGTCAATCCTTGTAGTGATGCAAACAAATATACTTCTACAATATGTAGTGAAGAGAGATATTTTCCACTTAGGTGTTGAGTGAGGCATTATTGATTTTAAGATCCAAGCCATATCCTCCACTTTGAGATGATGCAAATTCTCCTTTCTCATGATCGTGGGTAGTAAGTATGTTTTCCACACGGGAAATGACGATGATGTTTTATCTCATAAAAAATAAAACCAACACACTTGTATTTTAGAAATTTTTTAAAGATGAACTACGTGTACCCTGATCCCCTATTGCACGGAAGATGGTACATAGGCACTAAAGGTTCGCAACCGCGGCGGGTGAAAAAACCATAAAAATATATTTCTTTTCTCACCTCCATCATCCATTTTTATACAACATTTTTACCTTCCCTTTACCTTGAATCTTTCCCCATTTTTTTGGGTTATTCACTCTTTTCCCACTCCTTTGGAAACAATAAAGCACGGTGGCGATTTCTATTTTGATTTGTACAAGTCTAGTCAATCCCATGGCTTAGTATTAAACATTTCTACCTCTACACAACCCACTAAAGAGGTATTTATTTCTTACACCACTTCCTTTTACGAAAATAAAATCTTCTTTTTAACTCTTGTACTGCTTTCAGGAACAAGTTCATGTGGAAGTGGTTGGAACTACTCCATTCATTGACACAACTTCAGCCAGAGATGCTGACACCTTGAAAACTGGGAATGATCCCTCGATCGACAACACCTCTGACTCGACTCTGGCTGATGGTCTTACTTATTATTCGACTGCACACACTAGTGAAGAAAACACTGAAGCTAATCGAGATCCTGCTATTGATAATGCTCCTCCTCAGGAAAACCCAAACCAACAAGCACCTATTAGAGATGATTTGGTACACTCTACTGCTGTCAATCCCCCGTTTCATAACATCCTGAAAGACACTAGCTCAAACAGTTCTTTAAGCCAAGCAGAAATTCTGGAAATGAAACAAAAGCATCCGACTGAGACTCTGCGGAGACTTCAAAAGCTCTGACAAGAACCTTCAGTCCCTGTTTCTACAACTTCTTGTATTGCTTGTGTTGACTCTGATGTGACTCTCAAATTGCAACATTTAAAAGCGCACCTGCTCAATGGTGATTTCCACTATGTCGCTGTCGACAAGAGTGATTTGGTGGCTGATGTTTTCAAATTATTTGACGAGATCTCTCAGCATACCATCCTTGAGACTTGGGTTCAATACTTTATCGACCTCGAGGCCTTCTTTCGCTAAGCTATCAATGATCTCTCTTTGAGAAAACAAATTGGCAACCTACTCAAAGTTAGCAATGCCGATATGGAAGCTGAGTGGAATCTAAATAAAGCCTGTGAAGAGAAATTTACTACCATTGAGTCTGAAAACCAAGCGTATGTCGACAAATGATTCACCTTTGATCAATATATTTCTTCCTAAAAAACCAAAACATCTGATCTCCATAAGAAAATAGCTGACGTTGAAAGCAAGAAGGCCCTATTGGATTTGGATGAAGCACTCCCAAGCTAAAGCGAAATTGATGAAGAAATTTAGTCTGGCATTGCACATGGAGAAAAGGCTTTAAAGATTAAAGGCAAGATTAGTGAGCTGATGGCGAAGAAAACATGCCTCAACAATAAGATTATTTTCGAAAACACCTGCTTTAAAGACTTTAAGTCTCATTTTCCTGCTTAAAAATCTTTAAGGTTGCACTTTATATTTTCTTGAGTCTGACACCTCTTCTGTTGGAATTGTAACCCCTTTGGGGAACTAATAGTTGCCATTTTGGCGTTTCCTTCCATTTTGGCTACCACTAATTTAGCATTACACTTACTCTTATTCCCCGTCTGTATGATCGACTAGATTTTTTACGGTTAGCTTTCTCCAATTTGCGCCATACAAATTAGGCAATGGAAAAAGCTTTTCAAGAGTTTTCAGAAAATTTGAATTAATTCAAATTTCTGCCATTTTATTAGAAAACTTGAGAATTTCAAAAAATTTCCTTTGCGTATCTGCCCCCCCCCCCCCCCCCCAGTTTTAGGATTTGAACATTTTGTCGAAACCATAAACATTAATATAAACCACAAGCATTAACTGATTTAGAATTCAAATTTTTAGGCTTAATACAATGAGAAATCCAAATATAGGCATACTATATCATGCTACACCTTGTTTTTGCACCTATTAGCAAGTGGATTTTAATCCCCAAAGGCTTGTATCTTGCCTCCAACTTTTTGAAGTTGTTGTTTTTAGGCCCTGTTAGCCTTTTTGTCGATTTCGCTTTGAATGCCTATCTTTCAGCTTCCAAAGCCGAATATTTATGATGCATTCACCCATAGGCCAAATTTCGAGCTAAAATTCTCATTCAATGGTCATCTTTGTCGACCACAGGCCACCCTATAGGTGGGATCGACTCCCTAGGCATTGCTGCCTTTTTAAAATCCAACATAAAAACACGATCAGGATCCAAGCTCATAAAACTATTGGAGTTTTCATTAAGAGTGTAATTTTCATCATAACAAGGTGCCACGTTTGCCAAGTGCTGGTCGAAATATTTCTTTCCACCTTTAACCTCATCGAGCCTATAGTAGCTCTGATCAGCTTTTATATTCTCCACTAAACCATATTTCTTCCAAATGGAAATCCTTTGATGTAAATTCGAAGGGACTGCGCGTATTTCATGGATCCATTCACGTCCAAGTAATAAATTGAAGTTGGCTTTGGAACTTATGACTATAAACAAAGTTGACCTGGTTGTTATTCTAACAACTAATTCGACCTGAATGACTCCCAGTATACTACTGGTTTTTCCTTCATATTTTGATAAAACCATGTTGTGAGGTCGAAGATCTGACCCACACTTCCCCATTTTCTTAAACAGAGCATGTGGCATTAAGTTTACAACTGCCCCACCATCGACAAACACTTTTTTCACTGACATGCCATCTACCTTTGCCCTTATAAGTAAAGGTTTAAGATGATACAACATCCCTGGGCTTGGTTTCTCAAACACAAGCCCCTATTCTTCAACCACGCCATTATTCGTCACATAGTAGCATAAAGGCTTTTCATCATCCACCTCGTCGGAGGTGAAGTCTTCTTCATTTTCTGATACCTCCGACACTCGGTCATATTCTGTAGGAAGAATCGACACAATTCCACAATTAATGATGAAGTCTTCACCATAATCATCATCCACCATATCGTCTTCTGGAAAAGGTTCATAATCATGCTCTTCCTCTTCTTCTCCTTCAGATTTGGGAGTATACTTAGGTGTTGGAGTATATCCAACGCTTCGTGTTGCTACCAGCTCTTTGTTACCTAAAACATCTATCCTCATTGCCAACCTTTGGTTAGCAGTAATCTTTTCCTTTTCAGTCAATCTTGACCCTGGATAGGATCCTTTCTAAACTGGAGATTCGCTAAGTTTCATAACCTCTTCTGGTTGCATGTTTTCGACATGCCTAGTATTTTTGGAAGGTTTTGACTGGGAAGTTGAGGCCTCCTTTGCAGCTTTTTTGTTCCTCAAATAACGCCTCCACTACGTCCTTGTCATTGGATTTTCCCCCTGATAATTTGGAGAAACTTATAAACCCTTTGACTTAACCTTCTTTTTTTGGGCCTCAGCTTCATGTACAACCACTTTCCACGTTGGTCTTTTCCCCCCCTTTTGGCTTACTGGTTCCACCATTTTTCTTGGGGGATGTCCGACGGAGGGCGAAAGGTTTCCGGACAAGGTTGCTAGAATAATCTTCTATACTCTTCGTTTCATTGAGGGATTCCTTCTTTGTGGAAAAAAATACCTTAGAACTAGAGGCTTCTCTCGCTTAAGATCCTATTTTTTGACAACTTCATAGTTCTCAGCTGCTTCTTTATCATACACAGTGTTGTATCTTGGGTACAATTTAGCCATTGACCCTTTCACTTTTCACTTTTCCTGAAAGTCGGGAAAACTCTCTTCAGGTTGAGGATACACTATCTATAATCCCTCTTCCATATTTAGGTCGGAACTACCATTAGTTCTAACCACCATAACTCCTATGTCACAACATTATGACTTATCTGTCGAGGCCCTTAATAGCTTCGACCATCATACAATCCAGAGGCTCTAAATATAAAGCCTCACCCACCTTCAAAGGATCAGTGTCAACTTGCATCTTTGGATTTTTGCCAAACTGAAGCCTACCATCTTTTAAAGCTTTCTGCACCAAATCCCTGAAAAGAACACATTGAGAAGTTTTATGAACAAGAAAATTATGAAATTTGCATAATCTCCTTTTTTATTTGTTCAAGTGGTGGATTCTTTAGGCCATGAGGTACCACAATTTGACCATCAGCTACTAACAAATCAAATATTTCATCACATTTGGTTAAGTCAAAAGTATAGGTCTTGGTGATGGCTTTGCCTTTTTTTTTTAGTTTCGACGGGGTTTTTCCCGTTCGAAGGTTTCAAAATTTTACATGCATAAGGAGTTCCAGGCTGGAGTTCACCCACATTAACCTTTGTTTCTTCCCTTAACTCGTCTTCATCGGAAGAACACTTATCAGTTTCTATGTAAGCAACCTTCCCTTTTTTGTGGTACTTGTTTGGCTTGGTTTTTTTAGCTTTCAAACGTATAATCAGTCAAACTTTGATATCTAATTGAGCCATATCTTTAAAAGACTGAGTGTCCAGCAATTTCTTCCTAATAGAATACTCTAACCCATTTGCATCCATTTCGACCAACTCGTGTTCAGGGACTTGTGTAAATCATCGTGCTTTCAGAAGTCTAAACTTGTTAAGGTATTGGTCTATTGACTCAGTGCTCTTTCATTTAACACTGGACAATTCAGTTAGGCTTATTTTGGACTCCCCTATGTGGAATTGTTCATGAAATAATTTCTATAACTAAATCCACGTTTGGACCGACTATGGGGGAATCGTTATAAACCAAGTGAACATATTCTTTGTGATGGAATTGGGAAAATACTTCATCCTCATATCCTTATTCACTAATAGGTCACCAAGTTCTATTTGATACCCGACAACATGTTCGGTAGTGGATTCTTTGACATCCCCTAAGAACTTGGTGAATTTTGGGAGTTTCAAACCTCTTAGTAACTCTATTTGGAAAACAAAATCTGGAAATGGTGAGACATACGTAGTTCTCTAACAGCCACTATTCATTCCATTCCTAAACATAATTATTTCAACAATGTCTTCTAGGTTTTATTCCCTAGCCACCGCTTCTCGTCGAACCTGCCTGACCATTTGGTCGACATTCTGGTTTCAGTTTGCTATTACTACCGGGGGTTGTTGTACTATCCTACGTATAGGGTCGACATGCTAGGGAGTGGGTTGTTCTTGTTCAACTACTTCGTCAACCACCTCCTTGTACTGCACTAATTCCTCGCGTGGGGGAGGCGTAGCTTGTCGAACTGGCACTCTTGAGGCACCAAGGAAATCCCCTATGCGAGTCATCTGAGTTACTAAAGTCTGATGGCTCTGCACCAAATTCTCGATAAAAGGTCTTAATATGAGACTCATTTGTTGAGAAATCATATTTATCATCTCATGGTTACTTTCATCCATCTGCTGCCTCATGATAGCAACAATACATGGGGTGAAAGTAGGTATAATTTGTTGGGAAAATCTAAATCTAGTTGAAATACCAAATTGATTTCCCAATAGCCCCGATGCATGATATGGTGAAAACACCGACGCAGAATTCTCACCAAATCTTGGACTACTGTTATGCAATCCTGCCATCATCGATGTTGGTATTCCATATTCATGTGTATTTCTTGCAAAGCAAGGCACACACTGCCCATAAGTGAGGACCACACCATCACATGTCTCTCTTGCAATACTAGGCACATAATGTACAAAAGTTATGACCATTGGTGGTCTTGCGGTTACTGGCTATGTTATGGTAACTATGTGTGGTGTCGTCAAAGACACGATCACCAGACTAGAACCCACACTCGCTGTTGTGCTGGTACTTCCTCCCAGGTTTTGATCCCTTTCAAGAGTTCTAGGATCTACCATTTTTCTACCACTTCTTAATTTCATGCATGAAACAAGAAGACTCAAACACAAACATGTCTCACCAAGTGTGCTAATTTATTTCTCTGTGAAACAATTGCTAGCCTCTTATTAAAGGTTACTTGTAGGATCAGCTACAATAATCCTAAACTTAGTGTTTTGAGTGTTTTTGAGTTAAAATTAATTGATATTGGATGAAAGGGGCAAAAGTAAAAGACAATTGCAAAGTAAAGGAAATAAAATGATAAGACTTGTAATTTAAATGTGAAAACTGGAAATTGCTATGAATTTAAATGTGGAAGTATTCATACATTGTTAAGCCTGAACTCGTTTCTCTCTTAGATGCGAATACTTTGAGTGTAATGCTCTAAATATGAAGAAATGTGACCCTTGACACAAATACAAACATTTTCTTAAATAGAAATCCTAAGTATGTAATCATCGATGATTACTAGCCCACGTTTGGACTTTGTGGAGAAATATCCCTAAACTGCTTTGAACATCCCCCACGTTCTTACTGGCTTACGCATTATTAACCATTTCTGCCACCATAAATCCTTCCTCGTCGACCCCTATGTCTATCGATGAATACCTTCAAATCCCATGTATTTCGTCGATGAGATCTTCTAGTCAATACCCTTCAATCTGGACGACACCTCCTGTTGTTTTCCACAAACTCATCCCTTTTCAGCCAAATAAACCTTACAACTTAAGGCTTATTTCCCTAATCAAAAATTGTGTGTCAACAGATGTCTGACCACATGCACTACACCAAAAATAAGATTAGACATCACACCTTAGGCAGATCTTTTTAATAAAAACGCTACTAAAATTCCATTTTAAAAACATGGGAATTTGGTCGCATAACCTAGACAACGCTTTCAAAAAAAGCGCTGCCTAAAGGGGTGAAAGTGGTTTGATAAAGTGCTGCTAAATGGGGGTTTTAGAAAGAGCTTTGAATATATGCTGCTAAATAGGGTAGGTACTATAGCGCTTTGGAAAAGCGTTGCCTAAAGGGTGGGCTTAAAAAGCGCTGCCTAAAGGGTGGGCTTACACAACGCTTTGTAGAAGTGCTTCCTAAAGGGGGATTACGCAGCGCTTTCCACTAGAAGCGCTGGCTAAGGGCGAGCTTACGCAACACTTTTAAAAATCGCTGTCTAAAGTCCTGTTATAAAAAAAATTAAAACATGCCCAACATACAAACATTATTATTTCCAGAACCCCATTCTCACGAACCATGTTCTCATGCCCAACACAGTACGAACCTTTTCACGCAGCGCTTAAGTTCCGTTTTTTTTGTTTGATTCTAAACAAAAATTGATTCTATTTATTCCATATTATTCAAGGTTCTCATCCTTCTTCCATTCAAGACCGTTTCATCATTTCTTCCATTCACAACCAAGGTTCTCTTCTCCTCTAGGTATGATTTTTAATATATTTGATAATGCATTTGGTTTAGTTGACAGTGTTAATAGAGTTGATTTAGTGTTGATAATGTTTCATTATGTTGTGTTTCTTGTGGCATGTGGTTTTTGCATGTAAGGTGTTTGTGAAAATGTCACAATGAGTTTTGCATGTAAGGTGTTTGTGTAAATGTCACAATGAGTATTGTATGTATTGATTGAGAGAAAATATGTTCCTATACAATTAATCAAGCTATAAATTTTGGTTTGTGAGGTTGTCGTAATATCACTTATAGTGTTGAAATTGAAAGCACTTCACATAGAGTTGAAATTGAAATTGAAAGAAATGATATAGTTGATGGTGTAAAGTTGATAATATAAGTGATCATTTGATGATAATGTAAAGTTGAAACAATAGTATAAATATTAGTGATAATATAGAATAGAAACGATAATATATATTTTTGATAGTGTATAAATATTAGTGATAATATATATATATATATATATATATATATATATATATATATATATATATATATATATATATATATATATATATATATATATATATATATATATATATATATATATATATATATATATATATATATATATATATATATATATATATATATATATATATATATATATATATATATATATATATATATATATATATATATATATATATATATATATATATATATATATATATATATATATATATATATTAGTGATGATTTTTGACGGTCATCGATAATATAAATATTGTTGATGCATGGTGTATAAATATTAGTGATTATTTAATATTGTTTTATTAGTAAAATATATATTAAAAAGAATATACAAGATACTCCGGTTCTTACACAGGTCAAACTAAATTACTTTATGATTTCACTTTTTAAAAAATAGTTTTAAAAAATATGATAAATTTTAGAGTTAGTTCTAAATATTATGGAATTAGATATTTGTAATTATATATTTGTCATTAGATACTTATGTTTTTATTTATTACAGGTTAGATGTATAGTAACGAGGATCACCCACATGATGATTCTATTAATGATGGAAAGGAATATGTTAATGCAGGGGAAAGGGAAATTAGAAGAGGAATAACTATAATGAAGAAAATCATTCATGATAGAAATAGAGGAATAAAATATGATGTGCATTGGAATTCAAAAGAGCAACTAATTGAACCTAACAGTTCTAAATTGACAAGTTACATTGGTTCACTTGTAAGGAGAGAAGTTCCAATTACTTGTGATAATTGGAGAAACGAGGAGTTGGATATCACTAAAGACAAAATCTGGATTGAGATACAGGTACCACATGTGATGTTATTTGTTTTTTATTACGATTATGTCTTTAAATTAGTTATACTAACACACTCTTTGTATGTTTTTCGTAGATGTCTTTCAACATTGATGATACCAGAAGAGCTTATTGTCTTCAATTGGCCAGAAAAAGACATAGAGGGTTTAAATCTTTTTTATCGAGCAAGTATCTAAGAGATACCGAAAAAAAATTTGTTGATGCCAAGCGTCCAAGTATATATGCAAACTTGATTTCATCGGAAGAACGGTACACTTTTAAAGACAAATGAAGAACCGAAAAATTTCAGAATACAAGTGTTATAAACCGCCAACGAGCACCAGGTCCCGCGTATCCATACAGAAAAGGGCGTACAGGATATGCACACTTACAACAAAAAATAGTAAGTATCTATAAATTGCAATGATATACTTGTTCATCATGAGTTATAATTGATCTTATTTTTTGTCTTAATGTGTAGTTAAAAAGGAGAATAGTTCTGAAACATCTGTTTCGGAACATGTTTTGTGGAAGGTTGCCCGTGTGGGTAAGGATGGATTTGTTAAAGAAGAGGTTCAACAAAATTTTGAGAAATGTGTAAGTATAACATTAATTTTTTAATTAAATCAAAAGTTTATTAACATATAATATTCATGCTTTTTCGATATTCATATGAATTTCAGTAGAATTTGTCTCAGTCTATATCTCCAGATGACTACAATGATTGCAGGAGCATACTCAGTCGAGCATTCGACGTTCTTGAGTATTCAGGTTGGGTGAGGGGTATGGGAAATGGGGTCACTCCAACATCCTTGAAAAAGAAAAATCCAAAGACAAAATCTCCTAGAAATAAAGAACTGCAGTCAAAGTTGCTAGCATTAGAAGCTGAAGTTCGTGAATTGAGAAAGGAAACAGAAAGAGATCAACCAGAAAGGGAAGCTTCAGGTTTTAAAGATACTAGTGACAAAGCTAGTGTCAATTGTAATGTTCAACCGAATATTCCCGAGGTAATTATATATATCATTATGAAATTAAATTAGTGTAATTTATTTAATTGACACACACACACACCCACACACACCCACCCACACACACACACAGATATATATATATATATATATATATATATATATATATATATATATATATATATATATATATATACACACACACACATTAACAATGTCATATTTATTATTGGTTTTAGGGCATTTCACTCTGTCAACCTTATTTATCGTCACCGACTTATCGGATGGTTGGCAAGGGGAAAAGTGAATAATATTTTGGGAGAAGTACTTCACCATAAATCGCTCCCTGCTAGATATTTGAAGGTATCAATTGATATTGATTTATAAGGGGGTGCGTTATTACCAATATCAGACGATGTTTCAGATGCAACATTGGTGGGAGAGGCAGTTGGTGCGTATGTTCCATGGCCGTCAAGCTTCATTCACGTAGATGGTGAGGTATGCTTAAAACCATTATGAACCTTTGAGTATTAAAAGTTTTGACGAGCATTTTACGTACATTTTTTTACATGGTAATGTTAGACTCCTGTAAAACCCAAATCAAAAGATAAGGGGATGATGCGGAAAACCGAGTCAGTTGCATAAAAAAAGAGGTATAACACAATTATATGATATTTATGCATAGAATGATCTTATACTTCACCTAACTAATTATATGATATTTAGATGCATGCTAAAGAGATTGAACAAGTCAGTAGGGGTAAGAAGACCATGGCTACCAAAAAACCTACTTCTCAGTATAGGTCATGCCTTCAGACATATATAAGAATAACAAATATTTCAATTGGTGGTACACATATTATACCTATATCGACAGACATTTTTGGTTATGAATACATGGAAGCAATTGGTAGAGAAGATATCGATCATGTTTTTCAACATTTGACTTTAGGCCTCGGTGTTATCGATACATACATCAGGTATACTCTGATCAACTTTGGTTAATTAAATGAACAATTTATTTACTCATTTCAATGAATATAGTCTAATTTTAATGATGTTTTTATTTAAGGTTTATGTATTACAAAGTGATGTGCCCGCGTGGATTGGAAGAAAGATTCGCTTTCTTAGCTCCCAACACTGTCAACGCAGGGTTAATCCTAACAAAACCAGATGATGTTGTTAGAACATAGTTTGATCCTACAACCCTTGGTTAGAGTTTTGATGATAAAAAATACAAAGAATAAATAAAAAGAATAAATATGCACCTTAAAAATTATGTTTTATGTATGCAGAAGTTCTGATCATATCAGCATCAGAAGATAAGCCATAAGTGCTACACGCTGAAGCAATCAGAACATGCGCTGAAGATTGATGACCAGAACTTGCGCTTAAGTGAAGTAAACTCTGATTCTGAACAAGAGCATAATAATCTAAGTCATCAAAGTTCTGAAGTGTCAGCAGCAGGCAAGGAGATAAGATTCTGAAGCGTTACTGATCATTCAAGACATCATCAATTTCAACGGCTTCTTTCAAACAGGATCTTCTCCAAATAGAAAGTGTGTTAATGACATTTATCATGCTTAATGATCATCAAGAATACATTGCCTATATAAGCAAGCTCAGTGTTCAAATCGTTAACGATTTTCATATACTATTCATGAGAATTCAAAAAGCTGCAAGCATACTCATCATATTTCCACGCTCTAATTTTGTGTAAATTATCACAGTTGTGATAACAGTTTTTGTAACGAAAAACAACAACACACATTCTTGTATCTTTGTTTTAAAACAGTGTTCCTTGAGATTAACCGGATTGTGGTTGTACTCAAGAAGACTTTAACAGTTGTTAAAGTAGTGATTGTAATCCTTTTGTGATTAGTGAATTAAGTCCTCGTTGGAGAGAGGCGAAATCACCCTGATGGATGGACTGAAGTAGTTTTAGATCAAACGAACCAGGATAAAAATACTGTGTCATTGCGCTTTTGATTTCAAGTTTTCAATTCAACCCCCCCTTCTTGTGTTTTTCACTTCTTCAATTGGCATCAGAGCGCCTGGTTCTGAGCTTAAACACTTAACTGTGTCAGTACAAGATCCAAGCTTCAGAAAAACACTATGGTGGGACCAAGCCAAAACATCAGCAATGACTACCATGAAGACAAGTATAGATTCAGTGGCAAACCTCTAGTCTTTGATGGAGAAAACTTTGACTACTGGAAAGATAGAATTGAGAGTTTCTTTCTGGCCCATGATGCTGATCTGTGGGACATGGTGACTGATGCATACACACACCCAGTGGATGGAAGTGGTTAGAAGATAGATAGAAAAATGATGTCTGACCAGCAAAAGCATGATTTCAGAAACCACCACAAGGCCAGAACAATACTCCTCAGCGCTATCTCATACTCAGAATATGAGAAAATATCAAACAGAGAGACTGCCAAGAACATGTTTTACTCTATGAGAATGACGCATGAAGGCAACATTTAAGTCAAAGAAACCAAGGCCCTTGCGCTCATTCAGAAGTATGAGGCATTCAAGATGGAAGATAGTGAATCTATAGAAGCTATGTTTTCAAGATTCAAAATCCTTGTTGCTGGACTGAAGGTTCTTGACAAAGGGTATTCTACTGTTGATCACGTTAAAAAGATCATCAGAAGCTTACCCAAGCAATGGAGGCCAATGGTCACAACACTTAAGCTAGACAAAGATCTCAACAAAATATCTCTGGAGGAACTTGTCATCTCCCTCAGAAGTCACGAGATAGAGCTAGAAGAAGATGAGCCTCAAAAGCAAGGTAAGCCACTAGCTTTAAAATCTAACAGAAAATCTGACTCTAAGGTTTTGCAGGCTGTGGAAGAAACTTCTGATGGATCCTCATCAGAAGAAGATGAATTGTCTCTCCTCTCCATAAGGGTGAACCAACTGTGGAAGCAGAGACAAAGAAAGTTCAGAAATCCCAGAAGATCAGAGAATCAGAATGAATCCTCCTCTAGATACAGAAAGTCTGAGTCTTCCTCTGGACACAGAAGATCTGATGGTACTTCAGGATACAGAAAGCCAAACAACAAGGACATCATCTGTTATGAATGTAACAAGCAAGGGCACTACAAAAGTGACTGCCCAAAGCTTCATAAGGAAAATCCCAAAAATAATTTCTTCAAGGAAAAGAAGAAAAGCCTCATGGCTATATGAGATGATTCTGACACATCTGTAGCTAACTCAGAATCATATGATGAAAGAGCAAACATAGCTCTCATGGAAAACGTATCTGAATACAATGAAGCTTCTGGTTCAGACTCAGAATCAGACACTGAAGAGGTATTTCCTGACTTCACCATAAACTTTACTAAGGCTGAACTTGTAGAAAGTCTAAATGAAATTCTGGAAAGGTATCAGCAAATCAGAGTCAAATTCAGGAACCTGAAAAGGAATCTTGCCTCTGACTCTGAAAAGTCTGAGAGTCTCAGATTAGAGAATTCTGAGTTAAAAGAAAAAATTTCAAAATTAGAAAATGATTTGTAAAACTCTCAGAAGGAAACAATCTCTGAAACTCCAAGCAATGCTGATGAGATCATCAAAGAGTATGATCACAACTTTCAGAAGTTTCTAGCTAAAAACATAGACAGAAGCAAGATGGCTTCAATGATCTATGGAGTTAGCAGAAATGGCAGAAAAGGGATAGGATATCAAGGTAAGGTATCTACACCAAAAAATGACATGGACTTAGTTATAAAACGCACACCACTAAATTCACATTTTATATATGGGCACACACATGACATAAAATACACAAGTAGTGATTATTCTGTCAAACCAAAATTCAATCAGAATTTTGGTAAAACTAACAAATCAGGACCCAAGAAAATATGGGTACCTAAGGATAAAATTATACATGTAGCAGATATCTTTAGCAGCAAGGTTAAGACACCAATCATTGTACCTGGACTCTGGCTGCTCGCAACACATGACGGGAAGAAGGCATATGTTCCAAAGCCTGGAACTTAAGCCTGGAGGCTACGTGGGCTTTGGAGGCAATCAGAGAGGAAAAATCATTGGCTCTGGAACAATAGGTAATGGAAATCTTCCCTCTATAAATAATGTATTATTAGTTGATGGATTAATACATAATCTGTTATCCATAAGTCAATTAAGTGATAACGGTTATGATATAATCTTTAATCAAAATTCATGCAAAGCTGTTAGTCTGAAAGATGGGACTATCCTATTTAATGGAAAGAGGAAAAACAACATTTATAAAATAAAACTTTCTGAACTAAAGAGTCAGAATGTAAAATGCCTACTTTCTGTTAACAACAAGCAATGGGTCTGGCACAGAAGATTGGGGCATGTTAGTATGAGAAGAATATCTCAGATTAACAAACTCAATCTGGTCAGAGGACTTCCTAATTTGAAGTTCAACTCAGATGCTCTGTTTGAAGCATGTCAGAAAGGAAAATTTGCAAAACCTGCTTTCAAAACCAAAAATGTTGTTTCCACCTCTAAGCCATTAGAACTTTTGCATATTGACTTATTTGGACCAGTAAAAACTGCTTCAGTTAGTGGCAAAAAGTATGGATTAGTAATCGTAGATGACTATAGCAGATGGACATGGGTAAAGTTCTTAAAACACAAGGACGAGTCACACTCTGTGTTTGTTACCTTCTGCAACCAAGTTCAGAATGAAAAGGATCTTAGAATTGTCAAAGTCAGAAGTGATCATGGTGGAGAATTTGAAAATAAAAATTTTGAATTATTTTTTAATGAAAAAGGCATTTTGCATGACTTCTCTTGTCCTAGAATTCCTCAGCAAAATGAAGTTGTAGAACGAAAGAACAGAACATTGTAAGAAATGGCCAGAACCATGATCAAAGAGACTAACGTTGCTAAGATCTTCTGGGCAGAGGCAATTAATACAGCATGTTACATTCAGAATGGAATCTCCATAAGACCTTTCTGGAAAAGACTCTATATGAATTGTGGAAGAACAGAAAGCTCAACATTTCTTATTTTCACTCATTTGGATGCACATGTTTTATTCTGAATACAAAAAATTATTTGAACAAGTTTGACTCTAAAGCACAAAAGTGTATTATGTTAGGATACTTTGAATGTTCAAGAGGGTACAGAGTATACAATACAGACACACAGATTGTTGAAGAGTCAATCAGTGTTAGGTTTGATGATAAGCTTGACTCTCAAAAGTCAAAGCAGAATGAACTCCTTGCAGGTATGGAAGTTGAACTCACAGGTACTGAAGACAACTCATTTGAAGTTCTCAACAGAGACACTCCCTCAACATCAAAAAGAGTCACTGCAAGCAATCCAACAACTTCTATTGATCAACTCCAGAAAAGACTATCCAGAAGCAGCATTGATCACCCATAAGATACAATACTGGGAAAGAAGGTTGATCCAATCAAAACAAGATCAACATTTAGAAACTCTGAAGAATCCCTCATGGGACTGGTCTCTCTGATTGAACCAACAACAATTGATGAAGCACTTCTAGACAATGACTGGATTTTGGCAATGCAAGAGGAACTGAATCAATTCACCAGAAATGACGTATGGGATCTGGTTCCCAAACCAAAAGGATTCAACGTCATTGGTACAAAGTGGGTGTTCAGAAACAAACTGAACAAGCAAGGTGAAGTTATCAGAAACAAAGCACGACTGGTAGCATAAGGTTATAGTCAGCAAGAGGGGATAAACTATATAGAAACCTTTGCTCCAGTCGCCAGGTTATAATCTATCAAACTTTTAATATCATTTTCTATTAATAAAGGCATCACTCTGTATCAGATGGATGTCAAAAGTGCATTCTTAAATGGCTATATAGATGAAGAGGTATATGTGCACCAACCTCCTGTTTTGAGAATTCCAAAAATCCATAAAATGTTTTCAAACTAAAGAAGACACTTTATGGTCTGAAACAATCTCCCAGAGCTTGGTATGAAAGACTAAGTAACTTCCTGTTAGAAAAAAAATTCACCAGAGGGAAAGTGGAAACAACCTTATTCTGTAAGACGGTTAAGAATGACATGTTAGTATGTAAGATTTATGTTGATGGCATCATATTTGGATCTAGTAAACCCTCTTTGGGAAGAGAGTTTGCTAAATGTACGCAGACAGAGTTTGAGATGAGCCTAATGGGGGAACTCAAATTCTTTCTGGGCATTCAGATAAACCAAACTCCAGAAGGAACTTACATTCATCAGAGCAAATATGTCAGAGAACTTCTGAAGAAATTTGATCTCTCGGAATGTAAGCCCTCAAAGATCCCAATGCATCCCACGTGCATTTTGGAAAAGGAAGAGGTAAGTAAAAAAGGTAGAACAGAAGGTCTACAGAGGTATGATTGGTTCTCTTCTCTATCTGATGGCTTCAAGGCCTGGCATTTTATTCAGTGTTTGCATTTGTGTTAGATTCCAATCAGATCCTAGAGAATCTCACTTAAGAACAGTTAAGCAAATTTTCAAGTATCTGAAAGGTACTGCTAATCTGGGTTTGTTTTATAGAAAATCAAATGATTACAGCTTAGTAGGATATTGTGATGCTGACTTCGCTGGAGACAAAGTAGAACGTAAAAGCACTTCTGGAAGCTGCCAGTTTCTGGGAGAAAATATGATCTCATGGTCCAGTAAGAGAGAATCCACAATAGCACTATCAACAACAGAAGATGAATACATAGCAGCTGCTGGATGTAGCACGCAAATGCTCTGGATGAAAAGTCAACTTGAAGACTTCAACATATTTGAGAGTAACATTCCTATCCTCTGTGATAATACTTATGCTATTTCTCTTAGTAAAAATCCAATTTTGCATTCTAGGGCTAAGCATATAGAAATAAAACATCATTTTATTAGGGAATATATTCAAAAAGGGATTCTTAACTTACAATTCATTGACACAGACCATCAATGGGCTGATGTCTTTACAAAAGCTCTTTCTGAAGATAGGTTTAACTTCATTCTGAAACATCTCAGCATGAAGTTGTGCCCAGAATAAATTGTTTTATTTACATATCTTAACCATCAATTTTGTTATTTTCTGTGAACTGCTGATCAACCTGCCTTCAGAGTTTTAGAAGTACAAATTGCATCAGAATCTATCCATGAAGATCTGATCGTTTCATTTCAAGGATAGAAATGTGTTGTTCACATAATCAAACAGTTGTCATCCATTCATCAGCTACCTTATGAGGTTGAACACGCGTTCACTTTTATGAAAGGTCAAAAGCGCTGATTGGGTGCATTGAGACACACGTCATGGGTAATCGTTCCAGTATCTTTCTGAATCCCCTAATTTCAGCTGTCATTAATGCTTATAATCATGACTAATTATTTCTCTCTCTTACTGTTTACACTTTCAAGAAAAACTATTTAAACTCAAATCTCACTTTTAACATTCACTTCTTTTTACTCTCTAAATACTTTCTATCGTTTTAAGATCTTATTTTCAAAAACCCTTTGATATTTCTCAAATCTTGTGTGAACAATGGCTTCTTCAAGCGTCCAAAATATCAGTACTCAGGAATCTGCTTCAATGGAACAGTACAAAGAACCTTACAGAATTCTACTCACTCCCATTGATAATCTGGAAGTTCTTTCAGAACTGATTATTGACTTTGAAAGCTTACAAGAAAACGACTTCAATCTATATGAAGACGTCAATGCTCAAGGTTGGAACGGATATTCTGACCGTCTTCTAGGGCCAACATTTCCAATCCTTGTCAAAGAATTCTGGATACATGCTTCTTCTTCAAATCATCAAGTTACCTCTTATGTCATGGGGAAGAAAATTGTCATTACAGAACACCTAATTTCAAAGCTCATTGGTTAAAATGGTGGAGGTGTCAGATGTATTGACATGGTTGAGAGATGCTTTGATGTAGCCTCTATTGCAAAGGAAATATTTAGTCATGGACTTCCCTCCAGCAAAATCAGAGATCTGAAGGATCACCACATAATTTGGGAAAGAATTATTCTGGGGTGTATCAACCACAGGAAGCCAACTAGCTCTCCTGATTATATCAACATTGATCAACAATTTCTGATCTATTTTATTTCAAAGAAGACCAAGGTAAACCTCCCACACTTGTTGTTTAATCATCTCAGAACTAGTGTGAAGGAAACAAGAGAAGATGAACAGACCAAGAGGGACTGGATTCCCTTAGGCAGACTCATATAAGATATTCTGACAGAGAATAGGCTGATAGAGAATTTGACTGAAGCTCGGGAAATCAGCACACCAGAAGCAACTGCTGGGAAGCCTCTGAACGCAAAAAATCTGAAGAAGATGAAAATCATTGAGAATATGAAGAAGGAACCCAACATTACTTCTTTTGCAACCATCACCTCAAGAAGAATTCCTCTGGATGATTTTCCTCTTTTCTCTGAGATTGACTCCAAGCCAGAGATAATAGTCAGATATATGGATGCTTGTAAGGCAGATGGTACTGCACTAGAAATCAACATCCAGGATTTGCATAAGACGGCTCCAGAAGTTGTTTTGAAGAAGACCAAGAAAAGGAAAGCTGCAGTAGAAGGACCATCTCAAAGGACTCCAAAAGCTGCCAAAAAGAAAGGTAATCCTTCCTCTGTTACTGTTTTAGAATCAATAAATATATCAACATTTGAAACCATGCCTACTCAACCAGAACATCCAACTCCACAAACTTTTGAAGACTTTGACATAGGGTTTGATCCATCAGAAACTCTAGGTCTAAATGAAACTCACTCCCTTCCTCTTAATCCAAATCCTGAACAAACCCAACCAGAACTTGCCAAAGTTCTGTCTGATATTGACTCATTTGACCAAAACTTTTCAGCTCCCGTACCACAAAATCCAAACCCTCAACTCCATGATAATCCAAACTCTGATACCACACCAGAAATTCCACAACCTCTCTCTCCACAACAAGATATTCCTCATCCACCATCACCTCAACCTGAACAATAACAACCAGAAGCTCAACCTTCTGAGATCCATGAACCAGAACCTCACCATGTTTCAACAAACCAATCTGAAGAACCTCATTCAGATTCTGATACAATCCCAATACCGGGAATCACAAAACCACTTGCTATTCGCATGCCTCTCACCATCCACGATATTCCAGAAATTCTTTATTCTCTGGAATCCACACCACCAAACTCCCCTACCAGTCCAATCATCATACCTGACTCTCCCACTCCTTCATCCACTATCAGTCCAGCTGACAACGTAAGACTTGTCATTGATCCTATTGCCCTGAAAAGACTAGCTTTTATATCTCACAAAACTGCCATTCCCAAACCCAAACCAATTGAAATCACATCAGATGTTGGTACAAGTTTGTTGATTTTTGAAACAGGGATACAGGAATGGATAACTTCTGTGAAGCATGCTAGTTAAGAGATGACTAATCCTGCTGCTTCTGATTATATATGGACAAAATTCAGAAATTGGCTTACTTCAGAAACACAAAAGCTGAAGGAACAGAGTTATGAACAGGTTCAAAAGGACTTTACTGCTAAGCTAAAGGCTTTTGAAGACCAAGTTCTGAGCCACCTGCTCAAGAAAGATATTCTCCCTCTGGATAACGCTCCCTGGACAGAGCATCATCCCTCAGATGAAGTTCAACCAGAATCAGAAAGTCTCTCCCTGACTGCTGCTCCAGGAGAGATGATCACATCAGAGGAAATGGTTCACTCTGAACATGCTGAAAAATGCTCTGAGAAACGTCCAACCTCTGAAGAATCTCCAGCACCTTCCTTAGTCATGCAAACTCTGGAAGAGTTGAAGAAAGAAAATGCTCTTATCCATGCAAGGTTGGATAAACAGGAGGACACAAATAAAGAGATTAAAAGAATTTTGGGAAAGCTAGAAGAATCTAATTCTCAGATCAAGAGCTTGTTGGAAGCTTTGTTCACACGTCTTCCTCCTCCTTCTTAGATTCTTTTCTATTTTAAATTTGTATTTGTAATGCTTAATTTTTTTTCCACTTCTATTCTAGAACTTATCATTGCTTGTTGTTTTTAATATAATTCAACTATTTTGGCTCTGACTATATTGCCTTTTTGATAACTGACAAAAAGGGGGGAGAAAGTAAGATATTTTCAATAACGGTTTACCGAGACAGAAGTCTCAAAAATTCTGAATTACTTAACCTCTATCTTCTGAAAAGCTTGAACAGGTACAAACTCTGATGAAAGATGTAACTAAACTCTGATGCTCAAAGAACTTAAGGGGAGTAATCAACTCAGGGGGAGTTTCTTCTAAACCTTTTATTCTTTATTTTTAAATTGAAAAATATAGTTTTTGTCATCATCAAAAAGGGGGAGATTGTTAGAACATAGTTTGATCCTACAACCCTTAGTTAGAGTTTTGATGATAACAAATACAAAGAATAAATAAAAAGAACAAATATGCACCTTAAAAATTATGTTTTATGTATGCAGAAGTTCTGATCATATCAGCATCAGAAGATAAGCCATAAGTGCTACACGCTGAAGCAATCAGAACATGCACTGAAGATTGATGACCAGAACCTGCGCTTAATCAAAGTAAACTCTGATTCTGAACAAGGACATACCAATCCAAGTCATCAATATTCTGAAGTGTCATCAGCAGGCAAGGAGATAAGATTCTGAAGCGTTACTGATCATTCAAGACAGCATCAATTCCAACGGCTTCTTTCAGACATGATATTCTCCAAATGGAAAGTGTGTTAATGACATTAAACATGCTTTATGATCAATGTCATTCCACTGCCTATATAAACAAAGTCAGCTTTCAAAACCAAACAACGATTTTGCCACATTATCAATCACGTACTTCAAAGCTGCAAGCAATTTCATTTTATATTTCCAAGCTATAATCCTGTGTAATTTATCACAGTTGTGATAAACAGTTTTGTTAGAAACATAACAACACATATCTTGTATACTTACATTGAAACAATGTTCCTTGAGATTAACCGGACTGTGGTTATGCTCAAGAAGACTTTAACAATTGTTAAAGTAGCTTTTGTAATCTTGTTGAGATTAGTGGATTAAGACCTTGTTGGAGAGAGGAGAAATCACCTTGACGGGTGGACTGGAGTAGTTTGAGATCAAACGAACCAGGATAAAAATATTGTGTCTTTAAGCTGTTAATTTCAAGTTTTAAATTCAACCCCCCCCCCCCCCCTTATTTTGTTTTTCACATCTTCAGATGTCATGTCGTATGTAGTCGGTTTATTTATGGTTAGCAAAGATACAGAGAAGTTGTTCTTTTTACCATATAATACTGGCCACGGGTTAGATTTTCCTCCTAACTCCATCTATTATAATTTTTCATCTTTTGACGTTGTGTAGAAACTTTCCATCTAACATTTGTTTAATCTTACAGTGGACATTGGTTGTTGCTTGCGATTAATCTTGTAGCAAAATTTGTATACTATTTGGATTCGTTATACAATGATTGGACAACATACCCAGATTTGAAGAAGATGATTGATATGTAAGTGAGATTATTCTAAATATTCGTGTGTATATTTATTTATCTATGTGATATTGTTCTAAATAGTCGTTTATATTTTATTATAGCGTTCTACAAGATTTTCGATCACAAAGAGGTATTCAAGTACTAAAGAGTAGAGCCAACAACATTACGTGGATCAGAGTGCACGTATATTTTCACAATTTTGATTATATTAGTGATGATACTTGATAAAACAAGTTAAGGGGTATATCCTTATATATATCCTAATTTCTTTCCATGTGTAGTGTCCTCGTCAATGCAATGGTATAGATTGCGGTTATTTCATATTGAGGTTTATGAAAGAAATACTTCTTTTGGACCAAATAGAGATTCCATGCACGGTATGGATTTCTAACTTAGGAATTATTTTAATATTTCTCATAAAATGGCATAGTGTTTTAACTAAATCACATACTATGTTATATTATTATGTAGTACTTTGACGAATTCAATTATGCTCATTACTCAAAAGATCAATTGGATGAAATTATGGAGGAATGATGTCAATTCATTATGGAGTTGAGAATTTTATAAGGTATATTGTCTTTCTTTCACTGATGAGAATTTTGAATATAACTTTCGAGTTTTGAGTATAAATTCGAATAAAGTTTTGTTTTATCATGGTATGAATTTCTATCTTTTGGTTTTGTTTCAACTTATAGGTGCAGATGTAGAAGATAGAGCTAACAAGTTTATTATTGTTGTTTTTTAGAAATTCTCGAAGATAGTAATATGTAGATTAAATATCAATTTAGAATTTTAGAATTTTCAAGTTGTATCATCAATTAAGTTGTTGTTTCATATATCATCAATTATATACATGTAGATTTTTGTATATGCAAATTTGGTGCATTTATATTGGATTGGAGCTACCAAATCTGGTGCAAAATATGGTGAAAACCTGGTGCAAAATATGGTGAAAATATGGTGAAAACTTATTGTAGATATTAGACAGCATTTTCTATAAGTGAAAATAAGTCTAATATTTTAAAAAAATTATGAACATTAGACAACGCTTAATGAGAAAGTGTTGTCTAAAATGGGGAAAAGCGATGCCTAAAATGGGGAAAGGGCTGCCTAAAATGGGAAAGCGTTGCCTAAAGTGGGGAAAATACAACGCTTTTAAAGAAAAGTGTTGTCTAAAGCGATGCATAAAAGATAACCAAAAGCGTTGTCTAAAGAGAAAGCATTGCTAAAGGGGTACATAAGAAAGCGCTTCAAACGAGAAAGCGCTGCTAAAGGGGTGCATAAGAAAGCGCTTTTAAATTAAAAGCGCTGCCTAAAGGGGACATATAGCAGCGCTTTTACATTAATCTAAAGCGCTAAATTTACTTATAGCAGCGCTAGTTTAGGCAGCACTTTAAAGCATTGTCTAATGCCAAAAAAGGGATGTCTATGTGCTTGTTTAGCATAGTGATGTCTAGACATCTTCCTTCTAGTGTATTGAAGATGGTGATCTGTAACAATATGCATTCTCTAATATATGTTTTTGTCGCAGTTTGTATAAGTTTTACATGTTCTGCTGCATGTAGCTTTTATTTTTGGTTATGGTTTTATTCCTCTCTCAAGGGTTATTGTGCAATGGTTGTTTTATCCAAAACTTTCCAAAGGGGGAGATTGTTAAATCCATGGTATTAAGATTGGCATAAATTTTGCTAAAACAAGGTTCTGAACTGATGTTGAGCAAGATGTCACAACATCTTGATCAACTGTCATGACAAGTTCTGCTATCATGTATATCAAACAGTTGTTGAGCCAGATGTATTGATATTTTGGCCTATTGTACAACAGGTGTTGCTGTTATATATCTTGACATAGTTGATTTGATTTTGTGAGATACTTTTGGATATATCTCATTATTTTTCACGGGTTAAGGAGATTTTATTAGGAACAAGTGCATATTTGATTTGTTTTCATAAAAATGATCTTGGAGACTTTTTAGGAAACTTTGAAGATTTGTTCCAGTTTTTGTGTGAAGATCTTGCTGCTGATTTAAAATAGAAAATTGGATTTGTTTGAAGATTCCAAGCCCATTATTCAAGAGTCTATAAATATGGACTTTCTAAACCTAAAATAGAAAGAATTCACATTTAAGAAACCATGGGTGAAATATAAGGATTTAGGGTTTTGGGAGTCTTTTAAGGACTTTGTGTTTTCTTTGAATGTCACTCATGTATCTTTTGATACATTGAGATAGACTGATTGTTCTCACTCATGATATTTTAATCAAAGAGTTGATTATTATTCTTAGTTAAGCTTTTAATAAAAACTAATTATTGTTTATTGGAAGTGTAATCTTCTATTTGGTTCTTTTGTTCTAGTCACAAGTTGTGACTGTAGGTATAACTGAGGTGATTGGAAGTGAATGGAGGTTCTCATATCTAGGAGGTTCCTAGGTAGAAATTTCATAGGGTATTGATTAGGAGAGAAGTTATAAATTGGGATTGTTTAGGCTTTGAACTAATACTATTATAGTAGATTTCTTTTCTGGCTTGGTAGCCCCCAGAGTAGGCGATGTTGCACTGAACTAGGTTAACACTTAATTGTGTTCTTTTACCTTATGCAATTCAATTCGACACTATTTCTGTTTTTGGTAAAAGGTTATGTCAGCAGATGATGTTATAACTGCCATGACATTATGTTTTATGTTGAGACATCAGTCTTTACCTTTGTTTTGCAAGTGCTAGAATTACACTAGGGTTTACGACCTCTTTAAACATAGTCTTAACTGCTCCCATTTTTTATGGAGACTATTAACCGACTATATTTCTAGAGTCAACAAGGACTTTCTCTCATTCAGCTACCACGTTAGGCGAACCTCATGGGATGCTACATTGGGCTCCATCTAGAAGGCTCATTTGCTTTGGGGATGGGTGCCCTAATCTAGGACTTTGCCAAATATGTTTTCTTGATAACGATCAATCCTAAAATTGTTATCGGCATGTAACGATCATTCAATATTAATTTGTGAGAGACTAATATTGGTTGATTAATTAGACTTACATCCCCAAACATTAATAATATTAAAACAATATTAAGGAACTTGTATACATCATGGGACAATTGTCGTGATCAATGAATTAATTATCACTTTCCACCAATTTTCTTCGTTCAATTGCAAATATTTTTCAACAAAACTCCCTATTTATTATTTTCTTTACTACTCTTAAAAATGTACATTTATATTTTTGATATTGTTGAACCCCAAAATTTGCCCTCCCATTTTCAAGACAAATTAAGGTCTCAATTGCTCAAGACTTATCAAAGATTGATTAGATGGACTCTCATCCTAATCAATGGACCTACAACTAGGGTTTTGCTTCTCTCAAAATAAATTGGACTTATAATGCCTCAAGTGGACTTAATGGTTTCTCATATGTCTCAAAGTATAATCATACCAAGTTTCAATCCTTACATCACAAGTTTGCTCAGTTAATTGATCAGATGATTAAATATCCACTATATTGGACAAAAAGTCAACTTTGATTAGTCTACACTCAAACTTCAAGATTTTTGGTTAACATCAACATTTTGAAGTCACATTCATCAAGAAAACTCAAGATTCATCAAAAGTCAAAAGTTACTAAATTAGGGTTTTCTTAAGGAGAAGTCAACTGAACTTTGACCAAGCATGACTTTCACATACTTCATCATAAATTCCTAAAATAAAGCTCATCTTGAAGGAAATTCAATTCTGTACAACTTTGTCTCTCTAAGTTCAAGGCCAAAAAATGATTCATTTCAGAGATATGGGCCAAAACATTACAAGTCATTTTAAAAGTCAACAAAAAGACATCTTTTGTCAAAGCAATTTACATCAAGTTAAATACATTAAATGGAAAAATGACTAACATAAAAGTTGTAGGAGATAGCTTGAGGTTTCCAAAATGTCAAAGATCATCTTCATATCATAAAAATCGAGATAGTTATGATTGGTGAAAATTGAGCAATTTTGAGAAAATGCATGATGTTCAAATTGAGAAAACTTGAATTTTTGGGCTAATGGGCCTAAGTTTTTAGGTTCAAACGTGTTCATGGCCTCATATTAGACCTCTAAATCCATTCATATATCATTTTTATTTTTATTTCTTTTGATTTTGATTTTATTCAATTAAATTCAAAATAAATCAAATAAAATATAAAAACTAATGGATTAAAGCACAAGGCTTTTGTTTTGGATCAGATTTGCCCAAAAAGCTCATGAAAACTTGTCAAACCCGTGTGAGGATGATTGGCACAAGATTGGGCCTAAAAGAGAAACTTTTCATGCAAAATTCAAATAAAATATTATACCATGATTGCACAAGATCCTTTCCATGTTTGTTGACCTAAATCACTCCTCTATATATATTCAACCCTCGGACCTCAGAAGGACACGCAAGGCTTCCTCAATAACAAACCCTAAAAATCTCAAACTTTTCGAGAACTAGGGAAAACTAAAACCCTTATCACTAGCCTTTATCAATCGATTTCAAGCAATCCATCTGGCCTCCCGAGGTTACCAGGAGTTCATTGTAACGCCCGTTAATTTGATTAATTATTTAATTAAATTATATTTTGGATTATTTGTGATGTTGCGAGGTGTTAAGAATTATTCGTAAAAGTTGTTGGATTATTATCATTTAATTAATTAGTTGATTAATAATAATTCTTATTTTGGGATTAATGAAATATTATAGTATTAATTTATTAGAAATAAGAATAAAATTAGTTGGGCTTAATTATATGGTAGTATGAAGTAAGAGTGGGGGTGTAACATTTAGGCCCAAATGGATTTAGTTGGACTAATAAAATAACATTATATTATTGTTAGAAAATTAGAGGGGAAAGAGAGTATAGTGTTATCAGGAAAAGAAAAATAAGAGAAAGAGGAATAGGGTTTTGAGAGGAGAAGAAGAACAAGAGGAAGTTGTTACTAGTGCCAAATTCCCAGAAATTCCATTGAAGTTTCCTAGAGTTGCATTCAATCAAAGGTAAGGGTGGGATTCTTGCTCTATAATTGGGTATATGATAAATGATATGTGGGGTTGGTTATATGAAATTATCGTGTGTGATTTTATGTGAAAGGTTGTTATTTTGTTGCTACGACAATGTTGTGTTTCCTGATAAAGTTGCAGAAATTCAATTGATGACTTTGTGGTTGGAGAATTATTATATGTTAATGTTGGTGTATTTGTGGTAATTTATGTATGTTGATAGAAATGATAACTGGATGTTTGATTGTGTATTATTTCATAAAGTTTGTGTCTTTGGAATTGAAACAAATGGGTTTTCGTACTACACTTTACAGAATTCGTAAAACTATTTTTCACAGGGTGCAATCGATTGCAGCAGAAGAGCAATCAGCTGCACTGCTTAAAAATTGGGATTTTTGCTTCTGTTTCAGTAAGCAATCGATTGCAGCAGAAGAGAAATCGATTGCACTTCTTAAAAATGTGAATTTTGGCCTCTGGAACAAGGTGCAATCGATTTGCATGTTAGTGCAATCGATTGCTCACTGTTTGACAGTATTTTTGAAAACTTGAAAACTCCATAACTTTTGAACCGTAATTTTGTTTGATGCGCCGTTCGAAGCATTGGAAATATAATTCAATGAACCATATTTATAAGGAGTAAAATGAAGGATAATAAGGATAATTATAGTACCCAAGTTAGGATAGAGTTAGCTTTCCCGCGTTGAATCGTCATGTTGTTTTGTGGTGATAAAGTATGATGATGACATGAAGATCTTATGATAATGCTTGGTTCATAATAATAATATCAGTTATAATGATGATGTAGTATTATATTATAACAATTTGTAGAAGTTTTGTAATTAGAAATAAGCATTTAGATAAGTAATTAACAGGTATAGTCGAGAATTGTCTGAATAATTATGGGCAATATTATGTTGTAGGCCTAAGGCCAATGTTGAATGGTTATTGACATGTTGTTATGATATTGTTTTTGTGATTTACTAAGTTGTAGACTTATGCCAATGTTGTGTTAATTGTCGTTGTTGAAATATCAAATTGTAGGCTTATGGCCAAAGTTGAATTATGTTGAGTTGTTGTGTTGTTGTGATTTTCGCTGTGAATTCTTGTTGATAATGTGAAGTTACTGAGAATTTTAGATGATAATGAATTACCTCTATTTACTGGTAACAATGGTAATGTAGGCTTATGCCTTGCGATGAATGATGAATTGTTGTTAATTACGTTGATGACATTGTAGGCCTATGGCCAGTCAGGAGTGATATAGGTGTATGCCTCGTGAAGTGTTTAAAATGTTGTTGCATGTGTTGTACATTCATACATTTGCATTTGTGAAGGCCTGTATTGGCGGATTTTGTGAAGGGGATTTAGTGAAGGCTTGTATTGGCAAAATGATTTGTGAAGAAGGCTTATGCCTTGTGCCTCGAGATTACTAGCAAATGTTTTTAAGTTAGGAGTTCTACTCCAATGGTACCACATGCATGCCATTGTAATTGGGTCGCATTTGATGTTACATCTTGAGTAGTGGCGAAGATAGATTTGTTGTTTCTTTATGTTGTTGGCTTGTTGTGACAGGTATCATCTAAAGGTTATGAATTAGTTGTTATGTCATGTTGATGTTTTGTTGAGATTAAATATGTTTGAAAGTTGTGAAGTGGTGATTTTAAATGAAATGATTCTGATATATTAATTATCATACATTCAATTATATAGTTTGATATCTCACCCCTTATGCTTGAATGTTTCCCTCTATTGGTAACGTGCAGGTAATCAAGAAGAATAGTTGTTACCCTCGTCAGTATCAAGTCTGTGTCGTCGCTCTAATACGTAGCACCCGGGGGGGATGAACGCTTGATGTTTAGTTGTTGATTATTATTTATGTTGCTGAATCTTTAAGTTGTTTACATGAAGTAACCGTTGTCTTGAAGTTGTTTTAGTTGAATAAAGATGTTAAGTGAATTGAAGTTGAATATGTATACTCCGCTGCTTATCAATAAAAAGTGGTTTGATTTTAAAGAATAAATCAGGTTGTTATCGGTTCATCCGAATTAAGTGTTATGTATTTGTTTTATATGAGATTAAATGAAGTTTGATTTTAAGTTGAAAAATGTAGCATCCTATTTATGTTGAACTCTAATTTTATTATTATCCTCCGGGTAGAAATGGGTGTTACAATAGTGGTATTAGAGCAGATCAGTCCATACAACCAAGTTGTCTAATGTTGTTTGTTCCTTAGTGCGCGACAAGTGTGTGAAACACTGTCGGTGCTTGTTGTTTTTCTAATCAAGTTATATGCAGGATTTGGGTTGAAGATAAGTGGGGGAGAAGCTTTGCTTCTTGAATATGTTTCGGTTGTAAGATGTTAGTTATGTATGTTGTTGATAGCAGCAGTGCAAGTTTTGCTGAGCGTTGGTGTCTCATCGACAAAATCGAATGAGAGGGAAATTATGGAAGTATTTGTAAACCTCATTGGAAATTATTGGATTATGGTGCATTAGGTGACTTAATTACAAGTTTTAAAGGAATACTATTATAGTTTGGTAACGATGGTTTATACTTCACTATGGTTGTCGGCTATCTATTGACAAATTGAGGAACTGATCATCCTTAATCTCTTGTTGGTAGTAGACGAGAACGTGTTGGATGGTGTAGACTTATCTTGCTACCTTAATGGTGTGTAAAGTGATTGATGTTATATCGTGAGGATAGTTTCTCACCAGGTTGTGTAAATTAATAAAGGAGTGGCTAAGAAAGAGTTGAGACGTGTTAAACAAGTCGGAGTGCCAAGTTATATGCAAGCTAATGTCGCAAAGTGAAATATTGAGAATATCAATTGAACAATGGTTTTATGGTGGATGTTGAGGAAAGTCTGAAACTAGAATGAGACTTGTAAACGATATAGTTAGAAGAAACTTTAATAAGGACGGTGACATAAGATGGATTATCAGAGTTGCGCAGCTGGAGCGTATGAGGTGCAATTGCTATGAGTATATGACTTTACATGCTTGATTTGGTGGATTGTTGATATAGGGATGATGTTCTAGGGTACTATGTTTGTTAGTAAATAATTTCAGATCTTATAAGAAGATTGTTGTGGATTGTTGGTTGGTGGTGAGCTATGGGTATGCTTGCTGAGTTATACAGTTAAGTTGATGTTGCAATGATTTCATTGTCGCTATTGAGATGTTATTGTTGATTTCTGTAAGTAAGGAATGATACTCCATAACATGACGGAGTTGACTATGTTGGTTGTGTGGATGTCACTATAAGAGTGATACGATGATATGAGTAGAGTTGTTGATATTTTGTTGATAATTGACATACGAAGATGAAATTGTGTATGTGTTTTGGTGTTGAAAAGAGTGTTAAGAGGATATTGCAATGATATATATACATACATAAATATATATATATATATATATATATATATATATATATATATATATATATATATCCAAGTATAAGTGTGTTATAGTTGTTGCTACTTTAAACGTTGATGTGTCAGATTATGGAAGAGTAGTTGAGATGCTAGTACCAATTATGTCGGGAAGTGTTAAATGATTAGCATGTGAGTAATCAATTTTAATTGTGTTGAGTTATTGGTTTATCAGGAAATTTGTGTTCGAAGTGTTGCCAGACGCGACTTGGAAATCAACGAGTTGGATGCGAAACTCGTACTAAGAGTGGTAGTATCGAATAGACTTTCGAGGACAAAAATATTCTAAGCCGGGGAGAGTTGTAGGCCCATTAATTTGATTAATTATTTAATTAAATTATATTTTTGATTATTTGTAATGTTGCGAGGTGTTAAGAATTATTGGTAAAAGTTGTTGGATTATTCTCAATTAATTAATTAGTTGATTAATAATAATTCTTATGTTGGGATTAAGGAAATATTATATTATTAATTTATTAGAAATAAGAATAGAATTAGTTGTGCGTAATAATATGGTTGTATGAAGTAAGAGTGGGGTGTAACTGTTGTACCCCAAAATTTTTTCGCTCATTTTACTAAAAATATATACTCCTAGAGGTCCTCAATTGCTCAAGTTGAGTAAGGATTGACCAGACAAATCCTCCTCCTAAGACAATGAGCCTCAAACTAGGGTTTCAATTTCAAGCAAGATGTTTGAGTTCCAATGACCCTAAATGGTTTCCATTGCCCTAATATGTCCTCAAGAGCATCCATGTCAAGTTTCATGCCTTGCACAAGAAGTTTGCTCAGTCAACTACTCAAATGCCTGAAAATCAATTGTACTAGGTCAAAAGTCAAGTGTGGCCCACATACAGTAAAACTTCAATATTTTTGGTTAACATCAACATTTTGAAGTGATACTCATCATTTGATCAAGGGTTGATCATGATTCCTCAAGGAATGCTCCTAATTCATCAAAACTCTAAAGTTACTAAATTAGGGTTTCTATAGAAAAAGTCAACCAAAGTTTGACTAATCATAACTTTCTCATACTTTATCAGAAACTTCTCATCCAAGGCTCATTTTGAAGATAATCCAATTCCCTACAACTCATCTTCATCCCTCAAGTTCAAGAAATGCACTCATGAAAAGATATAAATTCAGACGTTATAGGTCATTTCAAAAAGTCAACAAAAACACCTTTTGCGTCAAAGCTTCTTATATGAACATGGAAGATCCAATTGAGATGAAACAAAGGAGGTTGCTTATGGGCCATCCTAAGCTTTCTAAAAAGTCCCAGAACACCCTCTTAGGGTCAAAATTGAGAGAGATATGCATTGTCAAAGTTGGCCATTTTTGGAAATTTGCACAAAGTCAACAATGCCCAAAAATGCATTTTTTTCAAATGGGCCTAACTTTTTATGCTTACAACACACTCCTAGCCTGTTCCATGACCCATACACCTTTCCGTGCATTATTGGATTTATTTATTTAATTTATTTTGATTTTATCATTAAAAAATCAAATAAAATCAAATAAATGATACAAAATAATGAAAGGTTATTTTGATTTGATTTTGCATTAAATGACAATCCAAATATGCTGTATAACATCAAGAAAAACCGTGCCAAGCCATGAGAGGAAGAAATCTCCAATTTCGGAAATATTTGAATCAAAATTCAAGACCATTACATATTTGGATTCTTTCTAATTCTAATGACCTAATCTGATTCACTACTTATAACAAGACATTGCAACCCTAGAGAACAAGAATTCGTGCACAACCAGCCTGAAAAAGAGAGAGAAAAAGCTTCCAAAAATTCAAGAAAAATATCAACTCGGATTCCCTATTGCATCCCTTCTCAAGAGGATTTGAAGATTGCAATACATTCCTTGGTATTCCCAGAGGCTTTCCCAATTGTTTCCCAGTACCAAAGCGCTCATAATCGTACCATCCCCACCCACGGTTTGCTTGCTTTTTCTCAAACTCGAATTCATTGATTCATGTACCATAAACTTGTTTTGATCACATATTATTGTTCATATTAATGTGTGCAAGCTTTCTATATAGTTGAATTCGGGTTTAGATGCAGGATGTGTGATACGCCATTCTAGGGTTTTGAGGTCCCAAATTGGGAACTCTGTACACAGGCGAAATTGGGCCAAATTAAGGGTCCATTTATGCTCAGGGATTGTTTCCAATCGATTCATGCCCTTGGTTGGGATTTATTCTACATGAATTACATTTTAGATTTTGCAGGTTTATAGCTACAATCAAGAACCGTCACTATAGCCTATAGTGACGAATTGGACTGTAGGTAAAAGCCCTTTCTAAAACAACAGTCTCAGTGAGGAAGATAATGGCGTGTCCAAGCCTGATTGGATGATTTGAATCCACACACTTTTTTCTGGGCATAACGCTTTGTTTACATTATATTCATTTTGTTTAATTATATTCATGACTAGCAATCCAGCAAAGATGGAAAAGGGCAAGGCGTGTGAAGTGAAGGACCTGGGTTCGATCCCAGGTCCAGAACTTTTCTATTTTCTAATTTTCTACAACCAAGCGTCCACTATGAGCCCATAGATTCAGCCCTTGGATCATCATATTGCCCAGATCTAACGCATCACAAGCGCAGCACACGGTGGGCTTCCAAAGGCTAATGCCACTGGATCAGACGCAGCCTTGGGCCAGCTATTCTAGGCCCGGAGAGTTCCAATTCACACCCCCCAGAATTGCTTCTAAAATCAGGCCCATCCCAATTTTTTTGACTTTTTCATTTTATTTCTTTTTAATTCCTTTATTTAATTTTTGGCTTTAATTATTTTACAAAAATAATTGTTTTTTTAATTAAATCAAGAAATCACAAAAATCACAAAAAACATTAGAATTAGGTTTTTTTTTATAAAAAATATTTAATTTCATTAATTAATTATGTTAATTAGGATAACTTCAATTCTTTTTTCATAATTAAAATTAATTATAATTAGGATAGTTTGCAAAATTAATTACTTCAAAAAATCCAAAAAAAAATATTTTTTCTTTATTCACTAATTAAATATCTTTGAATTTAATTGTCAATTCCTCGTTTAATTTATTCCCGCGCGCATTCATTTATTTATTTTTCCGATTAATGTAATTACTCCAAATTTGTAATAGTTGATTAGGTTTATTATTATTTTCATTTACTGTTTTCCCCAAGTTTTTGATTATGTAATCCCCCTCCCTAAAGCCTTGTAATAGCTAGGTTTAAATTTCTCGCACTTTTCTTTTCCGTCATTATAAACTGTTAGATGATTGATAATAGGATTGTATGCGAAAGATAAATCAATGTTTAAAAAAATAGAAAACCCTAACTGTGCAAAGATAAATAACTGAAAAACAAACACTTGCACGTGCTCACTCCTAGGGTTTGCCCCACTTCGATTGCCTTCGATCAACGGTCATGAAGTAGGGGAGTTTTAGTGGTTGCCCTATAGTCCCAAGAGATCAAAAATGAGCCATTTGAATGTTGCCTCGGAAAGATCTTTAATACTCTAGGGTAACTACTAAGGTTTCTTAATCATTGCTTTGGTGATCGTACTCGTCCCTTTCGATTGTCCCTTAAACTATAACAATGGAGCTACCTACTCCTTAATAGTAGGATAGCATTGTCTAAAGGAAATAAGAAAACAAACAGCCTTTTCGAGTAGGTAGAAACTCTTAAGTACTTGCTCAAACAAACTTTTACACCATACACTTTCAAACAAACTTTTCAAACTAAAGTTTTCAAAAACACTTTATCACACCCTTGAGGATTGATACAAGGGTTACCATAAAGTGAAACGCCGCATTAAGGCAAATTTCAAAACTTTTTCAAACATACAAACACATAAAAGCAATTTAAGAATGACCAAGTTCCTAAGAGCCCGTGGAAAACCACGGATAGAAAGGGTGTTAACACCTTCCCTTTCTATAATCTACCCCCCCCCCCCCCCCCCCCCCCCCCCCGTACTCATAAACTTCTTGAAAAAGGTTTTTTATGTTCTTTTTCCCTTTTCCTTTGTTGGATGAAATAAAAGATGGTGGCAACTTTTTCTTACCATACATTTGCGAACAAAAAATGAAAAACCAGTAGTAACAAAAAACAGTCAGTCCTGCCACCGTATTACAACAACATTTAGGCCCAATTGGATTTATTTGGACTAATAGAATAATATTATATTATTATTAGAAAATTAGAGGGGAAAGAGAGTATAGTGTTATCAGGAAAAGAAAAATAAGAGAAAGAGGAATAGGGTTTTGAGAGGAGAAGACGAACAAGAGGAAGTTGCTACTAGTGCCAAATTCACAAAAATTCCATTGAAGTTTCCTAGAGTTGCATTCAATCCAAAGTAAGGGTGGGATTCTAGCTCTATAATTGGATATATGATAAATGATATGTGGGGTTGGTTATATGAAATTATCGTGTGTGATTTTGTGTGAAAGGTTGTTGGTTTGTGCTACGGCAATGTTGTGTTTCCTGATAAAGTTGCAGAAATTCAATTGATGACTTTGTGGTTGGAGAATTATTTTATGTTGATGTTGGTGTATTTGTGGTAATTGATGTATGTTGGTAGAAATGATAACTGATGTTTGATTGTGTATTATTTCATGAAGTTTGTGTCTTTGGAATTGAAACAAATGGGTTTTCGTACTGCACTTGACAGAATTTGTAAAAATGTTTTCACAGGGTGCAATCGATTGCAGCAGAAAAGCAATCGATTGCACTGCTTAAAATTGGGATTTTTGCTTCTGTTTCAGTAAGCAATCGACTGCAGCAGATGGGAAATCAATTGCACTGCTTAAAAATTTGGATTTTTGCTTATATTTCAGTAAGCAATCAATTGCAGCAGAAGAGCAATCAATTGCACTGCTTAAAAATGTGATTTTTGGCCTCTGGAGCAAGGTGCAGTCGATTTGCATGTTAGTGCAATCGATTGCTCACTGTTTGATAGTATTTTTGAAAACTTGAAAAAATCCATAACCTTTGAACCGTAACTCTGTTTGATGCGCCATTCGAAGTGTTGGAAAGCTAATGTGATGAACTATATTTATAAGGAGTAAAATGAAGTATAAGAAGGATAATTCTAGTACCCAAGTTAGGATAGAGTTAGATTTCCCGCATTGAATCGCCATGATATTTTATGGTGATGAAGTATGATGATGACATGAAGATCTTATGATAATGCTTGGTTCACAATAATAATATCAATGATAATGATGATGTAGTATTATAGTATAATAATTTGTAGAAGTTTTTTAATTAGAAAGAAGCATTTAGATAAGTAATTAACCGGTATAGTCGAGAAGTGTCCGAATAATTATGGGCAATATTATGTTGTAGACCTATGGCCAATGTCGAATGGTTGTTGACATGTTGTTATGATATTGTTGTTGTGACATACTAAGTTGCAGGCTTATGCCAATGTTGTTTTAATTGTCGTAGTTGAAATATCAAGTTGTAGGCTTATGGCCAAAGTTGAATTATGTTGAGTTGTTGTGTTGTCGTGATTCTCGCTGTGAATTCTTGTTGATAATATGAAGTTGCAGAGAATTTTAGATGA
Organism: Vicia faba; assembly: GCA_948472305.1. Taxonomy (NCBI): domain Eukaryota; kingdom Viridiplantae; phylum Streptophyta; class Magnoliopsida; order Fabales; family Fabaceae; genus Vicia; species Vicia faba. The sequence goes on from OX451736.1 coordinate 612,581,770, forward strand.
TGATGAATTACCTCTATTTACTGGTAACAATCGTAATGTAGGCTTATGCCTTGCGATGAATGATGAATTATTGTTAATTACGTTGATGACGTTGCATGCCTATGGCTAATGAAGTAGTGATATAGGCGTATGCCTCGTGAAGTGTTTAATGATGTTGTTGCATGTGTTGTACATTCATACATTTTCATTTGTGAAGGTTTGTATTGGCGTATTTTTTGAAGGCCTGTATTGGCAGATTTTGTGAAGGCCTGTATTGGCGGATTTTGTGAAGGCATGTATTGGCGGATTTTGTGAAGGCCTGTATTGGCGGATTTTTGTGAAGGCCTATATTGGCAAAATGATTTGTGTAGAAGGCTTATGCCTTGTGCCTCGAGATTACTGGAAAATGTTTTAAGTTGGGAGTTCTGCTCCAATGGTACCACATGGATGTGCATTGTAATTGAGTCGCATTTGATGTTGCATCTTGAGTCGTGGTGAAGATAGATTTGTTGTTGCTTTATGTTATTGACTTGTTGTGACAGGTATCATCTAAAGGTTGTGAATTAGTTGTTATGTCGTGTTGATGTTTTGTTGAGATTAAAGATGTTTGAAATTTGTGAAGTGTGATTTTATATGAACTGATTCTGATATATTAATTATCATACATTCAATTATATAGTTTGATATCTCGCCCCTTCTGTTTGAATTTTGACCTCTGTTGGTAGCGTGTAGGTAATCAAGAAGAATAGTTGTTACCCTCGTCAATATCAAGTCGGTATCTTTGCTCCCATACGTAGCACTCAGGGGGGGAGGATGAACGCTTCATGTTTAGTTGTTGATTATTATTTATGTTGCTGAATCTTTAAGTTGTTTACATGAAGTAACTGTTGTCTTGAAGTTGTTTTAGTTGAATAAAGATGTTAGGTGAATTGAAATTGAATATGTATATTCCGCTACTTATCAATAAAAAGTAGTTTGATCTTAAAGAATAAATCAGGTTGTTATCAGTTCATCCGAATTAAGTGTTATGTATCTGTTTTATATGAGATTAAATGAAGTTTGATTTCAAGTTGAAAAATGTAGCATCCTATTTATGTTTAACTCTGATTTTATTATTATCCGCCGGGTAGAAATGGGGTGTTACATTCATCCCAACCATCACTCAAGCTTGAAGCATCCCAGAACGTGCCAACCAAGTTGCTCCAGTTTGGTAACTTTTTTCAATTTCAAACTCTTAATTCGCACAATAAAAATTGTTTTAAGCATTCACATGTGTTCATAATCATGTTTAGAATGTTTTTGAACCATTAACTTTGAGGTTTGATGCATGGATGAAGATTTTTCATTGTTAGGGTAAAGCTTCGTTTGAGATTCATATTATGTGCTACAGTTGTTATCAGGCCAAAGTAACACCACCATTGAACTCGGAACCTCTTAATTATCCAATCTAGGCACTTTATTTTGTTGTTTGATGTTGATTTCATAGGATTCATGTTTAGCACCATCAGAGAAGATGGTTGTAACCACCATCCATGGTGGTTTGATCGGCCATCTGAACCGCTGACTCCTGCGTGGCCAATCCTCTCAATATGATTGGTCCACTCAAAAAAACCTGACCCCACCATAACGCGCTACTTTATTTTAATTTGATTTCATTATTTTGATTTATATTATACTGAATGCATGCTAATTAACTGACGCACAACAACAACTGGCCTGGTGGTGAGTGATATGTTTGGCATAGTAAAGGGTGTGGGTTGGAGCCAACCCTTGTGCAAATTTTCTTTTATTTTTTAGGGAAAAATACATGGTTAACATATGTTGAGCGCTAGACATTCTCAAACACAAACGCAACGCTAGCCAGGTGGAAAGAATGCTCACTAATGACTTCAAGGGAGTGGGTTCAACTCCAACCCCATGAAATTTCTTTTAACACTTTTTTCTAACCCTTTTCCTTTCTTATATTTTCATTGATTAATTCCTTTTTTAATTAACCATTAATCATAATCTAATTAGCTTTAGGGTTAGTTGGCCAAATGATTTTCCATAATTAATTAGAGTTAGGCTTTTTCTCAATATTAAAATTAATTAGAAATAATTAGGTTTTTATTACTATTATCACTTAAGTTATTTTCTACAAAAACACATAAACATTTTAACATTTCTCTAGAATTTTTATTATTTCTTCTCGCTATTTAAATTCCTAGAACAAGTATATAGATCACACTCTCCGATGTAATAGCGTAAATTTACATTCCTGAATTTTTTCTAATTATGTAACTGCTCACGGGATGTAATAGCTTAGGTTTTACTTTCTGCACATAATTGTTAGTAATTAGGGTTTGCATGGAAAGACTAACAAATTGACATAGATAACCCTAATCTTTCAAGACTAAATAACTGAAAATACACACTTTGCACACTTTGTACCTCTAGGGTAACCTCTCTTATGGCCTTACGATAAAATTGTTCACGTCCCTCGAAAGTGGGGATACTTTAGCAAAAGACCCTCGATTTAATAATATCATCATGGTCCCTTTCGAATAAAGATCATAATACCACGATGACTCTTCGAGTTTCTTGTAAAATGATCTAGTCCCTTAGATGACCCTACAAGCAAAATAATGATAGTCCCTTCGATACAATTGCTAAAGTATCCTTACATGTTGCCTTCGATGACCATACAATGACCCTACGCTTGTTCCTTCACATCCAACATATAGGATTACCTACCAACTAATGGTATGGATAATACTATCTCCAAAGGAGAAGGAAAAGAGTAAGAAAGACCATACTTAGTGGGTAAGAACTCTTGAATGCTTTCTCACAAACCTTTTTCACAAACAAATATATTTTACACATCACATTCTCAAAACAACAAATATTTTCAAAAAACACTTTGTATACATTCTTGAGGACCGACACAAGGATTATTACAAAGTTAGCCTTACATTGGCATTTAAAAATATTTTCAAACAAATCACACACACACAAAGCAAGTTTTTTTTAAAAAGTGAGCTAAACAATTAAGAGCCCGTAGATAACTATGAATGTAAAGGGTGCTAACACCTTCCATTTTCATAACTTATCTCCCAAACTCAAAATATATCAAAGGTCTTTCCTGTTCTTTTCACCTTTCCTAATTGTTGGATAAAAGAAAAGTCGGAGGCGACTCTTACTAACCGCAATATTTGCGATAAAACAAAAAGTCAGTTCTCCTACCGTATTACAGAACTGGCGACTCTGCTGGGGATCTAATTAAAAAAAAGAGGGGTTACCTTAGAGTTTAGATCACTTTACTTACTTTTTGTTGTATGTTTTGTCTGCTTTACTTTAAGGGTTCATGCTTGGGTATTATTGCTTGTAAGATCCTACACCCGGATCTAGTGATTCCTTAGGTAAGTAGCAATAGATCATAAAGATTGTACAGCGTATATCGACATGGCTAACATGATAGCTACAGTTAGTGTGACACTTTGGTTTGTACTGATGTTCCTTGAGTCAGTCAAGGATAACATTAGGCTTTCGTGTGGTGTCGTTAACACTAACTTACTTTTAGAACATTAATTGACCCATCTTGTCCATTAGAAAGTAGTGAGATAGCCGACTTTGGTGCAGTCTAAAGTTGGTTGATACTCAAGGCTACACTCATTGAGATTCTACTTTCGGGATGTTTTGGTGGAAATCCAGTTGTAGTGCTAAAATAAAGCCTGTGAGAAAGATTCGTGATATGAGATTATTAGAACCCGGTTGCTATTTTAGGATAGTTTAAGCCAACTTAACTTCAGTGGGGAAGGGTATTTACCTATGGACTTCATGAAAGCCTTTAAACCTAAGGCTCTTGTATGACTTGTTTGTGTTTTCTACTTATTTAACATGGACATAACATCATAACATCATATCATCATAACATAACATTTTCACTAACCATTTTAAGGACCTAGGGATTTATCTTTGATCCTTGTTGTAGGTTATGACCTTCGCTCGCAGAAATACTATCCAGATCAACTTTCTGAGGATACCTTACAAGCTTAAAGAGTTAGTATCAAAGGTTCCTGAAAAATCTCAATTCACCAAGAGGCATGGTTATCTACTCAGTTTGGTTACATCATGTTTTGAAGAAGACATAATGAGTGTTCCGTTCCAGTTCTTTGATCCTAAGCATCACTGTTTTACTTTCCCAAATTATCAGTTGGTACCCACAATGGAAGAGTTATCTAAGCTACTTGGAGTACCTATTCTTAATCATACACCATTCACCGCTTTAGAGAAAGTTCCAAAACCTTAAGTTATTGCAGTGGTCTTACATCTGAAGCGGCCAAACATTGTGTCTAATTGGGAAACAAGAAGTGGAGTTAAAGGTCTTCTTGCTAAATTTCTGGTAGAGAAGGCTCAATTGTTTTGATTTGCTATGAGTTATCATGATTTTCAGGAGATCTTGGCTCTGTTGATCTATAGTTTGGTATTGTTCCCTAATCTAGACCAACTCATAGATGTGAACTCCATCAAAATATTTCTTACTCATAATCATGTGCCTACTTTGCTTGGAGACATTTTGCACTCTCTTCACACTCGTACTATGAGAGGGCGGGGGACTCTCATGTGTTGCATACCTTTACTATCTAGGTGGTTTATTTTTCACCTTCCCCGATTGGTGATGAAGAATGAACAAGGTTTGAAGTGGTCTCGAAGGATGACGTCACTCTCTCATTCAGATATCTGTTGGTGTTCCAGATCTCAGGAGGATATCACTATTATTGACCGCTGTGGGGAATTCCCTAATGTGCCACTCCTTGTCATAATGGGATGTATTACTTACAATCCTTTTCTAGATCTACATCAATTTGGTTATGCTCGAAGAGACGGTCCTCATGATATGCTTATCCAGGGTATTGTATTCAATTACGAGAACGATCCTCAAGGTTACTGTCAAAGGTTTATACGTGCTTGGGGCATGGTGAATAAGATTGATAGCAAGACTTTGGGACAGAAAAACTCTATCCCTTTAGAGCCCTACCTCAGATGGGTGCGATCTCGTGCTCAAAATCTTATAATGGCATATCTTATTGTCCTACTAGTAAATGTGGAGCCTGTTGTTAAAGGACATATTCCTCATACCATTTTTCATCCATATATGCCTACTGACCTTGAAGAGCTACATAAGTCTTAGATTCAATTAAAAGAAGAAATGGACACCTTTGAGACTCAGTTCTATGCTAGTGAGAAGAAAGTGTTGGAGCTGACAAAACGACTTCACAAAGAGCAGAGCCTTAATGCATATGTGAACACAAAGAGGAAGCGTCCATGGGAGACTTGAGTCTTAGGTCTTAGGAGTTCAAAATTTGTCTCCTTGTAACCCTTTTGTTTTCATTGTAAGTCTAAGAGGCAATTATAATTTGAACTTACTAATAAGAGTCTTTGTTTTTGTTCCCTTCTGATTAACAAATTCGAATCCCACGAGGTCCTTGAAAACATTTCATATGCATCTACATGTCATACATTTCATTGCATAACAGGTTTCCAAGAAGGGTTTCTCATCTTTTTGTTGTTTATTTCAGGAAAAAATGGCTCTCTAACAAACAGTCAAAGAACTCCAGGCTCATAATGCTCAGTTCCAAGAGATGTTCCTAAATTTAGCAAAGGGGCAAGAATAACTAAAGGCGCTCATCAAAGAGAAGAAGAAGAAAACAAAGAAACCAATTGGCATCCTTAACATGGGGAGAAAGTTCAGAGGGTCAGTCAAGCAAGATCAAGATCTTGATATCCCATTGGACGAAGATGATTAATGGGATGAAGATGGTAAGAGTGTTAAAATTGAAAAAAGAAATCATGGTTCTGACAAATATTCTGATGAAGAGGAAGAAGATTATTTGGATGAACAATATCCCCCTGTTGGCGAGAAGTATAAGCTGTTAAAAGAGTGTCTGAAAGCTATGGAGATCCAAAAGGTTCCTGGCTTGAACTTTGTATATTTGGGTTTATTCTCAGGAGTCATCATTCCTCATAAGTTCAAAACTCCTACCTTTTCTAAGTATGATGGCATTTCTTGCTCGAAGCTGCATTTGAGATCATATGTTAGGAAAATTCAACCACACACTGCTGACAAGAAATTATGGTTGCATTTCTTTCAAGAAAGTATGTCTGGAACACAATTGGAATAATATTATCAACTTGAAGGTACCAATATCCGTACCTGGGAAGATTTGGCCGCAACTTTCTATAGACAGTATCAGTATAATTTTGATTTGGCACCAACCCGCATGCAACTACAGAGTATGTCCATGGGTTCTGAGGAAGGCTTTAAATAGTACACACAGAAATGGAGAGATCTTACAGGCAGAGTTTAACCTCCTTTGGCTGATAGGGAATTAGTTGACATGTTCATGAGTACGCTAACAGGTCCTTTCTATAATCACCTACTTGGAAGTTCTTTATCCAGTTTCACTGAACTGATATTGACAGGGGGGGCATGTTAAATGGAATGAGAAGTGGTAAAATTCAGGTAGCTACATCTTCAAATACTGCGAAGAAGTCATACAATGGTAAGAAATAATCCAATGTTGTGTACGGCCAGAAGGGTCGTAATAAGAGTGACTGCAAACAATGTGGGGGGCAGTTTTGATCTCTAATCCTACGCCAGTGCAATAACAACAGAATAATCAGCGTAGGCAAGTCTCACCCAGGAGATAATTCCACAAAATCAACATACCATTGTCTCGAGCATTACAACACATGTTAAAGGCATATCTGATTACATTGAAGGATCCTCCTCAGAATCCCAATACTTCTTCTCCCAGTTACAATCCCAATGCAAGGTGTGCATATCACTTTAGCAGTCTTGGACATGACACTAATGGTTGTTGGGCTCTGAAAAATAAGATTCAAGATATGATTGACTCTAAAGAGATTGAATTTGATCCTCCTAAGACTCCTAATGTAATCACTGCACTTATTCCTAATCATGACAAAGGAGTTAATGTTATTGATGATGTTTCTTACATTTCAGATATGAGTGACTTGACTACTCCTCAGATGATTGTTAAGAAGAAGCTTTTGTGATCCGGTTTACTTCCGGGTTGCATTGAAAACGTCTACTATTATGCGTCCCAATTCAATGGTTGTTGTAATACGGTGGGAAAACTGACTTGGGTGTTTTGCGTTTTATCATAAATGTTGCGGATAGCAAGAGTCTCCACCGACTTTTCTTTTATCAAATAAAGGAAAGGGTGAAAAGAACAGGAAAGACCTTTTGAGAATTTGGTTGAGTTCGGGGGGTAGGTTATGAAAAGGGAAGGTGTTAGCACCTTTTTCATCCATAGTTATCTACGGGCTCTTAATTGCTTGATCACTTTGAAATGTTTTGCGTTTTATGAGAGTTTGAAAATATTTGGAAAACTCCTTATTACGGAAAACTTTGTAATGATTATCGTATCGTTGAGAATGTATATAAAGTGTTAGTTTTGAAAATATTTGTTGAAAACGGAGTGTTTTGAAAGATGTTTTGAAAGTGTGAGGTGTAAATAGTTTTGTTTGTGAGCAAGTAATTACGAGCAATCTACCAACTCAAAAAGTCTGTTCTTTTCCTCCTCATTTAGATAGTTCTTATCTACCATTGGTTAATAGGAAGCTATATCATTGGATGTGAGGGATATGTGTGGATCATCGTACAGTCATAGAAGGCAACTTGTAAGATGTTTTAGCAATTATCGTAAGGGACTAAGATCATTTACCAAATGCAACATTTGAAGGGTCATCGAGGGACAATGATCTTTTAATCGAGGGTCTTTGCTAAAACAATCCACGTTCGAGGGACATGACTGTTTTTATCCGAAGAAACAAGTGTGGGTTACCCTAGAGGTGCAAGTGTGCGAAGTGTTTTGTTTTTCATGTATTTTATCTTGAATTAGGGTTGTCTAATGTTTAATTTTAGTCTTGTCAAGCAAACCCTAATTAATAGCAATAATAAGGAAAGCGATATATTGAAGAATTTAAATGTCCTACGCTATTAAAATGCTTTGGAAATGGGGGGTAAAATTTTGTAAATGACGGGAGGAAAGCAATAAATCCCTAATTACTATTACCAACCATTGGATATGAATTACAATAACAATACACAAAATATAAAGAGGAGGAAAGAAATTGTTTTTTAGGGTTTTTGATTGGAGAAAAGATTTGATAATTTGATCTAATTAAAACTAATTAATTTTATTTACAAAAGAAGTTAAATAATTATTTAATCAAAACCTAAAATCTAAGTTAATTTAAATAAAACCTATGTCTAATTTAATTTGTTTAGAAATAATTTTTTTAACGTTAATTTGGATAGAAAATGTTTTTACAATAGAAAGAAATAATAAAATTAATATAACAAAAATAAAATAAAATACTTAAATTAAATTATTTTGGAAAAATATATGTTTTGTGTTTTTAAGTTTTAATAAAATGAATAGGTAAATAAAAAATAATGAAAATAAAAAATAGATGGGATGGGTGTTTAAAAGTAAAAAGGGTGGTTAAAAGTAGTAAACATGGTTACGCCCAATATGTATTTGTTTGAAATCAGAAAATAGAAATAAACAAAAAGTGTGCACGAGCCTACGCTTGGTATAGTAATTAGGGGGGGTATGAGATCGGAAAATAAAAAGGCCCAACTGAAGAGTACAAGCGCCTGTATAGATCTCATGTTGCTGACTTATTGGAGTGTACCATGGGCTGCACATATGGTGCGTTGGATCTTCTTTCCTGGCAGATGGATGGTATGGATGAGGGGTGCATCATGCGCGTTCTTAGCTTGCTTGCACCTGATTAGCATGAAACAAACATGAAATTAACAAAATGTCCCACGTCTGGGTCGAACCCATGACCAGGCATAGGAATGCCTTATACGCACGCGCTCTTCCACTAGGGTGGCTGTTACATCCAGTAGTAAAACAACATCAACTAAATATAAAATAAACTTATTTCTGAGTTTTGAACTTCATCTTCTTCCTCCTTCGCGTGCAAAACAACACCACCATTTTTTATTTTTGGAACTTCCTCATTCCTTAATCATTTGCAAAAGTATAAACATGAAACTTGTCCATTTTTTCAATACGAATCCAACCATGTAAACAACTTAAACTATAAATCAAAGATGACCATTAATTCGTGTTGGTACCAAATAAAACCTAATTTCTTTTAGAAAGTTCAAACTCAAAATTTGTATCACTTAGGCAACATAAATGAAAACTAAGGGTATGATTAGCTTCAGAACAATGATATCTACATTTTTCATTCACAAAGTAACCATTAACGATGCTTGTAGAGATAGTTCAAAGTTGAGAAAACTTACCTCAAAATTGGAAATCCTAATGGAGTTTGAGCACTCCTGGAGGTGTGGTGATGATCTGGATAACTTCACTGGACTCCTAGGAAGCTAATGCAACTCTTACTTTGTGTTGAGAGTGCTTGAATCGTGCTGGAGTAGTCAATGTGCAGATTTCTATTTTTGAGTTTGGAAGATGAGGAAGATAATGTTACAGTTGTTAAACAGGGATGGGGATGAGTTATATTTGATGTATGGAAGCATTGAGAATTATTTAGAGGGAAAACATATAAGTGGATAATGAGATTGAAGTTTTTGGCCAGAAATGACAAGTTATGGAGGTTTTGATGCAGTTTTGAGTTTTAGGGAGTTTCCAGGCTTGTGAGTTAGTGTGTTAGGTTACAAATGACCTCTCTATTTATAGAGGAAAGGTTTGAGGGTTTGAAATAATCAGAAACAAGAAATCACATGTTATGGTATTGAAACTTGTTTTTGAAGCAATCTTGAAAATCACGGTTTCAGTGTAATGGTACAAGGGCTTGTAGAGTGGCTAGAAGCTTTAAACATGTTGCTTCTGAGCATACATGTTGAGCGTGATCAGAACAAATAATTTATAGGCTCAAGACAAGTAGACTTTGTAATTAAAGTCACTTTTCAAGAATGGCAATGGTGCCTTTCTTCCAAAAATGGAAAATTGCTTTGGATAATGGCTTAATCACTTGGATAATACCACAATCAATTTTGTAAACAATTAATTATGGAGCAATTTACAAGTTAGAAGCCTGAAAAGCAATCTTATGCAACATATGTTTGAGATTTGATCAAGTGTTCTTTATGAAAATGACTTGAAATGCAAGAAAGGATGCTCAACTTCTTCTCTTTGATTCTCCTAGCTCAAAAATGATATCTTCAAGTTCTTTGACATTTTGGAAATCTTGAAACATTTTCTACAACCTTAATGTTGACCACTTTAGCTAAATCATCTTGGAACTAGGTGAAAATTGGTCAAGAAGTTAGGTAAAAATCTGCCTAAACTTGTTCAAAATTTCACTAAGTGTTTTATGAAAAATGTCATTACTATAATACAAAGTTGTAGAGTTCATCAAGATCTACAACTTTCATGTTGAATGTTTTCCTTGAATCATCTCGCATCTTGGTGAAAAAATGTCATGAAGTAATGAATTTATCAAGTATAAAAACACTTAGAAAATTTCTAAGTATTGAAAAGTTTGACTTTTTGTGTATCAGTTGACTTTTCATCAATTAATAAAATTTCAACTATGCATCCATTGATCTTGAGAAATGATTTGAGCCATGAAACTAGGTCAATATATTGTGTTTGAATCCTTAAGATCATGCTTCAAGCCATTAGGTCATGTATTAGGTCAAAAGTCAATGATCTTTCATTCTCAGTCAAAACCCTAATTTTGACAATTTTCCCCTTTGATGATTTGAATGTTTTTCTTGAGGAATTTTTATCAACATTAATCAATTTATGAATATGATTTCAAAATGTTGATGTTGGCCAAAACTCATGAAGTTTGACTGTATGTTGATCACAATTGACGTTTTACCCACTATAGCTGATTTTCAATCATCCGAGCAATTGACTGAGCAAATTTGTGGTGCAAGACTTGAAACATGGTATGACAAATCTTGTAGACCTATAATGAACCATGAAAGTAGATTTAGGCATAAAAAGTCCAATTTTCCTTGAGAAAACCAAAACCCTAATTTGGAGCCAATGCTTAGGAGGTGAGCTCGTCTGATCAAACTCTTGAGCATTTGAGATATTTTGTGAGAAATGTCTTGAGAATGGAGAGGGAAAGTTTTGGGGTACAACACTTGTGTACTTATGAAAGAAGGCATTCAGCGTTTGATGGATGACCGTGTAATTCTATTTGAGAAAACTCCTTTATGGAGAGCTTATGTAAAAGTATGTCTCAAGACCCGAAGCTTAAAGACGTGCCCATGATTATAATTTCCAGTATTCATGTAAGGATCACTTATAAGGGTTCTGTGAAGATTACAACCGAGGCTAGGGTTGCTCTTCTGATCATTACCGCACCTGGGCCAATTCCGTATTCCTCTAAAAGGCTATCCCTTAGAATTATGGAGCTAATGTTTACTACCATGCCGTCAAGCATGAGCCATTGGTTGTCGAAGATGAAAATACTAAAGTTACGGATCCCAATGTTCGCAATATTGTTGGGACTAGTAAGGTTACCATAAGTGGAAGGGTTTTTTCTCCAGAGATCTCTCCAAAGCCTGTTACTACACCAGTTCATATTACTGCTACTGAATCAACTATTGAGACTCGAGGCAAAGAACATATGGCTGAGCTTTCCCAGACTAAGGCACTAAAAAAGGTTACTATTGAAGATACCACCAAGCAAGAGATGGAGAAGGTACTGAAAATTATTCGAAAGAGTGACTATAAGATTATTGAACAGTTGGGACAGACCCTCTCCAAAATATATATGCTATCTCTATTGTTGTGCTCTGAAGCCCATGCTCAGGCTTTGGTAAAGTTTCTGAAATGTGTTCATGTATCGTAGGAAATCTCTGTTGATCAGTGTGATACGGTGGCAGAACCAACTGTTCATACTGGTTTGTGTTTTGTATACGCAAATGTCGCGGTAAGCAAGAGTCACCATCGACTTTTATCTTATCCAATCAGGAAAAGGGAAAAGAATAGAAAAAACCATTTTCGAGAATGTTTCTTAGTACGGGGGGTAGATTATAGAAAGGGAAGGTGTTAGCACCCTTTCTATCCATGGTTTTCCATGGGCTCTTAGGTACTTGCTCATTTATTAAAATTTCTTGTGTGTGTGCTTGTTTTGAAAAGTTTTGTTTACTTCGTGATAACCCTTGTATCAGTCCTCTAGGATCTGACGAAGTTGTTTTAAAAATTGTTTTGAAAAAAGTGTTAGTGTGAAAAAGTTTTGTTTGATTGATTGAGCAAGTACTTAAGAGTTTTCTACCTACTCGAAAAAGACTGTTCGTTTTCCTTTAGACAGCGCTATCCCATTATTAAGGAATAGGTAGCACCATCGTTGGAGTATTTAGGGACATTCGAAGGGACAGATACGGTCACAAAAGTAATGTTATGAGGTGTTAGTAGTCATCCAAAAGCCTTAAAGATCTTTTACTGAGGCAATATCCGAATGGGTCATTTTAGATCTTTCGGGGCTAGAGGACAACCACTAACAAACTGTGATACTTCATGATCGTTTAACCGAAGGCAACCGAAGTGGAGTAAACCCTAGGAGTGAGCATGTGCGAGTGAATTTTTTCAGTTAATTTGTCTTTGCACATTTAGGTTATCTACCGTTTTAATTTTCAAGCATTCTTCCCATACAATCCTATTAGCATACATCTAACAGTTAATAATTGCGGAACTTAAAGTGCAGAAATAGAAATCCTAACTATTACATGGCTTTCACAGATACAAAATTATTTTGACTGAAAATAAAATGCAGAATTAAAACCTAATTAAAGCTATTACAAACTCGGAGCAATTACAAAATTAATAAAAGGTAATTAAAATGCGCGTGATGAATTAAATGCGAGGACGATTAGAAAACCTAACAAATCTAATTTGAGAAAAAATATTTAAGTTATTTTTGAAGAAAAATTTAATTATATACAAAAATTAAACCCTAATTTCTAATTAGTTTTAATCATGAAAAATAAGATTTAATTGCCCTAATTTAATTAAATTAATTAATTCAAGGAAATAAAGTATTTTTTTTATGAAAAAGATTTTTGGTGTCTTTGTGATTTTTTTGTGTTTTTGTAATTAATTAAAAAAAGATTAATTTGTGAAAAAAAAATAATTAAACAAATAAAATAAATTAAAAAAAAAAAAAATTTGGCATGTGTTGATGAGTAATTTTGGGGGTGTGTTGTGAAATTTGCTAGGCCCAATAACTTTTGAGCCCAACCAATGCGTGAGATCCAATGCTGGCCCTCTTTGATGGTACACCATGATCCTTCAGTGATAGGCGTTGGACTTGGTTAATCATGAATCCTGTGGTTGGCTGCTGATGGTGCATGATAGGCATGTAGGATGGTAATGCATAGGATCCTGCAAAGAAGAATTAAAATAAGAAAGTTGTTGGGACCTGGCATCGAACCCAGGTCCTCTACCCTTTCCAACGTGCACGCTTGCCATCTGCGCTACATGTCTTGTTTGTTAATATGATAACAACAATATATAATATATTAAATCAAGAGGTTGATTGTAAAAAGCCCGCAGAATTCAAATTGGCCAATGGTTATTAGCCACATCCTTATCTTCTTCCTGGAACCGTCGCTTTAGATAATGATCTTTTACCTACGAACGATATCCATGGCTACAAACTTGTATCATTCAAAAATCAAATATACACAATATAAATTCCCATGAAGACCATGAATCGACTGGGCTTGAAGCCCTGAACATCATGGTGCCCTTATCCATCCCTAATTTTGCCTGTTCTAAAAGACCCCAAAATGGAGCTTGAAACCCTAGTAATGGCATTCATACATATAGGCTTCAAAAATTCAATTAAATGATCCAGACATGTTAGAAATACATCAATGATCATAAATATATCATTAAATTATGCTAATGATGCAAGAATGGTTGTAACCTAATTTTGAAAAAGAAAGCAAACCATATGAGGTATAGCGAGCATTTCTGGGCGTGAAAGGACCTGCAATCGATTGGGTTAGCTTCTGGGAAGGTCCAAGAATCTCTTAGGGATGTTGGAAGGCCTTGAATCGTCCTCTAGGGTAGAGATCAGATCACCGTTTTTTGCCAAAATTTTGAGTTTGTTCTAGTGTTCTTCACGACTGCAACCTCTCGTTTTTGTGCATGGCATTGTTCATTATATATCCCTAAGTGAATTAGGGTTATAAAAATAGCTAGTATCTTTGCAATTTTTGAAGATTTGATTTGGTTTTCATCTTGTATGATATCCTTCCAAATTTGGCCTAATCATGCCATTCTTGTGCCAATTAACTTTGATTCAATTTGATCTTGATATGCCAGCATAATTAGCTTGTGATTTTGTCCAAAAATCCAATCAAAACAAATCTTTGCTACTATTTGTCATTTATTTAATTTAATTCAATTTTTACTTAATAAAAAATCCAAATAAAATGAAAAATGAAGAAAATAATGTGTGGGTGAATATTTGGGTCGTGGACCATGTTATGAGTAAGGTGCAAGCATAAAAAGTTAGGCCCATTTGGCAAAAAATGAAATCTTGAGCATGCTTGACTTTTGGCAATTTTGCAAAAATTGTCAAGTTTGACAAGGCATATCTCTTCCCATTTTAACCCTAGAGAGGTGTTCTTGGACTTTTTAGAAATCTTAGGAAGTCCCCTAAACAACCCTTTTGGTATCATCTCAATTGGGTCTTCCATGCTCTTGTAAGAAGCTTTGACCCAAAAAGTGTTTTTGTTGACTTTTCAAAAGGACCTATAATGTAGAAATTCATATCTTTTTGTGAGTGCATATTTTAAACTTGAGGGATGAAGTTGAATTCTAGGGAATTGAATTCTCTTTAAAGTGAGCCCTGGATGGAAAATTTCTGATAAAGTATGAAGAAGTTATGCTTGGTTAAAGTTTGGTTGACTTTTCCTAAAAAACCCTAATTTAACAACTTTTGGGTTTTGATGAATTTGGGGTATTCCTTGAGGAATCATGATCAACCCTTGATCAAATGATGGATATAACTTCAAAATGTTAATGCTGACCAAAAATCTTGAAGTATGACTGTATGTGGGACACAGTTGACTTTTGACCTAATACAATCGATTCTCAAGCATCTGAGCAGTTGACTGAGCAAACTTCTTGTGCAAGGCTTGAAATTTGACATGGAGGGTCTTGAGAATATATTAGTACCACGGAGAGCATATGAAGTCTTTGGAGGTCACCCATATTGATGAAAATGGAAACCCTAGTTTGAGGTACGTTGCCTAAGGAGAGAGTTTGTCTGGCCAACCCTTGGGCATCCTTGAGCAAGTTAAGGATCTCAATGGGCATGTATTGAGTAAAATGAGAGGGAAAATTTTGGGGTACAACAGTTGCCCCTGTTCAATCTTCTTAAACTTGAGGATGTAGATTGGCTTGTCTGCCTTTCGTAATCTGAAGGTGGAAGATGATTGAACACTAGAGTGCCTATAAATTTGCACTCGTATGACGTGATACTTGATTTAGTGATATCGGGAATGGGCTTACAGATGGAATTTGGAAAAGATGACAGAAGATTATCGGGGATGGGCTTAAAGATGCCATCTAGGATGTGACGGAGAATTGTCGGAGATGGGATTAAGGATGCTATCTAGAGGATGTTGATTTCCTGAGATATTCCTTTAATGAGAATTCTTGTTCCTGTCATTGAGGAGGAATCTGTTGAGGAATGTTGGTATCTTTCTTGGGAGAAATAGAACTTTTAGGAGCTTTAGTTTTCTTTTACTCTTTTGGGGAAATAACTCCTGCTTGAGGAAGCAGAAGTGAACTGCATATCTGGTCAGGGTACAGGTTGCACCGCGACTTACTGGGGAAAGGCGAAATCAATCGAAACTGGTCGGGTCCAGGTCTTACAGTGTTATGAACTGTTGTCTGGAGATAAGAGAGAAGGAACCTGGATAGTAAGGTTATGAGAAGGAACCTGGGTCATAGGGTTACTTCGAAATGAAAGCCTAGATAGTAGGGCTATGAGAAGGAACCTGGATCATAGGGTTACTTAGAAATGAAAGCCTGGATGGTAGGGCTGTGAGAAGGAACCTGGATAGTAGGGTTACTTCGAAATGAAATCCTGGATAGTAGGGTTGTGAGAAGGAACCTGGATAGTAGGGTTACTTCGAAATGAAAGCCTAGATAGTAGGGCTGTGAGAAGGAACCTAGATAGTAAGGTTACTTCGAAATTAAAGCCGGGATAGTAGGGCTATGAGAAGGTACCTGGATAGTAGGGTTACTTCGAAATGAAAGCCTGGATAGTAGGGTTGTGAGAAGGAACCTGGATAGTAGGGTTACTTCGAAATGAAAGCCTGGATAATAGGGCTGTGAGAAGGAACCTGGATAGTAGGGTTACTTCGAAATGAAAGCCTGGATAGTAGGGCTGTGAGAAGGAACCTGGATAGTAGGGTTACTTCGAAATGAAAGCCTGGATAGTAGGGTTGTGAGAAGGAACCTGGATAGTAGGGTTACTTTGAAATGAAAGCCTGGATAGTAGGGTTACTTCTAAATGAAAGCCAGGATAGTAGGGCTATG
Organism: Vicia faba; assembly: GCA_948472305.1. NCBI lineage: Eukaryota > Viridiplantae > Streptophyta > Magnoliopsida > Fabales > Fabaceae > Vicia > Vicia faba. The sequence continues at coordinate 612,598,320 of OX451736.1, forward strand.
AGAAGGAACCTGGATAGTAGGGTTACTTCGAAATGAAAGCCTGGATAATAGGGTTGTGAGAAGGAACCTGGATAGTAGGGTTACATCGAAATGAAAGCCTGGATAGTAGGGTTGTGAGAAGGAACCTGGATAGTAGGGTTACTTCGAAATGAAAGCCTGGATAGTAGGGCTGTGAGAAGGAACCTGCATAGTAGGGTTACTTCGAAATGAAAGCCTGGATAGTAGGGCTATGAGAAGGAACCTGGATAGTAGGGTTACTTCAAAGTGAAAGCCTGTGTAGTAGGGCTTCTGGGAAGAAACCTGGATAGTGTAGATTAGTTAACCCGTTTGGTTTCGGGAACTGAGTTTCCACTAGTCGTCTGCAGACATGACCTGTATAATTGCTGGATTTGTTAAAGCTGAACGTCTTTTCCGGAAAAGATATCAGGGTTAATTATATGCGATGCATGAAATGCAGGGTGAGATGATGTTCTCAAAATAAATGAGATTATGTTGTATATGATGTGTATGTGTATGTCATGATGTATGTACATGAAATGCTATCGGAGTATGCCCGCGTCTGGGAAAATAAATCCCTGACTGTTACTGGACATTTATGAATATTCTGTCAGGAAGAGATTCTGCTTGAAAATAAACTCTGCTGGGAACAAACTTAGGAAGTGCATTTTTGTAGCTGAAGCAATGAACTCTGTCGGGGATTGAGCCTCTGTATCTAGAGAAATAAACTCTGCTTGGGGGATAACATTTACTGACTCGCCCGTGATTATGGAATTCGGCTGGGGTATATAGCTGTCAGGTTTCAGAATAAACCTGGCTGGGGAGGTTACGTCCTGTTTCGGGAAAGCTGACATCAATGCTTTTGAATACTTTTACTCTGTGGGGAGTGTATGTACCGATGATTATGTTCCCAAGTTGGCTCTATCCCGACACCTGCAGGGAAGAGTAACTGTTGGGTTTGGCACTTCTTGTTTTTGCCCCTGTTTCTGGAATTATGAGTAATTGTCTTTTGTTTCTTATGTAAATATTTATGAGAAGCAATCATTTTCAAATGCATATATCAAAAATAAGTCATTGGACGTTCTTGCGAAACAAAACAGAAAAGGAAAACGAACTCGAAGTTTCTTGTGAAAATGATTTGTATTGATTTTTAAAGTTGGCCTGTAATAGGCGTTTTTGTACAAAGAGGATGACGCTCTAGTAAGAGAATGCCGCCGTAAAAATAGAAGTTATACAAATTGTGTAAAAGGAAAACAACTATGTGAAACAACCCCATTGGGTTCCAACTCTGCTATTGCCCTTATATCTTCAAGCGTCTCATCACTTTGCTACTTGGTCAAAGGTAGATCAGATTGATTGGTGCCGTCCGAGTTTGATAGTCGATACTGAAGTCTGGTCGCAACATAATCCAATGAGACATGGTGGTACGCTTTATATCCCTAACTTTTGCCTAGACCTCCCTTTCGGGTTTTCGGTCCACCAGGATACCCTTTTGGTTCGCCGAGAAGCCCTTATTTTTGCCTAGGCCAGTCAACCTAGCGGGTCTTTTAATTAGGCGTAGTATCTTTTTACTATGTCTTCATTGACAGGGTGAGGAAGCTCGTCATCGTCCATGGTGGTTAGAATCATAGCTCCACCTGAAAAAATATTCTTAACCACAAATGGCCCTTCGTACGGGGGGGCGGGGGGGTGTCCATTTTCCCCTGGGATCACCTTGCGGAAGTATGATGTGCTTGATTACTAGATTCCTGACTTAATATTCTTGACGTATGACTTTCTTGTTAAAAGCCTTGATCATTCTCTTTTTATATGTCTGACCATGAAAGATAGCAGTAAGTCTCTTTTCATCGATTAGATTTAACTGATCAAGTCGGATTTAGATCCAGTCGTCTTCGTTCAAACCCGCATCCTTCATAATCCTGAGAGAAGGTATCTGGACTTCGATGGGTAGGATTGCCTCCATGCTATAAACTAGAGAGTAGGGTGTTTCCCCTGTCGACGTCTGTGCTGAGGTACGGTACCCATGAAGAGCAAATGGTAACATCTCATGCCAGTCTTTGTATGTCATCGTCATCTTCTGTACAATCTTCTTGATGTTCTTGGTAGCTGCTTCAACAGCGCCATTCATCTTTGGCCAGTAGGGAGAAGAATTATGATGTTGTATCTTGAACTGTTTACAGAGCTCGGTGATCATTGTGTTGTTGAGATTTGTACCATTTTTAGTAATAATTCTCTCTGGCACACCATATCGACAGATCAGATTATGTGGGATGAACCGTGCCACGACGTTCTTGGTTACTATAGTAAAAGAAGCTGCCTCAACCCACTTCGTGAAGCAATCAATGGCTACCAGGATGAAGCGATGTCCATTAGAGGTGGTGGGCCTGATTTCTCCGATCATGTCGATACCCCACATTGCAAAGGGCCACGAATCCGTCAAGATGTTTAAGGGGACCGGAGGCACATGCACCTTATCAGCGTAGATTTGGAACTTATGACAAGTTCAAGAGTGCTAATAACAATCAGCTTCCATAGTGGACCAGTAGTATCCTTCCCGTAGGATCTTCTTAGCCATGGTATGTCCACTAGAATAGATTCCGAAGGTGCCTTCATGTAGGTCTGTCATGATGCTCTCTGCTTCGCTTTTGTCCATGCACCATAGTAGTGTGGAGTCATGGTTACGCTTATAGAGGATTCCATTACTGAGGAAGAACTTTGCAGTGAACCTTCTCAGAAACTTCTTATCGTTGACAGATTCCTCTTCGGGATACTCTTGAGTCTCGAGATGCCTCTTGACTTCATGAAACCAGGGTTTGTCTGCCACTTCTTCGGTATCGATTTCACAGCAGTGTGCTGGTTCATCCACCCTCTCAATGGTGATTTGGGGAGCTTCATTGTCCCACCTAACTTTAAACATAGAAGACATGGTAGTTAGCGCGTCCGCTAACTGATTCTCTTCTCGTGGGAAATGTTCAAAGGTTACCTTCTCAAAGTGTGGGAGCAATGTTAGTACGTACTCTTTGTATGGAATAAGATTTGGGTGCCTCGTATCCCACTCGCCTTTGATCTGACTTATCACCAAAGAGGAATCCCTGAATACCCTCAAGAACTCGATCCTTAGGTCGATAGCAGCTTGAAGACCCATAATACATGCTTCATACTCCGCCATGTTGTTGGTACAGTTGAAACATAATCGGGTAGTGAACAGAGTATGACAGCCCTTAAGAGATATGATTATGGCGCCAATGCCATTACCTAGTGCGTTTGAGGCTCCATCAAAATACATAGACCATCAGGATCCTTCCTCAGGTCTTTCATCCGGTCCAGGTTCTTCATAGTCAGTCACCAACATAATATTCTCATCCGGGAACTCAAAATTCATGGACTGGTAGTCATCCACGGCCTGATGAGCCAAATGATCAGCCAATACACTTCCCTTGATTGCTTTTTGGGTTGTGTATTAGATGTCGTATTCGGTTAAGATCATCTTCCATCTTGCTATTCTTCCGGAGAGTGCAGGCTTCTAAAAAATGTACTTGATCGGATCCATCTTCGATATCAACAAGGTAGTGTGACTCAGCATATACTGTCTCAGTCGGCGAGCAGCCCATGCCAAAGCGCAACAAGTTTTCTCGAGCAGTGAGTATCTTGTCTCACAGTTGGTAAACTTTTTGCTAAGGTAGTATATTGCATGCTCTTTTTGACCAGACTCATCATGCTGCCCTAGCACACACCCCATTGAATTGTCTAACACTGTCAAGTACAATATCAAAGGTCTTCCTTCAACTAGAGGCATCAGAATTGGTGGTTCTTGAAGTTACTCCTTGATTCTTTCGAAAGTTGTCTGGAATTCATCATTCCACTTTACCACTTGATCTTTCTTCAGAAGCTTGAAGATTGGCTCACAAGTAGCAGTCATATGTGAAATGAACCTGGCGATATAATTCAGGCGTCCCAAGAAACCTCTAACTTTCTTCTCTATACGGGGAGCTGGCATTTCTTGTATAGCCTTTACCTTTGTAGGGTCTACCTGAATGCCTTTGTCACTGACAATGAACCCCAGAAGCTTACCAGACCTTACCCCGAAGGTGCACTTGTTCGGGTTCAACCTCAACTTCTATATCTTCAACCTGTCGAACAACTTTTGTAGGTGATCAAGGTTATCTTCCTCAGTTTGAGACCTGGCTATCATGTCATCAACATAAACTTCGATCTCATGGTAAATCATATCGTGGAACAAAGCGACCATGGCGCGCTGATAGGTTGCCCCAACATTTTTCAACCCAAAAGGAATCACCTTGTAGCAGAAGGTGCCCCACTATGTAACGAAGGTTGTCTTCTCCATGTCTTCAGGAGCCATCTTGATCTGGTTGTAGCCAGAGAAACCATCCATGAAAGAGAATATTTTGTGTGGCACGGTGTTGTCAACTAGAATGTCAATGTGAGGATGTGAGAAGTCATCCTTGGGGCTTTCCCTGTTCAGATCTCAGTAGTCCACACACATCCGTACCTTACTGTCCTTCTTAGGTACCAGAACAACGTTAGCAACCCACTATGGATAAGAAGTTACAACTAAGAATCCTACGTCGAACTGCTTCATGACCTTTTCCTTGATCTTCTCTGACATTTCAGGGCGCATACGACGAACCTTCTGTTTAACTGGAGGGCAGTCTTCTTTAGTCGACAAGTGGTGTACCACAATATCAGTGTCCAAACCAGACATGTCTTCATAGGACCAGGCGAAGATCTCAACATAGTCGTGCAACATCTGTATCAATCTCTGTTTGACGCTGAGCTCCAAATTTGCACCTATTTTAACCTCTTTTCTGTCTTCCTCAGTACCCAAGTTCACTGTCTCAACCGGCTCTTCATGAGGCTGTATGGCCCTTTCTTCCTGCTGTAATAGTCTAGCAAGTTCTCCAGGCACCTCACAATCATCCTCAACTTCATCTTCGGCTTGGTTGATCGGATTTTTGAAGTCATAACTGGCAATAGCAGAGCTGTTATCAATGGGATCCAGAGTGGATATGGATCTGCAGTATGATACGTGAGTGTGTGTAAGAGAATAGCTATTTTGATAAAGTGAAAATAGAAAAGAAAAGAAAAAACAGAGAGCACAAAATTTGTATGCAAGAAACGTCCAATGCTTTATTAATGATATATGAAATGACAAATAATAGCCCTCATAAGCAAAGCCAATGTGCCCTGGGAAAGGCACAAAGCCGTAAAGTTTTAAATTATTTATTACAAATCTCAAAACAAGTAAGACAATTATTGCAGAATAAAAGAAACTGGTATAAATTCCCTATCCGTCCAGTTACTCAGTCCACCGTTGGTAGTTGGTTAGATCCAGCTGTCAATGTCTGAGTCCTCCTCGCTGTCTTTAATGGCATTAATTCCCCGATTACTGATGTGTAGGGGAGGTCTTCCAGCCCGAGCGTGTCGAACAACCCTTTGAGCCCCTGTAGTAAAGCTCAAACCAAATTTGTCAGTTTTGTGAGTGAAATCAGGGAGCTGACCCCAATTGGTACACCCAACTTCTTCAACTACAGCCCTGGCGTCCTTGAGAGAAGCCATCTTCAGAGGAGGTTTGTTACCGGTAGTAGTTTCAGTCGATGCCAAGATTTGAGGGACCTCTTCGAAGTTCTAACAAGGATTTTCTATGAATTCCCCGTCCATCTCTACGTAGCGGAAGGAATTGAGGTGGCTCACCATATTCCTCTTCACCCCGCACAATGACAATCTTCCCTTTTACCGGATACTTCAGCATTTGGTGTAGTGTGGAAGTAACTGCCACAGCCTCGTGGATCCGAGGATGACCCAATAAACAAGAATACGACGACCTGATGTCCATCACGTAGAAGGTGGACCCAAAGGTCTGAGAACCCACTTTGACAGGGATGTCCACCTCCCTGTGCACCATTCTTTTCGACCCATCAAAAGCCCTTACCACGATGTTACTAGGCTTTAAATTCAAACCCTCGCAATCCAACCGGTCCAATGCCTTCTTGGGCAGAACATTCAGCGAAGACCCAGTATCTACCAACACATGAGCCATAGTGGTGCCCCTGCATTCAATCGAGACATGTAGAGCATGATTATGCTTCCTTCCCTTCGGTGTTAAGTCTGCATCTGAAAAACCCAGCCCATTGTCAGCAGTCAGGCTGGCCATGCAATCTTTAAATTAATCAGCTGAAGTCTCTTGCGACACATGTGCAGTTTTTAGGAATGCAATCAAAGACTTCGCATGGGCCTCAGAGCATAACAACAGGGATAACATGGATATCTTTGAGGGGGTCTTCCCCAGCTTCTCGACCACATTGTAGTCGCTCTTCTTAATTATTTTCAATATTTCCTCTATCTCTTGCTTAGAGGCTTCCACAACAATTTTTCTAGGCGTCTCCATCTGGGCAGGCTCACCTATAACTTCTTTGTCGCAGGTATCAGACGATTCGCCGACAGGGTTAATAATTGGAGTAAGAACAAGACCAGTAGTTGATGTACTAGCAGGAACAACAGATGGAATGACAATAGGCTTGTTGACAGTCTTAGGGGAAATCTCGGGAGAGAAGACCCTTCCACTTCGTGTAACCTTGTTGGTTCCGACAATGTTATCAATATCAGGATCAGCCTCTTCATTTTTTAAATCTTGTTTGATGCCATGATAGTACACATCGGCACCATAATGCCAGGGGACAACTTTGTCCGAGACATACGAGATAGGACCAGGAACAGTGATTATCAGCGGAGTGATTCTTGGAGCATATGTAATCGTAACAGGTCTTCTCGAGGAGCCCTTGGAAGGATTGGCGGAAATGGTTATAATGGCAATGTCTTCAGATGGAACAACGGGAACCAAAGTTTTCTCGAACAAAATTTATTTACTGTCCATCAAACGTTGAACACCTGACTTCAGCAAATGGCAACCAGAAGGCATAAATAAACACATGTGGCAACCTTCAGCACAACCCAGAAATAAACCGGCCAATAGCAAATTCTTCTTCACAATCATGAGAGGAGTAGAAACTTCATCCACCAAGGTTACAAACAAGTTGGTATCAACAACATTAACTCCACGACTGTGTTTAGGCATGGGAGCAGTTATGACATTGGACTTCTCTGGAGCATCGAACTCAATTTACTTGGCTTTGATCAGATCTTGTACCTTATTTATTAGGGCCCAACAGTCATTGTTATCGTGGCCAGGACTTTCAGAATGATAGGCACACCGAGCATTTGGATTATATCGGGGAGATGTGGTATTTGGATTCTTGGGAGCCTCTTTCAAGGTTGCCAAGTTGGATCTCAGCAGATGAGGTAGAACTTCATCCAATGTCATATTGATTCAGGTAAACTGTCATTGTGGTCTTTCCACCCTTTGTTGATTGTTGCATTATGGAGCAACTGCAGGCCTAGGTATCATTACGACACTTACTGTCTGACGATGTTCAGCCTTGTTTTGGCCCCTCGGGCAATAGATGGAACTGGCTTCCTTCTTACCAGCAAAAGGCTTCTTTACCGAACTCGAAGTAGCATCCTTCTGTATCTTACTGCTCTAAATCCCAGCTTCTACTCTCTCTCCAGTCAGAATCATCTTGGTGAATCCGACTGACGAGCTGCCGATCAAATGATTAAAGAATAGACTAGATAACATCCCCAGAAACGTATCAACCAACTCCCTATCAAACAATGGGGGTTGAACTCTTCCATCCAAGTCTCTCCATTTCTGTGCATAGTCTTTAAAGCCTCCACTTTCCCCCATGGACATACTCTGGAGTTTAGTACGAGTAGGAGCAAGGTTGGAGTTGTATTGATACTGCTTATAGAAAGCAGCAGCCAGATCTTCCCAATTTCAGACATTGGCTCCCTCTAGTTGGTAGAAACATTCAAGCTGAGTCCCGGCAGACTGTCTTGAAAGAAATGAACCCACAAATTTCTATCAGAAATGTGGGGCTGGATCTTTCTAACATAAGAGCGGAGATGGAGTTTTGGGCAGGACACCTCGTCATACTTTGCAAAAATTGAAGCTTTCAACTTCTGCGGGATAACCACTCCCGACACCAATCCCAATTCTTTGAAATCCAACCCAGGTATCCTCTATACTCCCATGGCACTCAAAAGATCTTCCAACTGCTTGTATCTATCCTCAGCAGGAGGATACTTCTCATCATTTTAATCGGTATCATTGTTAGAAACTTCAGGAATGGGATCCTTCTTCCTTGTTTCTTCTTCTTGATTCTCCCCTTCTTTGGATGAAGAGTTTAGATCAACTTATCGCTTCAACGACCCTCCAAACCTTCTGCCCATATTCAGAATACCGACAGCCCTCTTATTTTTCTTTTTCTCTTTCAGGATGAGGGCTTTCAGGTCCTCCTGCCCTTTTGTCAGATTTATGAACATTTGTTGGAACTGGGCGTTTTGTGCCTGAAGGTCTTTGATGCTTTGTTCGGAAGACATTTTTGTTAAAATAAATAGCGAAGAAGATAAGAAACCTGTAATGGTACTTGTACATGTAATTCTATGAATGGGATGCACATGCAATGATTTCAAAGACTTTGGGAAATTTAAATTTGCGAACCAAAATAAAACAAAGATTTTATTAGCTGAATTCAAAGTTCAAATGCCTTTTAGGCGTTACAATTAAAAACAAATCTAAAACTAGAAAAAATCAAAATTCCCATGGATGCTTCCTCTTCGTGCCGAGATAAGCATTGAGTCCTCTTTCCTCATGGAGCTGCTTTGTGAGCTCTAAAAACTTCCTCTCCTGGGCACATAACTGATCTCTGTAAGTATCCCGCTCTTTCATCAACTGAATCCAAGACCTCTGTAATTCTCCAAGATCAGTGGGCATATCAGGATAGAGAATCGTGTAAGGAATACCCCATTCAGTAGTGGGTTCCACAATCACCGGTAAAACGGCCATATAGGGCATCATAAGTTTCTGGGCGTGAGCTCGTACCCATTGGAGGTAAGGTTCTATAGGAATGGAAGCCTTTGGCCCCAAAGCCCTGGCGCCATATTGGTTTACCAGGCCCCAAGCTCGTATGAACCTTCGGAGATACTCGTGAACATCATCCTCATAATTGAATATAATGCCCTCGATAAGTAACTCATGGGGACCATCTCTTCGAGCGTAACCAAATTGTCGCAGAGCTAAACAAGGATTGTAGGTTATACCCCCTCTGATACCAAGTAATGGGACATTAGGGTACTCCCCGCAGCGGTCAAAAATAGCAGTATTTTCCATAGCTCGGGAACACCAGAGAATATCCATGTGAGCGAGTGACATTATCCTTTGTGACCAACCCAAACCTTCTTCATTCTTTAGTAAGGACTTAGGAAGGTGAGAAATAAACCACCTCTACAGCAATGGTATGCAACATATAAGAACCCCTCTTCTCTTCATGGTACGAGTATGGAGAGTGTGCAAAATATCTCCGAGCAAGGTAGGCACAGGGTTGCGAGAGAGGAAGATCTTGATAGCATGCACATCTATGAATGAGTCTGGATTAGGGAATAGGACTAACTCATAGATTAGAAGAGCCAAGACCTCCTCAAAAGCTTGAAAATCCATATCATCCCAAAACAGCTGGGCCTTGTCTATCAGAAACTTGGCTAGAAAACCCTTAACTCCGCTTCTTGTTTCGCAATTGGATACCACGTCGGCCCGTTTCAGATGCAAAGCTGAGGCAATGACTTCTGGCTTAGGAACTTCTTCCAGACCTATGAAAGGCAACTGTTCAAGAATGGGTATATCCAACAGCTGAGAGAATTCTTCCATGGTAGGCACCAACTGATAGTCTGGAAAGGTGAAGCAGTGGTGCTTGGGATCAAAGAACTGAAAGAGTACACTCATCATCTTTTCATCAAAGTTTAAAGTAACCAAGTTGAGAAGTCAACCATGTCTCTTAGTGAACACAGAAGTTTCAGAGACCTTTGATACTAGCTCTTTGAGTTGGGAAGGTATCTTCACAAAGCTGATTCGAATAGTGTTTCTACGAACGGAAGCCATGATCTGCAAAACAGAACAAAGATAAATTCCCTTGGTCTTATAAATGGTTAGTGCAACAAGAATGGATGCTATGTTATGATGCATGATGTCATGATAAACCACAGGTATAGCAAACACAGACAAATCACACCAAGTTCTTAGGTTTAAGGCTTGCATGAGGTTAAAGGTCATACCCTCTTGAAGTATAGTTGGTTTCAAACCTGTCTTAAAAAGTAACCGGGTTCTAAAGATTCTCAATATCACTGACCATCCTTTATCGAGCATTGTCTCAGCTCAAGCAATCTTTTCTTGCAGCCAAAATATCCCGAAAGTCTGATCTCAATGAGTGTAGCATCGAGTATCAACCAATCCTCAACTTTATACCGAGGTCGGCTATCTAACTACTTTCTAATGGCCAAGTTTGTTCAACTAAGGTTCTAAGGTCCGTTAGTGCTTTATGACACCACGCGGCGGTGCCGTATTCTCCTCGTTTCCCCACGAAGGATACCGGTACCAACCAAAGTTCCGCACCAACACAGCCATCGCTTAAACCATATCGGTCCATGTCGTACAGTCTCCACGATCTATTGTTGTTTACCTAAAAAGTTCCCCCAGATCCGAGTGTATGATCTATAGTAACCCAAGCAAAACCCTTTAAAAATAAAGCAAACAAACAAGAAAGCAAATTTGAAATGACCTAGATCCTAAGGTAAACCCCACTTTATTTATTTCCCCAGCAGAGTCGCCAGTTCTGTGATACGGTGGCAGAACCGACTGTTAATACTGGTTTGCATTTTGTATTCGCAAATGTCGCGGTAAGCAAGAGTCACCACCGACTTTTATTTTATCCAATCAGGAAAAGGAAAAAGAACATAAAAAACCTTTTTCGAGAATGTTTTTGAGTACAGGGGGGGTCGATTATAGAAAGGGAAGGTGTTAGCACCCTTTCTATCCATGGTTTTCCATGGGATCTTAGGTACTTGTTCATTTATTAAAATTTCTTTGTGTGTGTTCATGTTTTGAAAAGTTTTGTTTACTTCATGATAACCCTTGTATCAGTCCTCAAGGATGTGACGAAGTTGTTTTGAAATTTTTTTTGAAAAAAGTGTTAGTGTGAAATGTTTTGTTTGATTGATTGAGCAAGTACTTAAGAGTTTTCTACCTACTCGAAAAAGACTGTTCGTTTTACTTTAGCCAACACTATCCCATTATTAAGGAATAGGTAACACCGTCGTTGGAGTTTTTTGGGACATTCGAAGGGACAGATACGGTCACAAAAGCAATGTTAGGAGGTGTTAGTATTCATCCTAAAGCCTTAAAGATCTTTTTCCGAGGCAACATCTGAATGGGTCATTTTAGATCTTTCGGGGCCAGAGGACAACCACTAACAAACTGTGATACTTCATGACCGTTTAACCAAAGGAAATCGAAGTGGAGTAAACCCTAGGAGTGAGCATGTGCGAGTGAATTTTTCCAGTTAATTTGTCTTTGCATATTTAGGTTATCTACCATTTTAATTTTCAAGAATTATTCCCATACAATCCTATTAACATGCATCTAACAGTTAATAATTGTGGAACTTAAAGTGCAGAAATAGAAAGCCTAACTATTACATGGCTTTCGCAGATACAGAATTATTTTGACTGAAAATAAAATGCAGAATTAAAACCTAATTAAATCTATTACAAACTCTGAGCCATTACAAAATTAATAAAAGGTAATTAAAATGTGCGCGACGAATTAAATGAGAGGACTATTAGAAAACCTAAAAAATCTAATTTGAGAAAAAATATTTAAGTTATTTTTGAAGAAAAAATTAATTATATACAAAAATTAAACCCTAATTTCTAATTAGTTTTAATCATGAAAAATAAGATTTAATTTCCCTAATTTAATTAAATTAATTAATTCAAGGAAATAAAGTTTTTTTTTATGAAAAATATTTTTGGTGTCTTTGTGATTTTTTTTTGTTTTTGTAATTAATTAAAAAAAGATTAATTTGTGAAAACAAATAATTAAACAAATAAAAGAAATAAAAAAAATTAAATTGGGCCTGTGTTGATGAGTAATTTTGGGGGTGTGTTGTGAAATTTGTAGGCCCAATAACTTCTGAGCCCAACCAATGCGTGAGATCCAGTGTTGGCCCTCTTTGATGGTACACCATGGTCCTTCAGTGATATGCGTTGGATCTGGTTAATCATGAATCCTATGGCTAGCTGCTGATGGTGCATGATAGGCCTTTGGGATGGTAATGCATAGGATCCTGCAAAGAAGAATTAAAATAAGAAAGTTGCTTGGACCTGGGATCGAACCCAGGTCCTCTACAATTTCCAACGTGCACGCTTGCCATCTACGCTACATGTATTATTTGTTAATATAATAACAACAATATATAATATATTAAATCAAAGGGCTGATTGTAAAGAGCGTGCAAAATTCAAATTGGCCAATGGTTATCAGCCACGTCCTTATCTTCTTCCTGGAATCGTCGCTTTAGATAACGACCTTATACCTACGGACGATATCCATGGTTACAAACCTGTATCATTCAAAAATCAAATATACGCAATATAAATTCCCATGGAGACCATTAATCGACTGGGCTTGAAGCCCTGAACATCATGGTGCCCTTATCCAGCCCTAATTTTGCCTAACCTAAAAGACCCCAAAATGGAGCTTGAAACCCTAGTAATGGCAGTCATACATATAGGCTTCAAAAATTCAATTAAATGATCCATACATGCTAGAAATACATCAATGATCACAAATATATCATTAAATTATGCTAATGATGCAAGAATGGTTGTAATCGATTTTGAAAAAGCAAACAAACCGTATGAGGTATAGCGAGCGTTTCTGGGCGTGAAAGGACCTACAATCGATTGGGTTAGCTTCTGGGAAGGTCCAGGAATCGCTTAGGAATGTTGGAAGGCCTTGAATTTTCCTCTAGGGTAGAGATCAGATCGCCACTTTTTTCCAAAATTTTGAGTTTGTTCTAGTGTTCTTCACGACTGCAACCTCTCATTTTTGTGCATGGCCTTGTTCATTATATATCCCTAAGTGAATTAGGGTTATAAAAATAGCTAGTATCTTTGCAATTTTTGAAGATTTAATTTGGTTTTCATCTTGTATGATATCCTTCCAAATTTGGCCTAATCATGCCATTCTTGTTCCAATTAACTTTGATTCGATTTGATCTTGATATGCCAGCATAATTAGCTTGTGATTTTGTCCAAAAATCCAATCAAAACAAATCTTTGCTATTATTTATCATTTATTTGATTTAATTCAATTTTTACTTAATAAAAAATCCAAATAAAATTAAAAATGAAGCAAATAATGTGTGGGTGAATATTTGGGTCGTGGACCATGTTATGAATGAGGTGCAAGCATAAAAAGTTAGGCCCATTTGGCAAAAAATGCAATCTTGAGCATGCTTGACTTTTGGCAATTTTGCGAAAATTGTCAACTTTGACACGGCATATCTCTTCCCATTTTAACCCTAGAGAGGTGTTCTTGGACTTTTTAGAAATCTTAGGATGTCCCCTAAACAACCCTTTTGGTCTCGTCTCAATTGGGTCTTCCATGCTCATGTAAGAATCTTTGACCCAAAAAGTGTTTTTGTTGACTTTTCAAAAGGACCTATAATGTAAAAATTCATATCTTTTTGTGAGTGCATATTTTGAACTTGAGGATTGAAGATGAATTGTAGGGAATTTCATCCTCTTCAAATGAGCCTTGGATGGAAACTTTCTGATAAAGTATGAAGAAGTTATGCTTGGTCAATGTTTGGTTGACTTTTCCCAAAAAACCCTAATTTAGCAACTTTTGGGTTTTGATGAATTTGGGGCATTCCTTAAGGAATCATGATCAACCATTGATCAAATGATGGATATAAATTCAAAATGTTGATGTTGACCAAAAATCTTGAAGTTTGACTATATGTGGGCCCCAATTGACTTTTGACCTAATAAAGTCGATTCTCAAGCATCTGAGCAGTTGATTGAGCACACTTCTTGTGCAAGGCTTGAAATTGACATGGAGGGTCTTGAGAATATATTAGGACCATGGAGAGCATATGAAGTCTTTGGAGTTCACCCATCTTGACGAAAATGGAAACCCTAGTTTGAGGTACATTGCCTTAGGAGAGAGTTTGTCTGGCCAACCCTTGGGCATCCCTGAGCAAGTTGAGGATCTCAATGGGCATGTATTGAGTAAAATGAGAGGGCAAATTTTGGGGTACAACAATCAGTTCAAAAATTATGTTTCTAGCCTGACAACGGATAATGGGCTAGGCTTTTCTGACGCCGATTTAACTCCCGCAGGAAAGAACCATAATAAGGCCATGCATGTCTCTATTGAGTGTAGGGGAAATACCTTATCTCATGTATTGGTGGACACATGTTCCTCATTAAATGTATTTCCAAAAGCTGTTTTAGACAAACTTGACTATGAAGGGGTTGTGCGAAAACCCAGGGACGTTGTGGTGAGATATTTTGATGGTTCAAAGAGAATGGTGCATGGAGAGGTTAATCTTCCAATTAGAGTGGGTTCCCAGGTCTTCGAATCTACTTTCTATGTAATGGATATTCGTCCAGCCTATTCCTATTTGCTTGGACGCCCTTGGATTCATGAAGCAGGCGCCGTTACGTGTACTTTACACCAAAAGTTGAAGTATCCCGTAAAAGGAAAAATCATTACAGTTTGTGGCGAAGAAGAATACATGGTGAGGTATTTGAAATCCTTCAAGTATGTTGAGATGTATGATGAATTCCTCGAGACTCCTTGCCATACCTTTGAAGTTATTCCTCAGACAACCTTGTTGCTAAAGCTTCTTCTACTGTTCCTAAGGTTACCAAGATTCCATAAAGAATGGCTTCTCCGAAAGACGCTAAAGTTGTGGTAGAAGAAGGTGGTGGCACTATTTGGGGTCATCTTCCCGACATTCCTTACAAGTTCGATAAATTTGGTTTGGGTTTCACCTCAGAGGATCAAAGGGCTGTATGTTGTGCTCGTGCTAATTATGGGAGACTACCATTCGCATCAACAACAACAGAATTCACAAAAACCAAGTCAACATTGTGGAAGACGCTGATAGTGATTGTGACATAGACAGTTGGATTTTCCCTACTATCATAAATGGGCTAAAAAATTGGAAGGATGAATACTTCATGTTGACCACTTTGGCTAAATCATCTTGGAACTAGGTGAAAATTAGTCAAGAAGTTAGGTAAAAAATCTGCTTAAACTTGTTAAAAATTTCACTAAGTGTTTTATGAAAAATGTCATGCCTTCATAAGCCTATATCATCAAATCTAAGCATTTTTAGACATCAACCCTCTAATACAAAGTTGTATAGTTTATCAATATCTACAACTTTCATGTTGAAAGTTTTCCTTGAATCATCTTGCATCTTGGTGAAAAAATGTCATGAAGTAATGAATTTATCAAGAATAAAAACACTTAGAAAATTTCAAAGTATTGAAACTTTGACTTTTTGTGGAATTTATTGACATTCTTGATTCTTGATGGTAAAGTTTTATATTTTTGAATGTCTTTATGAATTATGATCTTTGAGATTTAATGTTGAGCAAAAAGTCAAAGTTTGACTTTTTGTGTATCAGTTGACTTTTCATCAGTTGATCAAATTTCAACTATCAATCCATTGATCTTGAGAAACAATTTGAGCCATAAAATTAGGTAAAGATATTGTGTTTGAATCCTTAAGATGATGCTTTAAGCCATTAGGTCATGTACTAGGTCAAAAGTCAATGATCAGTCATTCTCAGTCAAAACCTTAATTTTGACAATTTTTCCCCTTTGATGATTTGAATGTTTTTCTTGAGGAATTTTGATCAACACTTGATAAATTGATGAATATGATTTCAAAGTGCCGATGTTGGCCAAAAATCATGAAGTTTGACTGTATGTTGACCATAGTTGACTTTTTATCCAACACAGCTGATTTTTAGTCATCTGAGCAATTGACTGAGCAAATTTATGGTGCAAGACTTGAAACTCGGTATGAGCAATCTTTGAGACCTATAATGAGCCATGAAAGTCAATTGAGGCATCAAAAATCCAATTGTCCTTGAGAAAACCAAAACCCTAATTTGGAGCCAATGCTTAGGAGGTGAGCTCGTCTGATCAAACTCTTGAGCATTTGAGATATTTTGTGAGAAATGTCTTGAGAATAGAGAGGGAAAATTTTGGGGTACAACAATTGTGTACTGCTGAAAGAAGGCATTTAGCGTTCGATGGATGACCGTGTAATTCTATTTGAGAAAACTCCTTTATGGAGAGCTTTTGTAAAAGTATGTCTCAAGACCTGGAGCTTGAAGACGTGTCCATGATTATAATTTCCAGTATTCTTGTAAGGATCACTTATAAGGGTTCTGTGAAGATTACTGTCGAGGCTATGGTTTCTCCTCTGATCATTAACGCACCTGGGCCAATTCTATATTCCTTTGACAAGGCTATCCCTTGGAATTATGGAGCTAATATCTACTACCATGGCGTCAAGCAAGAGCCATTGGCTGTCGAAGATGAAAATACTAAAGTTACTGATCCCAATGTTGGCAATATTGTTGGGACAAGTAAGGTTACCAGAAGTGGAAGGGTTTTTTCTCCAGAGATCTCTCAAAAGGTTGTTACTACACCAGTTCATATCACTGCTACTGAATCAACTACTGATACTCGAGGAAAAGAACATATGACTGAGCCTGCCCAGACTGAGGCACCGAAAAAGGTTACTGTTAAAGATACCTCCAAGCAAAAGATGGAGGAGGTACTGAAAATTATTCGAAAGAGTGACTATAAGATTGTTGAACAGTTGGGGAAGACCCCCTCTAAAATATATATGTTATCTCTATTGTTGTGCTCTGAAGCCCATGCTCAGGCTTTGGTAAGTCTATGAAATGTGCTCATGTACCGCAGGAAATCTCTGATTGACCAGTATGAAAATCGTGTTGCTAGCCTGACAACTGATAACGGGTTAGGCTTTTCTGATGCTGATTTAACTCCTGCATGAAAGAACTATAATAAGGCCATGCCTGTTTCTATTGAGTGTAGGGGCACTACCATATCTCATGTGTTGGTGGACACAGGTTCCTCATTGAATGTATTTCCGAAAGCTGTTTTAGACAAACTTGACTATGAAAGGGGTTGTGCTAAAACCCAGTGATGTTGTGGTGAGTTATTTTGATGGTTTAAAGATAATGGTGCATGGAAAGGTTGATCTTCCAATTAAAGCGGGTTCCCATGTCTTCGAATCTACTTTCTATGTAATGGATATTCGTCCAACTTATTCCTGTTTGCTTGGACGCCCTTGGATTCATGGAGCAGGCACTGTTACTTTTACTTTACACCAAAAGTTGAAGTATCCTGTGAAAGGAAAAATCATTACAGTTTGTGGCAAAGAAGAATACATGGTGAGCCATTTTAACTCCTTCAAGCATGTTGATATGGATGATGAATTCCTCGAGACTCCTTATTATACCTTTGAATTTATTCCTCAGACAACCCCTGTTACTAAAGTTGTTTCTATTGTTCCTATGGTTACTTGGACTCCACCAAGAATGGCTTATCTAAAAGACGCTAAAGTTGTGGTAGAAGAAGATGGTGGTACTATTTAGGGCCAACTTCTTGAAATTCCTTACAAGTCTGACAATTTTGGTTTGGGTTTCACCTCAGAGGCTCATAGGGCTGTCCATTGTGCTCGTGATAATTTTGGGAGACCACCATTGCATCAACAACAACGAAATTCACAAAAATAAAGTCAACCCATGGAAGACACTGATAGCGACTGTGACATAGACAGTTGGATTTTCCCTACTACCAACAATGGTCTAAACAATTGGAAGGATGAAGACTTTATACCAATCTCTTTTAGTCATGAGTAAATGATATTTTCTATTTTCTTGATTTCAAGTTTTTGGTTATGTAATTTGAACAATAACTTTAAGCCTTGTGCATTACCTGGGGCACAATGGTCCATTTGTTAGGGTTGTCATTTTTCACCCACATATTTTCATTTAATAAATCATTCGACGTTTTCATTCAAATTTTGTGCTCTTTGTCTTTATTTTACTTTATTGCTTTCAAAATAGCTATGTGTTCTTACACACACCCACATAACAAATTGTAGATCCACACCCATCATGTGTCCCATTGATAACAATTTTGCTATTGTCAATTATGAAATTGAAAATCCGATCTACCAAGCCTAGGACGAAGGTGAAGAAGATTTCCAAGTACCTAGAGAGCTTGCTAGACTGTTAGAGCAGGAGGAAAGAGCCATACAACCGCATGAAGAGCCAGTCGAGGTTGTGAACTTGGATACTGAAGAGGACAAGAAAGAAATCAAGATAGGTGCTAACCTAGAAGACAGTGTCAAAAAGAGGTTAATCCAGATGTTACATGACTATGTTGAGATCTTTGCTTGGTCTTATGAAGACATGTCAGGCCTTGATACTGACTTTGTGGTTCACCGTCTACCGATGAAGGAAGTTTGTCCTCCTATAAAGTAGAAGGTTCGTCATATGCATCCTGAGATGTCTGAAAAGATCAAAGCTGAGGTCATGAAGTAGTTCAATGCAGGTTTCTTAGATATTACTTCATATCCTCAGTGAGTTGCAAATGCGGTGCCAATACGTAAGAAGGACGGTAAGGTGCGTATGTGTATAGAATACAGGGATTTGAATAGGGCAAAGCCCCAAAGATGACTTTCTGCTTCCACATATGGATGTTCTGGTTGATAACACCGCTCAGCACAAAGTATTTTCCTTCATGTATGGTTTCTTTGGTTATAATCAAATCAAGATGGAATCTGAAGACATGGAAAAGACTACTTTTGTCACATAGTGGGGGACTTTATGTTATAAATTTATGCCTTTTGGTTTGAGGAATGCTGATGCAACATATCAGCGTGCTATGGTAAATTTGTTCCATGATATGATACATCATGAGATTGAGGTTTACATTGATGACATGATAGCCAGGTCTCAATCTAAAGAATAACATCTCGACCACCTACACAAGCTGTTTGAGAGATTGAAGAAGTAAAAAATGAGGTTGAATCCAAACAAGTGCACCTTTGGGGTAAGATCTGGTAAATTCCTAGGTTTCTTCGTTAGTGGTAAAGGTATTGAAGTCGATCCTGCCAAGGTTAAAGCCATTCAAGAAATGCCATCTCCCCATACTGAGAAGAAAGTTTGAGGTTTCTTGGGACGATTGAACTACATTACCAGATTTATTTCCCATTTGACTGCTACTTGTGAGCCAA
This sequence comes from Vicia faba, assembly GCA_948472305.1. Taxonomy (NCBI): domain Eukaryota; kingdom Viridiplantae; phylum Streptophyta; class Magnoliopsida; order Fabales; family Fabaceae; genus Vicia; species Vicia faba. Next base: position 612,617,591 of record OX451736.1, read on the forward strand.
TCTTCAACTTACTGAAGAAAGATCAAGTAGTGAAGTGGAACGACGAGTGTCAGATAGCCTTCGACAAAATCAAGGAGTACCTCCAGGAACCTCCAATTCTGATGCCACCGTTTTAAGGAAGAACTCTGATCATGTACTTAACAATATTAGAGAACTCAATGGGGTGTGTATTGGGGCAACATGATGAGTCTAGTCGAAAAGAGCATGCAATATAATACCTTAGCAAAAAGTTTACTGACTGTGAAACAAGATACTCACTGCTTGAGAAAACTTGATGCGCTTTGGCATGGGTTGATCTCCAACTAAGATAGTATATGTTGACTCATGCTACTTTGTTGATCTCTAAGATGGATCCAATAAAATACATATTCGAGAAACCCACTCTCTCCAGAAGAATAGAAAGATGACAAATGGTCTTGATAGAATAAGACATTTAGTACACTACTCAAAAGGCAATCAAAGGAAGTGTACTGGAAGATCATTTGGCTCATCAAGCTGTAGATGACTATCTGTCTATGAATTTTGAGTTCCCATATGAGAATATCATGTTAGTTACTGATTATGAAGAACCTGGACCATATGAAGGACCTGAACCGGGATCCTGATGGACTATGGTTTTTGATGGAGCTTCCAACGCACTTGGTAATGGGATTGGTGTTATGTCCTTCTCTCCCAAGGGTTGCCACACACCCTTCACCACCAGATTATGTTTTGACTGTACCAACAATATGGCTAAGTACGAGGCATGCATCATAGGTATCAAAGTTTCCATTTATATGAGAATTAAATTCTTGAATGTATATTGGGACTCAGTCCTAGTGATCATTCAGATTAAGGGAGAATGGGATACAAAGCATCCAAATTTTATTCCTTATCAAGAGCATGTGTTGACATTAATTTCGTACTTCGAAGAAATCACTTTTGAACATATTCCACAAGAAGAGAATCAATTGGCAGATGCACTAGCTACCATGTCATCTATGTTTAATGTCAGATGGGATAATAAAGCTCCTCGAATTACTATTGAGAGACTAGACGGACCGGCGCATTGCTACGAAGTTGATACTGATGGAGTAGAGGAAAAGCCTTGGTACCACGAAGTAAAAAATAACTCTAAAATCAAGAGTATCCTGAAGGGGCATCTGTCAATGATAATAAATTTCTAAGGAGGTTCTCTGGCAATTTCTTTCAGAGTAACGAAATCTTTTACAAGCGCAACCACGATTTAACTTTACTTCGTTGTGTAGACAAAAAGGAAGCTGAGAAAATTATGGAAGATATGCACGAAGGTGTCTTTGACACTCACTCCAGTGGGCATACAATGGACAAGAAGATTCTATGAGCAGGTTATTATTGGTCTACCATGGAAACCGATTTCCATCATCATTCCAAAACTTGCCACAAATGCCAGATTTATGCTGACAAAGTACATGTGCCTCTGGGTCCTTTGAATGTCTTGACTGCTCCTTGGCTGTTTGCAATATGGGCATTGATATGATTATAGAGATTAAGCTTATTGCTTCCAACGGGCATCATTTCATCCTTGTCGCTATTGATTACTTCACGAAGTGGGTAGATGCAGCCTTGTTTGCTTCTGTTACCAAGAATGTTTTTGCCCGATTCATTAAGTATAACCTTATCTATCGGTATGGCATCCCTGAAAGGATCATCATGGACAATGGTACCAATCATAATGATACTATGATCACGGAACTCTACACGTAGATCAAGATTAAGCATCACAATTCTTCTCCGTACCGACCAAAGATGAATGGCACAGTGGAATCCGCCAACAAGAATATCAAGAAGATCTTGCAAAAGATGACGGTGACATACAAAGATTGGCATGATATGCTTCCATTTTCTCTTCATGGTTACCACACTTAAGTACATACATTAACTGGGGAAACCCCGTTCTCTCTAGTTTAGATTATGTAGGCTTTCTTACCTGTTGAAGTCCAGATTCCTTCCCTAAGGATTATGAAAGACGCAGATTTAGATGAAGATGAATGGATTTAGAATCGATTTGACCAGATAAATTTGATTGATGAAAAAAGGCTTATGGTTGTTTGTCATGGTCATATGTATCAGAAACGCGTGATCAAGGCTTTTAACAAGAAACTCAGACATCAGGTGTACTAGGCTGGTGATTTGGTAATAAAGCGCATCATCCTACTACAATCCCAGGGGCAAATGGACTCCCACATGCGTAGGGCCATTTATGATCAAAAAGATATTTTTTGGCGGTGCTATGATACTTACCACCATGGACGGTGAAGATTTTTTACACCCTATGAACACGGACATAGTCAAAAGATACTACGCATAAAAGAGACCCTCTAGGTTGACATCCCTAGGCAAAAATAAGGGCATCCCGGCAAACTAAAAACGTTCGGGCAAAAATTAGGGATATATATATATATATATACATCCCGGCAAACTAAAAACGTTCGGGCAAAAATTAGGGATATATATGTACATCCAGAGTGTCGAAAACCTGAAAAGGCGGCTTGGGCAAAAAAGGATATCCCGGTGGACCGAAAACCCGAAAGGGTGATCCAGACAAAAGTTAGGGATTAAAATGTATGATTATGTCCCATTGGATCACCCATCTACTTACATCCATCTTTATTACTAGCGTCTAGTTCAAACAATACAGATCAATTTAATCATCTTCTTCCAACAACAAGTGATGAGATATTTGAAGACATAGGGGCAATAACAGAGTTAAAACTCGATGGAATCGTTTCCACATAGTTGTTTTTTCTTTGTTTATCACTTTGTATCCCTTTTTAAATTTTTATGATGATTTCCTCTTACTAGGATTTCTGTATTCTTGTATAAAATTGCCTGCTTATAGGCAAACTTTCAGAATCAATGCAATTAAATATATTTCAAAAATTCAAAATTGTTTTTACTTTCTCTATTTTGTTTGCAAAAACATCCAATGATTACGTTGAATGAACATATGCATTTGAATATGATTACTGTTTACAAAATATATGCATGAAAATAGGATTAGCATTTACTAAAGACCCTAGGAGTTGGAGTAATGTTTAAAAGTCGTCCAAAAATTCCCACAGAGAAATCTCCAGGGAACTATCTCTACAGAGCTATCTTCACCAACTTATCCCCAATAGAGATATATTCCCCAACAAGACCAATATGCCCTCAGACAGAAATTGGGGCATCTTCCAGCAGTTCACCTTCATATCCTTGATGGATAGCTTGACATGATTATTTTCCCCAATAGGACCCCTAGCGGATAAGGAAGTTGGATCATTTCCCCCATCATACGGTGGAAACTTCCTCAGCGCAACCTATGAAATTCCAATCCCCGTCAGAGATTATTTCCTCAATGCAGTCTACAGAATTTAATTCCCCAACAGAGTTTATTTCTCCAATACTTAAAATTCCCTGACATAATTCTCTTCTCCAGCCAGATGTCATTTAACTTGTCCTCCCCAGAAGAGGTGATAACCATATCTAAAAGCTGGTCAGATAGCACATCATAGGAATATCCATCTTTTTTATCCCTAGTCAGGGTGCATAAGAATCAGATCCTTCAATAAAAAAGAACAACGAACGACTGTTTCACCTTAAATGCTTCTATCCTCAAGCAGAAGTCGAACATCCCTAGCGGAGTATCCTCAAACAGAAAGTGGGAATCCCTAATAAAGTCATTCTCAGCAAAAATTGAAGAATTACTTTCTTCATCCCCAACAACAGTCAGGGATTTATTTTCCTTAGCTAGACGTTGTTACTCAAAGTTACCATATGCTCCAACGACATATTGCATCCATACATCATTTACAAAATATCATAACATATGCATACGAAACGCGTATACTATTATCGTTTCTTTTGAAAGCATCACTACAAAGTACATTTCATGCATCATGACATTGCATAAAACTAACCATGTCTTTTCAGGTTAGTTCTCGAACAGATAGATATTGTCAATAGTTTATCACCTTTTAGATATAATCAGACAGTGATTCATTCTGATAAACACGTCTTTCAATACAATCAGTTGAAGATTCACTCTAGAGCATCTTCTAGATACAGTTCAGATACGATCAAGATATATATTCATTTTGATACTTATTCCAGTACATCTTTTAGACACAGTTCAGATGCAATCACTATATAGATTCATTCTGATACTCATTCCAGTACATTCTTCAAATATAGTTGGGCGAAGACTCATTCTAATCCACGTCTGGATACGATCGGGCATAGACTCATTCCAATACATATTTTTAGATACAGTCGGGCGAAGACTCATTCTGATCCTCTTATAAGTATAGTCAAGACATATACTCATTCTAGAATATCATTCAGATACAATCGAGACATAAGATTCATTCTGACACTCCCTAACACATCAGCTAGATACAGTCGGACACAGACTCATTCTAGTATACTTTTTCAGATACAGTCAGGCATAGACTCATTCTGATACTCCTATCAACATTTACTTTGGATGACATCTATAAGCCCATCTCCAACGACATTCTGTCACCTTCTCCAAATGGAATCTTTAAGCTTATTCCTGATACAATCAACCCGGAGAGTTATTTCATGCATTCGCAAGTGCAAATTTACGGGCACTTATAAGTATTCAATCATCTTCAACCTTCAGATCACAAAAGGCAAGCATGCCAATCTAACTCTTCAGGTTTAAGAAGATTGAACAGGGGCAACTGTTGTACCCCAAAATTTTCCCTCCCATTTTCAAGACAAATTAAGGTCTCAATTGCTCAAGACTTATATAGGATTGATCAGATTGACTCTCCTCCTAAGAAATGGACCTACAACTAGGGTTTTGCTTCTCTCAAAAGAAATTGGACTTATAATGCCTCAAGTGGATTTCCTCATATGTCTCAAAGTATCCTCATGCCAAGTTTTAAGCCTTACATCACAAGTTTGCTCAATCAATTGATCATATAATTGAAAATCAACTGTATTGGACAAAAATTCAAATTTGATTAGTCTACAGTTAAACTTCAAGATTTTTGGTCAACATCAACATTTTGAAGTCAAATTCATCAAAAGTCAAAAGTTACTAAATTAGGGTTTTCTTAAGGAGAAGTCAATTGAACTTTGACCAAGCATAACTTTCACATACTTCATCAGAAATTCCTCAACCAAATCTCATCTTAAAGGAAATTCAATTCTCGACAACTTTGTCTCACTAAGCTCAAGGCCAAAAATGCTTCATTTGAGATATATGAGCCAAAATATTACAGGTCATTTTGAAAGTCAACAAAAAGACATCTTTTGTCAAAGCAATTTACATCAACTTAAAGACTTCAAATGGAAAAATGACTAACATGAAAGTTGTAGGAGACATCTTGAGGTTTCCAAAAAATCAAAGATAATCTTCATATGATAAAAATTAAGAGAGTTATGATTGGTGCAAATTGAGCAATTTTGAGAAAATGCATGAAGTTCAAATTGAGTAAACTTGAATTTTTGGACTAATGGGCCTAAGTTTTTAGGTTCAAACATGTTCATGGCCTCATATTAGACCTCTAAATCCATTCATATGTTTTTTTGATTTTTATTTATTTTTATTTTATCTAATTAAATTTAAAATAAATCAAATAAAATATAAAAATAATGGATTAAGGCACAAGGCTTTTGTTTTGGATCAGATTTGAAGCCCAAAAAGCTCATGACAACTTATCAAAACAGTGTGAGGATGATTGGCACAAGATTGAGCCTAAAAGAGAAACTTTTCATGCAAAATTAAAATAAAATATTATACCATGATTGCACAAGATCATTTCCATATTTGTTGACCTAAATCACTCCTCTATATATATTCAACCCTCATACCTCACAAGGACACGCAAGGCTTCCTCAAGAACAAACCCTAAAAATCTCAAAATTTTCAAGAACTAGGGAAAACTCAAACCCTTATCTCCAGCCTTTATCAATCGATTTCAAGCAATCCATCTGGCCTCCTGAGGTTACCATGAGTTCACCCCCACCAACACTCAAGCTTGAAGCATCCCAGAACGTGTTAACCAAGTTACTCCAGTTTGGTAACTTTCTTCGATTTCAAACTCTTAATTTCACATAAAATAAATTAAGCAATCACATATGTTCATAATCATGTTTATAATGTTTTTGAACCATTAACTTTGAGGTTTAATGCATGGATGAAGATTTTCCATTGTTAGGGCAAAGCTTCATTTTAGATTCATATTCTGTGCTGCAGGGGTTATCAAGCCAAACTAACACCACCATTGAACTCGCAGCCTCTTAATTAGCCAATGTAGGCACATTATTTTGTTGTTTGATGTTGATTTCGCAGGATTCATATTTAGCACCATCAGAGAAGATGGTTGTAACCACCATCCACCTGAACCGCTGACTCCTGCATGGCCAATCCTCTCAATATGATTGGTCCATTCAAAAAAACCTGACCCCACCACAACGTTCTACTTTATTTTAATTTGATTTCTTTTTTTATTTATATTATACTGAATGCATGCTAATTAACTGACGCGCAACAATAATTGGCCTGGTGGTGAGTGATACGTTTTGCATAGTAAATGGTGTGGGTTCGAGCCAACCCTTGTGCAAATTTTCTTTTATTTTTCAGGGAAAAATACATGGTTAACATATGTTGAGCGCTAGCCATTCTCAAACACAAACGCAACGCTAGCCATGTGGAAAGAATGCTCACTGGTGACTTCAAGGGTGTGGTTCAACTCCCACCCCATGAAATTTCTTTTAACACTTTTTTCTAACCCTTTTCCTTTCTTATATTTCCATTAATTAATTCCTTTTTTAATTAACTATTAATCATAATCTAATTAGCTTTAGGGTTAGTTGGCCAAATTATTTTTCATAATAAATTAGACTTGGGTTTTTTCTCAATATTAAAATTAATTAGAAATAATTAGGTTTTTATTACTATTATCACTTATGTTATTTTCTACAAAAACACAAAAACATTTTAACATTTCTCTAGCATTTTTCTTATTTCTTCTTGCTATTTAAATTCCTAGAACTAGTGTATAGGTCTCACTCTCTGATGTAATAGCGTATATTTACATTCCCGCATTTTTTTAATTATGTAACTGCTCACAAGATGTAATAGCTTAGGTTTTACTTTCTGCACATTATATTTTATAACTGTTAGTAATTAGGGTTTGCATGGAAAGACTAACAATTGGACATATATAACCTAAACTTTCAAGACTAAACAACTGAAAATACACATTTTGCACACTTTGCACCTCTAGGATAACCTCTCTTGTTGTCTTACGGTACAATTGGTCACGTCCCTCGAAAGTGGGGATAATTTAGCAAAAGACTCTCGATTTAACAATATCATCATGGCCCCTTTTGAATAAAGATCATAGTCCCTCTATGTCCCTTCGAGTTTCCTACAAAATGATCTAGTCCCTTCGATGATCCTACGAGCAAAATGATGATAGTCCCTTTGATACAATTGCTAAAGTATCCTTACATGTTGCTTTCGATGACCAAACGATGACCCTACGCCTATCTCTTCACATCCAACAGATGGGATTACCTACCAAATAATGGTGGATAATACTATCTCCAAAGGAGAAGGAAAAGAATAAGAAAGAGCATACTTAGTGGGTAAGAACTATTGAATGCTTGCTCACAAACCTTTTTCACAAACAAATACATTTTTACACATCCCATTCTCAAAACAATAAATATTTTCAAAAAACACTTTGTACACATTCTTGAGAACCGACACAGGGATTATTACAAAGTTAGCCTTACATTGACATTTCAAAATATTTTCAAACAAATCACACATACACAGTGCAATTTTTTTTAAAAGTGAGCTAAACAATTAAGAGCTCGTAGATAACTACATATGAAAAGGGTGGTAACACCTTACCTTTTCATAACTTATCCCCCCGAACTCAAAATCTATCAAAGGTCTTTCTTGTTCTTTTCACATTTTCAAATTGTTGATAAAAGAAAAGTCGGTGGCGACTCTTACTAACCGCAACATTTATGATAAAACAAAAAGTCAGTTCTTCCACTATATTATAGATATCCTTGGGACGACAAAGGTTAATCGATTTGTGACTACATATTAAATTTTTTAAATTTTTTACCGCTTACGATAATGATCAAATTGATGCAGTAAATGGGGATCTCTAAAAGATGAGTTGATTTGAGATCCTTCTAGCCTACTAATAATTTTATTAGATGTTTGTGTTTTGTAGCTCTTGAAGGTTCTTTTTAGATTTCTTTAGTCACTCCCAATACATAGCAAATGTTTTTGGGCGACTAATTCAGAGTGCTCTAAAACTTTCCTTGTAATCACAAAAAAATCGAGGCACGACATTCCCTACGAAGGGATTTCCTATGGAATTTTGGAACTCAAAATCCAAAAGAAAATCATCTAAACAACTTTTTCATATTTAAAAAAATTCATGACAACTTTAGTTATTTTTAGAATTTTTTAGTGCCATTTTTTTAATAAATTTAATCATTTTTCCGATATAGTTTATTTGTTATTCACTTCGTTCTACGTTAGGGACATCATAGGTATTTGTAGAATTGTTTGTTTTTCCTAGGTTATATAAAATGGATGATAAAACACTAAGATTTTGTTGCACACATGTAGTGATAATTTTTAGTGTATTACTAATCCAATTGTTAAAGTTCTATTTGAATTAAAATATGGTATGAAACACTTCCTTATGGAGTGTAATGGTCTTGCAAATGAAGAGCCTCATAAACATCTTTAAAAAGTTTATATTGTATGCTCAACCATGAAGTCTTATTGAGTTTTCGAAGAGAACTTAAAATAGAGGGAATTCCCTTTCTCACTCTAAGATTTTGAAAAATATTCGCTGTATTATCTCCAAACAAGTATTGTAGACACTTGGAACGATTCGGAAAGATTGTTTGTGGAGAAGTTCCTTTTTCCATTCAATGGTGCCTTGTAAAATTTATTACAAATGTAATATTTTAATTTTGTTTATTCATACTTTAGAATCACTATATACACATTACAAGACTACCTGTTTACAATCTGTTACAAATTCTACTAATCTTAAGAATTTTAATCATAAAAGACTCCTGAATATAAGGTAACAGCAACAACCAATAACAACACATAAATGTGTAATAATAACAATAACCTCCACCAGTAGAAAATAGAGCAAAATATGCAATAAATCTCAATAAATCTCAATACCCCTCTCAAGTTGGAGCGTGAAGATCTTGAATGCCCAACTTGCGAAGTAGGAACTCAAATTGCACTTTTCCCATGGATTTTGTAAAAATGTCTGCTAATTGTACCGATGTGGGAACATACAGAGGACAAATAGTTCCAGCCATCACCGCATCACGAACAAAGTGACAATCAGCTTCAATATGCTTCGTACGCTCATGAAACACTGGATTTTGAGCTATATGTAATGTTGATTGACTATCACAATACAATCACATCCCTTTGAAAGGACTAACTCCCAAATCACCAAGTAATTGTTTGAGCCATTTTAACTCACATATAGTAACCACCATAGATCGATACTCAGCCTCTGCAGAAGCACGAGAGACAGTTGGTTGTTTCTTAGTTTTCCAAGACACTGGAGAAAAACCAAGTAACACCACTCATCCAGTCAAAGAACGTCTCGTAAGTGGACAACTAGCCCAATCTGAGTCGCACCATCCCTCTAGGTTCAATTCACTATCATACCGGAGTAGAATACCTTGACCCGGATGTTTCTTCAAATATCTAACAACCCTTAAGGCTGCCTCCTAATACTCTTCACATGGTTGTTGCATAAACTGAGACAAAATATGCACAGAATACGCAAGATCTGGTCTAGTCATAGACAAATAAATCAACTTCCCTATAAGTCTTCGATATGGCTCTGGATCTTCAATAGGCTTACCAGAAGCCAACACTAGCTTATGGTGTTGTTCCATTGGAAAATCCGCAGGCTTGGCCCCTAATAAACCTGTTTCCTCAATTATTTCCAACGCATATTTTCGCTGGCATAAATAAATTTCCTCGTGATTACGAGCTACCTCTAACCCCAAAAAATATTTTAAGACTCCCAAATCCTTCATATGAAAGCATGTACCTAAGTAAATTTTAAAAAAATTCAGGGCTGCAATATCATTTCCTGCAATAATCAAGTCATCCACATAAACCAGCACATTGATTTATATTTTTCCCTTATGCAAAGTAAAGAGTGAGTAATCTGAATAGGACTGAACAAATCCATATCGCTTCAATGTCGTGACCAACTTTGCAAACCAACAACGAGGAGCTTGTTTTAAACCGTATAATGACTTTTTCAACCTGCAAACCAGATTTGGATCAGTGTTTTTAAAACCTGTAGGGACTTTCATATACACCTCCTCTTCCAAGTCACCATGGAGAAAGGCGTTGTGCACGTCCATTTGATGAACTTCCGACTTTTTAATTGCTTCCACTGCCAAGAAGGTATAAACAGTGACCATTTTTGCCACTGGGGAAAATGTCTCATCATAGCCTATCCCCTCTATTTGATGGTGTCTGAATACCACAAGTCTTGCTTTTAATCGTTCTATGATCCCATCTGAGTGATGTTTTATTTTGTATACCCATTTGCTGCCAAGAGCATTCTTCCCGGGCGGCAGTTTTTCCATAACCCATGTCTCATTGTCTTCCAAGGCTTGTATCTCATTGCGCATTGCATCACGCCAACCAGAATCCTTTACGGCTTCTTTAAAATTCTTAGGTTCTTTCCTTGTCGTCACAGCTGCAACAAAATTTCTATGTTTAATAGAAAATCTTTCACAAGATACAAAGTAAGTAATAGGGTAAGGAGTACCTGAGGCATGTTCTTGGGTAGATGAATTTTTCGAGGACTTTACTTTTTGTATTGTATTAGTGATAAAATCCTTGAGTCTTATATTCGTAAATTTGTTTCTCACCCCCCTTCCCATCTCAACTGCCACCTCATTCTCTTCGGATCCCGCATCATCCTCTTGCATCACCACAACACCAGCCTCATCAACTTCGTGTCTGGGTGCTTCCTCGCTATTTATAGCACTGACACAAGCTCCCTCATCGGCTGCTATAGTAGCTCCACTACCACCTTCGCACAAGACCACTGATGCACCCCCTCCTCCAATTTATGCATCATAAGTCTCCCAACCAATATCATCGTCAACATACTCAATGTCAGAAATAATAGGAGGAGAAGAATGAGTTGTGTCTAGTTGCACAGCAAATGGAAATTCATGTTCATAAAATTTCACATCTTTAGAGACAATGTATTCTTTGGTTTCTAAATCATACAATTTCCATCCCTTTTTCCCATAGGGATAGCCCACAAATATGCACTTTCGACTTCTACTCGCAAACTTATCCCCATCACGTCATTGATTGTGGACATAACATAAGCAACCAAAAATATTCATGTTATCTAATTTAGGGACTTTACCAAATAATTTTTCATAAGGTGTCTTATAATTCAGTACCATAGACGGTGTTCGATTAATTAAGTAACATGTTGCTAACACACATTCACCCCAAAATTGTATTGGTAAATGACCCTGAAATCTAAGTGCCCGCGCCACATTCATAATATGTTGGTGTTTTCTTTCAACTCTCCCATTTTGTTGCGGAGTACCCATACACGATGTCTCAAACACAATTCCATGATTAAAAAAATAATCACGTAGACAATAAAATTTGGTGCCATTGTCGCTACGCACTTTATTTATCTTTTTATCAAATTGTCTATCAACAAGTGCCACAAAATTCAAAAACATAGTCTCAATCTCAGTTTTATTGCATAACAAATAGATCCAAACAACACGTGAATAATCATCAACAATTATCAAGTAATATTATGCCCAACACGACGAACGAGTTCGATAAGATCCCCATAAGTCACAATGAACTAATTCAAACAAACTTGCTGCATTATTCTCACTTAATGGAAAACTATCCCTATGCTGCTTGGCACGAGGACAAACGTCACAAGGTCTATTATTCTTGCTCCTACTAAACTGTCTTACATGAGGAATGAACCTTAACACATTTTCTGATGGATGACCCAAACGTTTATGCCATAAATCCATTGTTGAATCCCCTTCTACCATCAAGGCATGCACCTTCGGAACACCCCGAAAAAATTAAAGTCCATCGATCCGTTCACCCACTCTAATCAACATCTTCGTTGTTCGGGCTTGAATTACATATAATGTATTAGTAATTTGAACGATACAATCGGAGTCATCAATTAATTGAGTTACAGAAATTAAGTTGCAATTTAATTGAGGCACAAAAAGAACGTTATTGAGCCGCAATCCACTATCCAAAATTACACTTCCCTCTTTTATAGCCGCAACATCTTTCTCATCCGGCAATCCCACCGGTGTATTTCTAATATTTTTTACATTAATCATACAAGAGAAATTTCCTGTCACATGGTGTGAAGCTCCCGTGTCAATAATCCAAGAGATGTTATTCTTACCATGGAGGAGATCTTTAGTTTTGGAAATATTCAAAGCATCGAGAATTTGTTGCCAATGTGTCAGGGTAATTCCTGATATACCTGCTGCTTCACTTGAGTGTGGTGGTGCATGAGACTGTCCACCATTACCAGCGCTGCTACAGCTACTTGTGGTGGCTTTGTTGGCGCGCACAGGTGCGTTATAGGTGCCTCTGCCACGCCCTCCAGAATGCCCTGATGTGTCTCTGCCACGACCCGGTCCACGAACACCATGAAGACGGTCCCCCCCACCACTCGGGGAATCCATGAAGCTGAAAACATGAGCGTTCATTGTGTCCTTCTCTGTTACAGTGAGGACAAAATTTTTCAGAATTGTCCACAAGTTTAGATTTACCTCGCGTAGCAGCTGTAGCTTTAAAAGCCATGACATTGTCACGGTTCTGATGAATTGAAGATTCTCCTTGCAGAAATCTCTCGTCTTGAATGACTCGTTGATATGCTTGATCAATATTTGGCAATGGATCTTGAGAAAGAAAATTTGAGCGAATCGTCACATAAACCCCATTAAGGCCCATAAGAAAATGATGCAGATAATCTTCAGCACTCAAATCAATCACTTGTTGGTTGATGTCATAGGTACAACCTTCACATTTGCAAGTTGGCTTTTTGACATAAGTCATAAGTTCGTCCCATACACGAGACAGACGACCGAAGTAGGCCAACACCTCTTCACCTTTGCCTTGCTTGCATTCTCCTAGTGATGCCTTTAATTGGCATATACCAGTACCATTCACGACACAAAATCGTTGCTTGAGATGTGTCCACAAGGATTGTGATTCATCATATTAAGAAAGAGTAGAGCGCAATGATGGCTCGATCGTGTTCAGCATCCACGCAATGAGCATCGACTGCACTGCAGTCCAGTCTTCCAATTTCTCAAGTGTTGTTGGTTTTGGGACTTTCCCTTCCACAAAACCGTATTTTCGCTTTGCTTGCAATGAGGTTCTAATTTACCTTGCCCATTCATCATAATTCGGCCCACGCAATTGTATTGGTGTGATCATGTTGCCGAGATTGTCATTGGTGCCGAGAAAAAACACCAAATCCACCTTCTTCTCCTTATTACCACTGTTATCAGCCATAATCTCTTATGGTGCTTGATCTGGAAGAAGAAGAAAAATGTATTTAATTTTAGGATATTCCCTAGCTCATGATACCATGTAAAATTCACCACAAATGTAATATTTCAATTCTGTCTATTCATACTTTAGGATCAATATATATACACATTACAAGACTACCTGTTTACAATCTGTTACAAATTCTACTAATCTTAGGAATTTCAATCATAAAAGACTCCTGAATATAAGGTAACAACAACAACCAATAACCACACACAAATGTGTAATAATAACAATAACCTCCACTAGTGGAAGATAGAGCAAAATATGCAATAAATCTCAATAAATCTTAATATGCCTCAATCAGAAAAGAAATATGCTGCATATGGAAGATCTAATATGAGTCTCTATATGAATACTTGAGAGATTCAAAAATTTATGTTTAAGCTTCCTGCACCATCAAATATAAGAGCAACTACTCATTTACAATTTTTATGAAGGATTAATGTCGATGGACCGAAACTTCATAGATATTGTTAGTGAATGAGCACTTGTTGATAAACCTATTGCATATGTAAAAATTCTTATTGAAAACATGCTCGTTAACCCTCAACAATTTACAACCAGAATAATTCATTGGTGACGACAAAGAAGTTCAATGATATACAAGCCACCAACCATAAAAACATGGAAAGAAAACTTGTTGAGTTTATGGCCCTAATGAATATAATGGTGGTAGGTCGGAATGAAATACAAAGTTTTTATGGAATTTTTACATTCACATAGAACCCAACATATACATGTCCTACTTTTCAACAAAGTGATGTTATTGGTACCCCTCATTCTTATGCAACAAATATTTTTCAATAATAGGTCTCAACCTAACTACGATTTGACTTCTAACATGTATAAATCTTGTTGGTGAAATTATCCAAACGTGAGACGGAAGAACACTTCTGATAAAAAATTCTGCCAACAACATATGCCACCATCGATTGTGAAGAACAACACATCTAGAAGGTAGAGAGAAAAACATTATTCCTGAAACTCAAATTCTGCACAAATCAGTTTTAGAAAATTGGAGCTTTCGCAAAATCCAACAATCGAATCTCCCTGAAATTTTGACACAACGTTCATGACTCATAGTAGTAAATTCTGAATGGTGGTGATTAGATCTGGACCTTTCTATGTCGGTCTATCGAGTCCATCTTTGAGGTCAGATTTTTTTTATGTTTATGGGTTGTTTTGTCTCTCTTGATTCTTGTTGTATTCCAAGATTGATTGCAAATCTTGATGATGTTTATGTATGCCTCTAACTAGTGTTAGAGAGAAACTTGTTTGTACTCATTTTTTATTATAGTGGAGGATTTAAGTGGCCTACATGTCCCTTGGTTTTTTACTCTTAGTTAACAGAGGTTTTTCCATGCTAAAATTGTGTTGTGTTGTTTTATTTGTTTTGTTGATTGTCGTTGCATTTTGTATTTGTGAGAGATTGTGTTGTTGAATTATTCCATTGCATTTGTAATTTCCTCCCAACAAGTGTTATCTAGAGTTGTGTTTTGATTTGTGTAACAATGGAGACGAACACATCTAGGATGTTGAGTTTGAATGGAAGATTTACTTTACGTGAAAGGTTTTCACTTGCCATTTTTCTTTAATAAAAACCCTGATGGAAAGAGTGATGAAGAATGGACTTTGTTGCATAGACAAGTTTATGGTTATATTCTTCAATGGATGGATGATAATGTTTTGAATCATATGAGATCGGTGACTCATGTTCGCTCTCTTTGGACCAAAATTTAGGAGTTGTATGCAAGAAAAATGGGGAACAATAAGTTGTTTTTGTTCAAGCAATTGATGTCATTGAGGTATAGTGATGGTTCACCAATGACCAATCACTTGAATACTTTCCAAGGGATTCTAAATCAATTTTCGGAGATGAATCTTATTTTTGATGATGAAATTCAAGGTTTGTGGCTTCTAGGTACTTTGCCTAATTCTTGGGAGACTTTTAGGACATCTTTGTCTAACTCCGCTCTAAATGGTATCATCCCGATGGACTTGGCTAAAATTAGTGTGTTAAATAAGGAATTAAGGCATAAGTCACAAGGTTTTTCTTCATATTTTGAGGTGTTAATTACCGAATCAAGGGGGAGACATCAAAGTCGAGGTTCAAGTAATCGTGAAACTTCACGTGGTAAATCACAAGGAGGCTCTAATAGATTCTCTCATATTGAATGTCATCATTGTGGGGAAAAGGAACAAATAAATAGGTATTTATGTAAGTTAAAAAGGGAAAACAAGAAGAAGAGCTACAACAACGACAAAAACGAAGGAAACAATAAGGAAGATGTTGCTATTGTTGATGATTTATTTATTGTTTGTGATATTTGTGTTGAGAATTTCAATCTATCATGTGATGATATTAATTGAGTGGTTGATAGTGGTGCTTCTCCTCATGCAACCTCGAGACGTGATCTTTTTTCTAGTTACGATACTGGTGACTTTTAGGTTGTTCGTATGGGAAATAATGGGCATGTTAATGTCATCAGAATGGGAGATATTTGTATCAAAAGTAGCAATGGGAGAACTCTAGTTCTCAAAGGTGTGAAACATATTCCAGAACTTCGATTCAATCTTTTATCAATTGGGAAGTTGGATAATGAAGGATATGATAAGTGTTTTTCGGGAAATTAATGGAAATTAAAGAAAGGCTCAATGGTGGTTGCTAAAGGAAAATTGAATTTGAACTTGTATGTCGTCCAACTTGGGAATTTAAAGTGCTATATAAACACTTTTGATAATGACAACTCATCTGAATTATGGAAGAAGTGTTTGGATCATATGAGTGAAAAATGTTTGTGAAATTTGGCAAAGAAGAATGTGTTGCATGGTGTCTCTGATGCAAAGTTGAGAAAGTGTTCGCATTGTTTGGAGAGTAAGAAAAGGCGAGTTTCCTTTATGTCATCCGAACCAAAGAGAAAATCGGAAGTGTTGGATTTAGTACATTCCGATGTGTGTGGTCTTATAAAGACACAATCACTTGGGTGGTGCATATTACTTTGTAACTTTTATTGATGATTGTTCTCGGAAAACATGGGCTTATACCTTGAATACGAAAGATTAAGTGTTAGATGTCTTCAAGTCATTTCAAACATTGGTTGAAAGAGAAATGGGGAAAAAGATCAAGTGTATCTGAACCAATAATAGGGGAGAGTATGTTGAGCCCTTTGACAAGTATTTTCAAGATCAAGGTTTACTTCATCAAAATTCTCCTCCAAAGACACCAAAATTGAATGGGTTAGCTGAAAGAATGAATATAAGTTTGGTGGAAAGGGTGAGATGTTTACTTTCTCAATAAAAGTTGCCGAAATACTTTTGGGGAGAAGCATTGAGCATAGTTGTACATCTTTTAAACCTCACTCCATGTGTTTCGTTGAAGTTTTACGTTCCAAATCATGTTTGAAGTGGTAAATATGTTTCCTACGACCATCTTCGCATGTTTGGGTGCATGGCTTATGTGCATATTCCGAAGGATGAGAGATCGAAATTGGATGAGAAGTCAAAGAAATATGTGTTTGTTGGATATGAACTTGATTAGCTTGGATATCGATTCTTTAATCTAGTTAAACAGAAGCTTATTCGTAGTCGTGATGTCGTATTCATAGAGGATTATACCATTGAGGACATCTATAAAGTTGAGAATAAAGATCTGATTTTTGAAGATGAAGAAATGATTGATACGAACTCAAATATTATTTCTGCAACCCCTATCACTTTCCAAGATGTTCCAATTCAAAATCAAGGTATGGATTTTAATGTTGATAATCTTTTAAATCCTAATTATATTGTTAATGTAGGTGCTACGGAAGACGTTGTTGAAAATGAGGTTGATCAAAATATTGAAAGTGTTGAGCAACCAGTTACTTTTGATGAATTGAGGTGATTGTGACACGGTGGGAGAACTGACTTGGGATTTTGCGTTTGTGTTTGCAAATGTTTCGGTTTAGTAAGAGTCGCCACCGACTTTTTATTTTATCCTAAGGAAAGGTCAAAAAGCACAGGAAAGACCTTTGAGATGTTTTCTTGGGTTCGGGGAGTAGATTATGAAAAGGTAAGGTGCAAGCACCCTTTTCATCCATGGTTATCCATTGGCTCTTAGTTACTTGTTTAGATCACTTGCTTTTGCTTTTCAATTGTTTGAAACAGTGCTTTGTATGTGGTTTTGAAAGATGTTTTGAAAAGAGGCCATCATTGTGGCAACCTTTGTAATGATTCTTATTTGAATGTATACAAAGATGTATTGTCTTTTGAAAAGATTTCAATGTTTGAAAGTTTGTTTTTGGGAAATGTTTTGAAATTGTGTTGTGAAGTGTGTTTGAAAATAGCAAGGATGTTTTGCAAGTTTTGATCAAATAAATAAGAGTTATCTAACCTATTTTACTCAAAGATCTTTCCTATATGTTTTTAACCCTTTTGACAGTGTTGTTTTACCATTGCATTTGGTAAACAACCTTGTATTAGGATGTTAAACGGGACAGGCGCGGGTCATCGTATAGACCATGATAGCAACTGTGTTAAGTATTTTTGGAAAATTTTCCGAGGGACTTGATCATTTTGTTTAGGAAACCAAGATAGCGTCATCGAGGGACTATGATCTTTTGTTTTGTTTTTGTTTTGCCAAAGTACCCAACATGCATAACATGGCCCATTTTTAAGGCAACAAGTGGATGAAACCCTAGGGGGTGCAACTGTGCATTGTGTATTTATTTTCATGCATTTAGGTCTTGTATTAGGTCAAACTACTTGTTGATTTTGGAATTTTGCATACAAACCCTAATCTCTAATCATGGCATAATTGAAAGCGTAAATGCGTAAAATAAATCTACCACTATTACAACATGATTATGGGGAGGGGGATACAATTTTTGAATGAGGATTATTTGACAAGAAATTAAAACCCTAGTTTTACTATTACATCCAAATTGAATCAAATGGCCTAAATAATAAATGAATAATATTTAAATAAACAAATTAAATAAATATACAAAATAATATGAATATGCAAAAAGATTTTTGTTTATTTTTATGTATGTAAAAATATTTAATGTAAAAGAAATAAATAAATAAAAAGATTAATTTTATTTTTTTAAGGATAAAACCCTAATTTTTCCTTAAGAATATAAATATATTAATTATACTATTTATTTACAACAAAATGAAATAATGTGTATACAAAAATAAAATATATTTAGGAAAAGTATTATTTAAGTATAAATAAATATAATAAATAAAAGTATATTTTTCATGTTTTTATCCTCAAGTATTTATAAAATAAAAAGTATGTATGTACAAATAAAAAATAAAATAAAATAAAAATATATACAAGACAAAAATATATTTAGAACAATATTTTTTTAGTATAAATAAAATAAAGAATAAAAATAAAAGTATAATGTTATTATTTATTATTTTCAAATTTTCAATAAATAAAAGTATATACTAATTAAATTATTTTATGTCTAAAAAAAACAATAAAATAATAAAAATAAATGTGAGAAATTATGAAAATATTTTTGGATATTTTTATGTTTGGAAAATATGAAATAAAAATCAGAAATGATAAATAAATACAAAAATATAAAACATAAAGAAATTGGGGCAAGGGGTGCATTCAGTAAAAGGGGGGTGTCAATAGTGAGCCAGGACCAAACCCAACCCACCATACTTCATCTTCAACCTTTGTCTTCACAAAACGCGCGCGCCTGGTTCAAACACGAGCAACCTGTATACGTGCTCTAATGCAAAAACACATAACATCAAAGTTGTAGAGCTTCCAAAGACGAATTCAACTATATAAAAAACTTGTCCTAACTCTCAAAGACCAGAGAGAATTTCTCTGGCCCTAAAATCTAACCTAATTTTTTCAGGAAATTCATGGATCAAATTCTCTTAGCATGCTTAACTAAAATGAAAATTGAGCATATGTACAGCTTCATGGCTATGAATACTACATTTCTTATTCATAAACCTAAGCCTAAATGTTCCTAAATAGAGAGATAGGAAGTTGATAAAAACCTATTTCAACTGACTTCGTGTATGGCAATGTGGAGCTTTTCAACAAGGGCTGAGATGTCTGGGAGCTTGCTTGAACTTCACTGGACCTTCTCCAATGTCTAGCTTTCCTTGAATGTACTTGAACAAGCCTACAGAACTCAACCTGCACAAGCTCAAATCAAAAATGGCAAACCCTGTTAATGGAGTTACAGTCAGTGTTTAAGGGTTGGGATAGTTTGGATATGTTATATGGAAGGTGTTTGAACCAATTTGAGACAAAACGCACGAGGGATTTGAGTTGTGGCAATCAAACTGCAGGGAGTGCCCTGTTTTACCAAGTGAAGATGATTTTGTGCTATGGGAGGTTTAAGGGCTCAAGGGGTCGTGTTTCTGACTCAAGGGGATGTGAGAAAGTTGTTTCAAATGCTTGAAAAGGTTGGTTTTTACAGATGTTCAAGTTTTTGTGTTTTGGACAAATTTCTTGGTTATGAAGAAAAGTGAGAGAAGTAATGTAAAACAGGCCTGTACAGGCTATCCATACGCTTGCACCCTCTGCTCTTGGCCCCCCTAATTTGTGGATTTGATTTGCTGCATAAGATCTGGACCAATGCTCAAAGATTGTGGTTTGACATAAAGCAAGATTATGGCAAAAATGGTAATGCACCTTTTTCTACTTAAGGATTAATCTAATGTGCAATGCTCTAATGACGAAAACAATGCCTTAGACCAATGGTTTTACACTTAATTATTGAGTGTGGAATGGTTTTGAGGCCTGTAATCTAGTTCAAAGCAAGCTGATTTGAATTTGCAACTTGTATCACAATGAACATGCCATGGATGAAAAGTGAGTTTTTGCCAACTTCAAGCCTTCGATTCTCCCTAACCACAAATGAGTTTGGAGAGTTCTTGGATATTTTGGAAATCTTGCAACATGCTATACAATCAATATTTAAAATGCAATTTGAGATTCCAAGTGGAACTATGTGAAAAATGGCCATGAAGATAGGTCAAAATCCTGCTTAAACTAGGGCAAAATTTCACTAAGTTAAAAGTTTTAGGGACCCTTGTTCTAAATATCATAACTTGAGATCCAAGCTTCTTTTGGGAAAACTTTGTGAATAAAAGTTGTAGACTTTGTGTAGGACTACAACTTTCATGTTGGAAGTTTTGTTTGAATCCAATTGCATCATGGTGAAAATGTTTGGCAAAGAGGAAAAATTAAGAAAATTTCATAACTTAGAAAAATTCTAAGTTATGAAAATTTTCAACTTTAAACCCTAATTTGCAAAAATGGGTTTCTTGATGAAAAAGTTTCATGTTTTGACATATTTTGATGAAAAATGACCCTTGGCACTTGATTTTGACCAAAAAGTCAAAGTTTGACTTTTCAGTGTACAGTCAAAATTTGATCAGTTGACTGAAAAATTTATCTGTCAATCCAATACAATTGAGGTCTTTTGAACCTTGTGAATAGGTCAAGATGATGCCATTGAGTCCTTGAATCCATGCTTGAACCCCTTTTGCCATTGGCCAGGTCAAAAGTCAGAAATTGCCCTTATGCAGTCAAAACCCTAAAAATGACCATTTTGCCCTTTTGGTGATCTGATCAAATTTCTTGTGGATTTGTGGTCCAAACTTGATCAAATGGTTCATATGAGTTCATAATATTGAGGTGGATCAAAAATTGTGAGGTTTGACTGTAAATTGGTCACAGTTGACTTTTTCCCCAATACAACTGATTTCTAGGTCAACTGTCCAATTGACTGGGCAAAAATTTGATTCAAGGCTTGAAACTTGGTATGGACAAAATTGTGAGTCCAACGTGAAGTATGAAAGTCACTTTGAGTGTTGAAAGTCTAAAAATCTCTGTGAAAATTCAAACCCTAATTTAGGTCAACAGTGCAAAGAGATGTCTTGAGCAGTGCAAACCCTAGCTTGATCTTGAGTTCAAAGAGCCTTGTGATGAGAAATGTTGCTAAAATGAGAGGGAAAATTTTGGGGTACAACAGTTGCCCCTATTCAATCTTCTTGAACCTGAAGAGTTAGATTGGCGAGTTTGGCCTTTCGTGACTCGAAGGTAAAAGAGGATTGGACATTAGAGTGCCCGTAAATTTGCACTCGTCAAAATGAAACTGAGGGAATGGGCTTAAAGATGCCATTAGGAGATGGTAGAATCTTGCTGGAGATGGGCTTAAAGATTCCATCCAAGACTTGTTTGTCGAGAATTAGGAGAATAAACGTCAAAATGGTATCCGTGTCTGGAACGTATCTAAGTTGTGTCTGGAGATTTGATTTGTATGAGCAAAGGAATGATGTCCATGTCTGGAACGTATCCAGGCTGTAAATGTATTTGTTTCTTGAATGAATATCAGAATGATTGCCGTGTCTAGAGTATATCTGTATTGTATCTGAAATCTGAAATCTGAATAAGCAACAGAAAGACATCCGTGTCTGGAGTATCTCTGGGCTGGGGAATAAGTTTGAGTGAGTGACGGAATGGCAACTGTGTCCGGAGCGTATCTGGACTGTATCTGAAGTTGAGATCTGTATGAGTAGCAGAATGACTTCTGTGTATGGAGTGTATCCGTACTGTAACTGGGATCTGGAAAAGTGACATAATGACTTTCGTGTCTGGAGTGTATCTGAACTTGAAATTGATAGTTGAATCTCAATGAAAAATAGAATGGCTTCCATGTCTGGAGCGTATCTAGTTTGTATCTGATTGCTGAATTCTGAACGAGTAGTAGAATGACCTCCGTGTCTAGGGTGTATCCATATTGTATCTGAATAAGAGATCTGAATGAATAACAGAAAGACTTCCATGTCTTGGAGCGTATCCGTACTGTATTTGAAATCTTTAATATTTTGTTAAAGGCAGCTTTTAATCTTATCCTGAAAAGGGTAAAACGTTAGCTAAAACACAAAGTTATGTTGCATGACATGTATGACACAATAAAATGTGTTCTATCAATGTTTATGATATATGAATGTAATGTATGTGCATGTAAGCTGATTAGCGGTCTTGTTGAGGAAAATAAATCCTTGATAGCGGGAGATAATGAAATCTTCGACTACTGCCGGGGAAAATAAATCCTTGACTGCTGCTGGAGATTCAAAACCTTTGATCATTGAGAAAGAGAAATCCTGGGGCCACTGCTGAGGATTGAAAATCCTTAGTGACTTGTGGGGATTAACAAAAGCTTTGACAACCTCTGCGGGGAATTGAGAATCCCTCATGACTTTCTTGGGGAATAAGGAAAACTCTGAAGACCTCTATTGGGGAATCAAAACCTGGGAGGCTTCAACCGGAGGAACGAGATCGAGAATCTTCGATCTGCAGGGAACTAACTCTGTGGGGAGAATACTTATCCTGTTGGAGAGTTTTTCAAAAGCTTCGGTTGTATGCCAATCTATTGGGGAATCGGAGGAAGTTGGATAGTACTTCACCGGGGTTTAAAGGTTGAAGTTTTGGATTGCGTTGAGGAAGAAAGTTTCATCTTCACTGGGGGTTTGTAGTTCAAAGTCTTCTGGCTCCGCTGGGGATTGGGAGTTTAGAAACCTAGCTCTGATGGGAATTTTGAAACTTAACTCCGCTGGGGATGTGTATTTCAAGGTTTTAGCTTTGTTGAGAATCTGGATGACATACTGTAGGGAATTTCCTTCGGAATAGCATAAAGACATCCTCTTATACTTTCAACCTATCAGTAATTATCCTTTCTCATTCCGTTTTATTTGTAAGCAGTGATTATATTCAAATGCATATGCTCATTTTAATAAATCATTGAACGTTTTCAAATAAAACACAAGTGTAAAAAAGAAATAAAAAACAAACAAATTTATGCACTTTGAAATATCTTTGTATTAACTTTGTGTAAGTATTTTGTACAAAGGAGACAGACGTCCTAGTAAGATAATGTTGTCATAAAAATGAGAAAAATTTATACAAAGAAAGATGGCTATGTGTAACAATTCCATGGGGTTCCCATTCTGCTATAGCTTTCACAATTCTGAGTATCTTGTCCATTCGTTACTTCGTTCGCAGATGATTGGATTGATCAGAAGCTTGGAGCTTGTCCGTGAAGAGATTATCCTTAAAGTGATCCGACGAGACATAGTCATACACTTTAATTCCCTAACTTTTTCCTGGACCTCCCTTTCGGGTTTTCGATCCACCGGGAAACCCTTTTTTGCCCAAGTCGCCCTTTCGGGTTTTCAACTTGCCGGGTGTACAAATTTTTTTATTTATCCCTAATTTTTTCCTAAACCGCCCTTTCGGGTTTTCGATTCACCGGGATGCCTATTTTTGCCCAAGTCGCCCTTTCGGGTTTTCAACTTGTCGGGTCGTTTATGCATAATATCTTTTGACTATGTCTGCGTTCGCAGGGTGTGGCAGGTCGTCGCCGTCCATGGTGGTTAGAATCATAGCCCCACCAGAAAAGATGTTTTTGATCACAAATGGTCCTTCGTAAGTAGGAGTCCACTTGCCCCTGGGATCACTTTGCGGCAAGATAATCCGCTTGATTACAAGATCTACGACTTGATATATTTGACGTCTGACTTTCTTGTTGAAAGCCTTGATCATCCGTTTTTGATACGTCTGACCATGACAAACAGCAGTAAGTCACTTCTTGTCGATCAAATTAAGTTGATCAAGCCGGGTCTGAATCCAATCGTCTTCACTTAAACCAACATCCTTAATAATCCTCAAGGAAGGGATCTGAACTTCCACAGGTAAAACAGCTTCCATGCCATATACCAAAGAAAAGGGGGTTGCCCCGGTTGAAGTACGCACCGTGGTACGATATTCGTGCAGAGAAAATGGTAACATCTCATGCCAGTCCTTGTAGGTGACCGTCATCTTTTGAATGATCTTCTTGATATTTTTGTTCGCAGCTTCAACAACACCGTTCATCTTTGGCCGATAGGGAGATGAATTGTGATGTTGAATTTTGAACTGCTCGCACAGAGCGGTGATCACAGTGTTATTCAGGTTTGTACCGTTGTCTGTGATGATCCTGTCGGGGATACCATACCGGCATATGAGGTTCTGCTTGATGAAGCGCGCAACCACATTCTTTGTAACGAAGGCGAAGGAAGCTGCTTCAACCCACTTGGTAAAGTAATCAATAGCTACCAGGATGAAGCGATGTCCATTGGATGTCGTAGGCTTGATCTCTCCAATCATGTCGATTCCCCACATTGCGAATGGCCAAGGAGCTGTTAGGACATTGAGAGGAACTGGAGGAATATGTACCTTGTCAGCATAGACTTGGCATTTGTGACAAGTACGGGCGTATTGATGACAGTCAGTTTCCATGGTAGACCAGTAGTAGCCTGCCCTTAGAATCTTCTTAGCCATCGTATATCCGCTCAAGTGGGTGCCAAATGTGCCACTATGCAGTTCAGTCATGATCTGCTCAGCTTCAACCTTGTCCACACAACGAAGCAGAACACAATCATGATTGCGCTTGTATAGGATACCATTGCTCAAGAAGAACTTAGATGAGAATCTCCTTAAGAACTTTTTGTCGTTGACTGAAGCTTCTTCAGGGTATTCTTGAGCCTTAAGATACCTTTTGACTTCATGAAACCACGGTCGGTCCACTACTTCTTCGGTATTAATCTCGTGACAATGTGCAGGTTCGTCCATCCGTTCAACGGTGATTTGAGGAGCCTCATTATCCCAGTTAAGTTTAAACATGGATGACATTGTAGCTAGAGCATCTGCTAGTTGATTTTCTTCTCGCGGAAAGTGCTCGAAGGTAATCTGCTCGAAATGAGGTAGAAATGTCAGGACATGCTCTTTGTAAGGGATGAGGTTTGGATGCTTAGTATCCCACTCTCCTTTGATCTGACTGATGACCAAAGCTGAGTCCCCAAATACAATCAAAGATTTAATTCCCAAGTCTATGGCAGCCTGGAGACAAAAGATACAAGCTTCATACTCGTCCATGTTGTTGGTGCAGTTGAAGCAGAGTCTGGCGGTGAAAGGTGTATGGCAACCTTCTGGAGAAATAAGTACCGCGCCGATACCGTTTCCAAGTGCATTTGAAGCACCGTCAACGTATAGGGTCCATCGGGATCCTTGTTCAGGTCCTTCATACGGTCTGTTACCTTCAATGTTGTCCAATGTCATAATGTCTTCGTCGGGGAAGTCGAATTTCATGGATTGGTAATCTTTGACAGCTTGATGAGCTAGATGGTCATCTAGTACACTCCCTTTTATAGCTTTTTGGGTTGTGTACTGGATATCATACTCAGTCAGGATCATCTGCCATCTAGAAATTCTTCAAGATAAAGCTGGCTTCTCAAAGATGTACTTGATCGGATCCATTTTAGAGATCAACAAATTGGTATGTGTCAACATATACTGCCTTAGCCGGCGAGCAGCCCATACCAAAGCGCAACAAGTTTTCTCGAGAAGTGAGTAGCGAGTCTCACAGTCGGTAAACTTTTTGCTAAGGTAATAAATGGCATGCTCTTTTCGGCCAGACTCGTCATGTTGGCCCAATACGCACCCCATTGAATTATCCAAAACAGTCAGATACATGATTAAAGGTCTTCCTTCGACGGGTGGCATCAAGATAGGAGGTTCCAGCAAATACTCCTTGATCTTATTGAAAGCAGCTTGACAATCATCGTTCCATTCAACCACCTGATCTTTCTTCAACAGCTTGAAGATTGGCTCACAGGTAGATGTTAGGTGAGATATGAACCTTGCGATATAGTTTAGGCGTCCCAAGAAACCTCTAACCTCCTTCTCAGTGCGGGGGGAATGCATTTCTTGTATAGCTTTGACTTTGGCAGGATCAACCTCGATGCCTTTGTTACTGACGATAAATCCCAAAAGTTTATCGGACCTGACTCCGAAAGTGCACTTGCTAGGGTTCAGTCTGAGCTTATATTCCTTTAACCTGACAAACAACTTTTGCAGATGGTCGAGGTGTTCTTCTTCTGTCTGTGAATGGGCTATCATGTCGTCTACGTAGACTTCAATTTCATGATGTATCATGTCAGGAAACAAAGCTACCATGGCTCGCTGATAGGTTGCCCCGACATTCTTCAGTCCGAGTGGCATCACTTTATAGCAGAAAGTACCACACTGCGTAACAAAAGTAGTCTTCTCCATGTCTTCAGGGGCCATTTTGATCTGGTTTTACTCTGAAAATCTGTCCATGAAAGAGAATACTTTGTGTTGAGCTGTGTTGTCAACCAAGATGTCAATGTGTGGTAGTGGAAAATCATCTTTAGGGCTAGCCCTATTTAAATCTCTGTAGTCCACACACATTCTGACTTTGCCGTCCTTCTTAGGTACGGGCACAATGTTAGCAACCCATTGTGGATAGGAAGTAACAGCCAGAAAGCCAGCATTGAACTGCTTCATCACTTCAGCTTTGATCTTTTCAGACATATCGGGCCTCATTCGACGGACTTTCTGTTTGATTGGTGGACAATCTTCTCTTGTAGGGAGACGGTGAACCACAATATCTGTATCCAGTCCCGACATATCTTCATAGGACCAGGCGAAGATCTCAACATATTCATTCAACAGCTGAACTAAGCGCTCTTTGACACTTGGCTCCTAGTTGGCACCCACTTTAACCTCTTTTCTGTCTTCGGCAGTACCCAAATTGATAGTCTCTAATAACTCTTCATGGGGCAGAATAGCCCTTTATTCTTGTTGCAAAAGTCTATCCAACTCTCCAGGCATTTCACAGTCTTCATTACCTTCGTACTCGGCATGATTGACCAGATCTTCAGAGTTGCTGAAGGCCACAGCAGAATTGTTACCCATGGAATCCGGAGTGGATGGGTACCTGTATTTTGTGAGTGTGGGTGTGTGTAAGGGATAGCCATCCTTACAAAAAATAAAATGTAAAAGGAAAGAAAATGAACACAAAAGTTTATAGATGAAAACGTCCATGATTCATTAAAAATGGCATATGAAAATGAATAATCAAAACCCTTACAAATGGACCTATGTGTCCCGGGAAAGGCACAAGGGAAAAGAGTGTACGAATTGTTTAAAAGTTATTATAGACCAACATAAATGTTCTAAAGATAAATTACTGATTGATGAAAGTAATGGGGACGAAGTCTTTCGCCTCCCAGTTGTTTAGTCCTCCTTCAATGGTTGGAAAGATCCAGTCTTCAAAATTTCTTCCTTCTTCATTATCTTCTAAAGCATGAACTCCATGATGAGTGATCTTTAAGGGTGGTCCTCCAGCCCGAAAGCGATGCACAGCTTTCTGGCTAGCAGCAGTGAAACCCAATCCGAGCTTATCTGTCTTGTGAGGAAAATATGGTAGTTGACCCCACACTGTACTTCCTCCTTCCTTGATTACAGCCTATGAATCTTTAAGGGATGACATCTGGGACACAGGTTTGGTAATGATGGGCACATCAGTCATTTTCTTGGCTACCGCAACTTCAGGAGAAACCTCTTCAAAGTGTTGAAAAGGTGTTTCTATGAATTCACCATCTAACTCCACGTAGCAGAAAGAGTTAAGGTGGCTTATCATATACTCCTCCTCATCATGAACTATTATGATTTTACCTTGGACTGGGTATTTGAGCATCTGGTGTAGAGAAGAAGTGACTGCCCCAACGTTATGGATCTATGGCCTTCCCAACAAGCATGAATATGAAGGACGGATGTCCATCACATAAAATGTAGAGTTGAAAATTTTTGTTCCCACCTTAATTGGAATGTCCACCTCTTCGTGAACCATCCGCTTAGAACCGTCAAAGGCTCTAACAATGATATTACTGGGCTTTAGGGTCAAACCTTCACAGTCCAATCTGTCCAATGCTTTCTTTGGTAGAACATTTAAAGATGAACCGGTATCAACCAGAACATGAGCAAGAGTGGTCCCTCTGCACTCTACTGAGACATGCAGCACATCATTATGCTTTCTTCCCTTAGACGTTAGATCGGCATCAGAAAAGCCAAGACCATTATCTGCTGTAAGGCTAGCTACACACTCTTGAAACTGATCCATAGAAGTTTCTTGAGGCACGTGCGCTGTCTTCAGGAATTTGATCAAGGCTTTGGCATGAGCCTCGGAGCAGAGCAATAGAGCTAGCATAAAGATTTTTGAAGGGGTTTGCCCCAGCTCCTCTACGACATCATAGTCGCTCTTCTTAATTATCTTTAAGATTTCCTCCATTTCCTTTTGGGTGGTCTCGGGGATTACCAAAGTCTGAGCCCTCGTCCTGACGGGCGCTTCTTGGATCCCCTTACCTTTATCAGCAATAACAGCAGAGGGTACATCTTCAGGAGTAACAATTTCTTCGATCACTGGACTTCCCACAGATATCTTGACAGGCACAGGAGCACTTGAGGGTCCGAAGACATCCCGTGGAGGAGCAATCTCCGGAGAGAATATTCTTCCGCTACGAGTGATCTTACTTGTCCCCGCAATATTTCCTACATCAGGAGTTTCTTCATCGGAATTCTCTTCGGCTGATTCGATCTGCTTAACACCATGGTAGAAGATCTCTCCTCCATAATTCCATGGTATCGTCTTGTTGGAATTATATGGGATAGGCCTCGGCATGGTAATCTTCAGCGGTACAAACTTTGGATCAGGTGTAATCTTAACAGGCCTTTTTCAGGTCTTGGAAAGATTGTCGAAAATGGTGATTATAGAAACATCATTGATTGGAGTAACAGGAGTAACAGGAGTGATAGTAGCAACATGAGTTTTCCGAAAGAGGATCTCTTGAGTATCCATCAAGCGTTGGATGCATGATTTCAACAGCGGACAGTCGGATTGCAAGGTTAAACAAAAGTAACAATCTTTTTCACAGCCCGGGAAAATCCCGGCCTTCAACAAATTCGTCTTGATCATTGTCAATGGAGTCATTAAGTCATCAACAGCGGTAACATGAAGATCTTCCACAATAGCATGGAAATTATGACCATGTTTTGGCATAGGATAGGATATCACATTAGGTTTTTCGGGAGCATCAAACTCTACCTCCTTGGCATCTATCAAATCTTGGATCTTGTTTTTAAGGGCCCAACAGTTGTTGGTGTCATGCCCCACAATATCCGAATGATATGCACATTTCGCATTGGAGTGATAATAAGGAGAAGAGGTATTTGGGTTTTGAAAATAGGCCATCGTTGTGGCAACCTTTGTAATGATACTTGAAATTTGAGATTCCAAGTGGAACTATGTGAAAAATGGCAAAAATGGTAATGTACCTTTTTCTACTTAAGGATTAATCTAATATGCAATGCTCTAATGACAAAAACAATGCATTAGACAAATGGTTTTGCACTTAGTTATTGAGTGTGGAATGGTTTTGAGGCCTGTAATCTAGTGCAAAGCAAGCTGATTTGAATTTGCAACTTGTATCACAATGAACATGCCATGGATGAGAAGTGAGTTTTTGCCAACTTCAAGCCTTCGATTCTCCCTAACCACAAATGAGTTTGGAGAGTTCTTGGACATTTTGGAAAGCTTGCAACATTCTCTACAATCCATATTTGAAATTAAATTTTAGATTCCAAGTGGAACTATGTGAAAAATGGGCATGAAGATAGGTCAAAATCCTGCCTAAACTAGGGCAAAATTTCACTAAGTTAAAAGTTTTAGGGACCCTTGTTCCAAAAATCATAACTTGAGATCCAAGCTTCTTTTGGGAAACCTTTGTGAATCAAAGTTGTAGAATTTGTGGAGGAATACAACTTTCATGTTGGAAGTTTTGTTTGAATCCAATTTCATCATGGTGAAAATGTTGGGCAAAGTTAGGAAAAATTAAGAAAATTTCATAACTTAGAAAAATTCTAAGTTATGCAAATTTTCAACTTTAAACCCTAATTTGCAAAAATGGGTTTCTTGATGAACAAGTTTCATGTTTTGACACATTTTGATGAAAAATGACCCTTGGCACTTGATTTTGACCAAAAAGTCAAAGTTTGACTTTTTAGTGTACAGTCAAAATTTGATCAGTTGACTGAAAAATTTATTTGTCAATCCAATGCAATTGAGGTCTTTTGAACCTTGTGAATAGGTCAAGATGATTCCATTGAGTCCTTGAATCCATGCTTGAACCCCTTTTGCCATTGGCCAGGTCAAAAGTCATAAATTGCCCTTGTGCAATTAAAACCCTAAAAATGACCATTTTGCCCTTTTAGTGATCTGATCAAATTTCTTGTGGAGTTGTGGTCCAAACTTGATCAAATGGTTCATATGAGTTCATAATATTGAGGTGGATAAAAAATTGTGAGGTTTGACTGTAAATTGGCGACAGTTCACTTTTTCCCCAATATAGTTGATTTCTAGGTCAACTGTCCAATTGACTAGGCAAAAATTTGATTCAAGGCTTGAAACTTGGTATGGACAAACTTGTGAGTCCAACATGAAGTATGAAAGTCACTTTGAGTGTGGAAAGTCCAAAAATCTCTGTTAAAATTCAAACCCTAATTTAGGTCTACAGTGCAAGGAGATGTCTTGAGCTGTGCAAACCCTAGCTTGATCTTGAGTTCAAGGAGCCCACAAATATGCACTTTCGACTTCTACTCGCAAACTTATCCCCATCACGTCATTGATTGTGGACATAACATAAGCAACCAAAAATATTCATGTTATCTAATTTAGGGACTTTACCAAATAATTTTTCATAAGGTGTCTTATAATTCAGTACCATAGACGGTGTTCGATTAATTAAGTAACATGTTGCTAACACACATTCACCCCAAAATTGTATTGGTAAATGACCCTGAAATCTAAGTGCCCGCGCCACATTCATAATATGTTGGTGTTTTCTTTCAACTCTCCCATTTTGTTGCGGAGTACCCATACACGATGTCTCAAACACAATTCCATGATTAAAAAAATAATCACGTAGACAATAAAATTTGGTGCCATTGTCGCTACGCACTTTCTTTATCTTTTTATCAAATTGTCTATCAACAAGTGCCACAAATGGTCCTTCGTAAGTAGGAGTCCACTTGCCCCTGGGATCACTTTGCGGCAAGATAATCCGCTTGATTACAAGATCTACGACTTGATATATTTGACGTCTGACTTTCTTGTTGAAAGCCTTGATCATCCGTTTTTGATACGTCTGACCATGACAAACAGCAGTAAGTCACTTCTTGTCGATCAAATTAAGTTGATCAAGCCGGGTCTGAATCCAATCGTCTTCACTTAAACCAACATCCTTAATAATCCTCAAGGAAGGGATCTGAACTTCCACAGGTAAAACAGCTTCCATGCCATATACCAAAGAAAAGGGGGTTGCCCCGGTTGAAGTACGCACCGTGGTACGATATTCGTGCAGAGAAAATGGTAACATCTCATGCCAGTCCTTGTAGGTGACCGTCATCTTTTGAATGATCTTCTTGATATTTTTGTTCGCAGCTTCAACAACACCGTTCATCTTTGGCCGATAGGGAGATGAATTGTGATGTTGAATTTTGAACTGCTCGCACAGAGCGGTGATCACAGTGTTATTCAGGTTTGTACCGTTGTCTGTGATGATCCTGTCGGGGATACCATACCGGCATATGAGGTTCTGCTTGATGAAGCGCGCAACCACATTCTTTGTAACGAAGGCGAAGGAAGCTGCTTCAACCCACTTGGTAAAGTAATCAATAGCTACCAGGATGAAGCGATGTCCATTGGATGTCGTAGGCTTGATCTCTCCAATCATGTCGATTCCCCACATTGCGAATGGCCAAGGAGCTGTTAGGACATTGAGAGGAACTGGAGGAATATGTACCTTGTCAGCATAGACTTGGCATTTGTGACAAGTACGGGCGTATTGATGACAGTCAGTTTCCATGGTAGACCAGTAGTAGCCTGCCCTTAGAATCTTCTTAGCCATCGTATATCTGCTCAAGTGGGTGCCAAATGTGCCACTATGCAGTTCAGTCATGATCTGCTCAGCTTCAACCTTGTCCACACAACGAAGCAGAACACAATCATGATTGCGCTTGTATAGGATACCATTGCTCAAGAAGAACTTAGATGAGAATCTCCTTAAGAACTTTTTGTCGTTGACTGAAGCTTCTTCAGGGTATTCTTGAGCCTTAAGATACCTTTTGACTTCATGAAACCACGGTCGGTCCACTACTTCTTCGGTATTAATCTCGTGACAATGTGCAGGTTCGTCCATCCGTTCAACGGTGATTTGAGGAGCCTCATTATCCCAGTTAAGTTTAAACATGGATGACATTGTAGCTAGAGCATCTGCTAGTTGATTTTCTTCTCGCGGAAAGTGCTCGAAGGTAATCTGCTCGAAATGAGGTAGAAATGTCAGGACATGCTCTTTGTAAGGGATGAGGTTTGGATGCTTAGTATCCCACTCTCCTTTGATCTGACTGATGACCAAAGCTGAGTCCCCAAATACAATCAAAGATTTAATTCCCAAGTCTATGGCAGCCTGGAGACAAAAGATACAAGCTTCATACTCGGCCATGTTGTTGGTGCAGTTGAAGCAGAGTCTGGCGGTGAAAGGTGTATGGCAACCTTCTGGAGAAATAAGTACCGCGCCGATACCGTTTCCAAGTGCATTTGAAGCACCATCAACGTATAGGGTCCATCGGGATCCTTGTTCAGGTCCTTCATACGGTCTGTTACCTTCAATGTTGTCCAATGTCATAATGTCTTCGTCGGGGAAGTCGAATTTCATGGATTGGTAATCTTTGACAGCTTGATGAGCTAGATGGTCATCTAGTACACTCCCTTTTATAGATTTTTGGGTTGTGTACTGGATATCATACTCAGTCAGGATCATCTGCCATCTAGAAATTCTTCCGGATAAAGCTGGCTTCTCAAAGATGTACTTGATCGGATCCATTTTAGAGATCAACAAATTGGTATGTGTCAACATATACTGCCTTAGCCGGCGAGCAGCCCATACCAAAGCGCAACAAGTTTTCTCGAGAAGTGAGTAGCGAGTCTCACAGTCGGTAAACTTTTTGCTAAGGTAATAAATGGCATGCTCTTTTCGGCCAGACTCGTCATGTTGGCCCAGTACGCACCCCATTGAATTATCCAAAACAGTCAGATACATGATTAAAGGTCTTCCTTCGACGGGTGGCATCAAGATAGGAGGTTCCAACAAATACTCCTTGATCTTATTGAAAGCAGCTTGACAATCATCGTTCCATTCAACCACCTGATCTTTCTTCAACAGCTTGAAGATTGGCTCACAGGTAGATGTTAGGTGAGATATGAACCTTGCGATATAGTTTAGGCGTCCCAAGAAACCTCTAACCTCCTTCTCAGTGCGGGGGGCATGCATTTCTTGTATAGCTTTGACTTTGGCAGGATCAACCTCGATGCCTTTGTTACTGACGATAAATCCCAAAAGTTTATCGGACCTGACTCCGAAAGTGCACTTGCTCGGGTTCAGTCTGAGCTTATATTCCTTTAACCTGACAAACAACTTTTGCAGATGGTCGAGGTGTTCTTCTTCTGTCTGTGAACGGGCTATCATGTCGTCTACGTAGACTTCAATTTCATGATGTATCATGTCAGGAAACAAAGCTACCATGGCTCGCTGATAGGTTGCCCCGACATTCTTCAGTCCGAGTGGCATCACTTTATAGCAGAAAGTACCACACTGTGTAACAAAAGTAGTCTTCTCCATGTCTTCAGGGGCCATTTTGATCTGGTTTTACCCTGAAAATCTGTCCATGAAAGAGAATACTTTGTGTTGAGCTGTGTTGTCAACCAAGATGTCAATGTGTGGTAGTGGAAAATCATCTTTAGGGCTAGCCCTATTTAAATCTCTGTAGTCCACACACATTCTGACTTTGCCGTCCTTCTTAGGTACGGGCACAATGTTAGCAACCCATTGTGGATAGGAAGTAACAGCCAGAAAGCCAGCATTGAACTGCTTCATCACTTCAGCTTTGATCTTTTCAGACATATCGGGCCTCATTCGACGGACTTTCTGTTTGATTGGTGGACAATCTTCTCTTGTAGGGAGACGGTGAACCACAATATCTGTATCCAGTCCCGACATATCTTCATAGGACCAGGCGAAGATCTCAACATATTCATTCAACAGCTGAACTAAGCGCTCTTTGACACTTGGCTCCTAGTTGGCACCCACTTTAACCTCTTTTCTGTCTTCGGCAGTACCCAAATTGATAGTCTCTAACAACTCTTCATGGGGCAGAATAGTCCTTTATTCTTGTTGCAAAAGTCTATCCAACTCTCCAGGCATTTCACAGTCTTCATTACCTTCGTACTCGGCATGATTGACCAGATCTTCAGAGTTGCTGAAGGCCACAGCAGAATTGTTACCCATGGAATCCGGAGTGGATGGGTACCTGTATTTTGTGAGTGCGGGTGTGTGTAAGGGATAGCCATCCTTACAAAAAATAAAATGTAAAAGGAAAGAAAATGAACACAAAAGTTTATAGATGAAAACGTCCATGATTCATTAAAAATGGCATATGAAAATGAATAATCAAAACCCTTACAAATGGACCTATGTGTCCCGGGAAAGGCACAAGGCAAAAGAGTGTACGAATTGTTTAAAAGTTATTATAGACCAACATAAATGTTCAAAAGATAAATTACTGATTGATGAAAGTAATGGGGACGAAGTCTTTCGCCTCCCAGTTGTTTAGTCCTCCTTCAATGGTTGGAAAGATCCAGTCTTCAAAATTTCTTCCTTCTTCATTATCTTCTAAAGCATGAACTCCATGATGAGTGATCTTTAAGGGTGGTCCTCCAGCCCGAAAGCGATGCACAACTTTCTGGCTAGCAGCAGTGAAACCCAATCCGAGCTTATCTGTCTTGTGAGGAAAATATGGTAGTTGACCCCACACTGTACTTCCTCCTTCCTTGATTACAGCCTATGAATCTTTAAGGGATGACATCTGGGACACAGGTTTGGTAATGATGGGCGCATCAGTCATTTTCTTGGCTACCGCAACTTCAGGAGAAACCTCTTCAAAGTGTTGAAAAGGTGTTTCTATGAATTCACCATCTAACTCCACGTAGCGGAAAGAGTTAAGGTGGCTTATCATATACTCCTCCTCATCATGAACTATTATGATTTTACCCTGGACTGGGTATTTGAGCATCTGGTGTAGAGAAGAAGTGACTGCCCCAACGTTATGGATCTATGGCCTTCCCAACAAGCATGAATATGAAGGACGGATGTCCATCACATAAAATGTAGAGTTGAAAATTTTTGTTCCCACCTTAATTGGAATGTCCACCTCTTCGTGAACCATCCGCTTAGAACCGTCAAAGGCTCTAACAATGATATTACTGGGCTTTAGGGTCAAACCTTCACAGTCCAATCTGTCCAATGCTTTCTTTGGTAGAACATTTAAAGATGAACCGGTATCAACCAAAACATGAGCAAGAGTGGTCCCTCTGCACTCTACTGAGACATGCAGCACATCATTATGCTTTCTTCCCTTAGACGTTAGATCGGCATCAGAAAAGCCAAGACCATTATCTGCTGTAAGGCTAGCTACACACTCTTGAAACTGATCCATAGAAGTTTCTTGAGGCACGTGCGCTGTCTTCAGGAATTTGATCAAGGCTTTGGCATGAGCCTCGGAGCAGAGCAATAGAGCTAGCATAAAGATTTTTGAAGGGGTTTGCCCCAGCTCCTCTACGACATCATAGTCGCTCTTCTTAATTATCTTTAAGATTTCCTCCATTTCCTTTTGGGTGGTCTCGGGGATTACCAAAGTCTGAGCCCTCGTCCTGACGGGCGCTTCTTGGATCCCCTTACCTTTATCAGCAATAACAGCAGAGGGTACATCTTCAGGAGTAACAATTTCTTCGATCACTGGACTTCCCACAGATATCTTGACAGGCACAGGAGCACTTGAGGGTCCGAAGACATCCCGTGGAGGAGCAATCTCCGGAGAGAATATTCTTCCGCTACGAGTGATCTTACTTGTCCCCGCAATATTTCCTACATCAGGAGTTTCTTCATCGGAATTCTCTTCGGCTGATTCGATCTGCTTAACACCATGGTAGAAGATCTCTCCTCCATAATTCCATGGTATCGTCTTGTTGGAATTATATGGGATAGGCCTCGGCATGGTAATCTTCAGCGGTACAAACTTTGGATCAGGTGTAATCTTAACAGGCCTTTTTCAGGTCTTGGAAAGATTGTCGAAAATGGTGATTATAGAAACATCATTGATTGGAGTAACAGGAGTAACAGGAGTGATAGTAGCAACATGAGTTTTCCGAAAGAGGATCTCTTGAGTATCCATCAAGCGTTGGATGCATGATTTCAACAGCGGACAGTCGGATTGCAAGGTTAAACAAAAGTAACAATCTTTTTCACAGCCCGGGAAAATCCCGGCCTTCAACAAATTCGTCTTGATCATTGTCAATGGAGTCATTAAGTCATCAACAGCGGTAACATGAAGATCTTCCACAATAGCATGGAAATTATGACCATGTTTTAGCATAGGAGAGGATATCACATTAGGTTTTTCGGGAGCATCAAACTCTACCTCCTTGGCATCTATCAAATCTTGGATCTTGTTTTTAAGGGCCCAACAGTTGTTGGTGTCATGCCCCACAATATCCGAATGATATGCACATTTCGCATTGGAGTGATAATAAGGAGAAGAGGTATTTGGGTTTTGAAAATAGGCCATCGTTGTGGCAACCTTTGTAATGATACTTGAAATTTGAGATTCCAAGTGGAACTATGTGAAAAATGGCAAAAATGGTAATGTACCTTTTTCTACTTAAGGATTAATCTAATATGCAATGCTCTAATGACAAAAACAATGCATTAGACAAATGGTTTTGCACTTAGTTATTGAGTGTGGAATGGTTTTGAGGCCTGTAATCTAGTGCAAAGCAAGCTGATTTGAATTTGCAACTTGTATCACAATGAACATGCCATGGATGAAAAGTGAGTTTTTGCCAACTTCAAGCCTTCGATTCTCCCTAACCACAAATGAGTTTGGAGAGTTCTTGGACATTTTGGAAAGCTTGCAACATTCTCTACAATCCATATTTGAAATTAAATTTTAGATTCCAAGTGGAACTATGTGAAAAATGGCCATGAAGATAGGTCAAAATCCTGCCTAAACTAGGGCAAAATTTCACTAAGTTAAAAGTTTTAGGGACCCTTGTTCCAAAAATCATAACTTGAGATCCAAGCTTCTTTTGGGAAACCTTTGTGAATCAAAGTTGTAGAATTTGTGGAGGAATACAACTTTCATGTTGGAAGTTTTGTTTGAATCCAATTTCATCATGGTGAAAATGTTGGGCAAAGTTAGGAAAAATTAAGAAAATTTCATAACTTAGAAAAATTCTAAGTTATGCAAATTTTCAACTTTAAACCCTAATTTGCAAAAATGGGTTTCTTGATGAACAAGTTTCATGTTTTGACACATTTTGATGAAAAATGACCCTTGGCACTTGATTTTGACCAAAAAGTCAAAGTTTGACTTTTTAGTGTACAGTCAAAATTTGATCAGTTGACTGAAAAATTTATTTGTCAATCCAATGCAATTGAGGTCTTTTGAACCTTGTGAATAGGTCAAGATGATTCCATTGAGTCCTTGAATCCATGCTTGAACCCCTTTTGCCATTGGCCAGGTCAAAAGTCATAAATTGCCCTTGTGCAATTAAAACCCTAAAAATGACCATTTTGCCCTTTTAGTGATCTGATCAAATTTCTTGTGGAGTTGTGGTCCAAACTTGATCAAATGGTTCATATGAGTTCATAATATTGAGGTGGATAAAACATTGTGAGGTTTGACTGTAAATTGGCGACAGTTCACTTTTTCCCCAATATAGTTGATTTCTAGGTCAACTGTCCAATTGACTAGGCAAAAATTTGATTCAAGGCTTGAAACTTGGTATGGACAAACTTGTGAGTCCAACATGAAGTATGAAAGTCACTTTGAGTGTGGAAAGTCCAAAAATCTCTGTTAAAATTCAAACCCTAATTTAGGTCTACAGTGCAAGGAGATGTCTTGAGCTGTGCAAACCCTAGCTTGATCTTGAGTTCAAGGAGCCCACAAATATGCACTTTCGACTTCTACTCGCAAACTTATCCCCATCACGTCATTGATTGTAGACATAACATAAGCAACCAAAAATATTCATGTTATCTAATTTAGGGACTTTACCAAATAATTTTTCATAAGGTGTCTTATAATTCAGTACCATAGACGGTGTTCGATTAATTAAGTAACATGTTGCTAACACACATTCACCCCAAAATTGTATTGGTAAATGACCCTGAAATCTAAGTGCCCGCGCCACATTCATAATATGTTGGTGTTTTCTTTCAACTCTCCCATTTTGTTGCGGAGTACCCATACACGATGTCTCAAACACAATTCCATGATTAAAAAAATAATCACGTAGACAATAAAATTTGGTGCCATTGTCGCTACGCACTTTCTTTATCTTTTTATCAAATTGTCTATCAACAAGTGCCACAAATGGTCCTTCGTAAGTAGGAGTCCACTTGCCCCTGGGATCACTTTGCGGCAAGATAATCCGCTTGATTACAAGATCTACGACTTGATATATTTGACGTCTGACTTTCTTGTTGAAAGCCTTGATCATCCGTTTTTGATACGTCTGACCATGACAAACAGCAGTAAGTCACTTCTTGTCGATCAAATTAAGTTGATCAAGCCGGGTCTGAATCCAATCGTCTTCACTTAAACCAACATCCTTAATAATCCTCAAGGAAGGGATCTGAACTTCCACAGGTAAAACAGCTTCCATGCCATATACCAAAGAAAAGGGGGTTGCCCCGGTTGAAGTACGCACCGTGGTACGATATTCGTGCAGAGAAAATGGTAACATCTCATGCCAGTCCTTGTAGGTGACCGTCATCTTTTGAATGATCTTCTTGATATTTTTGTTCGCAGCTTCAACAACACCGTTCATCTTTGGCCGATAGGGAGATGAATTGTGATGTTGAATTTTGAACTGCTCGCACAGAGCGGTGATCACAGTGTTATTCAGGTTTGTACCGTTGTCTGTGATGATCCTGTCGGGGATACCATACCGGCATATGAGGTTCTGCTTGATGAAGCGCGCAACCACATTCTTTGTAACGAAGGCGAAGGAAGCTGCTTCAACCCACTTGGTAAAGTAATCAATAGCTACCAGGATGAAGCGATGTCCATTGGATGTCGTAGGCTTGATCTCTCCAATCATGTCGATTCCCCACATTGCGAATGGCCAAGGAGCTGTTAGGACATTGAGAGGAACTGGAGGAATATGTACCTTGTCAGCATAGACTTGGCATTTATGACAAGTACGGGCGTATTGATGACAGTCAGTTTCCATGGTAGACCAGTAGTAGCCTGCCCTTAGAATCTTCTTAGCCATCGTATATCCGCTCAAGTGGGTGCCAAATGTGCCACTATGCAGTTCAGTCATGATCTGCTCAGCTTCAACCTTGTCCACACAACGAAGCAGAACACAATCATGATTGCGCTTGTATAGGATACCATTGCTCAAGAAGAACTTAGATGAGAATCTCCTTAAGAACTTTTTGTCGTTGACTGAAGCTTCTTCAGGGTATTCTTGAGCCTTAAGATACCTTTTGACTTCATGAAACCACGGTCGGTCCACTACTTCTTCGGTATTAATCTCGTGACAATGTGCAGGTTCGTCCATCCGTTCAACGGTGATTTGAGGAGCCTCATTATCCCAGTTAAGTTTAAACATGGATGACATTGTAGCTAGAGCATCTGCTAGTTGATTTTCTTCTCGCGGAAAGTGCTCGAAGGTAATCTGCTCGAAATGAGGTAGAAATGTCAGGACATGCTCTTTGTAAGGGATGAGGTTTGGATGCTTAGTATCCCACTCTCCTTTGATCTGACTGATGACCAAAGCTGAGTCCCCAAATACAATCAAAGATTTAATTCCCAAGTCTATGGCAGCCTGGAGACAAAAGATACAAGCTTCATACTCGGCCATGTTGTTGGTGCAGTTGAAGCAGAGTCTGGCGGTGAAAGGTGTATGGCAACCTTCTGGAGAAATAAGTACCGCGCCGATACCGTTTCCAAGTGCATTTGAAGCACCATCAACGTATAGGGTCCATCGGGATCCTTGTTCAGGTCCTTCATACGGTCTGTTACCTTCAATGTTGTCCAATGTCATAATGTCTTCGTCGGGGAAGTCGAATTTCATGGATTGGTAATCTTTGACAGCTTGATGAGCTAGATGGTCATCTAGTACACTCCCTTTTATAGATTTTTGGGTTGTGTACTGGATATCATACTCAGTCAGGATCATCTGCCATCTAGAAATTCTTCCGGATAAAGCTGGCTTCTCAAAGATGTACTTGATCGGATCCATTTTAGAGATCAACAAATTGGTATGTGTCAACATATACTGCCTTAGCCGGCGAGCAGCCCATACCAAAGCGCAACAAGTTTTCTCGAGAAGTGAGTAGCGAGTCTCACAGTCGGTAAACTTTTTGCTAAGGTAATAAATGGCATGCTCTTTTCGGCCAGACTCGTCATGTTGGCCCAGTACGCACCCCATTGAATTATCCAAAACAGTCAGATACATGATTAAAGGTCTTCCTTCGACGGGTGGCATCAAGATAGGAGGTTCCAACAAATACTCCTTGATCTTATTGAAAGCAGCTTGACAATCATCGTTCCATTCAACCACCTGATCTTTCTTCAACAGCTTGAAGATTGGCTCACAGGTAGATGTTAGGTGAGATATGAACCTTGCGATATAGTTTAGGCGTCCCAAGAAACCTCTAACCTCCTTCTCAGTGCGGGGGGCATGCATTTCTTGTATAGCTTTGACTTTGGCAGGATCAACCTCGATGCCTTTGTTACTGACGATAAATCCCAAAAGTTTATCGGACCTGACTCCGAAAGTGCACTTGCTCGGGTTCAGTCTGAGCTTATATTCCTTTAACCTGACAAACAACTTTTGCAGATGGTCGAGGTGTTCTTCTTCTGTCTGTGAACGGGCTATCATGTCGTCTACGTAGACTTCAATTTCATGATGTATCATGTCAGGAAACAAAGCTACCATGGCTCGCTGATAGGTTGCCCCGACATTCTTCAGTCCGAGTGGCATCACTTTATAGCAGAAAGTACCACACTGTGTAACAAAAGTAGTCTTCTCCATGTCTTCAGGGGCCATTTTGATCTGGTTTTACCCTGAAAATCTGTCCATGAAAGAGAATACTTTGTGTTGAGCTGTGTTGTCAACCAAGATGTCAATGTGTGGTAGTGGAAAATCATCTTTAGGGCTAGCCCTATTTAAATCTCTGTAGTCCACACACATTCTGACTTTGCCTTCCTTCTTAGGTACGGGCACAATGTTAGCAACCCATTGTGGATAGGAAGTAACAGCCAGAAAGCCAGCATTGAACTGCTTCATCACTTCAGCTTTGATCTTTTCAGACATATCGGGCCTCATTCGACGGACTTTCTGTTTGATTGGTGGACAATCTTCTCTTGTAGGGAGACGGTGAACCACAATATCTGTATCCAGTCCCGACATATCTTCATAGGACCAGGCGAAGATCTCAACATATTCATTCAACAGCTGAACTAAGCGCTCTTTGACACTTGGCTCCTAGTTGGCACCCACTTTAACCTCTTTTCTGTCTTCGGCAGTACCCAAATTGATAGTCTCTAACAACTCTTCATGGGGCAGAATAGCCCTTTATTCTTGTTGCAAAAGTCTATCCAACTCTCCAGGCATTTCACAGTCTTCATTACCTTCGTACTCGGCATGATTGACCAGATCTTCAGAGTTGCTGAAGGCCACAGCAGAATTGTTACCCATGGAATCCGGAGTGGATGGGTACCTGTATTTTGTGAGTGTGGGTGTGTGTAAGGGATAGCCATCCTTACAAAAAATAAAATGTAAAAGGAAAGAAAATGAACACAAAAGTTTATAGATGAAAACGTCCATGATTCATTAAAAATGGCATATGAAAATGAATAATCAAAACCCTTACAAATGGACCTATGTGTCCCGGGAAAGGCACAAGGCAAAAGAGTGTACGAATTGTTTAAAAGTTATTATAGACCAACATAAATGTTCAAAAGATAAATTACTGATTGATGAAAGTAATGGGGACGAAGTCTTTCGCCTCCCAGTTGTTTAGTCCTCCTTCAATGGTTGGAAAGATCCAGTCTTCAAAATTTCTTCCTTCTTCATTATCTTCTAAAGCATGAACTCCATGATGAGTGATCTTTAAGGGTGGTCCTCCAGCCCGAAAGCGATGCACAACTTTCTGGCTAGCAGCAGTGAAACCCAATCCGAGCTTATCTGTCTTGTGAGGAAAATATGGTAGTTGACCCCACACTGTACTTCCTCCTTCCTTGATTACAGCCTATGAATCTTTAAGGGATGACATCTGGGACACAGGTTTGGTAATGATGGGCGCATCAGTCATTTTCTTGGCTACCGCAACTTCAGGAGAAACCTCTTCAAAGTGTTGAAAAGGTGTTTCTATGAATTCACCATCTAACTCCACGTAGCGGAAAGAGTTAAGGTGGCTTATCATATACTCCTCCTCATCATGAACTATTATGATTTTACCCTGGACTGGGTATTTGAGCATCTGGTGTAGAGAAGAAGTGACTGCCCCAACGTTATGGATCTATGGCCTTCCCAACAAGCATGAATATGAAGGACGGATGTCCATCACATAAAATGTAGAGTTGAAAATTTTTGTTCCCACCTTAATTGGAATGTCCACCTCTTCGTGAACCATCCGCTTAGAACCGTCAAAGGCTCTAACAATGATATTACTGGGCTTTAGGGTCAAACCTTCACAG
Organism: Vicia faba; assembly: GCA_948472305.1. Lineage (NCBI taxonomy): Eukaryota > Viridiplantae > Streptophyta > Magnoliopsida > Fabales > Fabaceae > Vicia > Vicia faba. The sequence continues at coordinate 612,661,006 of OX451736.1, forward strand.
TCCAATCTGTCCAATGCTTTCTTTGGTAGAACATTTAAAGATGAACCAGTATCAACCAAAACATGAGCAAGAGTGGTCCCTCTGCACTCTACTGAGACATGCAGCACATCATTATGCTTTCTTCCCTTAGACGTTAGATCGGCATCAGAAAAGCCAAGACCATTATCTGCTGTAAGGCTAGCTACACACTCTTGAAACTGATCCATAGAAGTTTCTTGAGGCACGTGCGCTGTCTTCAGGAATTTGATCAAGGCTTTGGCATGAGCCTCGGAGCAGAGCAATAGAGCTAGCATAAAGATTTTTGAAGGGGTTTGCCCCAGCTCCTCTACGACATCATAGTCGCTCTTCTTAATTATCTTTAAGATTTCCTCCATTTCCTTTTGGGTGGTCTCGGGGATTACCAAAGTCTGAGCCCTCGTCCTGACGGGCGCTTCTTGGATCCCCTTACCTTTATCAGCAATAACAGCAGAGGGTACATCTTCAGGAGTAACAATTTCTTCGATCACTGGACTTCCCACAGATATCTTGACAGGCACAGGAGCACTTGAGGGTCCGAAGACATCCCGTGGAGGAGCAATCTCCGGAGAGAATATTCTTCCGCTACGAGTGATCTTACTTGTCCCCGCAATATTTCCTACATCAGGAGTTTCTTCATCGGAATTCTCTTCGGCTGATTCGATCTGCTTAACACCATGGTAGAAGATCTCTCCTCCATAATTCCATGGTATCGTCTTGTTGGAATTATATGGGATAGGCCTCGGCATGGTAATCTTCAGCGGTACAAACTTTGGATCAGGTGTAATCTTAACAGGCCTTTTTCAGGTCTTGGAAAGATTGTCGAAAATGGTGATTATAGAAACATCATTGATTGGAGTAACAGGAGTAACAGGAGTGATAGTAGCAACATGAGTTTTCCGAAAGAGGATCTCTTGAGTATCCATCAAGCGTTGGATGCATGATTTCAACAGCGGACAGTCGGATTGCAAGGTTAAACAAAAGTAACAATCTTTTTCACAGCCCGGGAAAATCCCGGCCTTCAACAAATTCGTCTTGATCATTGTCAATGGAGTCATTAAGTCATCAACAGCGGTAACATGAAGATCTTCCACAATAGCATGGAAATTATGACCATGTTTTAGCATAGGAGAGGATATCACATTAGGTTTTTCGGGAGCATCAAACTCTACCTCCTTGGCATCTATCAAATCTTGGATCTTGTTTTTAAGGGCCCAACAGTTGTTGGTGTCATGCCCCACAATATCCGAATGATATGCACATTTCGCATTGGAGTGATAATAAGGAGAAGAGGTATTTGGGTTTTGAAAATAGGCCATCGTTGTGGCAACCTTTGTAATGATACTTGAAATTTGAGATTCCAAGTGGAACTATGTGAAAAATGGCAAAAATGGTAATGTACCTTTTTCTACTTAAGGATTAATCTAATATGCAATGCTCTAATGACAAAAACAATGCATTAGACAAATGGTTTTGCACTTAGTTATTGAGTGTGGAATGGTTTTGAGGCCTGTAATCTAGTGCAAAGCAAGCTGATTTGAATTTGCAACTTGTATCACAATGAACATGCCATGGATGAAAAGTGAGTTTTTGCCAACTTCAAGCCTTCGATTCTCCCTAACCACAAATGAGTTTGGAGAGTTCTTGGACATTTTGGAAAGCTTGCAACATTCTCTACAATCCATATTTGAAATTAAATTTTAGATTCCAAGTGGAACTATGTGAAAAATGGCCATGAAGATAGGTCAAAATCCTGCCTAAACTAGGGCAAAATTTCACTAAGTTAAAAGTTTTAGGGACCCTTGTTCCAAAAATCATAACTTGAGATCCAAGCTTCTTTTGGGAAACCTTTGTGAATCAAAGTTGTAGAATTTGTGGAGGAATACAACTTTCATGTTGGAAGTTTTGTTTGAATCCAATTTCATCATGGTGAAAATGTTGGGCAAAGTTAGGAAAAATTAAGAAAATTTCATAACTTAGAAAAATTCTAAGTTATGCAAATTTTCAACTTTAAACCCTAATTTGCAAAAATGGGTTTCTTGATGAACAAGTTTCATGTTTTGACACATTTTGATGAAAAATGACCCTTGGCACTTGATTTTGACCAAAAAGTCAAAGTTTGACTTTTTAGTGTACAGTCAAAATTTGATCAGTTGACTGAAAAATTTATTTGTCAATCCAATGCAATTGAGGTCTTTTGAACCTTGTGAATAGGTCAAGATGATTCCATTGAGTCCTTGAATCCATGCTTGAACCCCTTTTGCCATTGGCCAGGTCAAAAGTCATAAATTGCCCTTGTGCAATTAAAACCCTAAAAATGACCATTTTGCCCTTTTAGTGATCTGATCAAATTTCTTGTGGAGTTGTGGTCCAAACTTGATCAAATGGTTCATATGAGTTCATAATATTGAGGTGGATAAAAAATTGTGAGGTTTGACTGTAAATTGGCGACAATTCACTTTTTCCCCAATATAGTTGATTTTTAGGTCAACTGTCCAATTGACTAGGCAAAAATTTGATTCAAGGCTTGAAACTTGGTATGGACAAACTTGTGAGTCCAACATGAAGTATGAAAGTCACTTTGAGTGTTGAAAGTCCAAAAATCTCTGTTAAAATTCAAACCCTAATTTAGGTCTACAGTGCAAGGAGATGTCTTGAGCTGTGCAAACCCTAGCTTGATCTTGAGTTCAAGGAGCCTTGTGATGAGAAATGTTGCTAAAATGAGAGGGCAAATTTTGGGGTACAACAATGATCTATTCGTGATAAAAGGTCATCTGTTTGATACCCTTCGAATGAGTATGTTTTTCTTACCGATGGTGGAGAACCTGAAAGCTTTAAAGAAGTTTTGGAGTGAGAACAAAAAAGAGTGGATGGATGCCATGTTGGATGAATTGCAATCACTTACTGAGAATAATAACTTTGAGTTAGTGAAGTTTCCAAACGGTAAGAGAGTATTGAAGAATATATGGGTTTATCAGATTAAGCAAGATGAGTGTACTTCTCAAAGAAGATACAAGGCTCGCTTGGTGGTAAAAGGATTTAAACAACAGGAAGGTGTTGACTTAGGAGAAATTTTTGCTCCGATTGTGAAGATGAAATCTATTCGAGTGGTTCTTGGGATAGCCATTGGTCTTTATTTGGAAGTAGAGCAAATGGTCATGAAGACGACTTTCCTCTATGGTGATCTACATGAAGAAGTTTACATGGAGCAACCAGATGGACTCTGAGAGAAAGGCAAGAAGACTATGTTTTCAAATTGGTAAAAAATTATTTATGGTTTGAAACAAGCACCTCTCCAATGGTATCAAAACTTCAACTTAGTGATGATTGAACATGGATACAAGATGACTAAGGCTGGTCATTGTGTGTTTTCTAGAATTTCTCTGAAGGTGATTTCATTATTCTCTTGCTTTATATAGATGATATGCTAATTATTGGAAATAATATTTCAATAATTAAAGAGTTGAAGAACAATTTGAGTGAATCTTTTGGTATGAAGGATTTAGGAGAGGCTCAGAAAATTCTTGATATTGAAATTGTTCAAGATCGAAATGAGAAGAAGTTGTACTTGTCACAAGAAATGCATGTGGAGAAAGTCCTTTGGCGTTTTAGTATGGATAAGGCCAAAACCGTGAGCATTTCACTTGCTTCTCATTTCAAGCTTAGTCATAAACTATGTCCATCTACAGATGAAGAAAAGTTGAGTATGAAGAACATTTTGTACTTGTCAGTCGTTGGTAGTTTGATGTATGATATGATTTGAACAAGACCTGATATTTCTCGTGTCGTGAGAATGGTGAGTCGTTATCTCTCAAATCTAGGAAAAGATCATTGGGAGGCTGTAAAGTGGGTGATGAGATATTTGTGTGGCATTTCGAATTTGAGGCTAACTTTGCGATGCAAGAAACCTATGTTGGTTGGATATATAGATTCGGATTTAGTCGAAAGCTTAGATGATCAAAAATCTACTTCGGGATATATGGTTACTTTTGTCGGGGGAGCCTTGGCTTGACAATCTAAGTTGCAAAAGTGTGTTGCACTCTCTACTACCGAAGCCAAGTTTATAGATGTCGTGGAAGCGTCAAAAGAGTTTTTATGGTCGAGGAAATTTGCAATAAAACTTGGTGTGAAAAAAGAAAAGTATGTCTTGTTTTGTGATAATCAAAGTGCCATTCACTTATCGAAGAATTCCTCCTTTTACTCGAGGTCAAACCATATTGATGTTTGTTATCATTAGATTCATAATGCATTAGATTTCAAGTTGTTGGAGATTGAGAAGATTCACATCGATGATAATGGTGTGGATATGCTGACGAAGGTATTTCCCAGAGGAAGGTTTGAGTTTTGTCACACGGTAGCCGGATTGGTGTTGCCCTCCAACTAGTCGGCCATGGGAGTTTGTTGGGCTATCCACCTATTTGGAGGGCTCAAATGGATGTGGGTTAGTGGACCATGTGTGTCTATGTCTTTGTTATTACCCAAATAAGAGAATTAGGTTATTCATTCATTGTGTGATAGAAACTACAAGAAAAGGTAGAGAGAAAAACACTATTCTCGCAGCCCCAAGTTCTGCACAAACCAGTCCCAGAAAATTGAAGCTTGCGCACAATCCAACAGTCGAATCATCCTGAAATTTTGACACAACATTCATGACTCATAGAAGAAAATTCTAAATGATGGTGATTGAATTCAGAGCTTTCTAAGTTGTTCTGTCGAGTTCATCTTTGAGGTCATATTTTCTTGGTGTTTTTGGGTTGTTTTGTTTCTCTTGATTCTTTTTGTATTCTAAGATTGATTGTGAATTTTGATGATGTTTATGTATTTCCTCTAACTAGTATTAGAGAGAACCTTGTTTGTATTCATTTTTTATTATATTGGAAGATTTAAGCGGCCTACGGGTCCTGTGATTTTTTACTCATAGTTAACAGAGGTTTTTCCATGCTAAAATTGTGTTGTATTGTTTTATGTATTTGGTTGATTGTCGTTGCATTTGATATTTAGAAGAGATTGTGTTGTTGAATTATTTCGTTGCATTTGTGATTTTCTCCCAACATATTAGGCAGACAACAAGGAGAAATCTTAGATGTTTTCAAAAAAGTTGAGCTAAATATTATGCTATTTAAGGCAATGTACAAAAAGAAGAAGTTGAAGAGGGGGGGGGGGGGGGGGGGGGTGTTGAAGACAAGCTTCCTAAAGAGTTTTTAATGAAGACAAACTATCATTTATTTTAAAATGGAATGACTCAAGTAAAGACATCTTAATCAAGTCAAATTTATCAAAGTCTTGAAGAAATATTGTGTGAAGAAATCAAATGTCTTGGCATAAAGCATTCAACCTCTCTATATGCATACAAGTGTTCATAACAATGTTTCATGCATGCCATAAATCTTCAAACATGTTTTAGAAATCACAACTTGATGTTTCACAATTTTTCTCAAAAGTTATTTTTCAAAAATATCTTAGGGAACCGGGTTATCCAGTTATGGTAACCGGTTACCCTGTATCATTTTCCAAAAATAATAGCCTCTGGCTTGGGGAACCCGATCACCCATATATGGGAACCAGTTACCCAACGTTGATTTTGAAATTTTGTAACATTGAAAAATGCAGTAACCGAGTATCCACTTATAGGAACCGGTTACCACCGAAACAGTGTGAAATTTTCATAGTTTTAAAATACATAAAAATTGTGTTGTTTTGTTTATGAAACATGGCATCTTTATATTGAATCATACCATTTTAAAATGTTGTATAAATGCCTATATAAACTCATAATTTCATAATTATTTCTTACCTTTTTAAATCTGCAAAATTCAAACTACATAAATTCTTTACCTTTCAAATTTCTCAAGTGTTCTACATCAGAATTTTTATTAAAACTTTCTGCACTCATTTTTCATTGAAAATTTGTTATAAGTTTCATATCATCATTGTGAATACTTGTAGCCATTATTGAGAATTATTTTGCTTGAAGGAGAAGATCAATCTAAGATTGATATATTGTAAAAATTCAGAATATATTATTACTTCCCTTGCTATTCAGGATTGTTGAAAGCAAGCGTGTGCATTGAAGATGATTGTTCTTCTTGCACATAGTGTTCAAGATCTTAAAGGATTTATGAGCCTTTGTTCTCCCAATAGATTAGATAGTAAGGCATCACCTTTAGTGTGATTAGGCTTGTACAATCATTCTAAACTATAGTAAAATCTCTTCCGTGTTGGCAAGAGAACTGCAGTACTCTCGACCTATGAGGAGAACCAGTATATATTCGGTGTTCATTTACTTTCTGCATTTTATTTCTTTCATCACCATAATCAGAAAAGTAAAAACTTTAAAAGAGAAGGCAAAAATTAACTATCACCTAATTCATCCCCATTTTAAACGCATTATTAACTTACATGGGGTGTGTAGTAAATAAAATTTTCTTAGTCTTTTACAATATACAAATGGAAAATATGAGGATTGATCATCCTATTAGACTCATTAAGAATGTACTTGTTAAAGTTAATTATTTGATTTTTCCTTCATATTTTTATATCCTCGACATGCTGAGAGAGACAAGAGCCAATAAAGAACCCCATTATTTTAGGCTAAACATTATCGAAAACTTCCAGAATGAAAATTGATGTTTATATAGAAACACTTTTAATAGAATTTGAAGGTAACCTTTTTGACTTTAACCTCTTTGGTGTCGTGAAAGATAATATCTTTTTTCATTAGAATTAGTTGCTTATTTAATTAATAAGGATTTGATTGATAATGATTATAATTTCACTGATGATTGTCATGAAAATTCATTACAAATTTCACTTGTTTGATTGTGCTAATATTTTTACTTGTGACGATTGCACGTATGATTATTTGTGCATTATATACACTAAAATTGAGGCTTCCACAAGAGGTGGTAACCATAGTGTTAGTGATAGAAAAAGGTGACAATCATCATGTTGTTGATGGCAATAAAAACACAGACAACTTCATTAATGACATTTTTCCTGATAATGTTACCATTGATATGTCCACTAATATTTCCACTTATGGGTCCTTCTACAAAAATGACTCCACCCACTAGAAAACCACATGACAATCAACTTGACATAGAGCAAAAGTCACTCCCACAACATCTGTAACATGCATATTTATTTTAACCTAGTTTACAGTTTTTTCCTTAAATAAAAATATTTTATGTATTCTTTTTCTTTTAATTTTAGAACTGGGTTTGTTATGAGCAAAATCATCATTATAGGATTATAAGTTTGTTATGATATGGTGATATCTTTGTATTTTTAGTGTGATAAGTTAATATTAAAACTAAATTGTGTATGATTTGTGATAGATTTCTATCATAGAGGGTTTTCTAACTTTATAGTTGATGGATTATTATCATTTTCTTTCTTTCTTGTATGATTTTATTCATGATTTTTAGTTATTCTAGAACTTAACATGTATCTTGTTGAAATACTTATTCACATGCATGTATTAAAGAGATCTAGGCATTTTTGTGTTCTTAAAAACTACTAGTCAAATGAGCATGGCCTACAATTATATTATGTTAAACTTCTTTGAGCCTATTTATCTCATTCTTTGTTTATTAACTCATTACAAACACACAAAAATGAAAAATAATTATATGACTCAACCTTAGGAGGTAAAGTAGCTTTGTTTTAAAATTATTATTGCTGAAAATTGTATCATGTGTGGGAAATTTTGGAAAATTGTATCATGTATAGAAGAAGAAAAGGTGTTAAAAGTGGAGAAATGATAAAGAAAAAAGTCTATTTTTTAATTTATAATTGTTTTTTATTGTTCTTTTATCCTCTTTGATTTTATAGCCTAGTTCTTCTTATGATTATCTCATCTTAATCTTGATTAAGTTATAACCATAATATTATCTTTTATATCAATATATGCATTTGGTCAAGCGTTAATGTTAGAGGTTTGTCAATCCCATGGCATACTAATTTTTATGGTATTCTTTTAGTGTAAAATATAAGCTAAACAATTAAGAAAATTGAGAGTACTTTGTCTATATCTTTTTGTTAAAGGAGTTTATTATAGAGCATTGCTACATAGTGTAGGATTAGGAATTTTTGTGAAAGACACAACACTTGTCCATTTAAAACCTTAAGGTGATATGTGAGTGGGTTATCCCACTTATATATGCTCAAGTCTCCACATTCCTATCCAATGTGGGACTATTTCTCCACTTACTCACACTTGCATTATTATTCTAACACACTCCCTCAAGTGTGAGTCCACAATGCTCCTCCACTTGTACCGTCGTTGACACCTTGCGACAAGACACTATTTCCAAGGCATTTTGATACTAAGTTGGACATTTCGATACTAATCTGGTCCCTTTCTCGAACCAAAGGCTCTAATACCATTGTTAGGAGAGTTCACTAGGGAGCATTGATACATAGTGTAGGACTAGGCACCTTCGTGAGAGACACACCACTTGTCCATCTAAAATCTTAAGGTGATAGGTGAGTGGATTATCCCACTTATATATGCTCATGTCTCCATATTCCTATCCAATATGGAACTATTTCACCACTTACTCACACTTGAATTATTATTCTAACACTCCCCCTCAAGTGTTAGTCCACAATGCTCCCCCACTTGTACCGTCGTTGACACCTTACAACGAGACACCACTTCCTGGGTATTTCGATACTAAGCCGAACATTTCGATACTAAGTTTGTCCCTTTATCGAACTAAAGGCTCATGATACCATTTGTTTGAGAGAGTTTACACTAGGAGCATTGATACATAGTGTAGGACTAGGCACCTTTGTGAGAGACACACCACTTGTCCACATAAAACCTTAAGGTGATAAGTGAGTGGATTCTCCCACTTATATATGCTCAAGTCTCCACATTCCTATCCAATGTGGGACTATTTCCCCACTTACTCATACTTGCATTATTATTCTAACATTTATTCATCTCTTGTTGTGACCATTAGCAATATCTCTTCTTCTTCATACTTTGTGATTCAAGATGCTCATCACATGTGTTTGGAAGGAAAGATTGGTTTGTCAACCTGAAACTCTCAATGAAGAACATGGTAAAATTTGCAAATGACAATACTCTAGCAGCTAAAGGTATTAGAGATGTTCTGATTATGAGGGAAGATGGAAAAAAGTCAGTAATTTCCAACGTGTTGTACATACCAGGCATGAAGAACAACTTGCTCAGTGTAAGACAGTTGGTCGAAAAGAATTGTAAAGTGTTGATCGAAAACCTGACAAGAGTCACATTCAATGTTACAATTGTCAAAAGTATGGTCATTATTCTAGTGATTGTTCAGAAAAGTGAAAGAATTAAGAAAGTGATCGGTGAATGAGTTCTTCCACTTATATATGCTCAAGCCTTCATATTCATTTCCATGTGGGACTATTTACCCACTTACTTACACTTTCATTATTATTCTAACACTCCCTCTCAAGTGTAAGTCCATAATGCTCTCCCACTTGTACCTCTGTTGACACTTTGCAACGAGACACCACTTTCTGAGCATTTTGATACTAAGTCGTACATTTTAATGCTAAACCAATCTCTTTCTCGAACCAAAGGCTCTAATATCATTTGTTAGGGATGTTCACTAGGGAGCATATATACATAGTATATAACTAGGCACCTTTGTGAGAGACACACCACTTATCCACCTAAAACCTTAAGGTGATAGGTGAGTGGGTTCTCCCACTTATATATGCTCATTGAAACCCTAAATTGGAACCTTAGTTTCCTCTTTTTTCCCGTCCATTTAGGTTATAGCAAGAATATCATACAAGACTAATTTCCCTCTATCGTTTCACATACCACTATTGATGGTCAAATGTTGATGTTTGTTATTTATATTTAATTTGATTTTATAGTTCTATTTAATTTATTTCAACCCCTTTGCTTTTTAAAAGATATTCTAAGAATTGGTTAATTTTAAGAATTCATATTTATTTTTGTTCTGACTTGAAGTAAACACTTAAGGATTTAATTCACAAAAATAGTATTTGGCTCAAATTTAAATGATTTTTTACTTTATTTTATATACAAATGTTAGAAACTGTTTTGAGTCATCCACAAGATCTACATAGAAGGCCCAATAACAAGTGTCAAAGAAGCACAAAACATATGAATCCCCCTGCTATATCATTTTTATCATTATTTGATCTAATCAAATGACAACTGGACATACGATTTCAACCTCTACAACTATATAAATATTAATTTGCACCATTTCAGGAATTCAATTCATTCCCACTCTAAAACTATTTTCCCTCATTCACTGACTTGGGCGTTGTAGTGTTAACATTACAAGTCAATCATTTCTTCACTCCACCGAAAGTCTAATCCAACATACTATAAGTTTGATCCATCACATATAAGCTATATTTTATCATTCCATCACATATCTCTAATATTGAGCAGAATAGTTGCAACATGTCTCTTCGTGATAGATTCCAATCATTAGTCTTCTTCTCACAAAGCACTAATCTCTTTATTAAACATATCAGATATTGAGCTCAGAAAGCCATGGTAAAATTGAATATTTCTTTATCTGCTTCTTTACATTATGCATTTTTTATGGCCATTGACGGTAACATAGTGTAATACAGTGGGAGAACTGACTTGGATGTTTTACGTTTTATCGCAATTGTTGCGGATAGCAAGAGTCACTGTCGAATTTTCTTTTATCCAATAAAGGAAATGGGGAAAAGAATAGGAAAGACCTTTTGAGGATTTTCTTGAGTTCAGGGGGATAGTTTATGAAAAGGGAAAGTGTTAGCACCCTTTTCATCTGTAGTTATCTACGGGCTCTTAGTTGCTAGCTCACTTTTGAAATGCTTTTGTGAATGTGTTTGTTTGAAAATATTTTGAAAAGCGCCATCGTTGGGCAGACTTTGTAATGATTCTCGTCTCCATAAGAATGCATACAAAATGTTGCCTTTGAAAATATTTCAAGAGAGTGTTGGTGTGTTGAAAGTTATTGGTTTTGAAATGTTTGTGAGCAAGCAACTACGAGCATTCTACCTACTCAAAAGAAAGTATTTGTTCTTTTCCTCCTCCTTTAGATAGTTCTATCTTACCATTAGTTAGTAAGAAACCTTATCATTGGATGTGAAAGGACAAGCGTGGGTCATCGTACAGTCATAGAAGGCAACATTGTAGGATACCTTAGCAATTGTCGTAAGGGACTAAGATCATTTACCGAAGTCAATATCGAAGGATCATCGAGGGACTATGATCTTGTAATTGAGGGTCTTTGTAAAGTATCCCACATTCGAGGGACATGATTATTTTAATCTAAGGCAACAAGTGTGGGTTAACCCTAGAGGTGCATCTGTGCAAAGTGTATTGTTTTCATTTATTTTGTCTTGAATTAGGGTTGTCTATTTGTTTGATTTTAAGTCTTATCATACAAACCCTAATTACTAGCAATAATATGGAAAGCAGTAAATTATGAAATTTAAAAGTCCTATGTTATTACAATACTTTAGGGAATGGGGGATACAAATTACAAATGGGGGTGATAACTAAAGCAAACCCTAATTACTATTACAAGGCTTTGCCAATTACATAAAGTATAGTGCGAAATAATAGAATGTACAAAAAATTCAAAGATGAAGAAGAGAGAAAAGAAATTTGTTTTTGTGGCTTTTGCGGAAAAAGGTTCTAATTAACCTAATTTAACTAATTATTTCTGAAAAGAAGTTAATTTATTATCAAAACCAAAAGTCTAAGTTAAAATAAAATTAAACAAAAACCAGAGTCTAGTTTAGTTTCAATTAATTTAAGAAAGAAAATATTTTTTAGGGTTTTTTATTATTTATAAAATAAAATAAGGTAAAGATAAAAGAAAAAAGTTTTAGTCTATTTATCTAAGAAAATATATTTTGATTATTTTTTATTAGAATTAAAAATAATAAAATAAAATAAAAGAAGAAAATAAAATAAAATAAGAAATATAAATTAAAGGGTCAGGGGGTTTGAAAAGAAAATGTGTGTGAAAAGTAGCATTTTGTTAGGCCCGAGGTTGTTTTTGAAATCAGAAAATAAAAACAAAATATAAAGAAAATGTAATGGGCTGGCGCGTTTCTAGTAAGAGAGGGGGTGAGAGATAGTAAATTGAAATAGGACCAGTCAGGGGAGGCCGAAGCGCGCTGTCAAACAAAAAAAAGAGTCAAAATAATATGAAAAAAATAACAAAACGGACGTTGGGGCTCGAGGTCCTAAAGGTGAAAGGCTGATGCCTTAACCACTAGGGTGATGATACATATGTTGATTTATACAAAACCATCACATTATATTATAAACGTGCTTCTGACTGGGCACTTCATCTTCTTCCTCACGCCATAACCAGAACAACAAATTTCAAATTCGTATCTTGCTCATTTTTCAATCATTTCAAAAATTGTAAACATCAAACTTGTTAGAAATTTCACCACGATTTCAAATATGTAAATAACTTAAAATATGGATCAAAGATAAGCACGAATTTTATCTAGTACCAAATTTGACCAAACTTTTTCAGAAAGTTCAAACTCAAAATTCTTCATGCTCAGGCAATATAAATGATTTCTAAGGACATGGTTAATTTCAGGGCTATGATGTCTACATTTTATATTTTAAAATCAAAACCAAATGATGCTTATATGAAGAGATGGAAATTCAGAAAACTCACCTTGCAAATGGAGACCGTGTTTTAAGTTTGGGCACTTTTCCAAGTGTTGTGATGATTTGGTTAGCTTCAATGGACCTCTAGGAAGCTAATACAATGCTTACCTTGGATTGAGAGTGGCTGTATTGCTCCAGAGAAGTCAATGTGCAGGTTACTATTTTGAAAATGAAGAATGGTGATGGAGGTGTTACAGCCGTGTAACAAGTGTTTGGTTAGGTCCTAAATGATATATAGATGCCCGGTGATTGATTTTGAGGAAGAACGCACGAGTGAAATAAGAGTTTGAGGTGTGAGGTCAGAAATGGCACAAAAATGATGTTTTGATGCAATTCTGAGTTTGAGGGAGTTTGAGGGAGTTTCAAGGCTTGCAATTTCATGTCCTTAGCTTGTAAACAATGTCTCAATTTATAGGTTTAAGGACATGAGATGATCAGAATCACAAGATCACATGTTATGGATTTTGACTTCTTTTTGAAGCAACCTTGACAAATATGGTTTTAAGGCAAGGTACAAAGCTTATAGGGTGGCTAGAAGCTTTAAACATGTTTGCTCTGATCTTGTAGATGAAGTTTGTGCAGAAGGAACAAGTGCAAATCTCAAGATAAGTTGACTTTGTGATTAAAGCAACTTTTCAAGAATGGCAATGGTGCCTTTGTGCCATAAATTGAAATATAGCTTGGATAAAGGTTCAAACACTTGGAAAAGGGCTCAATGAGCTGTGTGAACTTCTGATCATGGATAGATTTTCAAGTTATAAGGCCTACAAAGTAATATTATGCAACATAGGTTTGGGTTTTGGTTATGTGTTCATCATCAAAATGACTTGTAATTCAAGAATGGATGCCCAACTTCTTGCCTTCGATTCTCTTAGATCAAGAATGATCTCTTCAAGTTCTTAGACATTTTGGAAATCTTGAAATATTATATACAACCTTCATGTTGACCCTTTTAGCTAAATCATCTTGGATCTAGGTTAAAATTGGTCAAGAAGTTAGGTCCAAAATCTGCCTAAACTTGTCAAAATTTTCTCTAAGTGTTTTATGAAAAATATCATGACTTCATGGGCTTATATCTTCAAATATAAGCATTTTTTGGACATCAATACTCTAATAAAATGTTGTAGAATTCATCAAAATCTACAACTTTCATGTTGAAAGTTTTCTTGGAATCATCTTGTATCTTGGTGAAAAAAGGTCATGAAGTAATGAATATATCAAGTATAAAATGTACTTAGAAAATTTTCTAAGTCTTGAAAACTTTGACTTTTTGTGGACTTTCATGATTTTCTTGATTCCTGTTGACCAAGTTTGATATTATTGAGTATCTTGATGAATCTTGATCTTTAAAAATCAATATTTATCAAAAAGTCAAAGTTTGACTTTTGGTGTATCAGTTGACTTTTCATCAGTTGATCCAAAACTCAACTATCAATCTATTGATCTTGGGAAATGACTTAAGTCATGAAATTAGGTCAAAATAATGTACTTTAATCCTTGATATCATACCTCAAAACATTAAGTCATGTGTTAGGTCAGAAGTCAATGACTGGTCATTCCCAATCAAAATCCTAATTTTGACTATTTTGCCCTTTTGATGATTTGAACACTTTTCTTGAGGAATTATGATCAAACCTTGATCAATTGATAAATATGACTTCAAAGTATTGATATGGGCCAAAAATCTTGAAGTTTGACTGTAGGTTGACCACAGTTGACTTTTTACCCAATATAGCTGATTTTCAGTCATTTGATCAATTGACTGAGCAAATTTTTGATCCAAGACTTGAAACTTGGCATGAGTATTCTTGGAGACCCATAATGAACCATGAAATACTTTTGAGTGATTATAAATCCCATTTCCCTTGTGAAAACCAAAACCCTAATTTGTGGCCTCAATGCTTAGGAGATGAGTTTGTCTGATCAGTTCTTGAGAATCCTTGAGCATTGGAGATCCTTTGTGAGAAATGTCTTGAGAAAAGAGAGGGAAATTTTTGGGTACAATAGCTAACCCTGTTCAATCTTCTTAAATCTGAAGAGTTAGATTGGTGTGTCCGTCATTCGTGACTTGAAGGTAGAAGATGATTGAACACTAAAGTGCCCAGAAATTTGCACTCGTGTATGCACAAAGTAGTGTTGTTGGTTTAATATTGGGAATGGGCTAAAAGATGTCATTTGAAGAGACAATGGAGAGTTGTCAGATATGGGCTTATAGATTCCACCCAAAGTAATTGTTTATATATTTTAGACTAAATCTAAATTTTACTTCTACTGGAAAAAGCATCACGGTAAACCTGGTGACAATTTAAACTGAAACAGTACATGTCCTTCGCCTGTTTTTAACTGGAGGAATTAATTCTAAACCAGAAGAGATCTTTAGTTTGCCTTTCTTTAACTGGAAGAAGTAAATCTAACACTAGAACAGGTCCTTAATTTGTCTGTCTTTAAATGGAAGAAATAAATCTAAACCAGAAGAGGTCTTTAGTTTGCTTGTATTTAATTAGAATAAGTAAATCTAACACCAAAAGAGGTCATTCGTATGCCTGTCTTCAGCTGGAAGAAATAAATCTAAACCAGAAGAGGTCTTTAGTTTGCTTGTCTTTAACTGGAAGAAGTAAATCTAACACTAGAAGAGGTTCTTTGTTTGCCTTCCTTTAACTAGAAGAAGTAAATCTAAACCAGAAGAGGTCTTTCGTTCGCTTGTCTTTAACTGGAAGAAGTAAATCTAAACCAGAAGAGGTATTTGTAGATCTAAACCAGAAGAGGTCTTTCGTTCTCCTGTCTTTAATTGGAAGAAGTAGATCTAAACCAGAAGAGGTCTTTTGTTCGCCTGCCTTTAACTGGAAGAAGTAAATCTAAACCAGAAGAGGTCTTTCGTTCATAGGTTGATTTTTTCCTGAAGAGGAAAAGGGTTAACCGTATACGATATCATGATGTATAAAATGCATTGTGTAACGATATTCTCAAAATAAATGAGATTGTGCTATATGTTTTGTATGCATATGTCATGACGTATGAATGTTTTTGAAATGTATCTTTGTCTGAGAAAATAAATCCATGACTATTGTTGTGGATGAAGAGTATGTATATCTTCAACTTTGTCTAGAATACTTCCGTTGGGGATTCTTGTTTGCTGTTTGAGGAAACTCTGTAGGGGATGTTGATTTCTGCTTGGGGAGTAGAGTTCAAGAACCTTGGTTGTCCATTACTATACTAGGGAATTTAATTCTAATATACACTGACTGGGGATAAAAGAGATGATTAAACTTCTAATTTATCTGGGGAGAGTAAAAGTTAACTGGTATTCTGGTCGGACTCTAGGTTTTACAGCAACTTATTAGGGACAGCGGCAACCCTACTGGGGAAGAAGAGTTTTGTCAATGTTTTCTTGTAGTCTGAGGAATAGACTCAAGCTGGGAAGATGGTAGTTTGTTGGGGAAATAAACCCTATTGAGGAAGATAATGGGGAAACAAATTCTTCTGGGGAAGAGCTATGCAAGGTTTCTCTTTCAGTTTTGGAAGGCCAAACTCGTCTGGGAAAGAGAATTTCCAGAAGATATGCTGATTGGAACTCCGAAAGGAAATTATGGAGAATGTAAGAATTTACTCTGTGGGGATGTATGGGCAGCATGGGTGTTATCCTGGCTCATAGAGTAAGTATTTATTACTATTCTTATCCGTATATTTGTTAACATTTAATCATGTTCATATGCATATGTTCATTCAATTTTAGTCATTGGACATTTTTGCAATCAAAACAGAAAAAACAAAAAGTTTGCACTTCAAAGTAAATTTGTATTGATAATTTTCCTATAAACAGACGTTTATGTACAAAGAGACTGAAATCCTACTAAGAGGAATTCATTGTGAAATGAAAAGAATACAAAGTGAAAACAAATACATATAGCCATGTGGAAGTGATCTTATTGGGTTCCAACTCTGTTATTGCCCATATGTCTTCGAACATTATCCCTTGTCGTTGGAAGAAGTTGATTGAATTGATCTTGTACCATTTGAACTTTGACCTTGGTAGTAAAGTTGGCTGTAGTGATCCAACAGGACATAGTCGTACGCTTTTAACCCTTAACTTTTACCTGGATAGCCCTTTCGGGTTTTCAGTCCAGCAGGATACCCTTTTTTTCCCAAGCCGCCCTTACGGGTTTTTTGACTTGCCGGGTGTACAATCTTTTGTATATATCACTAATTTTTGCCTGAACCCTTTTGGTTCGTTAGGATTCCCTTATTTTTGCCTAGGTGTGTCAACCTAGCGGGTCGTTCTTATGCGTAGTATTTTTTTTCCATATTTGCGTTCACAGGGTGCGGGAAATCTTCACCGTCCATAGTGGTTAACATCATGGCACCGCCAGAGAATAATTTCTTGACCACAAATGGTCCTTCGTATGTGGGAGTCCATTTTTCCCTGGGATCGCCTTGTGGTAGAATGATGCGCTTTATTACCAAGTTACCAGCCAGGTATACTCAATGTTTGATCTTCTTGTTAAATGCCTTGATCATACATTTTTAATACATTTGACCATGACAAACAACAACCAGCCTCTTTTCATCGATCAATGTTCAACTGATCCAACCTAGTCTGAATCCATTCGTCTTCGCCTAAGTATGATTCTTTCATAATCCTTAGAGAAGGAATATGAACTTCGACAAGCAGGACAACTTTCATGCCGTAGACTAAAGAGAATGGGGTTGCCCCAGTTGATGTTTGCGTTGAGGTACGATAGCCATAAAGAGAAAATGGTAGCATCTCGTGCTAGTCTTTATAGGTAACCACCATCTTTTGCACAATCTTCTTTATATTTTTGTTGTCATCTTCCGCTGTGCCATTTATCTTAGGTGTGTATGGAGAAGAATTGTGATGCTTGATCTTGAACTGCGTGTAGAGTTTAATAATCATAGCATTGTTGAGGTTGGTACCACTGTCAGTGATAATACTTTCAGGGATGCCATACCTACAAATGAGGTTATGTTTGATGAATCGGGCTACAACATTCTTGGTAACTGAGGTAAACAAAGTCGCCTCGACCCATTTGGTGAAGTAGTCAATAGCGACGAGGATGAAACGATGTTCATTAAATGCAATGGGATTTATTTCTTCGATCATATCAATGCTCTGCATCGCAAATGGCCATGGAGCAGTCATGACATTTAAAGGTATTGGAGGCACGTGAACCTTATTGGCATAAATCTGGAATTTATAGAAAGTCCTCGAGTGGTGGTAACAATCAGTTTCCATAGTCGACCAATAGTAACCATCCCTCATAATCTTCTTGGCCATAGTATGTCCACTGGAATGAGTTCCGAAGATGCCTTCATGCATATCCTCCATAATTTTCTATGTTTCCTTCTTGTCCACATGGCGGAGTAGAGTTGAATCTTGGTTGCGCTTGTACAAAATCCCATTGCTTAGGAAGAACTTGGATGAGAACCTACGCAGGAATTTCTTATTGTTGATCAAAGCTTCCTCGGGATATTCTTGTGCTTCAAGGTACCCTTTCACCTCATGGAACCAAGGATTCTCCTTATCAGTGCCAATCTCACAACAATGTGTCGGTTTATCGAATATTTCGATAGTAATTATGGGAGCTTCGTTGTCCCAATTGACTTTGAACATGGATGACATAGTCACTAAGGCATCTGCCAACTGATTTTCTTCCCTAGGGATATGTTCAAAGGTTACCTCTTCAAAGTACGGGATCAAGGTTAGCCCAAGCTCTTTTTAAGGGATCAGATTTGGATGTTTGGTATCCCACTCTCCCTTAACTTGAATGATCACCGAGGTCGAATCTTCGTATATGCTTAAGAATTTGATTCTTAGGTCAATAGCAGCCTTTAGACCTAAGATGCATGCTTCATACTCAGCCATGTTGTTTGTATAGTCAAAGTAGAGTCTGGAAGTGAATGGTGTATGGAAACCTTCGGGAGAAATGATCACAACACCAATTCCGTTACCCAATGCATTGGAAGCTCCATTAAAAACCATAGTCCATCGGGATCCTTGTTCAGGTCCTTCATACGGTCCAGGCTTTGCACAGTCGGTTATCAACATGATATTCTCGTATGGGAATTCAAAGTTCATGGATTGGTAGTCATCAACATCTTAATGAACCAAATGATCTGTCGGTACACTTCCTTTGATTGCTTTTTGTGTAGTATATTAGATGTCATATTCAGTCAAGATCATTTGCCATCTAGCTATTCGTCCGGAGAGAGCTGTTTTCTCAAAGATATACTTGATGGGATCCATCTTAGAGATCAATAGAGTAGTATGAGTCAACATATATTGTCTTAGTGGACGAGCAGCCCATGTAAAAGCGAAACAAGTTTTCTCGAGCAATGAATATCTTGTTTCACAGTCGATAAACTTTTTACTAAGGTAGTATATTGCATGCTCTTTTCGACCAGACTCGACACATTGGCCTAGCACACACCCTATTGAATTCTCTAATACAGTCAAGTACATGATCAGAGGTCTTCCTTCAACTGGAGGCATTGGGATTGGAGGTTCTTGTAAGTACACCTTGATCTTGTCAAAAGCTATTTGGCATTCGTCATTCCATCTGACTACTTGATCTTTCTTCAACAGTTTGAAGGTTGGTTCACAAGTAGCGGTTAAGTGAGAGATAAATCGGGCAATATAGTTGAGTCATCCTAAGAAACCCCTAACCTCCTTCTCGGTACACGGAGCTGGCATTTCTTGTATTGCTTTTGAATTTTATAGGATCAACTTCAATACCTTTTCCACTGACAACGTAGCCTATGAGTTTTCCAGATCTCACCCCGAAGATGCATTTGTTGGGATTCAGCCTCAGCTTGTAGTTATTCAACCTTTCAAATAGCTTGTGCAGGTGATCAAGGTGCTCTTCCTCAGTCTGGGATCTTGCTATCATGTCATCAACATAGACTTTTGTCTCGTGGTGGATCTTGTCATGAAACAAATCCACCATAGCCCGTTGATAAGTTGCACCTGTATTCTTTAGCCCAAAAGGCATGACTTTATAACAGAAGGTGCCCCACTGTGTAACAAAAGTGGTTTTTTCCATGTCTTCGGGTGCCATTTTGATTTGGTTGTAACCTGAGAAACCGTCCATGAAGGAGAACACTTTATGTTGAGCAGTGTTGTCAACCAAGATATCAATATATGGTAGAGGAAAATCATCTTTTGGGACTTCCCTATTTAAATCCCTATAGTACATACGCATACGGACCTTTTCGTCTTTCTTAGGCACTGGAGCAACATTTGCAACCCATTGAGAGTATGGTGTCACTGCCAAGAAATCTTTATTGAACTGGTTCATTACTTCATCCTTGATCTTCTCAAATATATCTGGCCGCATGTGATGAACCTTTTGTTTGATTGAAGGACAACCCTCTTTCATTGGCAGGCGAAAACTACGATATCAGTATCAAGCCCCTGCATATCTTTGTATGACCAAGCGAACACCTCAACATAGTTATGTAACATTTGAACCAATCTGCCCTTGACATTGTCTTCCAGGTTGGTGCCAATCGTGACTTCCCTCTTATCTGCCTCAGTACCCAAGTTTATCACCTCAACTGGTTCTTCGTGCGGTTCAATGGCCTTTTCCTCTTGTATCAGGAGTTTGGCGAGTTCCCCAGGTATCTCACAATCTTCTTCACCTTCGTCTTCGGCATGATAGATTAGATTTTCAAAGTCATAGATGGAAATAGCAGAATTGTTGTAAATGAGATCTGGAGTGGATGTGGATCTGCAAATGTGTGTGTGTGCATGTAAGCTCACATGGCTATTTGAAAATTTAGTAAAGTAAAGAAAGATAAGGAGCGCAAAATTTGAATGCAAAATAGTCCAATGTTTTCATTAAAATGAGCATATTACATATGAAAATGACAAACCCTTAACATGTGGACCATTATGCCCCGAGCAAGGCACATGGTTTAAAGTCATTGTTTTTAGAGGAAATTACATACAAATTTCTCAAAGCAATAAAAACAGGAAATGGCAATTACTCCTAGCTGAAGGACATTGAGATGAAGTCTTTGGTCTTCCAGTTGTTGAGTCCTCCATCAGCAATTGGGTAGATCAAGTCGTCCCAGTCAATGTCACTATCAGAGTCTCCCAGAGCATTAACTTCATTGTTGTTAATACAAAGAGGTGGTTTCCCAGCACGAGTATGTTGAACCTCTTTCTGAGCCTTGGAAGTGAAGCCCAACCCAAATTTGGTTGACTTGTAGGGTATATCAGGAAGTTGTTCCCAAATGGTGTAACCTCCATCTTCAACAACAACACGAGCATCCTTGAGAGAGGCCATTCTTGGTGTATCTTTAGCAGCTTTGGGAGTGGCCGGAGTGACCTTGGAAACAATAATCATTGGAGGGAGCACTTCAAATGCTTGACAGGGGGTTTCAATGAATTCGCCATCCATTTCAACATATTTGAAAGAATTCAAATGACTGATCATGAACTCCTCCACTCCACAGACTATGACAATTTTTCGTTTGACCAGGTACTTTAGCTTTTGATGTAGTGTGGAGGTAACCGCACTTGCCCCATGAATCCATGGGTGTCTGGGCAAGCAAGAATAGGTCGGGCAGATATCCATCACATAGAATATTGAGTTGAAGACTTGAGATCCAACTTTGATGGGAAGATCAACCTCTCTATGGACCATTCTTTTCGACCCATCAAAGGCTCTTACCATGATATCACTTGGTTTCAGCCCCAACTCCTCACAGTCCAATCTGTCCAAAGCACCTTTCGGTAAAACGTTGAGGAGAGATCATGTGTCCACTAACACATGTGCTAAAGTGGTACCTTTACACTCAATAAAAACATGTAGATCTTTGTTGTGATTCTTCCCCGTCAGATTCAAATTTGCATCTGAAAATCCCAAACCGTTATCAGTAGTCAGGCTTGCTACATAGTTTTCAAATTGGTAAGCAGTAGTTTCTTTTTGGACATGTGCATTTTTCAGGAATTTTATCAAGGCTTGGGCATGTGCTTCAGAGCATAGCAACAAAGACATCATGGATATCTTCGAGGGTGCCTGTCTCAGTTGATCCACTATCTTGAAGTCACTTTTTTGGATAATTTTTAGAATCTCATCAATCTCTTGGCTAGATGTGTCTTCAATATCTTTTGTGGGCATCTCCGTCTGAGCAGGCTCAGCCATTTTTTCCTTTCCTCGAGTATCAGCAACAGGTTTAGTAGCAAAAATGAGAATGGGTATTGTAGTAGTGGTTGTCGGATGAGAGATCTCCGGAGAGAATATCCTTCCTATCCTAGTGACTTTACTTGATCTAGCAATGTTTGTAATGTCGGTATCTTTGTTTTCAATAATCCATGGCTCTTTTTTGATACCATGATAATACACTTCCGCCCCATAGTTCCATGTCACAGCCTTGTCAGAAGAGTAGGGGACTGGCCCTAGTGTAGTGATAATCAAGGGAGTTATTCTTGGTTCAGCGGGGATCCTTATAGGGCCTTTGGAGGTGATCCTAATAGGAGTGTTTGAAATGGTAATTATGGACACGTCTTCAAACTCTTGAGATACACTTTTGGTCAAACTTTTCACAGATGGAGTTTTCTCAAATAGAATTTCATGGCTATCAATTATGTGTTGGACACCTTTTCTCAGCCATGTACAACCATTAATTTGGGAAAGCCCTTTTGAAGCATCAACATCATTTTTACACCTTAAGCTTCATAGATTTAGGAATTCGATCCTGATACCCCCTATATCGTGGCCTTAAAATTTTCATTCTTAAATCCTTGAATAGTTTATCCTAGCAGTCATCTCTGGTCTAAGCATGCTCTACGTAGGGGACCGAAGAGAAGTGAATGATCTATATGCTATGTTCTTATTATTAACTACAACCCCGAGATAGGTGACCCTCACAAAGTCATTTAACTCAACAAAAGTTTTATGTTGAAAAATAAAGCAAAAGCAAAAGCAAAAGAAGAAGAAAAAGAAAAAGAAATTTTTTTACCCATCTTTAGTTGGTTCAGAGGTATCTGGTGCTGAACTTGGTAGGGCGGATTACGATTCGATCCCCCACAACTATAAATGGGTCAATAAAAGTGGTTACACCAACTTTTTGTACCAGAGCCCTGCGTTTTATGATCAGAATCACTATCTGGTCACTTTACTATGAGCATGTACGAATAACGGGCTTAATGTGATTGTGCCTGAATGAAAAAGGATTTGAAAAAAGGAAAAATATAGGCCTAAGCATAGTGGCATGATATGGATTGGTTCGTAAAAGAATGAAGCTTATGTCCCTTTTACGAAAGAGTGTCACTACAATATCCTTGGTTTGAATCAGTCAGTACCTATCAATACATCCCTGTTTTAATTCCAGAGGCCCCTTGCAACCCAACTTGTTCACTAACATCATTTTTCTTCTTAATCTATTTAGAGTTTTTTCTTGAGGACAAGCAAAGGTTTAAGTGTGGGAGAATTTGATAACACTTACTTTACACTTGTTTTTGACTCTAATTTCACATGTTATTTAGGTTTTTTATTATTATTTTCTCGTATTATTCCTATCTTTTGTTTCTTTTTCAGGTATTTCAATTATCCAGAGCTCCCCTAAAGAAATGAAGGAAAACAGGCTGAAAAACAGGAGTTTAGGTCAAATTTGCACCCATGGCGTCCACCATGGCGCCAACCATAGGGTAGGTGATCAGGACTTTATAAGTCTATTGGGATACTAACTGCAAGTATACAGTTTAGTCGTTCTAGTTTTAAATGATTATTGAACCCACAGAGACTGAGGATCAATCGCATACGATCTAATGTTACAATTGTTTAACTAAGCGATGAATATTTGTTTTGGGGGGAAAAAGAGTTTAATTAAAAACAATAGTAATAGCTATACCGGTATGTGATAGTCAGACTTCGTGAACTCAGTGAATCGCTTGACATATAAATTATTTCGGTAAAAACGAATTGTTTAAAAACCTGAGACATACACTCTCGTGTTCATGAAATAAGTTATGCTACTAAACCTAGTGGATGCACTTTAAATTTAATAACACTTTTTGAAAACAACTTGAGTTTAATTAATTTGTTAAAACACTCTCGTGTATTTAAAAATTAATGTTTCGTTACCACTATCTGGGTCGAACCCCAGCTCTCGCATGCAGGTTCTTGCCTTAATTAATTTCCCACTCTCGTGGCAAAATCGTGTTAAATATCCTTTCACTCTCGTGACAAGGGTAGTTAAATTAAATATGGAAATTGGAAACCAGAAATTATTTATAAAAGTTTTTAGCCAAGTTATCACCGAATTCCTTCGGTGCTTAGGAGTCACATACTGGTACAAACGAAATTAGCCAGACATAATATATTTAATAACCTTGCAACGTGAAATACAATTCATAAAAACAACTAACATAGCATTAGAATAATAAAAACCAATTGCATAAAAACCTGTAAATATGTTGCTGTGGTAATCTTAGGTGCGTACAATATCCTTGCGATTAATTGAAATATATTACCGTGTTAATCCTTAGATGAAGAATTAACACTTTTGGAAACTAATTTGGGAAACTGAACGTACAATGGGTATATTGGTTCAAAAGCAAATAAAACAACATAATGCAGAAAGGAAAAAGTTTGGCTCTATAGTAAAAAATCTCTGACCATGTTCCATTAAAATGCCTCCTATTTATAGAAGAGGATTTTTGCAGTTAAGAGAATTTAGGAACATGGACTTACACTGCTTGAGTGGAGAAAGACTCGGACTGATAGTTGCTGAAGTTGAGAAATTATAGGAGAATAAAACATCCATAACGTTGCCCACATCTTCTGTTTTGCATGACACTGAATTACGCGTGCGACGGTCGTCAGGAGGAGGTGACGGTTGTAATGCGCTTAAATAGCCTGTTACGTTTGTCAATGATGTGTGACGAGCGTTCTTCAGGCTGTGAGCGCGTTACGCTCGTAATGGAGGTGTGACGGTCGTCACAACAACAAACTTTGTAGATTTTTGCAGATTGGTTCTTTTTCTTCTGATTTTTTTGGTTGGCTTCCTTCATGTGATCCTTTTTCACTAATTTGATTTGAAACATGTTGTACCTGTGAAAAGACACAAAAACTCGGAACAATCGGGAGTTAAACGAGTTAATGTATTATGAAAATCAGAAAAAAATGTAGTAATTATATGATATGATTTCTCGTTATCAAATTCCCCCATACTTAAACCTTTGCTTGTCCTCAAGCAAATAGTCATTTAGAAAGATCGTACAAGTTTTATCAAGTGCACATGCATGACATACCTTTGGTTTTTAAAGCAATTACGAGAAATCTTCGTCAGTTCGGCCGATACTTAAGTGAAACACTAACGATACGCTAATGAAACAAGCAATAAGCTAAGTCGTGGACTTCCATTTCAAACAAACTGTCCAATGGTTCCGTTATAATTCTGCCAAGAGTTTCTCGTATCTATTTCACCCGGTTTTGTTCTAGCACAATCATATTAAGCCCTTTGTCTTAGCAAGCACGTAGTAGAGTAACTGGTTAGTGACTTTGATCCTTTTACACGGGGTCTGGTACACGAATGTGGCAACCCTACATATGTTATCCAAATTGGAGGTTGTGGGGGATCAAGCCGTAGCACGCCCTACTAAGTTCAGAACCAGATACCTCTGAACCAACCAACAGTGGACTCCTTCATTATTTGCTCATCTCTTATATGCGACCTTGTATTTTGGTGCACAAAATTTTCTTTCCTTTTTAGAAGCGAGATAAGAAGGATATTTCATTGATCAGACATCAAATACTTATATTCATCGGTTCCCCACGTGGTTTGTGTCAAGACGGTGCTCACTGCTAGTATAAACTACTAACGGGTTACTTTAGAACTAAAACTCAAGATATAGGTATAATGGTTATTGAAACGGATCGCGTAAGTAAGAAGTCTAAGGTGTCATAACCGTATCGATCTTGTTGAATTGTTCTCGGCTTCCTCAACTGGGATTTCATTAAGATAGGTATGTCGGGCTAATGCGAAGATAAAGTAAAAATTTCCGGTATGGATAAATAAAGCGGGGAAGAATTTAAACTGGGAAATATCGTAAGAAAATTACTTGTTTATGGTAGATGGAAAGGTAACTCTCCCACACTAAATCTGACATTGTCCTCAATGTTGCGGTATATAGGCGGGGAAATACAAATACAAAAACAAACAGAAAGGAAACGAAACAGAAAAAGTAAACTACTTAGAAAATAGAAAGAAAAAAAACTACTGATGGCCACATCCTTTACTCCTGATGCATGATCACCTGGTAGGAGTGGCTTCGGTGTCAGTGTCCTAGTAGCCAAGGGTGCTGACGTCCAAACTTAAGGCGTTAAGTTCAGACAGGGCCTCGTCCAACCTCTCATTCATGCTCCGTTGGCCAGTCAAAATCTGAGTGTTTTGTGCGCATGAATACTCATATTGTTCCTGTTGTCTTCTTTCAAGTGCGGCACTCATTTGATTTTGCTGATGGATGGCGCGGAGAACGTCTTCAAGAGTAAAAGGAGGTGGTGCAGATGAAGGTCCTGGAATTTCGTGGACGGGGGCAGCACTGTCCATCTCTTCTTGCATTTCGTCTGCGGGGGCATTAGGCTGGTCTTCATGAGTAGGAACACGCCCCTCGGGAGCTGCAGGATCGAATAACCAGCTAACTCTGTTTTGTGGATCGATTTGGTCCCTGCAAGCAAAGTAATGTTATGATAAACAATGTTTATGATCACAGGATGGAATCTGCCATCCTCCCGCTCATAAATGAGGTGTGCGGCCTTGCAGTTGTCCAGAGTCAGCAATGTCGGTGCCATAGAAGGCATATCTGTGAGAGCGGCACCATAATTCAGGGCTATGGCAAGAGAAGTGACAATCACTCCGAAATAGAAGGGTTTTCTGCCTCTAGCACAAATGGAGTGAATATGGGCCAATAAAAATGGGGTGGCGTTGATCTTCTGGCCGGTGAATGCGCAATGCATGAAGAAGAGCTCCTTGGAGTTGAGCTTGTGATTGTTGTCTCGGAAGAAGATGGTGTTGCAGAGAATGTGGTGAAAGTATCAGATAGCCGGATTATGAATATGCGTGGCGTTGAGGTGGTCGTAATATCCGGCACGAATGTTCGTCATACTGTGCCATAAATTAAAAGCTTCCTCGCCGAAATTATCCGGAACCCGGAGGTGGACACCTTCTTCAGAACAGAAACCGAGCAGACGTGCGATATCAGTTTGGGACAGCTGATGCTCAGTGCCAAACATACGGAATTTGGCTATGCCTGAGAGTTGGTTTGTGGCACCAGTGGGAGTAATGTATGCAAAGGAACTCAGAAAATCCAAGGTGAGAGTTTCGTAGATGGGTTGCGGTTCACGGCACAGGTTCCATAAGTTCACATTCTGCAAAAGTTGTCGGACGTTGTCTAGCAGTCCCAAATTCCTCAAACAATCAAGGTCAACATACTGAGTAGGTTGAAGACCGTGGCGTTGGAACTTCTAGAATTTGAGTCGTTGGGTTTCACCTTGCTCGCCGGCTCTGAAAGTGAGATTGGGGATTTGCTGGTTGTTGGCCATACTGCATGCAAGATATTTAATCGTAAAAATGGTTTGGACTGTGTATTGAGTAGTGGGTTGATGGAGTTTAAGTGTTGGAGTGGGAATTTAAGAAAAAATTTGAATGGGTACTGTTAAGGTTTTGGGAAAAAGGGAAGAATGAATGGAAAGTGGAACGACTTCTGTAATAGCAGAATCTGATATTGAGCGCGTGTGACGGTCATCACATTGGGATGACGGGCGTAACACGGTGAAACGCGTGTTACGCTCGTCATGGGGACGTTACGAGCGTTACAGATTCAAATAATTATATTCATGAAATGAACAAAACACTTTAATTTCCAGACATTATAACACAATAACTCAACACAGTAAACATGCAGAATATTTCCAACACACATCGTATGACAAAATTTTACAAAAAATATGAACAGTGAATTTAATATCTGATGTAACACAGTAAAATTAATGAAAATGAAAAATAAACTGAAATTGAAATAGAATGTATGTTTCTAAAAAATTGTAAAGAGTAAACTTGTTTAAAATGAAATAATAGCAGTAACGACAATAGAATTGAAACTTGATGAATAATTGAAATTTCATTAACTAGTAAAATTGTTTGGAATTTGAAACAAATAATAACTAAATGCACATAATAATAATAAAATATTAAAACTAGGTTCCTCCCCCACACTTAAACTAAACAGTGACCTCACTGTGTACATAAATGCAAGAACAGAACAAATTAGCATAACGACGGAAACTCCTAGCCACGATGAGTAGAAAACAGATGTTGGTGAATGAAATCCAGTTGGTCAGTTACCAAATCCATAAAAGTAATGAAATCCACATGTAAAGATGTAAGTTCACCCCATATTCCGATTATTTATGTATTCAAAGAGTCGAGGGTGATAGTAGGTGGAGGTGGTGGTGGTATCTCGGGAGCTGGGAAGGTGGACTCAGTGGAAACTACAGGCTGATCCCATGGGTCAGGAAACTGGTGGTATCCAGGTGGTGTTTCAGGATCGGATTCTTCAGCATCTGGAGAGGTATTTGGGACTTCATAGATGTCAATAGTGGAAGGAGATGAAGGCGGTGTAGGAGGATGGTGGAGATTAAAAAGCCAATTTGCTCTGTTGTGGACACTAGTAATAGGATTTGGGAGTACAAACTGGTGAACAGTTTCATGGTTAATCAGCAACTCAAATTCATTTGGCCCAAGGTTTCCTATAAAACTAGTGTTGAAGCAAAATTCAATATTCATTGGCTTAATCCCATAGTGCGGATTTGATCCTAACATAGGCCTTCGGAGTCCAATGGCATTGGAGATCATAGTAACTAACCCACCTATGAGGATTGGGGCATTTGGTGTTTGGATAATACGTTCCATATTAGCAAGCATATAGGTGGCACCATTTACTGGACGGTTCTGCGAAGCACAATACATGATGAAAAGCTCATCACGTGACACAGATGTAACATTCTGCTCTTTTTCGAAAAGGGTGTGGGCAATGATCTTATGGAAGTACCTAATAGCAGGGTTATGGATGGACTCCAAGTAAAGGTCATTTGGCTCAGGATGGTTGTTTCCAGCAATGCTACCCTAGAAGTAATCAAGGTCAGTATCTAGCAATAGGTCTTCTTGGGTCATGGTGGTAACATCAAGGCCATTAGGGAATCCTAACAGGTTGGCAAACTCCCTATGATTGTAGCGATAGTCCATATTAAACAGTCTGAAGGTGATCAGCCCGCGGTTGAAACCTAACCCATGGTTTGGCAGATAGCTTAGTGTGCTCAAGAACTCAAGGGTCAACTTACGGTAGGTACAATAGCGTCTCCGAATTGGAGCAACGTCCCAACCTATTTGGTGTAGCAGATACATAACACTCTCACAAATTCCTAAAGCAGTCATAGCATGGTCGTCAGCATAAATGGTTGGACACATCTCTTGCTCAACTAGATCCTCAAAGCGCCTTCTCTGATGCCTACCTCTCAGGGTTATGTTCATGTAGTTCATACGTGCCATGGAGCTAAATATTAAAGCTAATGAATTACCCTGAAAATGTTTAATAAATGTATGAAAAACTAAGTTAGTATTTTCAGGTTAAAATGCCGAAGTTAATCAAAAGAAAAAGAAGTTTAAATAAAAAGGAGTAAGGGATGCAACATGAAAATTTGAAAGATTAAGACAAAGTAAAAAAAATAAAAACATATCAAAACAACAAAAATAATTAAAAGTAAACATGGGTTGCCTCCCATGAAGCGCTTTTGTTTTATGTCGATGGCTCGACAGACAATACCTATTCAGTTAGATGTCAGGGTAGGTGGCTCACTTAACTGCAGATAAGCCGAATAGTTTAGATTTTCGACGTTAAAATAATGCTTTAAGCGCTGGCCATTGACTATAAATGGTTCGATGGAATTTCCTTTAATTTCTACCGCACCACTTGGGAAAACTTTATTGATTTTGAATGGTCCTGACCATCTGGAACGTGATTTACTCGGGAAGAGTTTCAGTCTAGAGTTGAATAGGAGTACAATATCTCCTTCCTTAAATTCTTTCCGCGAGATACGCTTATCATGCCATTTTTTTGTTCTCTCCTTATAGATTCTAGCATTTTCATAAGCGTCTAAACGAAATTCTTCTAATTCATGGATATCTAATATTCGTTTCTCGCCAGCAGTCTTGTAATTTAAGTTAAGAGTTTTAATGGCCCAATAAGCTTTATGTTCTAATTCTACTGGCAAATGACAAGATTTTCCATAAACTAATTTAAACGGCGTTGTTCCGATAGGGGTTTTAAAAGTTGTCCTATATGCCCAAAGAGCATCATTTAGCTTGGAGGACCAATCCTTTCTGGACATGGCTACGGTTTTCTCAAGGATTTGTTTAATTTCCCTATTTGACACTTCCACTTGCCCACTCGTTTGAGGATGGTATGGTGTGGCTATGCGATGTTTAACGCCATATTTTGAAAGTAGTTTTTCAAAAATTCTAGAGATAAAATGGGAACCGCCATCACTAATTACTAGTCTTGGTATATCGAATCGTGGGAAGATAACATGCTTGAATAATTTAAGTACCACTCATGTATCGTTTGTGGGTGCAGTGACAGCTTCAATCCATTTTGATACGTAGTCAACAACTACCAATATATACTTATTTCCAAAGGATGCGGGGAACGGTCCCATGAAATCAATTCCCCATACATCGAAAATTTCAACTTCAAGAATCCCTTTTTGCGGCATTTCGTCACATCTAGATATATTTCCTGTGCGCTGACATCTGTCGCAGTTCATAATTGCTACGTGGACGTCTTTCCATAAAGTAGGCCAAAAGAAACCATCTTGAAGTATTTTTGCACAAGTTTTCAAAGTACTAGCGTGTCCACCATAAGGGGCGGAATGGCAATGAGCAATGACGTTGTCCACTTCATCGTTAGGAACACAACAACGGTAGATACCATCGGCACCTCTTTTAAAGAGTAGTGGTTCATCCCAAAAGTAGTTTCTAAGATCATGGAAGAATTTCTTCCGCTGTTGGTACGTTAAATCGGGTGGTAGAACATTGGCGGCTAAGTATTTAACGAAATCAGTGTACCATGGTAATGTGGTGTTGGTACAAATGGCTTTTACTACCGCAGTTGTTAAATGTTCATCGCATTGATCTAAATTGTCGGTAGGAGCTATCTCTAGTTTAGCAATAAGGTGTTCATATGGGAAATCTTCGTTTATGGGAACACTCTCGGTTTGGATTCCATCCAATCTTATGGTCTGCTACCACGTTTTCAGTCCCCCTTTTGTCTTTTATTTCCAAGTCAAACTCTTATAGGAGTAAGATCCATCTGAGTAGTCGTGGTTTGGCGTCTTTCTTACTTAGCAAGTATCGGATCGCAGCATGATCCGTGTAAATAACGATTTTGGTGCCTACTAAGTAAGAACGAAATTTGTCCAATGCGAATACAACAACTAAGAGTTCCTTCTCCGTAGTGGCGTAATTCATTTGTGCGGGATCAAGTGTTCTGCTTGCATAGTAAATACCGTGAAGCTTTTTATCCTTGCGTTGTCCTAGGACTGCGCCTACAGCATAATCGCTCGCATCGCACATTATTTCAAATGGTAGGTTCCAATCAGGAGGTTGCATTATAGGTGTTTAAATTAAGGCTTCTTTAAGCGTCTCAAATGCGTTTAAGCATTTATAGTTGAGAATAAACTCGGCTTCTTTCATCAATAGTTTAGTTAATGGCTTAGTGATTTTAGAGAAATCTTTTATAAAACGTCGGTAAAAACCAGTGTGTCCTAGAAAACTTCTTATTTCTCTAACTGTTTTGGGTGGTTAAAGGTTTTTGATAATTTCGATTTTTGCTTTATCGACTTCAATCCCTCTGTTTGATACAATGTGGCCCAACACAATTCCTTGTCTCACAATGAAGTGACATTTTTCCCAGTTTAGCACTAGGTTGACATTGACATAACGTTTCAGTACCAGCTCAAGATTTGATAAACATCCGTCAAAACTTTCTCCGCAGTCAAAAAAATCGTCCATGAATACTTCCATAATTCCATCCAAAAATTCTGCGAAAATCGCCATCATGCATCGTTGGAAAGTTGCAGGTGCGTTACATAGTCCAAATGGCATTCTTCGGTATGCAAAGGCACCATAGGGGCATGTGAACGTAGTTTTCTCTTGATCATCAGGATGAATGGGAATTTGGAAGAATCCTGAGTATCCGTCAAGATAGCAAAAATGGGAATGTTTGCCTAAGCGCTCGAGCATTTGATCAATGAATGGTAATGGGAAATGGTCCTTGCGCGTAGCTTTGTTTAGTTTTCTGTAATCGATACATATTCTCCATCCTGTTTAGGTACATTGTGCTACCGATTCGCCCTTTGTGTTTGTTATAACCGTAACACCCCCTTTCTTAGGTACTACGTGAACTGGACTGACCCAGTTGCTATCTGATATTGGGTATATGATGCCTGCCTCTAGTAGATTCTGCACTTCTTTCTTTATGACTTCACTTAGGATAGGATTTTTTCGTCTTTGATGTTCTCTAGAAGTCTTACAGTCCTCTTCTAGCATAATGCGGTGCATACAGAGAGAAGGGCTTATTCCTTTTAGATCTGATATATTATATCCTAACGCGGTTGGATATTTCCTTAACACATTAAGAAGTTTTTCAGTTTCGATCTTCCCTAAATTGGCATTGACTATAACTGGTCGTTCGAGTTCTTTATCTAAAAATTCATACCTTAGATCTTTGGGTAACGTTTTAAGTTATATACCAGTCTTCTTATTAGTTGAGGTAGGATCGGGTGTTAAGGCGAAACATTCGCTTAGGTTGGCATCGCGATATTCTCGTCTCCAGTCATCATCCTTGAAGATAGTTGGTGTCGGAATTTTCAATATCCCAGAATAGGTGTTGTTGTACCCCAAAATTTTCCCTCTCATTTCATCAACATTTTTCATTACAAGACTCTTGGAACTCAAGATCAAGCTAGGGTTTGCTCTGCTCAAGACACCTCCTTGCACTGTTGACCTAAATTAGGGTTTGAGTTTGCACAGTGATGTTTTGACCTACAATGCCCAAATTGACTTTCATACTTCATTTTGGACTCATAAGTTTATCCATACCAAGTTTCAAGCCTTGATCCAAATTTTGGCCCAGTCAATTGGACAGTTGACCTATAAATCAGTTGTATTGAGGAAAAAGTCAACTATGGCCAACTGACAGTCAAACCTCATGAAATTTGACCCACATCAACATTATGAACTCATATGAACCATTTGATCAAGTTTGGATCATAATTCCAAAAGAAATTTGATCAGATCATCAAAAGGGCAAAATGGTCATTTTTAGGGTTTTGACTATACAAAGGCAATTTTTGACTGTTTGACCTAACCAATGGCAAATCAAGCTCAACCATGGACTCAAGGACTTAATGACTTTCTCTTGACCTATTCAACAAGTTCAAAAGATCTCAAATGCATAGGTTTGACAGATGAATTTTTCAGTCAACTGATCAAAATTTGACTGTATACTGAAAAGTCAAACTTATACTTTTTGGTCAATATCAAGTGCCAAGGATCATTTTTCATCAAGACATGTAAAATTATGAAACTTGTTCATCAAGAAACCCAAAAATGCAAATTAGGGTTTAAAATGGAAAATTTTCATAACTTAGAAATTTTCTAAGTTATAAAATTTTCTTATTTTTTCCTAACTTTGTCCCATTTTTTCACCAAGATACAAATGGATTCAAACAAAACTTGCAACATGAGAGTTGTAGTCAATCACAAAGTCTACAAATTTTATTCATAAAGTTTTCTCAAAAGAAGCTTTTATCTCAAGTTATGATTTTTGGAACAAGGGTACCTAAAACTTTTAACTTAGAGAAATTTTGCCCTAGTTTAGGCAGGATTTTGACCCATCTTCTTGGCCATTTTCACATAGTTCCACTTGGATTTTCAAGTTGCATTTCAAATATGGATTATATTACATGTTGCAAGCTTTCCAAATTGTCCAATAACTCCTTAAACACCTTTGTGGTTAGGGAGAATCAAATGCTTGAAGTTGGCAAAAACTCACTTTGATCCATGGCCAATACATGTTCATACAACTTGCATTTTCAAATCAGCATGCTTTGTACTAGCTTGCAGACCTCTAAACAATTTTACACTCCTTAATTGAATGCAAATCCACTGAGCTAATGCATTATCTTGGCCATTTGGACATTGCATGCAAAACTAATCCCTATTTGGAAAAAGCTATATTGCCATTTTTGAAAAGTTACACTTTATGTCAAACCAAGATCCTTGAGGCATGGGGCCAGATCTCTGAGGCAAGATCAAATCTATAAATTGCAAGTATAAAGGGCAAGGTATGTAGCATACAAGATAGAGTGCATAGGCCTGTAATCACAAGTTACACACTCTTGCTTCAAGAAGAAGAAATTTGTCCAAAATTTTCCCAACTCAAAAACCATCCATAGTCAGCTTACACAAACATTGCAAACATATTTCACACAACCCTTTGAGTCATAAACACGAGCTCTTCACCACTCAAACCTCCTTGAACACAAAATCACCTTTTTTCTGCAAAACAGGGCAAGCCCTGCAGAACCACCTCCATCTCCACTTTCCCTCGTGCGTTTTGCCTCAAACTTGTTCCAATACCTTCCATTCAACTCACCTGAACTAATCCATACCTCCATTGCTAGCTGTAACACCATTAACACACATTGCCTTTTTTGTTTCAAAGCTTGGCAGGTAGAGTTTTGTAGCACGATTTAGGCTACTTCAAAACAAACTAAGCATTGGGAAAGCTTCATTGGACGTCAGGCAAGCTCAAAAGAAACTCAAGCACCCTTGGAAGTTGCTGCATTGTCCAGTTCGAAGTCAACTGAAACAGGTATTTCATGAACTTCTATCTATCTATTTAGGAATAGTTAGACTTAGGTTTGTGAATGAAAGATGTTGTATTCATAGCCATGAAACCATACATGTGCTTAGTTTTCATTTATATTAATCGTGCTAGGAGAATTTTGTCCATGAACTTTCTGAAAAAACTAGGTTAAGAATTAGGGCCAGAGAAATTCTCTCTGGTTTTTGAGAGTTAGCTTAAGTTTTTTATATGGTTAGATTCGTTGTTTGATGCTCTACAAGTTTCATGTTATGAGTTTTGTCAAAAAAGCAAGGAATCAAGAGATAACACCTTGTGCCTGTACAGGCTTGCTTTTTGCACCCCCCTATTTCCTTTTTACACCCCCTGGCCCATTTCTTATATATTTGTCATTTTTGCATTTTTATTTTTTATTCTGACTTTATTATTTTATGTCCAAATATAAAAAATGCCAAAAATTATTTTTATATTATTTGGTATTTATTTTTATTTTTACTAGTATAAAATTGTTTAAATACTTTATTAAAACTTAAGAATAATGTGAAAAATATGTTTACTTTCATTTATTATTTTGTACACATTTGAAAACATTTTCTTGAAAAAATATACTTTTTTGTAAATAATTTTTTTTATTTTTTTTATACACACTTAATATATTTAATATATTTAATACATATATATATACATATTTTATTAATTAATTAGGACAAAAAACACAAAAATAATACATTTTTATTTTTATTAATATTTTATACTAAAAATACCATTTTTCAATATACTTATATTTTTGTACAAATTAATATATTATTGTATATAAATAATAAATAATACTATTTATTTAAGAAATTAGGGTTTTTGCCCTAAAAAACAAAATGATTGAGATTGACTTTTTAGTTGTTTACATTTCACATTAAAAATACTTTTTCATACATAAAAACATTTTTTGCATAATACACTTTATTTAATAATTATTTATTGTATTTATTTAAATATTGTATATTTAATATTATGCCTTACCCATTCAATATGGTTGTAATAATTTAGGATTTAATTTCTTGCAAAATAATCCCCAATTCAAATTTGTACCCCCCTCCCTATATCATGTTGTAATAGTGTAGAATTTAAATTCTCGCACCTTTAAGCTTTCAATTATGTCATGGTTAGACTTAGGGTTTTGTATGCAAAATAAAATCAACAATTAGTTTGACCTAATCCAAGATAACAATGCATGAAAACAAACACAATACACACTTGCACCCCTAGGGTTACAATCCACTTGTTGCCTTCAAAAATGGGCCATGGTATGCATGTCAAGTACTTTGGTAAAACTAAAACAAAACAAAAGATCATAGTCCCTCGATGACTCTATCTGAGTTGCCTAAGCAAAATGATCAAGTCCCTCAAGAAAATTGCCAAAAATACTTGACACTATTGCTATCATGGTCTATACGATGACCCGCGCTTGTCCCGTTAACATCCTAACACAAGGTTGTTCACCAAATACAATGGTGAAACAACATTGTTAAAAAGGTTAAAAACATAAGAAAGATCTTTGAGTAAAATAAGGTAGACAAACTCTTAGTTACTTGATCAAAATCTTGCAAAACATCCTTGCTATCTTCAAAACACACTTCACAACACAATTTCAAAACCCTACTTTCAAACATTGAAAACTTTTCAAAAGACAAAAACACCTTTGTATATATTCAAACAAGAATCATTACAAAGGCTGCCACAACGATGGCCTCTTTTCAAAACATCTTTCAAAATCACACACAAAGCACCATTTTAAACAATTGAAGAGCACCATTTCAAACAATTGAAAAGCAAAGCAAGTGATCTAAGCAAGTAACTAAGAGCCCATGGATAACCATGGATAGAAAGGGTGCTAATACCTTCCCTTTCTATAATCTACTCCCTGAATCCAATAAAACATCTCAAAGGTCTTTCCTGTGCTTTTTGACCTATCCTTTGGATAAAATAAAAAGTCGGTGGCGACTCTTGCTAAACCGAAACATTTGCGAACACAAACGCAAAACCTCAAGTCAGTTCTCCCACCGTATCACAAAACTGGCGACTGTGCTGCGGATAACTTTAAAAATGGAGTAACCTTAGGGCTTAGATCACCCTTTTGCATGATTATTGTTTGCCTTGATTGCTTTACATTTAGTTCTCTTGTTTGGGCTTGAAATCCCCTACCCGGATTTGGGAAACATTCATAGGTAAATAGCAATATGTTGTGGAAACTGTGCGGTGTATATCAACATGGTTGAAGCAATAGCTATATTAGTGCGACATATTTGTGAGTGCCGGTAGCCTTTGAGTCAATCAAAGAGAATACGGGGCCGCTGAGTGATGTCATAAAGCACTAATGAACTCATAGAACCTTACTTGACCATCTTGGCCTTTTATTAGGGGTAGTGAGATGACCGGCTTTGGTGCAGTCCCAAGTTGGTAGATACTCGATACTACACTCATTGAGGGTTGTTTTCTTGGAATATTTTGGTCGCTAGTTAAGTGGCTAAACCAAAACAATGAACATAGAAAACAGTCCAGTGATATTGAGCTCCTTAGAACCCGGTTACTATTTATAGGACAAGTTTTGAGCAAACTAAATTCAAGAGGGTACTTACCTATGAAACCTCATGCAAGCCTGAAACTAGGGTTTTGTGTGACTTGCTTGTACATGTGCTTGTGCATACATCATGAACATCATAAAGCATCATATACATCCACTAACCATTTCAAGGGTTTGGATCTTCATCTTTGTTCTTGTTTTGTAGGTCATGGAATCTCTTCGTAGGAAAACAATTCAAGTCAACCTTGTGAGAATCCCTCCTCAACTCAAGGAGCTTACTTCTAGGATTCCAGATAGTTCTCTCTTCAGTGAAAGACATGGTAGACTCCTTAACTTGGTCAACACCAACATTGAAGAAGACATGGTGAAAGTCCTCTTCCAGTTCTTTGACCCCCTACACCACTGTTTCACATTCCCTGATTACCAGTTGGTGCCTACTTTGGAGGAATTTGCTCAACTCTTGAGAATTCCTATTCTTCATCAACTACCCTACAATGGTACAGAAAAAGAACCAAAGCCTGAAGATGTTGCTCAAGCATTACGTTTGCAACCATCTGACATCAAGGGACATTGGGAAACCAGAAGTGGTGTCAAGGGTTTCTTGGCAAAGTTTCTGTTTGAGAAGGCCCAAGACTGCTGGAATTCTCTTGATCTACAAGCCTTTGAAGAGATTGTGGCACTCCTTATCTATGGGTTGGTTTTGTTCCCAAACCCTGACCAACTTATAGATGTGAATGCTGTCAAGATTTTCATATCCAGGAATCCTATACCCACATTTCTTGGGGACATCCTACACTCATTTTACACACAAACAATGAGGAAAAGAGGTGTTCTCATGTGTTATACTCCTCTCCTAGCAAGGTGGTTTATTTCTCACCCTCCACAATTAGTTTTGAAGAATGAGAAGGGTTTGAGGTGGTCACAACGGTTGATGACCCTCACACATTCTGATGTACATTGGTGTTCTCGGTCCAGAGAAAATGTCATCATCATTGATCGTTGTGGGGAATTTCCTAATGTCCCATTACTTGCCATTAGGGGAGGCATTACCTACAACCCCTGTCTAGCTTTGAGACAATTTGGATATGCTCGGAGGGATGGCCCTCATGACATGCTGATTCCTGACCTAGTTTTTGACTTCGACAACGATGTGCAAGGACTTCGACAAAGGTTCATCAGAGCTTGGAGAATGCCCAAAAAAGTGGATAGTAAGACACTGGGGCACAAGAATTCCATCTCCCTTGAGCCTTATCTCAAGTAGGTACGAACCCGCGCCCAGAATCTTATGATGCCATATCCTCACATTCTCCCCGTGATTAAAGAGCCTGTTTGGAAGGAGAGGTTCCATACACCATCCTACATCCTGGCATGCCAACATCATGGGAAGAAATGCAAAAGAGTTGGATCCAACTCAAGGAGGAACAAAATACCTTTGAAGCCAGCTTCTATGCCAGTGAGAAGAAGGTTTTGGAGCTTACCTGCCGACTTCCTGAGGAGGAAACTCTCAACACTTATATCACACCAAAGAGAATGCACAATGTCTTTTTACATTAAGAACTTTGTAATATTTTGCCCATGAGGCACTTATGTACTAACAATTTCTTCTTAATATGACGTGTGTTCCTTTTTGTTTGCAACAAATTTGAATTTCCGAATCCTTGAATGCATTACATGAATAACATACCATTCATCATATGCATAAACAGGTCTTCACACCAGGTTTCCTTATCTTTCTGCTGTTTATTTCAGCCAGATGGATTTGGAGCAGACGGTAAAGGATCTGCAGGCATAAAATTCACAATTCCAGCAACTCCTCATGACCTTGGCAAAGGGTCAAGAGGACCTCAAAGCTCTGTTGGAGAAGAATAAAGAGAAAAAGAAAAAGAGACCTGGAGTAGCTACTTTTGGAAGAAGGTTTGAAAGCAATGCCAGAAAGGTTCTTGAGTTCCCCTCAACGTCTGACGAAGGGGCCGATAAAGGGAAAGGAACTGCTGTACCTTCTGAATTTGAGGTTGAAGAGGAGGAATAGGAAGAAGACGAAGACTACTCCAAACAACAGTATCCTCCAGCGAACGATAAATATAAGAATCTTGAAGATAGACTGGAAGCCATGGAGTTGCAGAGGGTACCCGGTTTGGATTTTGAAGAACTAGGGCTGGTAGCTAGTATTGTTATCCCTCCCAAGTTCAAGGTGCCAACATTTGCCAAGTACGACGGTCTGTCTTGCCCAAAGATGCACCTGAGATCGTATGTCAGAAAAATCCAACCCCACTTATCTGATAAAGACCTCTGGGTACACTTTTTCCAAGACAGTTTGTCTGGCACGCAGTTGGATTGGTTTTATAACCTCGAGAGATCAGAGGTTCACAATTGGGAAGACTTAGCTTCCGCTTTTTATCGCCAATATCAATACAATGCTGATTTGGCGCCCACTCGTACTCAGTTACAAAGTATGGGGATGACTTCCAATGAAGGATTTAAAGAGTACGCACAGAAGTGGCGTGATCTGGCTGGGAGGGTGCAGCCACCGTTGTCAGATAGGGAGTTAGTTGACATGTTTCTGGGGACCCTGTCTGTCCCCTTCTTCAATTATCTAATCGGGAGTTCTTCCGCGGGATTTAGTGAATTAATTTTGACCGGCGAAAGGGTCGAGGCCGGTTTTAAAAGTGGAAAGATTCAAAAGGATGCTTCCGCATCCACAGCTGTTAAGAAACCCTTCTCAGCTAAGAAGGAAGCATCTGCTGTGTATTCTCAGAAGGGTCAGGAAAGAACCGAGCGCCGGACGACTGTAGGGGCTGTGATGATTCAAAATTCTTCAAATGATCAACCTCGCGACAATCAGTCGAGAACTAATCAACAACGGGTAGAAAGGCCACAACGGCAGTTCACCCGCATCAACATGACGCCAGCTCAGGTACTCCCCCATTTGTTGAAGCTGAATCTTACCGGTTTAAAGGAAGCGCCAAAGAACCCTAACACCTCCTCTCCATACTACCACTCCAATGCCAAATGTGCTTACCATTTCGATAGTGTTGGGCACGATACCAATAATTGTTGGGAGCTTAAGAACAAAATCCAGGACTTGATTGATGCAAAAGAAGTAGAATTCGATGTGCCTGAGAAGCCCAATGTGATTTCTGCTCCGATTCCCAAGCATGGTAATAATGTTCATGCTGTTATGGAGGACCTTCATGTTACTGATGTTGTTGACCTGCTGACGCCGTTACTTGTGATTAAAGAGAATTTGATGAAAGCCGGGATCTTTCCTGGTTGTGGTAAAGACTTCTATTTTTGTTTGAACATACGAGGTGATTTCCCAATGTTGAAGTCAGGTGTCCAACGATATTGCGATCATAACCATTTCCGACAATCCTCCCAAGGCTTGCAAAAGGCTTGTCAGGATTACACCCAACTCTAAATGTGTACCATTAAAGATCACCATACCGGGACCTGCCCCGTACCAATCAAGCAAAACGATACCACGGAACTATGGAGGAGAAATCTTCTATCATGGTATCAAACAAATTGAGGCAGTCCAAGAGAATTCTGAAGAAGAAAACCCTGATATAGGGAACATTGCAGGTACAAGCAAGATAACCCGCAGCTGCCGGATCTTTTCTCTGGAGATTTCTCCCCCTCGAGCAGTTCTCGGACCCTTGAAAGCTTCTATACCTGTTGGGCCATCTGTGCAAGGCCCAATGATTGAAGAATTGGATACTCCTGAAGTAAGACCATCTACTGATACTACCAATAAGGGTAAGGGGATACTAGAAGTGCCTGTCAGGACGAAGGCTCATGTTGTGGTTATCCCCGAAACCACTTAGAAAGAAATGGATGAAATCTTGAAAATAATCAGAAAAAGTGACTACGACGTTGTGGAACAGTTAGGGCAGACCCCTTCTAAAATTTCAATTTTGGCTCTTCTGCTCTATTCTGAGGCCCATGCTAAGGCCCTAATCAAATTCTTGAAGGCGGCACATGTACCCCAAGAGACTTCGGCTGACCAGTTTCAGGAATGTGTGGCCAGTCTTACTGCTGATAATGGCCTTGGCTTTTCCGATGCTGACTTAACTCCCAAAGGAAGGAAACACAACGACGTGCTACATGTCTCAGTTGAATGCAGGGGAACCACCCTCGCCCATGTCTTAGTTGATACTTGTTCTTCCTTGAATGTGCTGCCGAAGAAAGCCTTAGACCGTTTGGATTGCGAAGGATTGACCCTCAAACCTAGTAACATCGTCGTTAGGGCCTTTGATGGGTCCAAAAGAATGGTTCATGGAGAGGTTGACATTCCTATCAAAGTAGGCACAGAAGTCTTCAACTCCACCTTTTATGTGATGGATATACGTCCGTCATATTCTTGTTTATTAGGGAGACCGTGGATCCATTATGCCGGGGCAGTTACCTCCTCTTTGCACCAAATGCTAAAATATCCTGTTAAGGGTAAGATTATAACAGTGCACAGCAAGGAAGAGTACATGATAAGTCATCTCAATTCCTTCCGCTATGTGGAGTTGGATGGCGAGTTTATCGAAACGCCTTTCCAACATTTTGAGGAAGTTTCTCCTGAGGTAGCAGTTACAAAGACAATGGTTGAGGTGCCTATTATTCCAAAGTATGTATCTAAGATGGCATCTCTCAAAGACGCAGAGGCTGTAATTAAAGAGGGGAAGAGCACAGTGTGGGGGCAGTTGCCTGATTTTTCCCATAAGACGGACAAGTTTGGATTAGGGTTCACTACTGCAGGACAAAAGGCTATGCGTCGCTCCAAGGTTGGAGGGCCACCCGTCAAGATCACTCACCACGGAATCAATGTTGTAGAAGATGAAGATGAAGATAACCACTTTGAAGATTGGATCTTTCCGACCATCGAAGGGGGTTTAAGCAACTGGGAAGCAAAGGATTTTGTTCCCATCACCTTTATCAACCAGTAATTTTATCTTTGAACAATTTCCCATTTATGGTATGTAACAACTAAACAATTTGCACACTATTTTCACCTCATGCCTTGCCCGGGGCATGTAGGTCCATTTGTAAGGGTTTGATCTTCTTCATCATCACATGCCATGTTTTAATGAATCATTGGACGTTTTTCATCTATAAACTGATGTGTTCATTTTCTTTCCTTTTGCATTTTGTTTGTTTAAGGATGGCTATCCCTTACACACACCCACACTCACAAATGCAGATACCCATCCACTCCGGATTCCATGGATGACTATTATGCTTTAACCTTTGATAACTCTGAAGATTTGGTCAATCATGCTGAGTACGAAGTTGACGAAGACTGTGAAGTGCCGGGAGAGTTAGCCAGACTTCTACAACAAGAAGAGAGGGTTATTCTGCCTCGTGAAGAGTTGCTAGAAACCATCAACTTGGGGACAGAGGAAGACATGAAGGAAGTAAAAGTGGGTGCCAACCTGGAACCAAGTGTCAAGGAGCACTTAGTGCAGTTATTGAACGAATATGTTGAAATCTTCGCCTGGTCTTATGAAGACATGCCAGGGTTAGACACAGATATCATGGTCTACCGTCTCCTTACAAGAGAGGATTGTCCACCTATCAAGCAAAAAGTCCGCCGAATGAGGCCTGACATGTCTGAGAAGATTAAGGCTGAGGTAATGAAGCAATTCAACACTGACTTTCTGGCTGTTACTTCCTATCCACAATGGGTTGCTAACATTGTGCCCGTGCTTAAGAAGGAAGACAAAGTCAGAATGTGTGTGGACTATCAGGATTTAAACAGGGATAGCCCTAAAGATGATTTTCCCTTACCACACGTCGACATTTTGGTTGACAATACAGCTTAGCACAAAGTATTTTCTTTCATGGACGGATTCTCGGGTTATAACCAGATCAAAATGGCACCCGAGGACATGGAGAAAACTACTTTTGTCACGCAATGGGGTACCTTCTGCTACAAGGTGATGTCGTTCGGACTGAAGAATGCAGGAGCAACCTATCAACGCGCCATGGTAGCTTTGTTTCATGATATGATACATCATGAGATCGAAGTTTACGTAGATGATATGATAGCTCGATCACACACAGAAGAAGAACACCTTGATCATCTGCAAAAGCTGTTTGCCAGGTTGAAGGAGTATAAGCTCAGACTAAACCCAAGCAAGTGCACTTTTGGGGTTAGGTCTGATAAACTTTTGGGATTTATTGTTAGCAACAAAGGCATTGAGGTTGATCCCGCTAAAGTAAAGGCTATACAAGAAATGCCTGCCCCCCGTACTGAAAAGGAGGTTAGAGGATTCTTGGGACGCTTGAACTATATTGTGAGGTTCATCTCTCACCTGACATCTACCTGTGAGCCAATTTTCAAACTGTTTAAGAAAAATCAGGTAGTCGAATGGAACAATGATTGTCAAGTTGCTTTTGATAAGATCAAGGAGTATTTGCTAGAACCTCCTATTCTGATGCCACCCGTCGAAGGAAGGTCGTTAATCATGTATCTGACTGTTTTGGATAACTCAATGGGGTGTGTGCTGGGCCAACATGACGAGTCTGGCCGAAAAGAGCATGCCATTTATTACCTTAGAAAAAATTTTACTGACTGTGAGACTCGCTACTCACTGCTCGAGAAAACTTGCTGCACTTTGGTATGGGCTGCTCACCGGCTAAGGCAGTATATGTTGACTCACACCACTTTGCTGATTTCCAAAATGGATCCGATCAAGTATATCTTCGAGAAGCCTGATTTATCTAGAAGAATCGCTAGATTGAAAATGATCCTGACTGAGTATGATATCAAGTATACTACCCAAAAAGCTATAAAAGGGAGTGTACTAGCTGACCATCTAGCTCATCAAGCCGTCGAAGATTACCAATTTATGATATTCGACTTCCCTGACGAGGACATCATGACATTGGACAACATTGAAGGTAACGGATCGTATGACGGACCTGAACAAGGATCCCGATGGACCCTGTACTTCGATGGTGCTTCAAATGCACTTGGCAACGGTATCGGTGCGATACTCATTTCTATGGAAGGTTGCCATACACCCTTCACTGCCCGACTTTGCTTCAGCTATACCAACAACATGGCTGAATATAAAGCTTGCATCTTTGGTCTCAAGGCTGCTATAGACTTGGGAATCAAATCTTTGGTCGTATTTGGGGACTCGGATTTGGTTATCAGTCAAGTCAAAGGAGAATGGGATACCAAACATCTTAATCTTATCCCATACAAAGAACATGTCTTAACATTGTTGCCTCATTTCGAGCAGATTACCTTCGAGTACTTCCCGCGAGAAGAAAATCAGCTAGTAGATGCTCTGGCTACAATGTCTTCCATGTTTAAACTC
Organism: Vicia faba; assembly: GCA_948472305.1. Lineage (NCBI taxonomy): Eukaryota > Viridiplantae > Streptophyta > Magnoliopsida > Fabales > Fabaceae > Vicia > Vicia faba. The sequence continues at coordinate 612,705,543 of OX451736.1, forward strand.
AACTGGGATAACGAGGCTCCCCAAATTACCATCGAGCGAATGGACGAACCTGCGCACTGTCATGAGATCAATACCGAAGAAGTAGTTGAACAACCCTGGTTTCATGAAATCAAAAGGTATCTCCAGACTAGAGAATACCCTGAAGGAGCTTCCGTCAATGATAAAAAGTTCTTAAGGAGATTTGCTGCCAAGTTCTTCCTAAGCAATGACATTCTTTATAAGCGTAGCCATGATTGTGTTTTACTTTGTTGTGTGGACAAAGCTGAAGCAGAGTTGATCATGACCGAGATACACAGTGGCACATTCGACACCCACTTGAGCCGACATACGATGGCTAAGAAGATTCTAAGGGCAGGCTACTACTGGTCTACCATGGAAGCTGACTTCCATCAACATTCCCGTACCTGCCACAAATGCCAAGACTATGCCGACAAGGTACATATTCCTCTTGTTCCTCTCAACGTTCTGACAGCTCCTTGGCCATTCGCAATGTGGGGCATTGACATGATTGGAGAGATCAAGCCTACGACATCCAATGGACATCGCTTCATCTTGTTGGCTATTGATTATTTTACCAAGTGGGTCGAGGCAGCTTCCTATGCCTCAGTTACAAAGAATATGGTTGCCCGCTTCATCAAGCAGAACCTCATATGCCGGTATGGTGTCTCCGACAGGATCATCACAGACAACGGTACAAATTTGAACAACACTATAATCACCTCTCTATGCGAACAGTTCAAGATTTATCATCACAATTCATCTCCCTATCGACCAAAGATGAACGGTGCTGTTGAAGCCGCGAACAAAAATATCAAGAAGATCATTCAAAAGAAGACAATCACCTACAAGGACTGGCATGAGATGTTACCGTTTGCTCTGCATGGATATCGTACCACGGCACGTACTTCAACAGGGGCAACCCCATTTTCTTTGGTGTATGGCATGGAAGCTGTTCTACCCATGGAAGTTCAGATTCCTTCCTTGAGGATTATGAAGGATGCCGGTTTGAGTGAAGACAATTGGATTCAGACCCGGCTTGACCAACTTAATTTGATCGACGAGAAGCGACTTAGTGCTGTTTGTCATGGTCAGACGTATCAAAAACGGATGATCAAGGCTTTCAACAAGAAAGTCAGGCGTCAGGTATATCAAGTCAGAGATCTTGTAATCAAGCGGATCATCTTACCGCAAAGTGATCCTAGGGGCAAGTGGACTCCTACTTACGAAGGACCATTTGTGATCAAGAGCATCTTTTCTGGTGGGGCAATGATTCTGACCACCATGGACGTGTTGGCTCTTAAATTCGACACCCTTGTTTCATTAATGTCAGCCATTAAAGCTGAAGGTTGTTTTCGATCAGTTGGGTCTGTCGAAATGCCCATCGAAAGATGACACTGCGCTTAGAAGATTTCTTCCAAGGGAGAAGTTGGTTGCCTTCGACGTCGAAGGTGTTTCTCGTCGAAGATGCTTCTCGACGAAGGTGTTCGATGGTTCAGAGCGGAACGGTTTGAAATTCAAGCATTTGGAGGGAAAACGGTTTCCAGCGGTTACCAAGTGCAACGTGCAAAGATCTGGAACGTCGAACGTTGAGAACGTGCCAAGTGGGATCATCTCGAAGCAGTGTAACTGCCCGACGGTTACTTGGGATGTTTTAGTATAAATAGTAGTAGTTCACGCAGTTTCTCGCGTGTGTTCACAATTATATACAAAGTCACTCATATAGATTCGAGTACCCAGCGTGTGAGAAAGAATTGTTGAGAAATGTATGTGTGAAACACCAACTTTATTAATCAAAGTCATTTACTTTTCCAGAAACTTTACTTGCTTTCTTCTTTACTTTCCTGTCGAAATCCTTTACTGCAAGCCTTTATTTATTTTACCAAGCCTATTTCTTCATGTAATTTACTTAAAGCCTCTTTGTTTTATTGTCATTTAACCATTATCCAACTTAATCAAAACCTCAAAATCAACCTATGTCCTAGGATCAATCTGATCGATCCTGCGAGTAACCAAATAAGTAACCATTCGGAGGATCAGCGGTTGTTTACCAATAACCACGGTAAACAAATTGGCACACCCGGTGAGACTGTGTGTTGATTCTTGAAAATAATCTCATCTTTTCGAGGAGTGTTGTATGTTATTAAGAAGTGGTAGAATATACACTAACGATACCAATACTGCCAGAAGAAGGGAAGAAATGGCGAATCCGCCAAACAATAACGAAATCCCACAAACGAATGTGGGAGCAACGGTTATCCCGACCGTAAGTGAAGCGATAACCGTTGGTTCGACACCAGCAGTAACGGTCACAGCAACGGGGCCATTACCTCCGTTCACAGGCCCCAGGGTGCCTTTGGGAACTCCCCCACCAAGGGGAAATTTAGGCACAAGGCCTTTTGTTCCCCCAGGATTTATGACAGGCGGTCATAATCGAGAACCACTCTATGGCATGCCAACTTCTGACTTGGCTAGCCTGACGAATGCTGCGTCCACTTTTTCAGACCCTTTAGTGAGTGCCTCTTCGCCACTCCAAGGTTTTGGAGTAGGTATGGCGAATAGAAATAGGACCCAACTCTTAGGAGGAACGTCCCAAGTAGCCCATGGCCTTACAAATGCCTCGACAGCAGTCTTGAGGCAACAAATGGACGAAAGCAACCATGATATGGTGCAAATGTTGGCACAAACTTTAAGTACAGTGCTGAACCCTTTAATACAAAACACTACTCAATCGAATCAGCAGATGACAGCGTAAATGACGCGTTTGGCTGATTTCTTTGGAGTACCCCAACCTATTCGACAGCCCCAAAGGGTGCAAATAAGGGGAAACCAGGGTATATTTTTAGAGGAAGAAACCACCATCAACCAAGTCCAACAGCCTGTCGAAGAAAACCTTAGGGCACGATTGGAGCAACCTGTCGAGGAACCTAGGGTAATAACCCCAGAGGTAAGGTTAGTTAACAGAAACCAAAATGCTGACGAAGTAGTTCAGCATATCCAATACCAAAACATGGGTTTGGAAAATAATCTGGCAACCATGATCGAAAGGATCATGACCCAAAATGGGATGAACATGGGCTTTCGAAGGCCCAACTTTACGTCCCCATTGTCAGAATACGTGTTACAAACAGACTTACCTCCTAGATGTAAAGTCCCCAAATTCACTAAGTTCTCTGGGGACACGACAGAATCTACTGTCGAGCATGTGGCGAGATACTTGATCGAAGCAGGAGATATTTCGAATAACGAAAACCTGAGGATTAAGTACTTCCCAAGTTCTTTAACAAAGAACGCTTTTACTTGGTTTACAACTCTCCCACCCAATTCGATCCATCATTGGACCCAGTTGGAAAGATTGTTCCATGAGCAATTCTACATGGGGCAAACCAAGATAAGCCTGAAAGAATTGGCCAGTGTAAAGAGACGTTTCACTGAACCTATAGACGAATATCTAAATAGGTTTAGGTTGCTCAAAGCGAGATGTTTTACACAAGTGCCAGAACATGAGTTAGTCGAAATAGCCGCAGGCGGTTTAGATTATTCCATTAGGAAGAAGTTAGACACCCAATACCTGAGAGACATGGCCCAACTGGCCGATAGAGTTCGACAGGTAGAACGCCTCAAAGCTGAAAAAGCAAAGGCAACGAAAACTCATAAGAGAGAGAGGATAGCGTATGTTGAGATGGATGACGAAGATCCAGAATCCTTCGACGATACTATAACTATCGAAGAAGGAGAAGTCGATTTAGCGGAACTAAAACAAGGGCCACCATACTCTTGCAAACTGTTAGTCCCCTCAAGTGGGAAAAATCCCATTGGTCCAGAAAGGATCAACGATAGGTTCCCCAAAAAGACTTATAGTTTTGACATCACAAAATGTGATGAGATCTTTGACTTGCTTGTAAAAGATGGCCAAATGATAGTACCCCCAGGGGTAAAAGTGCCTCCTCTTGATCAAAGAAAGAAGAGAGGCTTTTGCAAATATCATAATTTTTTGGGCCATAAAACTTCTCAATATTTTCTTTTCAGGAATCTTGTGCAAGACGCTATCGAAGAGGGGAGGCTGAAGTTTGCTGACAAAACCTCCATGGCTGTTGACTCAAATCCATTGCAGGCTGAAGCCCACTATGCTGAGCCTTCTGAGGTGAACGTGATCGAGGCAACCCAGTCGAAGAGGTCAGGAATCACAATGGTCGAAGTCTCAAAGGACCATATCAACATGCCAATCTTTGGCAGTTTTTCTGGGAATTTATCCAGAAAGACAATTGAAGCAGTTCAGAAAGCGGTCGAAAGCCCAAAGCTGGAGACCGTTGAAGCACAAAATGAAGGGGTGAAAAACACAAGAAGGGGGGGGGGGGGGGTTGAATTGTAAAACTGAAATCTTAAAGCAATTGACAAGATATTTTTATCCTGGTTCGTTTGATCTCAAACTACTCCAGTCCACCCGTCAAGGTGATTTCGCCTCTCTCCAACGAGGTCTTAATTCACTATATTCAACTGAATATTACAGACTGCTTTAACAACTGCTAAAGCCTTCTTGATTCAAACCACAATCCGGTTTGTCAAGGCAACACTTTCTTACAAAGGTACAAAACAAATGTGTGTGAATGTTTTCTACAAAACTTTATCACAACTGTGATGTATACACAAATGAAGCTTAGAAACTTAGATTGCTAAACACTAATGGAGTATCAGAGTTTGTGGTTTAGCAAAACTGGTAGATGAAGATTATTGTTCAGCCTTTTTGCGCGTAGAGAATTGGAGAGCATTAGCCATTATAATCTTCGAAGCTTTGTTTATATAGCACTTGAGAAGATGAACGTTGAATGCAAATATTCTTGATTCAATGCTAATAACAAGCTTTCCTTTTTGAGCAGATCCTGTCTAGAATGATGCCGTTGGAATTAATTAGCGTTCAATGCACAGTACCGTTGCTTCTTCAATGCACGTTCTGGCTTGGCTCATTCTGATTCTGCTTCGCTGCTGATGAACTATTGTTTTTGTATCAGAGTGTTTACGCGCAGTTCTGTTCATCAAGCTTCAGCATGTACGTGAGTTGATCATCTGATCTTGATGTTCTGATTCAGCAACTTCTGATGCTGGTGTATGAAATCAAATTCTGATGCTGAAGAAGTGATCTTGCTTATTTTAATCAGCGTATCTGCAAGTCAGAGCATAGTAATTTTAGGCAGCATATAGTTCAAACATGAAACATATAAATACTATATCTTTTCACTTTGTTATCATCAAAACTCAAATATAGGGTAGTAGATTCAAACATTGTTCTAACAATCTCCCCCTTTTTGATGATGACAAAAACTAGATATTTTAAATGAAAAATAACGTGAAAAGGTGTCTGGGAAATGTATCAGAATAAGAAGTACGGAAAAAATCAGAGTTAAGAGATACTCCCCCTGAGTTGATTACTTCCCTTTGATGATACGTGTTCTTCAGGATCAGATCTTTGTCTTTCTTGAACATCAGATTAAGAGTCTTTGACTTATCAGAGAGCAGAGCTTCAGAGCTTTTTCCTGTCAGAGCTTTGCTTTGGATCAGAGTATTTGGTCGATCAGAATCTTCATATTAGATCAGAGCAACATTGATCAGAGCTTCTACATTTTGATCAGAGCTTCTAGTCTTCATAGTGTTCAGGAGTTTCCTTGTGCCTGTAGACTTTAAACAAAAACAGAAAAACATTTCAAGTAATAGAGTTAGAATGTTTGAGAATTTCTGTCTAGTTAGCCGTTATTGATTTTAAATATCATTCTTGTTCTCCCCCTTTTTGTCAGCAATCAAAAAGTGTTGGTGATGTGCTAAAACAATTTAGATCAGAAAAACAAATTATATTAAAATAGTTCATAATCAGAGCAAAAGAACATTACAAAACATAGTCAAAACAGTACATCAGAAAATGAAGAAAACATAGAGAATGTCATGCATGAAAAAAATTTTAAGGTTGTGGGGGCATGCGTGAGAACAGGCTTTCCAGCATTGCTTGAATCTTTTCAGAAGTTTCATTCTGCTTCTGAACCATGTTGACAACAGTGTCAATTTTGCTGTCCTGTACATCCATTCTTGCTTTCATCTTCTGATCATTCTCTTCCATCCGCTGCTGTAGACGCAAGTCATTCAGCCTTAATTCTTCCAGAGCCTGCCTGTCCAAGGCAGCTTGAAAAGTGTCAGAAGGAGGAAGCTTCTCAGAACTTTCAGCTACATCTTCTGCTGGATTTTCTTCAGCCTGAATGGTCTTGTCTTCTGATGGTTGCACCTGTGCAGCTTGCTCTTTCTCAGACCAAGATTCACTGTCCAGAGGGAGCACAACTTCTTGAGGCAGCTGACTCTCAACTTCCTTCAGCAGCTTGCTAAAGTTCTGTTGAGCCTGCTCGTAGTTGACGTCCTGCAGCTTGAGGGCTTCAGCACGTACCCATAGTCTGAACTGTGACCAGAGCTGATCAGAAGCAGCTGGGTCGATCATCCCCGGACAGACTTGCTTCAAAGAAGCAATCCATTGCAGCATACCTGTTTCAAAATTCAAAATACCAGAGCCAACATCTGGTTGCTTTGGTTTGGGTATGGCAATTTTGTGTCTTAGATCAGCAAGACGTTCAAGACTTGTCAAGTCAATGAAAGTTCTGCTGGGGTTTTCAGCGGTTTTCTGAGAGGTTGTTTGTTTTGGAGGAGGGTTATCAGAATCAGAGTCAGATATTTCTATTGGAGTGGTTGGAGTTTTTGGAGGTGTTGATTCTAATGAGGATGGCAACTGGGGCCTGACAATAGTGGTTCCACATGGCAACTGGATTGCCAGCGGTGAAGGTTGAGGTGAGTGAGGGTCAGAATGATGAGGAGAAGGGGTTTCATAGCGGTGAAACTCTGTTTGTGGTGAAGGTGGATTATTTTCTGGTTGAGGAGGTGGAATCTCTGATTGCTCAGGGATCAGAGGTTCTTCTGTGAGTGGTTGTTGTTGTTGTGGTTCTGGTTCTGGTTGATGTTGTATTTCTGGTTCAGGTTGTGGTTCTGGTTGTGGAGGAGGAATATTTGGTGGTTCAGAATTTGGTTGAGCAGAAGCATGTTCACGCTCAATATCAGCTAGCACTCGATCAAGTGCTGGTGTTGTTGAAACAGTTGGTTGTTTGGGAATCTTAGTTCTGGGTCTTCTGAGTAGTAAGGCCTCAGAAGGGTCTTCTGGTATGGTTTCATCAATAGTAGGGATTGGAATGGATATTCTGTGAGAGGTTTGAGGAGGGGCAGCAGATGTTGGAATAGTAGATGAAATTGAAATAGGGGCAGCAGATGAAATACCTCTTTTCTTCGGAGTCTGATGAGATGATCCTTCTGTTGGCGCTTTCCTCTTCTTTGTCTTCTTCTGAGTCACTTCAGGTTGGGGTTGACTCAGATCTTTGATCTTCAGCTTTGAAACTGTATCTTCTTCCTTGTATGAATCTGGATACTTGAGAAACATATCAGGTTTGGATTCCATTTCAGAAAATTTTGGGAAATCACTCAGAGGCACTCTTCTGCTGGAGATGTCAGCAGTTGAAGTAGCTCTGGGTTCCTTCTTAATATTTTCTATCAGCTTCATCTTTTTCAGGTTCTTAGCGTTCAGCGGTTTTCCAACAGTTGGTTCAAGTGTGCTCAGCACTTGAGCTTCGCTCAGATAATCTATCAGCTTATTCTCTGTCAGAATATCTGATATGAGCCTTCCAAACGGTATCCAGTCCCTTTTGGTCCTTTCTTCTTCTCTTGTTTCTTTGACACTGGTCTTGAGATGGTTGAACAGGAAGTGTGCCAGATTGATCTTCACCCTCTGATCAATAAAGTAGATCAGAAATTGCTGATCCACGTTTATATAATCAGGAGAACTTGTTGGTTTCCTGTGATTGAAGCATCCAAGAACAATCTTGGCCCATACTCTGCAGTGATCCTTCAGATCCTTAATTTTGCTGCTGGGAAATCCAAGAGTGAAAATGCTGTTGGCTACCACACCTATATCAGGGCATCTATCAGCCATGTCCACACAACGTACTCCACCACCACTTTGACCGATTAACCTAGCAATGAGGTCTTCAGAAATTACTATCTTCTTTCCCATGACAGAAGAGATGACTAGATGTTTATAAATCTTGGCGTGAATCCAAAATTCCTTGACAAGCTCTGGGAATGTTGGTCCAACCAACCTATCGAAATACCTCTCCCACTTTTGAGCCCTAATTTCTTCAGTTAGGTCAAATCCATTTTCCTTCAAACTTTCAAAGTCGATGATTAACTCAGAGAGAACCTCAAGATTCTTTACCGGTGTGAGAAGAGTTCTGAGGGGCACCTGATATTGTTCAGAGGTTTCTTTCTTCTGATTGCCTGCAGAAATGCTGGAGGATGCCATTGTTCTCACACAACAAAGCTTTGAGAATGATTTGAGAAAAAAAAGGTTTGAAGGAGATAAACTCAGAAATATGCAGAGAATACTTGAATGATTATGAGAAAGCGTAAAGAATAAGAGTGAAGGATTAGTGTGCTTAAATAGAGTTTTCAAAAATTATTTTGAAAAATTAAACGTTTTTAAGAGAGAGAAAAAAATAATGATTGCCATTTAACAAGCGTGATTACTTTTCATTAAATGCTTGCTGATTTTGGGGGATTTGAGAAAGATACTTAAAAACGGTTACCAGACATGTGTCTCAATGCACCCAATCAGCGCTTTGCCTTCTCAGAAGCGTGCACGCGTTCTGCTTCAGAGATTTGCTGATGATTGGATGACACTTGTTTGATGTAGTGATCAGCACGTCTGTCTTTGAGATTAGACTCTCAGATCTTTAGACTTGCATCTGATACAATCTGCATGTTCTATTCTCAAAAATCTGGAAGTCTTCAAGCTGACTTTTCATCCAGAGCATTTGTGTGCTACATCCTGCTGCTGCTATGTACTCAGCTTCTGCTGTTGACAAAGCAATTGTTGATTGCCTTTTGCTGGACCACGAGATCAGATTTTCTCCCAGAAACTGGCAGCTTCCAGAAGTACTTTTACGTTCCACTCTGTCTCCAGCAAAATCAGCATCACAGTAGCCTACTAAGCTGTAATCACTAGATTTTCTATAAAACAAACCCAGATTAGTAGTACCTTTCAGATACTTGAAAATTCGCTTAACAGCTGTTAAGTGAGATTCTCTAGGATCTGATTGGAATCTAGCACAAATACATACGCTGAATAAGATATCAGGTCTTGAAGCTGTCAGATAAAGGAGAGGACCAATCATACCTCTGTAGACCTTCTGTTCTACACTTTTGCTTACCTCTTCTCTTTCCAGAATGCACGTGGGATGCATTGGAATCTTTGATGGCTTACATTCTGAGAGGTCAAATTTCTTCAGAAGATCTCTGATGTATTTGCTCTGATGAATGTAAGTTCCCTCTGGAGTTTGATTAATCTGAATTCCTAGAAAGAATTTCAGTTCCCCCATGAGGCTCATCTCAAATTCTGCCTGCATACACTTAGCAAATTTTCTTCCAAGAGAAGGATTAGTAGAACCAAAAATAATATCATCAACATAAATTTGACAGACTAAAATGTCACTCTTAACTGTTTTACAGAATAGAGTAGTGTCCACTTTCCCTCTGGTGAATTCATTTTCAAGCAGAAAGTTACTTAGCCTTTCATACCAAGCTCTGGGAGCTTGTTTCAGACCATACAGTGACTTTTTCAGTTTGAAAACATGTTCTGGAGGTTTTGTATTTTCAAAACCTGGGGGTTGGTGAACATAAACTTCTTCTTCTATATAACCATTTAAGAATGCACTTTTGACATCCATCTGATACAGAGTGATGCCTCTATTAACAGCAAATGAAATTAAAAGTCTGATAGATTCTAACCTGGCGACTGGGGCAAAGGTTTCTGTATAGTCTATCCCCTCTTGCTGACTATAACCTTGTGCAACCAGTCGTGCCTTGTTTCTGATGACTTCACCTTGTTCATTTAGCTTGTTTCTGAACACCCATCTTGTTCCAATGACGTTGAATCCTTTTGGTCTGGGAACGAGATCCCATACGTCGTTTCTGGTGAATTGATTCAGCTCTTCTTGCATTGCCAGAATCCAGTCGTTGTCCAGAAGTGCTTCATCAATAGAAGAAGGTTCAATCAGAGACACAAGTCCCATAAGAGTTTCTTCAGAGTTTCTGAAGCTTGCTCTTGTTCTGATTGGATCTTCCTTTCTTCCTAGAATAGTCTCTTCTGGGTGATCCAAACTGCTTCTGGGTAATCTCTTCTGAGGTTGATCAGCAGCAGTTGTAGGATTTCTAGCATTGCTCCTTTCAGACGTTGAAGGAATGTCTGTGTTGAGAGCTTCTGATGACTTGTCTTCAGAACCTGCAAATTCAATTTCTATACCTGCAAGATTTTCATTCTGCTTTGACTTTTCAGAGTCAAGCTTGTCATCAAAACGAACACTGATTGATTCTTCCACAATCTGTGTTTCTGTATTGTATACTCTGTACCCTCTTGAGCGTTCAGAGTATCCTAACATAATACACTTCTGTGCCTTAGAATCAAACTTGTTCAAATAATTCTTTGTATTTAACATAAAGCAAGTACATCCAAATGGATGAAAATACGAAATGTTGGGCTTTCTGTTCTTCCACAGTTCATATGGAGTCTTTTCCAGAATAGGTCTTATTGAGATTCTATTCTGAATGTAGCACGCTGTGTTTATTGCCTCTGCCCAGAAAGTCTTAGCAACGTTTGTCTCATTGATCATGGTTCTGGCCATTTCTTGCAATGTTCTGTTCTTTCGTTCTACAACTCCATTTTGTTGGGGAGTTCTAGGACAAGAGAAATCATGCAGAATGCCTTTGTCATTAAAGAATGACTCAAAATCTTTATTTTCAAATTCTCCACCATGATCACTTCTGACTTTAACGATTCTAAGATCTTTTTCATTCTGAACTTGGTTACAGAAGGTAACAAACACAGAGTGTGACTCGTCCTTGTGTCTTAAGAACTTTACCCATGTCCATCTGCTATAGTCATCTACGATTACTAACCCATACTTCTTACCACTGACTGAAGCAGTTTTAACTGGTCCAAATAAGTCAATGTGCAGAAGTTCTAATGGCTTAGAGGTAGAAACAACATTTTTGGATTTAAAAGAAGGTTTTGCAAATTTGCCTTTCTGACATGCTTCACACAGAGCATCTGAATTGAACTTCAAATTTGGAAGCCCTCTGACCAGATTGAGTTTGTTAATCTGAGATATTCTTCTCATACTAACATGCCCCAATCTTCTGTGCCAGATCCACTGCTCGTTGTTAACAGACAGAAGACATTTTACGTTCTGACTCTTTAGTTCAGAAAGTTTGATTTTGTAAATGTTGTTTTTCCTCTTTCCATTAAACAGGATAGTCCCATCTTTCTGACTAACAGCTTTACATGATTTTTGATTAAAGATTATATCATAACCGTTATCACTTAATTGACTTATGGATAACAGATTATGCATCAATCCATCTACAAGCAGAACATTATTAATAGAGGGAAGATTTCCATTACCTACAGTTCCAGAGCCAATTATCTTTCCCCTCTGATTGCCTCCAAAGCCAACGTGGCCTCCAGGCTTAAGTTCCAGGCTTTGGAACATATGCCTTCTTCCCGTCATGTGTCATGAGCAGCCAGAGTCCAGGTACCATGACTGGTGTTTCTGACTTGCTGCTAAAGATATCTGCAACATGTATTATTTTATCCTTAGGTACCCAGATCTTCTTGGGTCCTGATTTGTTAGTTTTACCAAAACTCTGGTTGAATTTTGGTTTCACAGAGTGCTTACTACTAGTATATTTGATGTCATGTGTGTGACCATACACAAAGTGTGAATTTAGAGGAGTGTGTTTAATGGTTAAATCCATGACATTCTTAGGTGTAGGAACCTTACCTTGGTATCCTATTCCTTTCCTGCCGTTTCTGCTAACTCCATAGATCATTGAAGCCATTCTGCTTCTATCTATGCTTTTAGCAAGGAACTTCTGGAAACTATGATCATACTCCTTGATGATCTCATCAGCGTTGCTGGGAGTTTCAGAAATTGGTTCCTTCTGAGAGTTTTGTAAAGAGTTTTCTAATTTTAAAATTTTATCTCTCAGCTCAGAGTTTTCCAATTTGATACTCTCAGACTTATTAGAGTCAGATTCAAGATTCCTTTTCAGGTCTCTGAATTTAGCTCTAATCTGCTGATAACGTTCCAGAATTTCATTGAGGCTTTCAGCAAGTTCAGCCTTTGTAAAATTAACAGCGAAGTTAGGGAATACCTCTTCTGTGTCTGATTCTGAGTCTGATTCAGAAGCTTCACTATCATCTGGAATGTTAGCCATGAGCGCTATGTTTGCCCTTTCATCATCTGATTCTGAGTCAGCTTCAGACGAGTCAGAGTCATCCCATGTGGCCATGAGACTTTTCTTCTTCTCTCTTCCAAACTTCTTTTTGGGCTTTTCCCTCTGAAGCTTTGGGCAGTCACTCTTGTAGTGTCCTTGCTCATTGCACTCGTAGCAGATGATGTCTTTTGTGTTTGGCTTCTTGCTACCGGAGGAGCCTTCAGATCTTCTGTATCCAGAGGAAGAATCTGTCCTTCTGTATCTGGAGGAAGACTCGTTCTGATCAGATCTTCTGGGATTCCTGAACTTCCTTTGTCTTTGCTTCCACAGTTGATTTACTCTTCTGGAGAGAAGGGAAAGTTCGTCTTCTTCTGATGAGGATCCATCAGATGTTTCTTCAACTGCCTGCAAAACTTTAGATTCAGATTTTCTGTTAGATTTTAAAGCTAAAGGCTTACCTTGCTTCTGAGGCTCATCAGCTTCTAGCTCTATCTCATGACTTCTGAGGGAGCTTATAAGTTCCTCCAGAGTGATTTTGTTGAGATCTTTCGCTAGCTTCAGAGCAGTAACCATAGGCCTCCACTGCTTGGGTAAACTTCTGATTATCTTCTTGACATGGTCAGCAGTAGAGTATCCTTTGTCCAGAACTTTGAGACCAGCTACCAGAATCTGGAATCTAGAGAACATAGTTTCAATGGATTCAAATTCTTCCATTTTGAACGCCTCATACTTCTGAATGAGCGCCAGAGCTTTTGTTTCTTTGACTTGAACGTTGCCCTCATGCGTCATTCTGAGAGAATCAAAGATGTTCTTAGCTGTGTCTCTGTTGGAGATCTTTTCATACTCAGTATAGGAGATGGCACTGAGGAGGATGGTTCTGGCCTTATGGTGATTCTTGAAATCACGCTTTTGTTGATCAGTCATTGATTTTCTATCAATCTTCTGACCAGTTGCATTCACAGGGTGCGTGTATCCATCTGTCACCATATCCCACAGATCAGCATCATGTGCTAGAAAGAAGCTTTCAATTCTGTCTTTCCAGTAATCAAAGTTTTCTCCATCAAAGACTGGAGGTTTGCCGCTGAATCTGTCTCTGTCCTCATTGTTGTCATTGCTGAAATGAGAGTTGTTTCCTGCCATTGTGTTTTTCTGACGCTGGATCTTGTACTGACACGGTTAAGTGTTTTAGCTCAGAACCAGGCGCTCTGATGCCAATTGAAGGGGTGAAAAACACAAGAAGGGGGGGGGGGGGGGTTGAATTGTAAAACTGAAATCTTAAAGCAATTGACAAGATATTTTTATCCTGGTTCGTTTGATCTCAAACTACTCCAGTCCACCCGTCAAGGTGATTTCGCCTCTCTCCAACGAGGTCTTAATTCACTATATTCAACTGAATATTACAGACTGCTTTAACAACTGCTAAAGCCTTCTTGATTCAAACCACAATCCGGTTTGTCAAGGCAACACTTTCTTACAAAGGTACAAAACAAATTTGTGTGAATGTTTTCTACAAAACTTTATCACAACTGTGATGTATACACAAATGAAGCTTAGAAACTTAGATTGCTAAACACTAATGGAGTATCAGAGTTTGTGGTTTAGCAAAACTGGTAGATGAAGATTATTGTTCAGCCTTTTTGCGTGTAGAGAATTGGAGAGCATTAGCCATTATAATCTTCGAAGCTTTGTTTATATAACACTTGAGAAGATGAACGTTGAATGCAAATATTCTTGATTCAATGCTAATAACAAGCTTTCCTTTTTGAGCAGATCTTGTCTAGAATGATGCCGTTTGAATTAATTAGCGTTCAATGCACAGTACCGTTGCTTCTTCAATGCACGTTCTGGCTTGGCTCATTCTGATTCTGCTTCGCTGCTGATGAACTATTGTTTTTGTATCAGAGTGTTTACGCGCAGTTCTGTTCATCAAGCTTCAGCATGTACGTGAGTTGATCATCTGATCTTGATGTTCTGATTCAGCAACTTCTGATGCTGGTGTATGAAATCAAATTCTGATGCTGAAGAAGTGATCTTGCTTATTTTAATCAGCGTATCTGCAAGTCAGAGCATAGTAATTTTAGGCAGCATATAGTTCAAACATGAAACATATAAATACTATATCTTTTCACTTTGTTATCATCAAAACTCAAATATAGGGTAGTAGATTCAAACATTGTTCTAACACAAAAAACTGGACCAAAACCCAGTTCTCACTTGGCCACAGTTCAAGGCCAGACGGAGAATTTGGAGATACAAATGAAGCAGTTAACTCTTGCCAACAAAGATACAATGAATATCAACATGGTCGAACTCTCTGACCCAAAAGCATCAGAAGAGGCCATGAGGCAAGAACAAGCTAATAAGACTGCTTTCCCTCGGGAAAATGAAAATCTGGCAGATTTCATGCAAAGATGCGAGAAAAAGAAATCAGAGGTGATGCTGTGTCCAAGATGCAGTTCGATCTTTGACAAAAAAGCTGCTGAGCACATTCAAGGCGTAAGAGCAGCAAATAAGAGAAGGGAAAATGTTGATCTTCGACATGACCCCAGAAGAGCCTCCCAAAGAGGTTCAAACCAAGAAAAGAGGCCATTGACTTTCAGGCCTCCAACAAATGTGCCGGTAGATACCTGGTACAAAACATCTGGTCGAAAGAGGCCAAGCGAGGAGAGATGGAACTCTTTCGACGTGCCAAGGGGTTCATCTTTAACACAAAAGAAAGAGCCTCAAGTTGCTGCACCTAAAGTTGCACAAGTGTCAAGCAACTACAAAGGGAAAAATCCCATGTCTCGATCTCAATGGAGGAGATACCAAAGGAGACGAAAAGCTGAGAGGGAGGCTGCCAATGAACCTAAGGCAGAAACCAGTTCAAATGTTCCTCTAAGGAAGCAAAGGAAACCTCTAGAAAGAGAGCCAATAGCCAACAGGCTAGTTTGGCCTAACCAAGGTGAAGTCGAGGACGAAGACGGTTCTGAGTCTGATGATACTTTGGACATAATGGTGAATATAGTCTCAGTGCTGCCCAGAGAATTCAACCGACAGGTGGAGGTCGAAACAAGTGACTGGGAAGTGGAGCAAGAAATGGCCAAACATAGGCCAGTGTGCTATTTCATCATGGACAATGGCACTACTGAGGAACAAAATGGGTTCTTCGAACCACCTACAGAGGCGATGAAAAACCACCTCAAGCCTTTATTTATAAGGGCT
Organism: Vicia faba; assembly: GCA_948472305.1. NCBI lineage: Eukaryota > Viridiplantae > Streptophyta > Magnoliopsida > Fabales > Fabaceae > Vicia > Vicia faba. The sequence continues at coordinate 612,721,092 of OX451736.1, forward strand.
AAACTCGAAGAAACTACAGTGAATAAAATCTTGGTGGATTGTGGGGCAACCATCAACATTATTCCTCACTCTATGCTAAGGAAAATTGGCAAAAGGGATGAGGACATTAAGCCTCACAACATGGTCCTGTCGAACTATGAGGGCGGCATAGGGACCACTATGGGAGTGATCCAACTGGATATCAAGGTAGGATCTATCCTTCGACCAACAATGATTATGGTCATATCGGCCAAACCTAACTACAATCTTTTGTTGGGCCGTGAATGGATCCATGGTGTTGGAGCTGTGCCATCATCAATGCACCAGAGGCTGCTGCTATGGCGTCCAGATGGGATGGTCGAAAACATAGAGGCAGATCAAAGTTATTACCTGGGCGAAGTGAATCACCTAGGGTTGGCAGATTTCGACAAGAACTTGGCTCACATAGGGCCATGCCCAACACCTGACTTCGACTTGGCGCCAGCGCCAAATACTTTTTGTTCCCTATACCTGCATCCTGAGCATGGTTTCCAATGGGACAGAGAAGACTTGTCCCACATAGACTTCAGTGGGTTAACTGATATCCAACCAACTGGTTGGGGAAGTGAATTCAGTGATAATGACTGAGTCACAATCATTGAAGCGAATTTCGGCTTATGTAGCCGAAACAAAGATGATAACGACTCTCGAAGCCAAAGTGAAGTACATGGACACACAGGCCAATGATCAACAGTTATCTGCTGCAGGTCCAGGAAAGGATTTCGATCCAGAACCCCCTGATATCATGCCAGAAGAAATGCAGGAACAGAGGCTCGACGCCATCTATGACGATGAGCCTTTGGGCTTCGAAAAGGACCCCTTGGCGAACAACATTAAAATGTTAGCGCAAGATCCTTTAGAAGAAATCAACTTAGGCGAAGGGTCAGAGAAAAGGCCAACTTACATCAGCGCCAAAATTGACCCAGAACTTAGGTTGGAAGTAATCCAATTGTTGAAAGAGTTCAAGGACTGTTTTGCATGGGATTACGACGAAATGCCTGGTCTCGACAGAGGATTGGTAGAACTTCAGTTTCCAATCAAACCTGGGAAGAAGCCAATCAAGCAAAGTCCAAGACGCTTCGCTCCAGAAATACTGTCGAAGATCAAAACGGAAGTCGAAAGACTTCTGAAATGCAAATTCATACGCGTTAGAAGGTATGTCGAATGGATTGCAAACATTGTGCCAGTGATTAAGAAAAATGGTACATTAAGGGTGTGCATAGATTTTAGAGATTTGAATGCTGCTACGCCCAAAGATGAATATCCTATGCCTGTGGCGGAAATGCTAGTCGATTCTGCCGCTGGCTATGAATACTTGAGTATGCTCGATGGTTATTCAGGATATAATCAAATATTCATTGCTGAAGAGGATGTGTCGAAAACAGCTTTTCGATGCCCTGGGGCCCTAGGCACTTACGAATGGGTAGTGATGCCTTTTGGCCTAAAGAACGCTGGGGCAACATACCAGCGAGCAATGAATACTATCTTACATGATTTTATTAACACTTTTATGCAAGTATATATTGATGACATTGTTATAAAATCTGTTTCCAGGAAGAATCATATTGACCACCTTCGACAATCATTCGAAAGAATGAGAGAACATGGTCTGAAGATGAACCCTTTGAAGTGTGCATTCTGTGTGAAAGCTGGAGATTTCTTGGGCTTCGTTGTCCACAAGAAAGGAATCGAAATCAACCAGAACAAGACGAAGGCTATCCTGGAAGCGAAAGCGCCATCGAATAAGAAGGAACTGCAGTCTCTGTTAGGCAAGATAAATTTCTTAAGGAGATTTATATCTAACCTAAGTGGGAAAGCTCAGGCCTTTTCACCCTTACTTCGACTGAATAAAGAGGGGTTCGAATGGGGGCAAGAGCAACAAGAAGCCTTCGACAAAATCAAAGGGTACCTCACTAAGCCACCTATTTTGGTGCCTCCTTGTAGCAATAGGAGTATGAGATTGTACATAGCTGCATCCGACAAAACTTTGGGAAGCATGTTAGCCCAAGAAGATGAGAATGGAGTCGAAAGACCCATTTACTATCTTAGTAGAGTTTTGAACGATGCAGAAACTAGATATAGTGAAGTTGAAAAATTGTGTCTATGTCTGTATTTCTCTTGTACAAAACTCAAGCAATATATAAAACCAGTTGATGTGTATGTTTCGTCTCATTTTGATGTTTTCAAGTATATGTTGTCGAAACCTATCTTGCACAGTCGAATTGGCAAGTGGGCTCTAGCATTAACTGAATACTCCTTGACCTTTATGCCTCTTAAGGCAGTGAAAGGACAAGTGGTTGCAGACTTTATAGTCGACCACTCAATTCAAATTGAGGATATCAATTATGTGGAGATAGAACCTTGGAAATTCTACTTCGATGGTTCCAGCCATAAAGATGGAACAGGAGTAGGAGTCTTGATCATTTTTCCAGAAAAAATTCCAACAACATTCAAGTACAAGATAGCAGGTTCTTGTTCGAACAATGAGGCTGAGTATGAAGCTCTAATTACTGGCCTTGAAATATTGTTGGAATTGGGGGCAACTCGAGTCGAAATAATGGGAGACTCAGAGTTAGTCATTAAGCAAGTCACAAAGGAATATAAATGCATAAGAGAAAATCTCATTATGTACTTTGTGATAGCAAATTGTTTATTGAAAAAATTTGAAATGGTCAATATTCGACACATACCCAGAGTGGAAAATCAAATAGCCAACGACTTGGCAAAAATTGCATCTGGGTACAAGATTTCAAAAACGAGATTACAAAGAGCAATCGAAGTTCGAGAAAAGATAAAAGCAACTTGTCTATCACCAACAGACTTGGAATCGACAAGACTAGGATATGCTGATCAAAGTAACTTCAAAATTTCGTTCATAGATAATTTGTCAGAGCAAGATTGGAGGAAGCCCATTGTGGATTATCTTCAAAATCCAGGAGCTTCAACAGAACGAAAAACAAAGTACAGGGCGTTGAGTTATGTACTCATGGGTAATGAGTTATTCAAGAAGACGCCTGAAGGGGTATTGCTAAAATGCTTAAGTGAAACTGAGGCATACATAGCCCTTTCGACTACGCACGCTGGAACATGTGGGGCTCACCAAGTAGGTCATAAGATGAAATGGTTGTTGTTTCGACAAGGACTATACTGGCCCACTATGCTGAAAGATTGTGTCGAGTTTGCAAAAGGTTGCCAAGAATGTCAAGTCCATACAGGCATCCAACATGTACCAGCAAGCGAACTTCACTCGATAGTGAAGCCTTGGCCCTTTAGAGGATGGGCGTTGGACCTCATTGGAGAGATTCGACCAGCATCATCAAAGAGTCAGAAGTATATATTGGTAGGCATTGATTATTTTACTAAGTGGATCGAAGCTATCCCTTTAGTCAATGTAGACCAAGAAAATGTCATTGAATTTATTCAAAAGAACATTATCTTTAGGTATGGAATCCCTGAGACTATAACTACTGATCAAGGATCAGTTTTCACTGGTCGAAAGATGCAGGAATTCGCTCAGGAAACAGGTTTCAAACTCCTAACATCAACGCCTTATTACGCACAGGCAAATGGTCAAGTCGAAGCAGCGAACAAAGTAGTGATTGGCTTGATAAAAAAGCATGTTGGGAAGAAGCCAAAAAACTGGCATAAGACGTTAGACCAGATTTTGTGGGCTTGTCGAACGTCCCCAAAAGAAGCCATAGGTACAACACCATATAGGCTAACTTTTGGCCATGATGCAGTGTTGCCAGCAGAAATTTGTCTTCAATCTGCAAGGGTTCAGAGACATTATGATATTCCCTCTGAAATTTATTGGGATATGATGTTAGACGAACTAGTGGATTTAGACGAAGAAAGATTGTGCGCTCTTGACCTACTCAGGCTTCAGAAGAAAAGAGTAGAAGACTCTTATAATAAAAAGGTGAAACCTAAAGTATTTTCGCCTGAAGAACTAGTTTGGAAGGTGATTCTTCCCATGGATCGAAGGGATCGAAGCATGGGAAAATGGTCACCCAAATGGGAAGGACCATTCAGAGTTATCCAGATTTTTTTTGGTGGAGCCTATGAAGTCGAAGAGCTAGGTGAAGATAAAAGGCTCTTGAGAGTAAATGGTAAATATTTGAAAAAGTACAAACCTACACTCCAAGAGATAAAAATAAAATAACAAGTAATGACTAAATTAACCATAAAAAAGCCAAAATGGAAAATTTTTATAATTTAGCCAAAATGGCAATGTTGTCGAATACATATTACAAAATATGGTTAAAAGGCTGAATCGATCAGAAGGGAATGGAGTCCTTGAGTCGAAGGTATTTGGTTTGCTGCAGCTCCAATCTTTTGTTGCACAAGGCATTCGCCTGCACAAGCTTGGCAATCTGATCGTCGAAGCCTTGAGCTTTCTCAGCAAATTCTAGGCCCTGTGTGATTTCAGTTTGACTTTCGGTGTCTGGAACAGTCGAGAGAAGTTCCTCCTTGCGCTTAGTATTGGCATTTATCTTAGCCTCTATTTCTTCGATTTGCGCCTGGAGGGAAGCATTCTCTCGATCGATGGCATCCACTTCTTCTTGTCTAGATGCTTTTTGCTTCGACAACTCCGCAATTCGAGAAGTTGTCTCTGCTACAGCAGTCCATGCAGAAGAGCTTTTGCCATATAACACTTCAAGCTGGCTATTAAAGCCCCTTTGTCGCCGATAATCTGCTGAGACTTGATCAATAATGGAGTGTAACTCCATGATAAAGCCTGAGACTTCTGGAGGCACAACTAACAAGTCTACGGCATTCAAAACAGCCCCCAAATATGATGGAGCAGTAGGGTCCCCCTCCAAAGCTTTCATCAAGTCCTTCTTGAAAAACTGAGCCTTAACCTTCGTCAAAGCCTCATCGAGAGGAGAAGTTTCAGTGGACTTCCCCGACAGAGTAGGAACCTCCTGGCTAGCGTCAGACGAACTTTTGCTCTCGATGATGGCGTTCAGATAGCTAACAGGATCAGTTTGCTTCAAGAGTTCTAAGTCCTCTTTCGACCTATGCTTTGTTGAGGTAACAGCCTTTGCAACAGCATTGTCTTGGGTTTGAGGCTGTTGAGTAGCATTTGCCTCGACTTGACTTTCTTCGACTCGGACTGCGGCAGTACCAGCGTCATCATGGTTCCCTTCGCCAGCGTCATCTTGGTTCCCTTCGCCAGCGGCACCTTGATCCTCTTCGCCAGCGTTGCCGTGGTCCCCTTCGTCATGATTCTCTTCCGACAGATCCACCACCTGAATCTCTTTTGGCTGTTGCTCTTCTGTTTGTGGATCTTCTGCTGGTTTTTCTGCCGTCTCAGCATTGGCCTCATTTATGTCAGTATGGGCTTCATCGTTCGCCAAGTCTTTTTCTTGTGGCCTGCTGAGTTCAGCAGACTCCAATGTTTCAGAAGTCCGTGGCGCTGAGCTTTCAGTGGTGTCCTGAAAAAAGAAGAAGAAGAATCTTCTAAATTCGAAAGAGACATAGTCGAATGTAGGTATCGACACCTGGGTTACAAAGGGATCAAAGAGATTACCTGTAAAGTAGTTTCAGCCCCAGGGCTGGAATTGTCGCTTTCGACAGGCTTATTGAGAAGAACGTTTAATTCCTCCTCCGTTGGCTCCTCAATGATTACTGGAGGTGGCCTGGGCTTTCTCCCAGCGACCTTTATTCTAATTGTTCGACCAGCAGCCTCAGGAAGAGGAACGTCCTTCTTCAGCTTTCGCCTTTTTAGAGGAGCAGGGGGAGAATCATCTTCTTCATCGCTCCCGGATTCGACCGTCAGTGCTGGCCGTTTCTTGGGCGAAGGTGCCTAAAAAACCAATTGGAATTCGATTTAGCAGTTGCATCGAAAGTCAAAAAATTAAAGCCAGAAGAAAATAATGAAAGTCTGGTTACCGATGCAGAAGCCTTTTTTCGAAGGGCCTTCCCCCTGTTGGTTTGTTGTGGTCTTCGCCAGCGCTATAGTCTTCGCCGGCGGTGGAGGTTTTGTTAAGGGGCCTCCTCCCTGTTGGCCTTCTGCAGCCTTCTTGGCTGCAGGCTTTCGAACAACTGAAAGTAGACAAAATAATTAAACAGGCTAGCAGTCGAAAGAGAAAGACAAAGTAATTTGAAAGGATGAACTTACATTTCTTTATTTTGTCCAAGACAAGGACAAAAGATTTCTGAAGCTCATCCACGAAGTCCTTCTCGTCGAAAAACTCCTCAGCGTAGTAACTTTTCCACCACTCCTCGAAGGATGGTGAGCAAAGAAAGTTAAGCTGGTAGTCAAACAACGAAAGAACTGTTCGACCAACATATCTGCTGATATGCTTAGTGGCAGCTTCTTCAGTGTAGTCGTTGCAGAAGTATAACATAGACTTCTCCCTGGGAAAAATTGGAGAAGGTAGTGTTTGAATAATACCAAACTGGCGAGACACCAGGTTTGGTTGATATGCAATCAGACTCAAGTGAGTCTTAGAGCTCCTGAATCGAAGGGGCATTATTCTTGGTGTGAGGACCGCCTCCCACATTGTTGTATGTTCGTCAACCTGAGGACCACTCGACGTCCTAGGATGTGGCCTTGTGAACCACTCTGGGCCAACCTTCCGTCGAGCAAACGGAGCCATGGTCGAAACAAACTCTTTCCTTTTAGCAAACATCAGGACGAAGTTTGTAAAAGTTTGTTGAAGGTCCAGCCCATCTTCCGTTGGAGTCAACAGAGCCAATCTTGTGCCTTCGACGCGTCTGTTTGCTATTTCTGGAGCCTGCTCATTTATTTGAATCTTCTTAGGCAAGAAAGACTCAAAGGTGGCATTGAGCCACAGTTGAAGCAGCCAAAAAGGTCCAGCAAGCAGAAGGCTGGCTCTGTTCTCGATAATCTTCAGAAGAGTCGCTCCGTTGCTAATCGACTCATACAGACTAGCCAAAATCAATTCTACCAAACAGATATTTTGGCCATGATGGAGTTGAGTGGCGAGAGTGACCATCTTCTTGGTCACCTGTAAGGACTTGGAACAAAACACAAAGCGTGTCAGCCATAAGGCTAGAAACGCAATATGTTCGACATCTGACACAGCATTTGTCGACCTATCGTGGTGGTGATTGATGAAGGTGGTGTAGGTTGGTTTTGTGGCAGAGAATCCAATCTGATCCTCCGACATTTCCTCCGGGTCGAAGTAGTCCCCAGTGGGTCGAAGGCCAGTGATGGCGGCCACGTCGGAGAGCGTCGGAGTCAGCATTCCACATGGAAGATGGAAGGTGAAATGGGTGTAGTCCCAGAAGAGTAAAGAAGCTATCAACATCTCTGGGGAATAGTTAAGACCTGTCTTCGACAGCATAACCAGGTCGAAAATCCCCATGTCTTTCCAGATCGAAGCCTGACGTTTCTCCATTTTTTCCAGCCAAGCACTATAATCAGGAGTAAGGCTAGGGCCAGACCTGAAAGCCCTAACCCCTTTGTTGAAGAAACGAAGGTCGATTTTCTCTTTAGCAGGATCTTCATTATCCTCTGCATCTTTCTTGGAGCATCCAACTGGTTTGAGTCTCTCAAGTACCAGAAAGTAACTTTTGATCTTCATGGCCTCAGCAATGCTTGGGTACAATGGGCCAGACATAGCAAAGATCTGGTTGGAATATCCAACCAGAATCATGAGGTGGCGTGAATAAGCATCACGTACAACAATGTCCAAAGGCTCAGGGACCCTTCGTTGACCCGTGGGGGTCACTACGGGAGCGGTCGAGAAAACCCTAGGTTTAACGTTTCCAGATGGTGCGTTGGCGCTAGGAGCGTTGGAAGAACCAGATGCCATTGTTGGTAGTGAGGTTGAAGACGAAGTGAAGAAAAAGAGGTTTGCAAAGTTGACAAGAGTTTGTATGCAAATGAGGAATTCTGAGAGCAAGGTAGCGTAAAAAGTCCCACAATGGGTACTTACTGCTATTTATAGTAGTGGGGGAAATCCCCAAATTCGAGGACATTAAATGCCATTTAATGTTGCAGAAGGTAGTGGGACACGTGGTGTCTCCCTGTTGTTTTAGCCGTTCTGCAGAAATGGAAGGGTGCAGCGTGCGCCCTCGTTTTTTGGGAATTGTCATGATGACAATTTGTGAAATGATGTTTGGCACACTGCACGCCGTACTGAGGTGACGTCTTAGGTACGGATAAATGATGGTTTTTCTTGGGATTGTCAGTGGTTGGTAGAAGACAACAAAAAGTGCACAATTTAATTTGTGACTAAGAATGAAAAGACAGGTGTCGAATGGCATTTCAAAGAATGCCTTTTTCTTTCAGATTCCAAATAAGGCATTCTTGGGGGGCAATTTGTTGGCTCTTAAATTCGACACCCTTGTTTCATTAATGTCAGCCATTAAAGCTGAAGGTTGTTTTCGATCAGCTGGGTCTGTCGAAATGCCTATCGAAAGATGACACTGCGCTTAGAAGATTTCTTCCAAGGGAGAAGTTGGTTGCCTTCGACGTCGAAGGTGTTTCTCGTCGAAGATGCTTCTCGACGAAGGTGTTCGATGGTTCAGAGCGGAACGGTTTGAAATTCAAGCATTTGGAGGGAAAACGGTTTCCAGCGGTTACCAAGTGCAACGTGCAAAGATCTGGAACGTCGAACGTTGAGAACGTGCCAAGTGGGATCATCTCGAAGCAGTGTAACTGCCCGACGGTTACTTGGGATGTTTTAGTATAAATAGTAGTAGTTCACGCAGTTTCTCGCGTGTGTTCACAATTATATACAAAGTCACTCATATAGATTCGAGTACCCAGCGTGTGAGAAAGAATTGTTGAGAAATGTATGTGTGAAACACCAACTTTATTAATCAAAGTCATTTACTTTTCCAGAAACTTTACTTGCTTTCTTCTTTACTTTCCTGTCGAAATCCTTTACTGCAAGCCTTTATTTATTTTACCAAGCCTATTTCTTCATGTAATTTACTTAAAGCCTCTTTATTTTATTGTCATTTAACCATTATCCAACTTAATCAAAACCTCAAAATCAACCTATGTCCTAGGATCAATCTGATCGATCCTGCGAGTAACCAAATAAGTAACCATTTGGAGGATCAACGGTTGTTTACCAATAACCACGGTAAACAGGACGACAACGATTTTCCGCACCCTGCGAACGCAGACATAGTCAAAAGATACTACACATAAAACGACCCGACAAGTTGAAAACCTGAAAGGGCGACTTGGGCAAAAATGGGCATCCTGGTGAATCGAAAACCTGAAAGGGCGGTTCAGGCAAATTTAGGGATAAAACAAAAAAAAAACTGTACACCCGACAAGTTGAAAACCCGAAAGGGCGACTTGGGCAAAAAAGGGTTTCCCGGTGGATCGAAAACCCGAAAGGGCAGTCCAGGCAAAAGTTAGGGAATTAAAGTGTATGACTATGTCTCGTTAGATCACTTTAAGAAAAATCTCTTCACCAACAAGCTCCAAGTTTCTGATCAATCCATTCATCGACGGACGAAGCAGCGAATGGACAAGATATTCAGAGTTGTGAAGGCTATAGAAGAATGGGAATCCCGTGGAATTGTTACACATAGCCATCTTTCTTTTGTATAAATTTTTTTCAATTTTTACGACAACATTCTCTTACTAGGATGTCTGTCTCCTTTGTATAAAGATACTCACGAAAGTTAAATACAAAGATACTTCAAAGTATAGAAATTTGCTTGCCTTTCTTTTCTTTTTACACTTATGTTTTATTTGAAAACGTTCAATGTTTTGTTAAATAGGCATATGCATTTGAATATAATCACTGCTTACAAATAAAATGAAATTGAAAAAGGCTAATTACTGGTAGGTTGAAGGTGTAGGAAGATATCTTTGTGCCATTTCAGAAGAAATCCCCTACGATACACCATTCAGATCCTCAACAAAGCTAAAATTTGGAGTATATTTCCCCAGCGGAGTTAAACTTCAAGATCCTCAGTGGAGCCAGTGCATTCTAAAAGACTTGATTCCCCAACTGAGTTAAGTTTCAAAATTCCCATCAGAGTTAAGCTTCAAGATCCCCAGTGGAGCCCGAAAACCCTGAAAATCCTATCCCTAGCGGAACCAGAATAGTGAACATTTTCCCCACAGAGTTATCTCTCAGCAAGATCGAAGATTCTCGGTCTCATTTCTCCAAGCAGAAGCCTCCTAGGTTTTAACTCCCCAATAGAGATTTTCAGAATTTTCCCTACATCCCAGGAAAGTCATGAAGGATTCTCATTCCCTGCAGAAGTTGTTAAAGGCCTTGTTAATCCCCACAAATCACCGAGGATTTTTAATCTCCAGCAGTGGTCCCAGGATTTATCCTTCTCAACAATCAGAGATCTTTAATCCCCAAGCAGTCAGCAAGGATTTCTCATCTTCAGCATTCAAAGATTTTTTGGAATCCCCGGCATCGATCAAAGATTTACTTTCCCTGACAGCAATCAAAGATTTCATTATCTCCAGTTGTCAAGGATTTATTTTCCTCAGCAAGACAGTTACTCAGCTTACATGCGCAACCATTACATTCATATATCATAAACATTGATGAAACACAATTCATCGCATCATACATATCATGCAACATAACTTTGTGTTTTAGCTAACATTTTACCCTTTTCAGGATAAGATTAAAAGGCTATTGTTAACAATTATTCAGATACAATATGGATACACCCCAGACACGGCGGTCATTCTATTACTCATTCAGAATTTCAAGTTAAAATACAGTACAGATACACCCCAGACATGGCGGTCATTCCACTACTCATTCAGACTTCAGCAATCCGATACAGACTAGATACGCTCCAGACATGGCAGCCATTCTATCTCTCATTCAGATTCAGCTATCAACCACAAGTTCAGATACGCTCCAGACACGGATGCCATTCTGGCTCTTACACCAGCAGTTTGATTCTCCCCAGTGCAGTCGCCACGGAAGTCATTTTGTCACTTATTCAGATCCCAGTTATAGTCTCAGATATACTCCAGACACTGAAGTCATTCTGCTACTCATACAGATCTTAACTTCAGATACAGTCCAGAGACGCTCCAGACACGGTTGCCATTTTGTCACTCATTCGGAATTTATCCCCAGCCCAGAGATGCTCCATGCACAGATGTTTCTTTGTCGCCCATTCAAAATTCAGATACAATACAGATACACTCCAGACATGGTAGTCATTCTGATATTCATTCAAAGTTCAAATACAGTTACAGCTCAGATATGCTCCAGACACGGACGCCATTCTTTCGCTCATACATACTCAGTCTCCAGATACAGTTTAAATGCATTCCAAACACGGATACCATTTTAATACTCATTCTTATAACCTACCACATTGCAATTCAACAAAAATTCTTGGATGGCATCTTTAAGCCCATCTCCAGCAAGATTCTACCACCTCCAAATGGCATCTTTAAGCCCATTTCCGCATCTATGTTTTGACGAGTGCAAATTTACGGGCACTCTAGTGTCCAATCCTCTTTTACCTTCGAGACACGAAAGGCAAACTTGCCAATCTAACTCTTCAGGTTCAAGAAGATTAAACAGGGGCAACTATTGTACCCCAAAATTTTCCCTCTCATTTCATCAACATTTTTCATTACAAGACTCTTGGAACTTAAGATCAAGCTAGGGTTTGCTCTGCTCAAGACACCTCCTTACACTATTGACCTAAATTAGGGTTTGAGTTTTCACAGTGATGTTTTGACATACAATGCCCAAATTGACTTTAATAATTCATGTTGGACTCATAAGTTTGTCCATACCAAGTTTCAAGCCTTGATCCAAATTTTGGCCCAGTCAATTGGACAGTTGACCTAGAAATCAGCTGTATTGGGGAAAAAGTCAACTATGGCCAATTGACAGTCAAACCTCATGAAATTTGACCCACATCAACATTATGAACTCATATGAACCATTTCATAAAGTTTGGATCATAATTCCACAAGAAATTTGATCAGATCATCAAAAGGGCAAAATGGTCATTTTTAGGGTTTTGACTGTACAAAGGCAATTTTTTACTGTTTGACCTAACCAATGGTAAATCAAGCTCAACCATGGACTCAAGGACTTAATGACTTTGTCTTGACCTATTCAACAAGTTCAAAAGATCTCAAATGCATAGGTTTGACAGATGAATTTTTCAGTCAACTGATCAAAATTTGACTGTATACTGAAAAGTGAAACTTTGACTTTTTGGTCAAAATCAAGTGCCAAGGATAATTTTTCGTCAAGACATGTCAAATTATGAAACTTGTTCATCATGAAACCCAAAAATGCAAATTAGGGTTTAAAATGGAAAATTTTCATAACTTAGAAATTTTCTAAGTTATAAAATTTTCTTATTTTTTCCTAACTTTGTCCCATTTTGTCACCAAGATCAAAATGGATTCAAACAAAACTTTCAACATGAAAGTTGTAGTCCATCACAAAGTATATAACTTTTATTCACAAAGTTTTCTCAAAAGAAGCTTGGATCTCAAGTTATGATTTTTCGAACAAGGGTACCTAAAACTTTTAACTTAGAGAAATTTTACCCTAGTTTAGGCAGGATTTTGACCCATCTTCTTGGCCATTTTTTACATAGTTCCACTTGGAGTTTCAAGTTTCATTTCAAAGATGGATTATAGTACATGTTGCAAGCTTTCCAAATTGTCAATTAACTCCTCAAACACCTTTGTGGTTAGGGAGAATCGAATGCTTGAAGTTGGCAAAAACTCACTTTGATCCATGGCCAATACATGTTCATACAACTTGCATTTTCAAATCAGCATGATTTGTACTAGCTTGCAGGCTTCTAAACCATTTTACACTCCTTAATTGAATGCAAATCCACTGATCTAATGCATTATCTTGGCCATTTGGACATTGCATGCAAAACTAATCCCTATTTGGAAAAAGCTATATTGCCATTTTAGAAAAGTTACACTTTATGTCAAACCAAGATCCTTGAGGCATGGGGCCAGATCTCTGAGGCAAGATCAAATCCACAAATTGCAAGTATCAAGGGCAAGGTATGCAGCATACAAGATAGAGTGCACAGGCCTGTAATCATAAGTTACACACTCTTGCTTCAAGAAGAAGAAATTTGTCCAAAATCTTCCCAACTCAAAAACCATCCATAGTCAGCTTACACAAACATTGCAAACATATTTCACACAACCCTTTGAGTCATAAACATGAGCTCTTCACCACTCAAACCTCCTTGAACACAAAATCACCTTTTTTCTACAAAACAGGGCAAGCCCTGCAGAACCACCTCCATATCCACTTTCCCTCGTGCGTTTTGCCTCAAACTTGTTCCAATACCTTCCATTCAACTCACCTGAACTAATCCAGACCTCCATTGCTAGCTGTAACACCATTAACACACATTGCCATTTTTGTTTCAAAGCTTTGCAGGTTGAGTTCTGTAGCACGATTCAGGCTACTTCAAAACAAATTAAGCATTGGGAAAACTTCATTGGACCTCAGGCAAGCTCAAAAGAGACTTAAAAGAAACTCAAGCACCCTTGGAAGTTGTTGCATTGTCCAGTTCGAAGTCAACTGAAATAGGTATTTCATGAACTTCTTTCTCTCTATTTAGGAATAGTTAGACTTAGGTTTGTGAATGAAAGATGTTGTATTCATAGCCATGAAACCATACATGTGCTTAGTTTTCATTTATATTAATCGTGCTAGGAGAATTTTGTCCATGAACTTTCTGAAAAAACTAGGTTAAGAATTAGGGCCATAGAAATTCTCTCTGGTCTTTGAGAGTTAGCTTAAGTTTTTTATATGGTTAGATTCGTTGTTTGATGCTCTACAAGTTTCATGTTATGAGTTTTGTCAAAAAAGCAAGGAATCAGGAGATAGCACCTTGTGTACAGAATGCGCTTATTTCAGTTCAAAGGAAGAAGATGAAATTGTTTCTGGGCTGGGCCTGTACAGGCTTGCTTTTTGCACCCCCCTCTTTTCTTTTTACACCCCCAGGCCCATTTCTTATATATTTGTCATTTTTGCATTTTTATTTTTTATTCTGACTTTATTATTTTATGTCCAAATATGAAAAATGCCAAAAATTATTTTTATATTATTTCACATTTATTTGGTTTTTATTTTTATTTTTACTAGTATAAAATTGTTTAAATACTTTATTAAAACTTAAAAATAATGTGAAAAATATGTTTATTTTCATTTATTATTTTATACACATTTGAAAACATTTTCTTGAAAAAATATACTTTTTTGTAAATAATTTATTTTATTTTATTTATACACACTTAATATATTTAATATATTTAATATACACACACACACACACACATATATATATATATATATATATATATATATATATATATATATATATATATATATATATATATATATATATATATATATATATATATATATATATATATATATATATATATATATATATATATATATATATATATATATATATATATATATATATATATATATATATATATATATATATATATATATATATATATATATATATATATATATATATATATATATATATATATATATATATATATATATATATATATATATATAAACACAAAAATAATACATTTTTATTTTTATTAATATTTTATACTAAAAATACCATTTTTCAATATACTTATATTTTTGTACAAATTAATACATTATTGTATATAAATAATAAATAATACTATTTATTTAAGAAATTAGGGTTTTTGCCCTAAAAAACAAAATGATTGAGATTGACTTTTTAGTTATTTACATTTCACATTAAAAATACTTTTTCATACATAAAAAACATTTTTTTGCATAATACACTTTATTTAATAATTATTTATTGTATTTATTTAAATATTGTATATTTAATATTATGCCTTACCCATTCAATATGGTTGTAATAATTTAGGATTTAATTTCTTGCAAAATAATCCCCAATTCAAATTTGTACCCCTCCCTATATCATGTTGTAATAGTGTAGAATTTAAATTCTCGCACCTTTAAGCTTTCAATTATGCCATGGTTAGACTTAGGGTTTTGTATACAAAATAAAAATCAACAATTAGTTTGACCTAATCCAAGATCACAATGCATGAAAACAAACGCAATGCACACTTGCACCCCCTAGGGTTACAATCCACTTGTTGCCTTCAAAAATGGGCCATGATATGCATGTCAAGTACTTTGGCAAAACAAAAACAAAACAAAAGATCATAGTCCCTCGATGACGCTATCTGAGTTGCCTAAGCAAAATGATCAAGTCCCTCAAGAAAATTGCCAAAAATACTTGACACTATTGCTATCATGGTTTATACGATGACCTGCGCCTGTCCCGTTAACATCCTAACACAAGGTTGTTCACCAAATACAATGGTGAAACAACATTGTTAAAAGGGTTAAAAACATAAGAAAGATCTTTGAGTAAAATAGGGTAGACAAACTCTTAGTTACTTGATCAAAATCTTGCAAAACATCCTTGCTATCTTCAAAACACACTTCACAACACAATTTCAAAACCCTACTTTCAAACATTGAAAACTTTTCAAAAGACAAAAACACCTTTGTATATATTCAAACAAGAATCATTACAAAGGCTGCCACAACGATGGCCTCTTTTCAAAACATCTTTCAAAATCACACACAAAGCACCATTTTAAACAATTGAAGAGCACCATTTCAAACAATTGAAAAGCAAAGCAAGTGATATAAGAAAGTAACTAAGATCCCATGGATAACCATGGATAGAAAGGGTGCTAATACCTTCCCTTTCTATAATCTACTCCCCGAACCCAAGAAAACATCTCAAAGGTCTTTCCTATGCTTTTTGACCTTTCCTTAGGATAAAATAAAAAGTCGGTGGCGACTCTTGCTAAATCGAAACATTTGCGAACACAAACGCAAAACCTCAAGTCAGTTCTCCCACCGTATCACAGGTGTCTTCTTGGCTTTCTAGTTCTTTGACACATTCATCAATAATATCTAGGAAACAACATGAGTCATCTATAGCAGGGGCTTTGAAGAATTGGGAAAGAATAAATTCTACTTTTTCTTCTCCTACCTCGAAGGTAAGCTTTCCTTTCTTAACGTCAATAATGGCTTCTGCAGTGGCTAAAAATGGCCTTCCTAATATGATGGGAATGTTTGAATCTTCCTTTATGTCTATTATTATAAAGTCAGTAGGTATGTAAAATTGTCCTATTCGGACAGGAATGTTTTCTAGCATACCAACAGGGAATTTGACTGATCTGTCGGCTAGTTGTAGGGACATCTTGGTAGGTCTCATGTCACCTAGTTTAAGCTTCTCGCAAATAGATAAGGGCATTAGACTAACACTTTCTCATAAATCTCATAGAGCTTTGTCTATGACAGATTTTCCAATTACACATGGTATGGAGAAACTACCAGGATCCTTTAGCTTTGGGGGCATGTTATTTTCAATTATGGCGCTACATTCGGCAGTTAGCATAACTGTTTCGTTTTCAACAATTTTTTTCTTATTAGACAATATTTCTTTTAGGAATTTAGCATATGACGGCATTTGAGTTATAGCTTCTGTAAACGGAATAGTAACGTTTAATTGTTTCAAAAGTTCTACAAATTTCTTGAATTGCCCCTCGTTTTTGGATTTTGCAAGTCTTTGAGGTATGGAATTGGTGGTTTATATGGCGGTGGAGGTACGTAAGGTTTATCTGAAACCTCTCCGTTCTCATTCGCGTCATCCTCTACATTCTCATATTGTTCTTTTGATTTCTCTGCTTCCTTTTCAGATTTTTGATACATGGTCGGGTTTTGGAGTCTAGGATCTACCGGTCCATCAAGTGCTCTCCCACTTCGTAATGTGATAGCATTAGCATGTCCTTTAGGATTGGGTTGTGGCTGTCCAGGAAACGTACCAGCAGGTACGGCAGAACTAGCTTGGTGTTGTGCTACTTGGGAGATTTGGGTTTCTAACATTTTATTGTGAGTTGCTAGGGCATCTACCTTATTTGCCAATAGCTTCAATTGTTCACTGGTGTGAACGTTTTGATTGAGAAATTCTTTTTTTGTTGAGCTTGATTAGCGATAAAATTTTCCATTAGGATTTCAAGGTTAGACTTCTTAGGAATGTTAGGAACATTAGCAGCGGGTTTTTGATAGCCTGGAGGTACAGCTGGTGCTTGGCCAGGTGCATATAAAGCGTTATTGTTCTTGTACGAGAAGTTAGGATGGTTCTTCCAACCAGGGTTATAGGTATTAGCATAAGGATTACCTTGAGCGTAATTCACCTGATCAACTGATATTCCTGCTAGGATTTGACATTCGGTTCCAACATGACCGGGAACTCCACAAACTTCGCAGTTTGGGGTAACTACAGCCACGGTGGCTGCAGGAGGTAAGGTCAAGCTTTCTATCTTTTGGGTAAGAGCATCTACCTTAGCATTAAATTTATCTAGGCTACTAATCCCGTACATCCCACTTTTGGTTTGAGTTTTCTCCACAGGTGTTCTTTCTCCTCCCCACTGATAGTCGTTTTGAGCCATACTTTCAATGAGTTGGTTAGCTTCGTCGTAAGGCTTTTCCATCAGTGTACCACCTGCGGCGGCATCTATAGAGAGTCTTGTGTTGTACAAGAGTCCATTATAAAATGTGTGGATAATCATCCAGTTTTCTAATCCGTGATATGGGCACATTCGCATCATAACTTTGTAGCGTTCCCATGCATCGAATAGCGATTCAGTATCCTTCTGCCTAAATCTGTTGATTTGAGCTCTTAATGCAGCAGTCTTGCTTGGGGGAAAGTATCGTGCTAAAAATACAGTCTTAAGTCCTTCCCACATAGTGACGGAATTTGATGGCAAGGATTGCAACCAAGCCCAAGCTCTATCTCTTAGCGAAAAAGGAAAAAGACGTAATATTATTGCATCTTTACTAACACCATTTGCTATAACTGTGTCGGCAAATTGAACGAATTTTGTAAGATGTTCATTTGGATCCTCGGTAGGATTTCCAGAGAATTGCCGTTAATGGATAGTTGATATCAATGACGGTTTCAACTCAAAATCGTTTCGACTAATTGCTGGAGCAGCAATGCTATTGTGGGGGTTCTTGTTGTGATGGAGCTGCGTACTCCTTTAGTGGACGTGTCCTTCATTCTTCGGCCATGTCTACTTTTAGATTGATTTCAGTTTCAGGGGAAGAATTAGAATCTGTTTCGGAATCAATCTTGATTTTGGGTTTTGGTAAAGGAATAGCGTGATTTAAAGAGTAATCCTTGACTGTTCGTCTTATGGAAAGGATGCGTTCAGGTTCGTCCATCGATTTGTCAAGTGGTTCGCCTTGTGAACGAGTCCTTGGCATACAAATCGAAAGATGGTTTTTGTTGCCTAGTCTAAACGCGCAACAGAAGAATCATACTTAATTGACTAATCAATCCATGGCAACGACGCCAAAAACTTGATCGGGACTTTATAAGTCTATTGGGATACTAACTGCAAGTATACAGTTTAGTCGTTCTAGTTTTAAATGATTATCTAACCTGTTGTACCCCAAAATTTGCCCTCCCATATTCTTCAAGATTTGTCAAGATCAATCCTCAAATGGTTCAAGTTTGCTCAAGGGTTGCCCAGTCTAAACATCCTCCTAAGCCAGTCAAATTAGGGTTTTGGTTCCTTCAAAGAAATTGAGGTTTTAAATGGTCCAATCAAGTCCCATGTGCCTATAAACATTGTCAAGCATCCACATGTCAAGTTTCAAGACTCACAGCATCAAGTTGCACAGTCAAAAGCCCTATTTGGTTCACAAACAACTGCAGGGGTAAAATGGTCATTTTACAGTCAAAAGTCAAAAAATTTGGTCAACATCTTATTTTGAAGCCACAATCATCATTTGATCAAGTCTTGATCATGATTCCACAAGCATGGCTCAAAAATAATCAAGGATGCAAAAGTTTCTATTTTTGGACAGCTGAAAAGCCAACTGTAACTTGACCAAGGCATAACTTTTTCATGGTTCATCAGAAAAGTCCCATCCAATTCTCATTTTTAAGAGGATGACATTTCCTACAACTCATCTTCACATTCCAAGTCCAAGAAATGCTCTCACAAAAAGTTATCAATTTCTACATTATAGGTCAATTTCAAAAGTCAACAAAAAGGCACTTTAAGTCAAAGACCATAACTTGAGATTGGTAAATTCAAATGACATGGGACCAAAGGCATTGGTTATAGGACTTCAATACCTTTCCAAAATGTCCCAGAACATGTTCATAAGATCAAAATTGAGCAAGATATGCATTGGAGAAGTTGGGAAATTTTTGGGAATTTGCAAAAGTCAACTTTGCCCAAAACACTTCATTTTTGCTAATGGGCCTCAAATTCTTTCTTGAAACATTGTCCAAGGCCTATGCACGACCCATTAATCTTAAATTGAATTATTTTCTTATTTTTAATTAATTAATTGGATTTTTATTAATATTAATTCTTTTAATTGATTTAATTGTAGAAAATATGAAGATATGGTTTTCAAATCTTTTGGCAAAGCAAATATGACCAATAGATGCTGAAGATTTCGTGTACACATCAAGGGGACCAAAATCTCCCAATTTGGCAAGGTTTTCAATCAAAAAAGAGGCAAAAAGATTTGATTGGAAATCAAATATTGAAACCATAATGCATTGGATCTTTGGGCCAGAACTTGACCTAATTCTATTCCCTTACATATGCTGAGCCAAACCCTAAAGCCTGGGACGTGCAAGCTGCTGCAAAAACACCATTACCATATTGAAAAAAAGCCAAGAAATTTGAAAAATGAATTCAACCTTCCAGGCCAATTCAAATCCCTTTCTTGATTCTAATACCTTGCTGGGACATTCAGGAACGCATTGCAATCACAAACAAGCTTTAACACTCAAAGAATCACTCGCTTCAGTCACACGGTTTGCTTAATTTTTCTAGAATCGAAACTCATAATTCTTGCATATCTAACATGATATAATTGTTGCTTTGCATTGCTATGACCTTTCTGAAGCCGATGGTATAGGTGAATTGAGTTATAGAGCCTTAAATCAAAAGACACCATTGGAGAAATCTAGGGTTTCAAAGCTTTGATTTTAGGGCTTTGTTGCACAAGTAAAATCAGAACCAATGATACCCATGGTTGAACTCAGAAGGCCAAGATGAACTTAAACCAACCCTCGTGCCTTATTTATATAATGCACAGACCTAATCGCTATTTTTGGCATTTGCACTTTGTGGGGGTTAAAACCCCCCGCTATTTGATATGTTTTATGCAGGTTTCACGAAGAAGATGAAGGACGTGTTCACGCGTGGTTGGTCCGTTCAAAAATGTGGCGCGCTTTTTCTTTGTTTCCAGAATAGTTGATTTTTTATATATTATTCTCATCATCCATTATATTAACAAAGACAATGCAGTGGCTTAGTGGAAGGTGACGTGCTTGGTAACTACTGGGACCTGGGTTCGATTCCCAGGTCCACCCAAACCTTGTTTCTATTTTTTCTAATGTTATCTCATGCAGCCTTCCAAGAACATTCTATCATACACCCCACGTATCAGCCATCCATGTGTCCACTAACACCCATCTAATGGCCAAATGTGAATATCCATGGTGCTCCCAGTCAACCACGCGCCCAGCTGATCCAAAAAGTCAATGGGCTGACCAACAAATGGGCCAGAATTGCTTCTTCATAACCTCCACTTGGGTCCATCAAACCCCCCTGGTTTTACTATTTTTTTATTTTATTTTCTTTTTCCTTTTAATTCTTTTTATTATAATCATTATTATTATTAACCAACAAACTAATTTTTCATAATAAATTCAGATAATATAAAAATTGTAAATATTTTTATTATTTATTAAATTCACTATTAATTATTTTTTTAAATAAAATACTAATAAATTGATTTAGTTTAATTAGGTAATTTTAATCTCTTTTTTACAATAAATAAAATTAGCTTAGAATTAGGGTTTTGTTTACTAACTTTTTAATTCCTTTTATTATTTTTCATTAAAACTTAAAAAACACAAAAAACATTTTTTTCTTTTTAATTAATTAATTAGTAAATTAGGTTTAATTTTAATTAATTGCAAAAAAGGACTAAAATTACTTTCTTTTCTCAAAAAAGGGTCAAAACCCTAAGGACGTCCCGATTTACTTTCTTTCGTGCTTTATCATAATTTTTAATCATTTATGTAACTTTTTCCAAGGATGTAATAGTTAATTAGGATTTTATTGCTTCCTTTTATTTTTCGCATTTATTTCCAAAACGGGTTTTTGTTTTTTGGCGATGTAGAGACCTGCGCCTTGTAATAGCGTAGATTCATATTTCCGCACTTTATTTTCCGCACTCTTAACTGTTAAAAATGTATGAAAGATTTGTATGACAGATTAAAATCAATCTGTAGCTCGCAAATAACATGTTCAAAGATAAACCTTAACTGAAAAACAACACACATGCACATGCCACTCCTAGGGTACGCTTCACTCGTTGCCTCGAACGTGGTCGTCAAGTATAGGGTGTTTTAGAGGTCACCCTCCTGTCTAAAGATCCTGTTGCCTCGAAACGGTTGCCTCGGATAAAAGGATCTAGGACATTAGGGTTACTTCTAAGGTGTCCTACTATTGCTTCGGTGACCACATTGTCCCTTAATCGAATTGACCCGAATAACTCCAATGACGGTGCTACCTACTTCTCAATAGTGGGATAGTACTGTCTAAAGGACTCTTACACAGCTTAATTCCTTAGTGTAGGTAGATCTCATGGGTACTTGCTCTCTCAAACAAACAAAACAACTTTTCACACTGACACTTTCAAAAAGTTTTCAAACAAATTTTTCATACACTCTTGAGGACAGATACAAGAGTTACTTAGAAATCTTTCAAAACGAAACTTTTTTCAAAACCCACACACACTTGAAAAGCAAACAATTTTGAAAACATAAGAGCAAGTACCTAAGAGCCCGTGGATAACCACAGATAGAAAGGGTGCTAACACCTTCCCTTTCTATAATCTACCTCACGAACCGAGAAACATCTCGAAAAGGAATTTTGTTGTGCTTTTGTCCTTTCCTTGTTGGAGAAAATAAAAGACGGTGGCGACTCTTGCTTACCGCGACATTTTGCGAACCAGCATTTCAAAACAGTAAGTTCTATTCCCACCGATCACAGAACTGGCGACTCTGCTGGGGATACTTTATAAGTGAGGTGTACCTTAGGATTAGACCACTCTTATGTTTTCAATTGTATGTCTTGATTGCTTTATATTTGTGGGCATTGCATCGGAGTTTCATGGATCCTAACCCAGATCTGGGGATACCCTTTTAGGTAGCATAAGCTGTGAGGGACCTGTCCGGCGTAGACCGACACGGGTGAAGCAGTGGCTACGTTGGTGTGGCACCTTGGTCTGTAGCGATATCCCTTGTGTTGCAACAAGGAGAATATGGGTCTTCTGAGGAGTCATTAAGCACCAACCGACCTTAGAACCCTAAATTGACCCAACTTGGCCATAGAACAGTAGCAGTATGCTATACTCATTGAGGCTAAACTCTCGCGATGGTTCTGGCCGCAAGAAAAGATTGCGATGCTGGAGTTATGACCGATTGAGGGTAGTCGATGATATTGAGATCCTCTAGAACCCGGTTACTTTTGATAGGAAAAGTCTTAACCAACGAAACTGAAAGAGGGTAGTACCTAAACTTCATGCTGGCCTAAACTCTAAGGGTTGTCTTGTGTGACTTGTGTGCCTTCAAACTTGAATAACTTGCACATTCTTGTTATCTGACACATGAGTTTCTTGCAGGTTTTGTTTACAGTCCTTAATCTGGGCTTATAACAGGGTTTACTTACATCACTCCATGCATAGCATAACATCATACCATTGCATGCATCCTGCATAAGGACTAATCCATTTCAAGGATCTCAAGGGTCTGTGATGCAGGTCATGATGAACCAACTATCTAGCAAGGGGAAAAGGGGATTTATTTTCCTCTAGCCAGGTTGATGACTTGAGTCAGGGGCTATGACCCACTTGATATGGTGAGCCTTGACTCTTGAAGAAGGACTCTCAACAATATGTAGTTCCTTCAATCAAGCTACCAAATTCTAACAAGTTTCTCTGTTTACCCCGCGAGATCCTTGAAAGCATTGCATGCATACATACATATCATTGCATTACAGGTACCCTTTTGACAGGTCACTTATCTTCTTCGTTGTTTATTTTATCAATCATCATGAATCCTGAATCATCCAATGAACAAGCTATCAAGGCCCTCCAGGCCCAAAATGCCCAGTTCCAAGAGATGGTTATGAGCCTAGCCCAGGGTCAACAGGATTTGAAGACTCTGCTTCTGAAAGAGAAGAAGAAGAAGAAGAGGACTGTCTTGTTCAACCCTAGACGCAGATCTGGGAATGGATCACAAAATGAGGCTGATCTGGCTACTTCCTCCGTAGGGAAGGACAGTTCCCAAGAGAGAAGGGTTCCTAGTCCTGTGGTCTCCGACAACGAGACGAATTTCAATGATGAACAATACCTTCCTGCTGAGGACAGGTACAAACAGCTGGAAGACCGGTTGAGCGCCATGTAAATACAGAAATTTCCCGGCCTGGACTTCGAAGATCTAGGTCTATCCTCTGGGGTGGTGATTCCCCATAAATTCAAGGCACCTGCTTTTGCAAAGTACGATGGGGCTTCCTGTCCTAAGCTGCATCTCAGATCCTATGTAAGGAAGATCCAACCTTACACTGTTGACAAGAATCTATGGATTCATTTATTCCAGTAAAGTCTTTCAGGGACTCAACTCGAATGGTTCTATCAGCTGGATGGAGCCAGTATTCGTAACTAGAAGGACTTGGCTACTGCATTCTACAAGCAGTATCAGTACAATTCCGACCTCGCTCCTACGCGTACCCAACTCCAGGGTATGTCACTAGGGATGGGTGAAGGATTCAAGGAGTATGCGCAAAAGTGGAGAGACCTTGCTGGAAGGGTGCAACCACATCTGACTGACCGGGAACTCGTTGACATGTTCTTGGGGACCCTGTCTGGGCCGTTCTTCAACCATCTGATTGGAAATTCTTCTGCTGGGTTTACAGATCTGATCTTGACTGGGGAAAGAATCGAAGCGGGCATCAAAAGTGGGAAGATTCAAGAGGCCACACCTCCTGATACTCATAAAAAGCCTTACACGGGGAAGAAAGAATCTAATGCTGCGTACAACCAGAAGAGTCGTCGTGATCAACACGCAGGGGAAGTCCTGATCTCTGGTTCTACACCACGCCGACAACAGCAAAATGGAAATCAGCGAAGGCCAGACGATCCTAAAAGGCAGTTCACCAACATCAATATGCCGTTGTCACAAGCACTGCAGCACATGTTGAAGATGAATCTGATTGCGGTGATAAACCCTCCTGTAAATCCAAAGACTTCTTCTCCAAGCTACAATCCAGATGCGAGGTGTGCTTATCATTCTGGTAGCCCGGGGCATGATACTGAGGATTGTTGGGCGCTGAAGTATAAGATCCAGAATATGATTGATGCTAAGGAGATCGAATTCGAGCATGCTGAGACTCCTAATGTGATCACTGCTCCCTTGCCAAAACATGGCTAGGATTGAAAAAAGTTTTGTTCATTCGAATGTTCAAGTTGTATTTTTCTTTAATTGTTCAAACGATTATCATGTCAAACTTTCTTATTTTCATTAATGCATTACACGTGTCTGTTTTGAAGTAATTGTTTTCACTATATTCAAAATTGCTTTTATTTTTTGATGTTCAACTCTCGGTTAACAATTCTAAGCCTCTTGAGGGAGGATGACGAAAACGATACCACGATCTTTACAGTATGCTTTTGAACAGACCCCGCTGATGAGGTACAGGCATTGTTTCAATTCCTAAACACTGGAGTTATAAGGAAGATAGTCCCTCGTCAACCCCCTTCGAGCCAAGGAAGTAGGAGTTTTTTCTTTTCAAAAATTAAAAACCCTTAATCATAACCTGGGGCAGGGTAGTTCTCTCAGTTGATCCAAGTGCATAACGAATGACATCAAAGAAGTCCTTAAGAAACTAAAGACAATGATGGTTCTGAATAATCATAAAGACAGGCAGTCATTATCTTTCAAAACAAATGCCCAATAAGTCAAAACCTATGAAGGAGACTTATAAAATTGGGGCATCCCGCTGACTGTAAATACAAAAAGAAACAGTTCAGGCAAAAAACAGGGATAACAAAATCAAAAAAAGAAAGAAAGAGGTCCTACAAACCCTCGACAAAAAGGAAATGACTGCCTATTCAAAATAAACTATCAATATACGAACCATCATTGGAATATCGGGACAAAGACTCAAACAAGGTCTAACGCATGATCAGCTGAGTTTAGGTTTGAAGAACATCACGAAGAACGGGTGGGTACAAATAAACTTGAGCCTTTACCCTTTGTTTCTTAAACCGTGAACCAGGCCACGTTATAACCCTCAAAAGTCCTAGATGAAGCATGGGTTAGTTCGAAAGCATACTGTTACGAAAGGTATCCCGACTCCTTAAGGCTTGCGGTAAAATAACGAGTTGACATTACAGTTTACAAAAAAATTCACTTGTTTTTATGAAAAAACTGCATTTTCAAAAACTTCAAGACAGACATAAGCTTTGCATTCTTGATATAACACTGTTTGCATATGACTATTTGTTCGAACAGTAGAGAAATTCGCACGACGAATATCTAAGTGAACAAAAGGACTTCCAACCAAGGGGCAGACATGATCATGGTCTATTATCTGGGGCAGTTAAGTCAAGATTCGGAGAATCTTTAAAAAGGCCAACCAACTAGGGGCAGATCTCCATCCGAGTCACTCGGGGCATTGGACATGAATTCCAGTGACAAATCTGGTATAATCCAACATCTTCTGGTAGTATGGCGACGCAACACTACTGACAAGGGCACCTCCCTACATCCTGAGAGCATGGACATAGTTGAAAAAATACTGCGCATAATCAAAGACCCGCTAGGTTGACACACCTAGGAAAAAATAAGGGCTTCCCGGCGAACCAAAAGGGTTCGGGAAAAAATAAGGGATGAAAATAAAAAATCTGTACACCCGACAAGTCGAAAACCTGAAAAGGAGGCTTGGGTAAAAATAGGTATCCCGGTGGACTGAAAACCCGAAAGGGCGGTCCAGGCAAAAATTAGGGATCAAAAGCGTACGACTATGTCCCGTCATCTCGTTACTTGCCTACCAGAAGAAGATTTGTCAATCGGAAGTCATCAAGAACCTCTACAGGTACCTTCTCCCGCAGAAGCTGGGGCAATCAGAATTGTCTAAGCGGTCTAGATGCTCTTTCCTCCAGGTATAAGGTAGTTTTAGCTGAAGAATACGACTAGGATACCTTCACTCCCCAGAGTAAGACAAGGTTCAACAATACTCTCCCCCGAGCAGAGTTGGTCTCATCATCCCCCAAAAGGCACAGTATCTCCAGCAAGTCAGCAACATTCTCCCCGAGCAGAGTTAGTCTACTGTCAGCCTTAAAGAAGTTGGATATCCCCAGAAGATCTCAACATTCCCTAGCGGAGTATACAGATGTTCCTAAGCAAGCATCCCCGGCAGTCTCAATATAAGATTGTTCCCCGGCGGAATACCTGACACCCCGGTGGAGCCATTCCCCCAGTACAGTCAAAAGTTTCCCCAGGAAAGTTGAATCAATCTCCCCAGTAGATTCTGGAAGCTTATCCCCAGTAGATTCTGGAAGCTTATCCCTGCAGAGTACGTCTCTCCCCGACCATATTCAAAGGTTATTTCCCACCAGAGCTTATAACTAGGTTATCCTCAGCTAATTACCACGGGAAGATCGTCCTCGGCGAAGTTCTTCCTATCCCCCAACGGAGTTCATCAAATCTTCCAACACAACTTATCATTGGAATCCCCAGCGGAGTTATCATCAAAACCTCAGCGAAGTATCTCTTCCCACAGAGTAATTCCCCGCAAAGTACATGCATCTCTCCCCGACTTTATTCAGAAGGTTATTCCCCAACAGAGTCATCTTCTCCTACCGGCTTATTCTTGCAATCATCATCCCCGACGGAAACGAAGAACTCTACTCTTCAACATCAGCCCAGGATTCAACAAACTTCCCGACAATCGTCAAGGATTTATTTTCCCAGAAGAAGATACATTCATAAACATCACATCTTCATACATTATGACATGCATACGCATCATACAACATAAATCTCATTTATTCTTGAGAACATCTTAATATCATGCAGTTCATGCATCATGACATTGCATACAACTAATACTTTGCCTTTTCAGGAAAAAGTCAATCAAAAGATGATTACCATCTACCTTTACAGTTCCAGATCAACACCGGTAACAAGCCAGGAAAATTCTGTGGACGACTGATCATTGGTTAATATCTGAAACCAAGCGGGACAATTATCTACTTGATCATCATGAAGCAACCCTACACCGGTTCCTCCTCAATCTCAGATGTAGTTTTACACGAACTCATCATCAGGAAACCCTACACAGGTTCCTTCTCAACTTCAGATGTAGTTTTACATGAACTCATCATCAGGCAACCCTACACAGGTTCCTTCTCAACTTCAGATGTAGTGTTACACGAACTCATCATCAGGCAACCCTACACCGGTTCCTTCTCAATTTTCAGACGAAGTCTTACACGGACTCACCCTCCACAAGTAACCCTACACCGGTTCCTTTTTCTTTCAGGAGAAGTCTTACACGGACTTATCATCAAAGTAACCCTACACCGGTTCCTTTTTCTTTCAGGAGAAGTCTTACACGGACTTATCATCAAAGTAACCCTACACCGGTTCCTTTTCTTTCAGGAGAAGTCTTACACGGACTTATCATCAAAGTAACCCTACACCGGTTCCTTTTCTTTCAGAAAAAGTCTTACACGGACTTATCATCAAAGTAACCCTACACCGATTCCTTTTCTTTCAGAAAAAGTATTACACGGACCTATCTCAAGGTAACCTTACCCCGGTTCCTCCTGAATTCTTACACGGACTTGTCTCAAGATAACCTTACCCCGGTTCATCAAGAAGTTTTACACGAACTTACCCTGCAATAACCTTACCCCGGTTCCTCCAGAAGTCTTACACGGACTTATCTCAAGATAACCTTACCCCGGTTCATCAAGAAGTTTTACACGAACTTACCCTGCAGTAACCTTACCTCGGTTCCTCCTGAAGTCTTACATGGATTTATCTTAAGATGACCTTACCCCGGTTCATCCAGAAGTTTTACACGAACTTATCCTGCAGTAACCTTACCCTGGTTCCTCTAGAAGTCTTACACGGACTTATCTCAAGATGACCTTACCCCGGTTCATCCAGAAGTTTTACACGAACTTATCCTGCAGTAACCTTACCCCGGTTCCTCCAGAAGTCTTACACAGACTTATCCCAAAGTAACCTTACCCCGGTTCCTCCAGAAGTTTTACACGAACTTATCCCGAAGAAACCCTACACAGGTTTCTTTCTCAACTCCAGACGTAGTTTTACATGGACTCGTCATAAAAAAAAAACCTACACAGGTTTTCTTTCTTCCAGGATGCAGTTTTTACACGGACTTGTCGTCAGTGAACCCTACACAGGTTTCCTTCTCAATCTCAGATGCAGTTGCACACAGGCTCATCATCAGTCAACCCTACACAGGTTTCCTTCTTTCCAAGATGCAGTTTTACACGAGCTCATCAGGAAACCCTACACAGGTCCCCTCTTTCAACTTACAAAAATTACAATTCAACAGACAACCTCCAGATGGCATCTATAAGCCCATCCACCTACCAACAGTCTCCAAATGGCATCTATAAGCCCATTCCCGACAAGATTTTGTCACATTTCTAGATGGCATCTATACTCCCATCCTCCTATCCATCATCTTTCCAAATGGCATCTGTAAGCCCATTCCCGCCATCACATTGCTGATATTCCACTATATGAGTGCAAATTTCTGGGCACTCTATTGTTCAATCATCTTCCACCTTCAGATCATGAAAGGCACGCAAGCCAATCTACATCCTCAGGTCTAAGAAGATTGAACAAGGGCAACTATTGTACCCCAAAATTTTCCCTCCCATTTTCTTCAAGATTTGTCAAGATCAATCCTCAAATGGTTCAAGTTTGCTCAAGGGTTGCCCAGTCTAAACATCCTCCTAAGCCAGTCAAATTAGGGTTTTGGTTCCTTCAAAGAAATTGAGGTTTTCAATGGTCCAATCAAGTCCCATGTGCCTATAAACATTGCCAAGCATCCACATGTCAAGTTTCAAGACTCACAACATCAAGTTGCACAGTCAAAAGCCCTATTTGGTTCACAAACAACTGCAGGGGTAAAATGGTCATTTTACAGTCAAAAGTCAAAAAATTTGGTCAACATATTATTTTGAAGCCACAATCATCATTTGATCAAGTCTTGATCATGATTCCACAAGCATGGCTCAAAAATCATCAAGGATGCAAAAGTTTCTATTTTTGGACAGCTGAAAAGCCAACTGTAACTTGACCAAGGCATAACTTTTTCATGGTTCATCAGAAAAATCCCATCCAATGCTCATTTGGAAGAGGGTGACATTTCCTACAACTCATCTTCACATTCCAAGTCCAAGAAATGCTCTCACAAAAAGTTATCAATTTCTCGTTATAGGTCAATTTCAAAAGTCAACAAAAAGACACTTTAAGTCAAAGACCATAACTTGAGATTGGTAAATCCAAATGACATGGGACAAAAGGCATTGGTTATAGGACTTCAAGACCTTTCCAAAATGTCCAAGAACATGTTCATAGGATGAAAATTGAGCAAGATATGCATTGGAGAAGTTGGAAAATTTTGGGAATTTGCAAAAGTCAACTTTGCCAAAAACACTTCATTTTTGCTAATGGGCCTCAAATTCTTTCTTGAAACATTGTCCAAGGCCTATGCACGACCCATTAATCTTAAATTGAATTATTTTCTTATTTTTAATTAATTAATTGGATTTTTATTAATATTAATTCTTTTAATTGATTTAATTGTAGAAAATATGAAGATATGGTTTTCAAATCTTTTGGCAAAGCAAATATGACCAATAGATGCTGAAGATTTCGTGTACACATCAAGGGGACCAAAATCTCCCAATTTGGCAAGGTTTTCAATCAAAAAAGAGGCAAAAAGATTTGATTGGAAATCAAATATTGAAACCATAATGCATTGGATCTTTGGGCCAGAACTTGACCTAATTATATTCCCTTACATATGCTGAGCCAAACCCTAAAGCCTGGGGCGTGGAAGCTGCTGCAAAAACACCATTACCATATTG
The DNA here is from genome assembly GCA_948472305.1 of Vicia faba. NCBI lineage: Eukaryota > Viridiplantae > Streptophyta > Magnoliopsida > Fabales > Fabaceae > Vicia > Vicia faba. The sequence continues at coordinate 612,751,376 of OX451736.1, forward strand.
AAAAAAAGCCATGAAATTTGAAAACTGAATTCAACCTTCCAGGCCAATTCAAAGCCCTTTCTTGATTCTAATACCTTGCTGGGACATTCAGGAACGCATTGCAATCACAAACAAGCTTTAACACTCAAAGAATCACTCGCTTCAGTCACACGGTTTGCTTAATTTTTCTAGAATCGAAACTCATAATTCTTGCATATTTAACATGATATAATTGTTGCTTTGCATTGCTATGACCTTTCTGAAGCTGATGGTATAGGTGAATTGAGTTATAGAGCCTTAAATCAAAAGACACCATTGGAGAAATCTAGGGTTTCAAAGCTTTGATTTTAGGGCTTTGTTGCACAAGTAAAATCAGAACCAATGATACCCATGGTTGAACTCAGAAGGACAAGACGAACTTAAACCAACCCTCGCGCCCTATTTATATAATGCACAGACCTAATCGCTATTTTTGGCATTTGCACTTTGTGGGGGTTAAAAACCCCCGCTATTTGATATGTTTTATGCAGGTTTCACGAAGAAGATGAAGGACGTGTTCACGCGTGGTTGGTCCATTCAAAAATGTGGCGCACTTTTTCTTGGTTTCCAGAATAGTTGATTTTTTATATATTATTCTCATCATCCATTATATTAACAAAGACAATGCAGTGGCTTAGTGGAAGGTGACGTGCTTGGTAACTATTGGGACCTGGGTTCGATTCCCAGGTTCACCCAAACCTTGTTTCTATTTTTTCTAATTTTATCTCATGCAGCCTTCCAAGAGCATTCTATCATACACCCCACGTATCAGCCAGCCATGTGTCCACTAACACCCATCTAATGGCCAAGTGTGAATATTCGTGGTGCTCCCAGTCAACCACGCGCCCAGCTGATCCAAAAAGTCAATGGGGTGGCCAACAAATGGGCCAGAATTGCTTCTTCAAAACCTCCACTTGGGTCCATCAAACCCCCCTGGTTTTACTATTTTTTTATTTTATTTTCTTTTTCCTTTTAATTCTTTTTATTATAATCATTATTACTATTAACCAACAAACTAATTTTTCATAATAAATTCAGATAATATAAAAATTGTAAATATTTTTATTATTTATTAAATTCACTATTAATTATTTTTGTAAATAAAATACTAATAAATTGATTTAGTTTAATTAGGTAATTTTAATCTCTTTTTTACAATAAATAAAATTAGCTTAGAATTAGGGTTTTGTTTACTAACTTTTTAATTCCTTTTATTATTTTTCATTAAAACTTAAAAAACACAAAAAACATTTTTTTCTTTTTAATTAATTAATTAGTAAATTAGGTTTAATTTTAATTAATTGCAAAAAAGGACTAAAATTACTTTCTTTTCTCAAAAAAGGGTCAAAACCCTAAGGACGTCCCGATTTACTTTCTTTCACGCTTTATCATTATTTTTAATCTTTTATGTAACTTTTTCCAAGGATGTAATAGTTAATTAGGATTTTATTGCTTCCTTTTATTTTCCGCATTTATTTTCAAAACGGGTTTTTGTTTTTTGGCGATGTATAGACCTGCGCCTTGTAATAGCGTAGATTCATATTTCCGCACTTTATTTTCCGCACTCTTAACTGTTATAAATGCATGAAAGATTTGTATGACAGATTAAAATCAATCCGTAGCTCACAAATAACATGTTCAAAGATAAAACTTAACTGAAAAACAACACACATGCACATGCCACTCCTAGGGTACGCCTCACTCGTTGCCTCGAACGTGGTCGTCAAGTATAGGGTGTTTTAGAGGTCGCCCTCCTGTCTAAAGATCCTGTTGCCTCGAAACGGTTGCCTCGGATAAAAGGATCTAGGACATTAGGGTTACTTCTAAGGTGTCCTACTATTGCTTCGGTGACCACATTGTCCCTTAATCGAATTGACCCGAATAACTCCAACGACGGTGCTACCTACTTCTCAATAGTGGGATAGTACTGTCTAAAGGACTCTTACACAGCTTAATTCCTTAGAGTAGGTAGATGTCATGGGTACTTGCTCTCTCAAACAAACAAAACAACTTTTCATACTGACACTTTCAAAAAGTTTTCAAACAAATTTTTCATACACTCTTGAGGACAGATACAAGAGTTACTTAGAAATCTTTCAAAACGAAACTTTTTTCAAAACCCACACACACTTGAAAAGCAAACAATTTTGAAAACATAAGAGCAAGTACCTAAGAGCCCGTGGATAACCACGGATAGAAAGGGTGCTAACACCTTCCCTTTCTATAATCTACCTCCCGAACCGAGAAACATCTCGAAAAGGAATTTTGCTGTGCTTTTGTCCTTTCCTTGTTGGAGAAAATAAAAGACGGTGGCGACTCTTGCTTACCGCGACATTTCGCGAACCAGCATTTCAAAACAGTCAGTTCTATTTCCACCGATCACAGAACCCACAGAGACTGAGGATCAATCGCATACGATCTAATGTTACAATTGTTTAACTAAGCGATGAATATTTGGTTTTGGGGGAAAAAGAGTTTAATTAAAAACAATAGTAATAGCTATACCGGTATGTGACAGTTGGACTTCAGGAACTCGGTGAATCTCTTGGCATATAAAGTATTTCGGTAAAAACGAATTGTTTAAAAACCTGAGACATACACTCTCGTGTTCATGAAATAAGTTATGCTACTAACCTAGTGGATGCACTTTAAATTTAATAACACTTTTTGAAAACAACTTGAGTTTAATTAATTTGTTAAAACACTCTCGTGTATTTAAAAATTAATGTTTTGTTACCACTATCTGGGTCGAACCCCAGCTCTCGCATGCAGGTTCTTGCCTTAATTACTTTCCCACTCTCGTGGCAAAATCGTGTTAAATATCTTTCACTCTCGTGACAAGGGTAGTTAAATTAAATATGGAAATTGGAAACCATAAATTATTTATAAAAGTTTTTAGCCAAGTTATCACCGAATTCCTTCGGTGCTTAGGAGTCACATACCGGTACAAACGAAATTAGCCATACATAATATATTTAATAACCTTGCAACGTAAAATACAATTCATAAAAACAACTAACATAGCATAAGAATAATAAAAAACAATTGCATAAAAACCTGTAAATATGTTGTTGTGGTAATCTTGGGTGCGTACAATATCCTTGCGATTAATTGAAATATATGACTGTGTTAATCCTTAGATGAAGAATCAACACTTTTGGAAACTAATTTGGGAAACTGAACGTTACAGTGGGTATATTGGTTCAAAAGCAAATAAAACAAAATAATGCAAAAAGGCAAAAGTTTGGCTCTGTAGTAAAAAATCTCCGACCATGTTCCATTAAAATGCCTCCTATTTATAGAAGAGGATTTTTGCAGTTAAGAGAATTTAGGAACGTGGACTTGCACTGCTTGAGTGGAGAAAGACTCGGACTGATAGTTGCTGAAGTTGAGAAATTGTAGGAGAATAAAACATCCATAATGTTGCCCACGTCTTCTGTTTTGCATGACACTGAATTACGCGTGTGACGATCGTCAGGAGGAGGTGACAGTCGTAATGCGCTTAAATAACGCGTTACGTTCGTCAATGATGTGTGACGAGCGTTCTTTAGGATGTAAGCACGTTATGCTCGTAATGGAGGTGTGACGGTCGTCACAACAACAAACTTTGCAGATTTTTGCAGATTGGTTCTTTTTCTTCTGATTTTTTTGGTTGGCTTCCTTCATGTGATCCTTTTTCACTAATTTGATTTGAAACATGTTGTACCTGTGAAAAGACACAAAAACTCGTAACAATCGGGAGTTAAACGAGTTAATGTATTATGAAAATCGATAAAAAATGTAGTAATTATATGATACGATTTCTCATTATCAGTAGGCCATGACGTGGACCACCTCCTGTAGATCTCAACTGCCACGTTCCATACTTCCTTTCATTTAAACTCATGGCGGGCGCCATGGCCTCCATGGCGGGTGCCACCTTTGGACGATGTTTCCCCCCCAAAAGGAGTTGGGGGGAATTCTTGTAATTTCCTACATTCTTCATCCTCTATAAATAGAAGTTCCTGATTTAATTTCAATTTACCCAAGCTTAGTTGCAAACTTGATCCAACCATAGTTGCGAACTTAAGCCATATAATTTCACCATTGTAAAGCGATAATTCTTCACATCGGGGAATTATTGACCTGTTGATTGAGTCTGTGATTGAGTTCATAGATTGAGTCTGTAATCGAGTTTGGAGCACTTCGGAAGAAGTTTATCCTGCCACATTTATTTTCAACTGCTATTTATTTCCAGTCGCATTTTACTTCCAGTTTGTACTAGATTTAAAACCTCCCTGTTCAGAGCAGGTTTCTATTTATATTTCCCGCGTATGCTTTTACTTTATTTATTTCCCGCACCTGCTTTTACTTTTTTTTATTTCCCGCACCTGCTTTTACTTTGTTTGTTTCCCACACCTGCTTTTACTTTGTTTATTTCCCGCACTTGCTTTTACTTTGTCTATTTTCTGCACTGCTTTTACTTTGTTTATTTCCCGCACATGCTTTTACTTTGTTTATTTTTTGCATTGCTTTTGCTTTGTTTATTTCCCGCACCGCACTTTAAATTATTTACTTTCTCGCATGATTTATTTTAACATGTCTGTTTACATTCCCATGTCAGGCTGAACCTTACTGGGCTAGAATGTAAGGAATCTAGTTAGATCGATATTCCAAATAATGTGTCAATAGAAATGCTTATGGGCTATTTTGGTTTTTAATACGAGTTTTCTGTACTTTATTATTGTCGGGTAAGATCGAAAGTCATCCAACCCTTTATTAAACTCGGTTAGTTCTAACTGGTCAAAGGAAGCGAAAGCGCTTTGTACGGTTAGTTATGGATTTTTATTATCAAAGAAATCAATTTTGAAACTATTTTCGGACGCGTTTATAGGGTTAAAGTTAGGTTCCATTTTTATTAGAAATTCCAGATCAAAATACTTTTCAACTTGGTTAAGTACTTTATTTCTTAAAAATAAGTTTATTACTTTAACGCAATGCACGCCTTTTTATAAGTGACGATAAGAAGGTCTGATTAGAGAGTAAACTCGGTTCTGATTACGCAAAAGCGACAGTTCCTGTTAAATTAGTTATTTTCTTTAGTATAAAATATTGCCCTATAAGTAGTTCTATTCCGAAGCATTGTGAATATCATCTGACTATGTGAATTACATTCGACCCTGCTTTTATATTTGAAGTTTATTTCGCCGCACTTTACTTTCTTGCATGCTCAATTACCTGTTTAATATTGACTTAGCTAACCACCATAACAATAGGAAACGATAGATTGAAGATTGGTATCTGTGGATCAATAATCTTTTATATTACTCTGACGCGATTCGTACACTTGAGAATACACCGCATCATGCCCTTATGAACTATTACACCTTCAACCACCATCCTTAATTCACCTAAATTCTTTGGATACTTAGGCTTTGCCACTACTGTAATACCCCAAATTCTATATTAATTGATTATTTAATTAATTTAGCGTGAATATATGAGTCATTGTGAAGTATTTGATATATGTGATGTTTTAAGTGTTTTTATGTGAGTCCTTGTGACGATTTATGATGATGATATGCATATGATGGTTAATGCGATGTTTGATGTGATGATATGTATGGGGTAGTGGAATTAAGAGGATTATGAGCATTTTCTAATAATTAGAATAATTAGTTAGAATTATTTTAATTAGATCCTTAGAAATAAAACATGAGGTAGAAATAATGGGGACATGGTGGTCACTTGAGAAGAGTTAAGGGAGGGCGATAAGGGAAAGGCCAATTAAGGGTCCAAGGGTTAAGTGAAACAAAAGAGAATTGGGATTTCGGAACCGCTCATTTTGTATGATAGTTTTTGGGAAAGGAGTAAGAGGCAAGGAAAAAGCTAGGGCACATAGAGGCAAAGAGGAATTGTAGAACACGAAGAGGAATCCGAAGCTAGCAATAATCTTAAGGTAAGGGGTGTTTATTATTGTTATTATAGTTGATCTAAGGTTTAGGTAATTGTAGGTTTGTGTTAGGTTTTCATTGATGATGATTATGTGGTATTTGATAATGAATTGGTGAAATTATGGTGTGTAATTGTAAAGAATTGATGTATATAATGTATGGTATTTTGGGTTGTTGTTATATGATGAAACCATTTGAAATATTGATGTTTGGAGACCTGAAATCTCTCAAAATTAGACATAAATCAGACTGGTGTTGTGCAGAGATCACAAAAGGGAAGTCATGTTCGTGCACGATCGCCGAGAGGTGAGGAGTGTCACTTGGAGATGCTGTTGTCGCTTGGGAGTCACCAGGCAAAACGTGAAGCGATGAAGGGAAGAGAGGAGGAACGTTACTGAAGTGCGTCGCTCGCACCATCGCTGGGCAATGCTGACGCGAGAGGCATGTTGCCAGGCGAGCAAGGTGCTTCATCAGGTGATGTTGTCCAGAATGGAGTTAGTGTGTTGTCCCTCCCACATCTTCGGGCAGACTATAGGAGATGGATGGCAGTAGGATTGTTCAAAGAGCCTTAACTTGAGTTTTAGAACTCGGTTTGAGGTGTCGTTCGAAGTGTTTGATAGCTAAAGCAGTGAACTTTAGTTAGATGGAATAAAATGAGAAATAAGAAGTATATTCCCAATACCTAAGCTAGGAAGAAGTTAGGTTTCCCGTGTTGGATTACAATGGTGTTTTGTTTATTATGGTGATATGATGATGTTTTATTTATTATGGTGATATGATGATGATGTTATGATGATGCTTTGTATATTTTGATGATATGATGATGTTATTATGATGCTTTGTATATTTTGATGATGTGATAATGTTGTGATGAATTCGTGAATGATGATGTTTTTTGACTAGTCGTGGTAGTATTTATTATATTGGTGTGCATCATGCATTCATGGTATAGTTTAGGACTTCGGTCCAGTTATGTTGGTAGGACTTCGGTCTAGTGAAGATTATAGGATAACAGTCTAGTGAAAACATCAATCCCACGGTATGGATTGAGTGCAAAGTTGTGAACTGCTCTGGTTCAAAGTAGGAGTCGATCCTATTGGTGGGGATCTTTGGAGAAAATGATGACTGATTCATCTGTGAAGTTTCGGTACCATATGCCTCAGTATATGATGTTGCATTACATTATAAGTGACATTGCATAATTGTTTGATTAAATGATGCTTGTTTATAAATGGTGTTATAATGATATGTTGTTATGTAATGATGATGTTGTGAAGGTGTGGGTTTTTAACATGAGGTTTGTTGATGTATAATGTCTTGCCTATGTGCATGTCTACTATATTTATTCCTTATATCGTTTATAAATATTATGATTTACTCACCCTTTCTGCTTGGAAATGTTGCCTCTATCCGTGGGTAACTTGCAAGTGATCAGGAATAGTCCGTTGAAGCTTAGAGGATAGCTTCAAAGTGTGTTTAATTACTTTCCGTTGAATAAGAGGGTCTTGCTCTGATATGTAACTATCATACCCCAATTTTTGACCTAAGATCCCACATCTCTTTTGTATCATTACTTAGCATCAAGATCACCAAACACCTTCGTGTTTTCCTTTTATATTTACTAACCATTAATCAAAATACAAAAAAAAATATGTTTTTTTTTGTGTGTTGCAATGTAGGATTTAAATTGAGAAGATCAAATGTGGTTTCTCAAGTAAGGTTTTGTTCCCTCAAATAACTTTATGTATTTTTTTTTCTTTTCTCTGCTTCATACATTGCGCAAAGTTTATCAAAATCTAATAATATTGATATTTCGGTTCTACAGACAGAATGTTAAAAGTAATTCGACATTGTGCGGAAAATTAGCAGGAAAAATATTTCGAGCTTTGATCTTTAACTAACTTTTTTATGAATCTACATTTCGCGTAGATCATGTTGGTGTGCTCGCTGTATTTTTTCGGTGTAGTTTGCAGTCGCCTTTTAACTGCCAGTGCTTGTTTAACCGGGTATTTTTACATTCAACTTTGATCAATTACAATCTTTTTTATTAATCTTTGTTGTTTGTAGTTTATTTTAATATGTTCATTTTTTTTTAATGATTACTTAGGTGTTCATTTTTATCGTTTTTTGTCATTTTCAGTCCCATTTTTTATTCAGAAAAATTAAAATTAAAATATTTTCTTGTTGATTTTATTTTATTCTTTTAGTTTGTATCATTATACTAAAAAAATTTATATATTTACTATTAGTATTATTTATGTTTATTGTTTTGTCCAAAATAAGAAAATAAAACCAATTTTGGGACCACAAAGTTACAAATTTCACTTTTCATCTCATTCAATCGCCACCCTTCATTTTTTTATCAAAAGCCCATATTTGTTCTTGCAACATCACATGGATTACCACATAATTTTCTTCCAATTTCAAATTTCATTACAAACTTAAACCATATTTCTCATGTCATTCATTGTTTACACAAAAGAAGAAACATTTTAAAATTTCAAATTTAAATCTTCCCACACTTTTTATTCAAATTATCCCATCATTCAAACTATAAATAAGATCTCTCTTCTCTCATTTTAGACCACCAATAGTTCAATAAAACTAAGTCAAAACTCTTTTCTTTTTTCTCTTCATTTTCTTTCAAGTTATTTCTCCCTTTTTATCTAATAAGTATCCTTTTATGCTTGTTCTATATTTAATTCTATTGTATTTTTACTCTTTATTTATTTATTTAGTACCATAATTATCACTATTTTGGAAGGAAACTCCATTGATTCAAAATAAAGAGTTGAAAAAAGTGTTCTTGAACCTCCAAAAGCAAAAGTGATTTATTGTTGTATAATTTTCATTTTTTTTCTGTAATTTTTTGTTGTTTATTTACTTATTTTGATCATGGATCCTTGATTGTGAGGTTGAGTAGATAAACTTTCATTATTTATTTGTTTGATTTCATGAAAAATTGAGAAAATTATGACATTTATACTATTTTTATTATAGACTTCATCTTATTCTTCTTTATCTATTTTATTTTTATTTTTATTTGGATCAACTTGAAAAGCATTTGAGTTTTTTTAGTTCATATAAGCTTGTCTAATATTTGATGAACTTTCATCATTTCCAATCTACCTCTAAATGGTTCTTTGATCATTCAAGGTACTTGGGATTGATGATAAGTTTGTCATAATGTATCTTCCTTGACTTTGTCTTGATCCCCAATGTTTGTTAATTGTACTACATGTATAAGAGAATAAACTTTAAAGTATCATTTCTCTAACATGTATAGAACATACATTCTATGCTTTATATGAAGTTACATTTATCCCAAATCAGATTATTAACTTTATATTGTACTAACTTTACTTTAATATCATTTATATTTTTGCACTTTATATTTTCTTCTCTTTACTTTTATGACATCCATAGCATTTTATTTTCTTTACTTTATGCATTTTTTCTTTGCTCACTTGAGCATTTATCTTCTCTTTTTTCACTTTATTTTTATTTCTTATTTTTAAGTCTTTTGTCTTATTTTCATTTAAAAATTCATACAAAAAATACAAAAAAAACTATTAGATTAGGATTATAATTATTTCTTTTTTGCCCTCTTTAAAAAATACCAAAAATATATATTAGTATAATTTTATCTTTCTTTATTTTATTTAATTTTGGTTGTTAATTATTTAGTTATTTAATTTCCCTTTGTCGTTCATTTAGTCCTTGTATATTATTTGTCTAACTCCAAAGGAAAAATCGAATTCATTGACTTCATGTCATCAAATATATTTAATACGATTATGCGAAAACCCCTTTGTACATTTTTCTAGTTTCATTAATCTAAAAACAAATCTCTTCTAAACCCTAGTATTAAAAAACTCCCACCTCTTTTAATTCAAAAACATCGACACTAGGTCGTCGCATTTTCAAAATCTCATCGCCACACTCATTTAGCAAGCAAGCCAATTTTAACCAAAAACAGATATTTCAAAAGGTTCCTATAGGATACTATAGATACATAGAGTGCTAGTACCTTCCCTTTGTATAACCAACCCCCGAACCTTTGATCTTTTTCAAATGCATTGTATTTTTCTTTACTTTTAGTATTACACTTACTTTGCATATTTATGGGTTTTATTTCGCACTTTCCCTTTTCCCTTGGAAATAATAAAGTGTGGTGGAAACTCTTGCTTATTAACGAGTCAAGTTAATTAATAGTTTAATCTCCAATTTTCACTGCTACAAAATTGGCGACTCTGCTGGGAAAAAAATTTCTAAGTGGGTTAAACCTAATTTGGTACATCTGTTTTTGTTATTATTTCTTGTCTTCTTATATGTATTATTTTGTGGTTTCTTTGGGTGTTGATTACAACGGACAAGGTCCATAGCCGGACTAAGTACACTTAAGATAGGATGTGCGGTATAGTCATGTTAACTTTGAGGGAGTAATCTTAAAAAAGGAGACATGAGATCCCCCAATCAGTGGAGGCCCCTTTGACTGTAGTATTTGTTTTACTGAGCAATCAGAAAGACATTGCTGCTCTCGACCTGGGAGCCAGAGAAGCTGAGAGTCATAGAACCCCTAACCCATCTTGGCCTTTTTAGATTTAGTGCGAAGACTATGACGGAGTAATCCAGAAGTAGTTGTCACGCGATGTTTCCCTCAGACGAGTTTTTCCTACAAATATTACTAATTACTGAGTAATTGGGACGTTGGTAATATCCGAAGGAAATATGTAGACTCTGGAAACCTTTTAGAACCTTGTTCAGCAGGTGATAAACCCTTAGTACATACCTTGCAGGTTGATTCTCACCCTTTGACTCCATGCTCGTGACATTAAACCTTTAAACCTTATATGTGTTTGTTGCATAACCATACATTCTTGCATTCATAAACATCATGACATGCTTGTGACATACATGGTCATTTAATTTCTAGGGAACTTTATTTTTTTATTCTCGTATCAAGCTCTTTACTCATAAATGGACACTAGAAATAGGAGTACCATCAGTTATAATGTTTGGACACCAGTTCAAGTTGAGGTCACGAAGTTTGAAGATGAAGATCAGTAAGAATATTTTTACGGCCTTCAGCTTCAAGAAGAGGTTGATCATCTGGAAAGAATTATCAATAGAAGGGATGTATTCATCAAAGATCTAATTGAGAGATCAAATATCGACGCAACAAAGGAGATCTTTAAAAGGGCCCAAGAGCGGAGTAATGAGAATCTAGTTTGGGATACCCTTGTTGATGTAGAGTTTGGGGAAACATCTTAGGGTTTATGATTTTTATTTTTGATGATCACCGTCAGGCTTGTTGATCGAGATCTCTTGGCTTTGTATTTTGTATCCTTTAGGCTCTTAACTTTATATTAAACTTACTTGTCACATTTTGTTGTTAATTATTTCTCACTTGAAGCTTGAATCAAAATTTGAGGTCCTTAGAAATGAATTGAGCTTACCATTTGCATAATCATGCATCATTCTATATTTTTATTTCACCTTCAAAAGTCATTCCCAAGTCTTATTTTCCCTTTGATCCCAGAGTATAACGCTCGCGCTAAGAGGAAGACGGAAAATATTAAGCATGAGATTTCCGAACTCCGCAAAGAGGTAATTACTTTGAAGGCTGGTATGGAGTATCTAACTGCTTGGGTTGAAAATTTTGTTGCTGCCCAAGTCAATCCTTCTAGGAAGGAAGAAGAGATGGAAAAGGTCTTCACATAAATTCTAAAATCGTTCTTTCATGAGAAGGTGATAGTCAATGCACCCAGTGATTTCCCTGAAAAAGTGAATATGGGAGTGCTTCTGGAAGAAGATGCCCGAGAGGAACGTTTGTCTGAAAATGGTAACTCGAAAGATAATGAAAAGAAGTATGTTGATAGATTCGCCAAGAAAGAGAGAGAAAGACTCCATTTATACTTTGCAAGGAGGGAAAACGAAACCTACATGTAGAAAAAGGAGTTATCAGCATCCACAAGTTGTTATTGTTATCCCATCGATTAATCCAACTCTTACAAATCATTTGCGACTGCGACGAGGACCAAGGAGACCCCAAAGAAGGGAAGATCATCATCAGCAACAACGTGTTTTTCCTGTCATCCATATGGTAAATATAGCTTTCGAAGATCCCAACCATCAAGTTCCTAATCAGAGAAAAACTCAGTTTGATCCAATTCCAACGACCTATATGGAGTTTTTTCCTGTCCTGATGCAGAGGAATTTGGTTCAAACTCGGCTTCCACCAAAGACTCCTGAGAAGATGCCTTGGTACTACAAAGCTGATTTGACTTGTGCCTTTCATCAAGGATCCCCTGGGCATAGTATTGAACATTGTCATCCATTGAAAGTTAAAGTCCAGAAATTGGTCAGAAATGGTATCTTGTCATTTTAAGATATTGGTCTTGAGGTTCAAGTCAAGTCATTGCCAAAGAATAAACATGATTGAAGGATACCTTGGAGTTTAAAGAAGAGAGTCTTATGAGTTTAATTAGCATTTTATTGTTTTTTTTCATTTGTAATATTTCTTGTTTATCATTGCACTGTTTGCATGTAGAACTTATTTGCATTTGAATGATTATCTTAATACAATTAGTATGTTTGTCTTGAAGAAATCCATTTGTTTCACTTGTATTTGTTTCAATTTTAAAATTACTTTTTGCATTATGATACAAACTTGTTATCCATTATCTTTCCTAGGCAAAGATTGGAGGGATGATGATGAATTTAAAGCGCGGGATTTCTGGTTGTATGCTTTTGGATAAAACCCTGTTGACGGTGTACATGCATTGTTTCAAATTCCCAAACACCGGAGATATAAGAGAGTGAAACCTTTGTTAACCCCTTTGAGACTTGAAGTAGGAGTTTCTTTTTGTTCAGAAAAAACCCTCATTTTTAACCCGAGGCAGGGCAGCGTTCAGTTAATCTGATTGAGTATTCAAATCTCATAAAGAGTGCGCGTCTAAGGATACAATAATGGTTATCCATCAAAAGGTTTAGGAAAGTCAAAATCGCAATGGTCAATCTTCGCCTATCAGTAGTGTGCATCAAAACAAGACGATATCCCAATGGATATCTCATGCACATCAATGGGCTAACAAATAAGGATACAATAATTACTATCCCCCATCTACCAAGAAATCAGGCCGTCACAATTCTTCCAACAAGTCACATATGACTCGAAGTCACACGACGTGTTCAAAAGGAAAGAAAAAACAAAATGAATAAAAATGATTAAAAAAGAAAGAGACAAAAAGCCTCACTAAGTCAAAACTTGAAAAAACAAGTCGCTTAGGAAAAAGTCAGGGCATCGCGCTGGACTATCAATTCAAAAGAATTAGTTCAGATAAAAGTTAGGTAAAGCAATGAAGAATTGGAAAGCTTGAAAGGCGAGAAAGGATTACAACATGAAATCCTCAACAAAGAATAGAGTTATATGACAAAAGTTAAGAGTGAGTGATTGTCGTATCCTAATAATATCAATGGTTCCTCAACTATCAGCTAAGTCCTCTCGGGAGATGAGTGCTCGTATAAAATTAACTAAATATAGGACTGAAGAACATCATGAAGGGGGTGGGCACCAAATATTTTGAGCCTTAAAATCTTTTTTCTAAAATCGTGAACCAGGCCATGTTACAACCCTCAAAAGTCTTAATTGAAACAGAGTTTATTTCAAAAGCATACTTCAACAAGATGGTGTTTCCTGACTCTCATAAGTTTTGATAAAATATTTGTGTTGGTATCATATGCTTTCGTTATATTTCATACAAAACTAAATGATGCACTAATTCGTAAGCTTCGCGGAATTTTTTCAAAAAAAATATCTTCAAGACTTACATAATTGTTGCATTATAATTTTCATTCTCAGAATAAACTTTTCCTGCTTATAAAACATTTGTTTAATGTCAAGGAAGCTTACATATAAGCACCCGTGCAAATTTTAATCTTTTGAGGTCTAAAACTCTATTAAGTAATTGGAGAATAATTTCTAAAAATGATCACAGCCAAGGGCATGTCGCCTGAAGATCTTCAACATGAACATGTTGCTGCCTTCATAGTTCGTTTACCCTCATAGGGAAAATTTGAAAACTCCGTTGTGCCAAATATAGTCAATATGGGGCAGTCACGTCAAGATTCGATGAATCTCTCTAAGAGTTTGAAGACACTAGAGCATTTTGGATGCCAGGTCTTTTGTAAAATCCTCTTGAGATGATTTCTTCTCATCAACCATATAACTTTGGGAATTTTAGAAGTGAAGTTATTCGCAAGAATTATCGTGCGTCATGCACCTTATCATCAGTAAACTTGGGGCATCCAAAATTAGTTCCAGGGGCAACCCAAATTTGTTAAGATATGTGATCTGTTTCGCACACATTATTAAATGGTGGAGTTCCCCATTATCTCCAGCTAAGCAAGATTTTTATCCAACTGAAGTGGAGTTCGTTTTATTATCCTTTCAATGGATTATTTATGTTAGAAGATTGGACTTTGGGTTTTCTCCGGAAAAATATCTTCCTCCCCAGAGAGATTAGAGCCTTATAGCAGAAATATGCTCCGTCGATGGCTTTTATTCTATATCCAGTTATGTTCTCATCTTGTTGAGGTTAGCCGAGTATCTGGTTGTACTGTGATGTCTTATCATCTCCAGTTTATCTCTTCTATCTGTTTTGTCAAACATATACATGACATGACATTCATTTGTTCATTCATACTTGCATCATGCATGCACATTCGTATTTATTGATGTTATTGGGTTCGTATACCTTGGTTATGTCTATTCAAATAGTGTATTTTCTCTTTACAAATAGAGTGTCAACTTAAGCAGAAATTGTGCCTCCTTTCTAATTCCCCACTAAGTTAACTCTCGTAAAAGAATCTTGCTTTAGTTTTCCTTTTCCATCTCTGGATAGGATAAATCCCCAATTGAATTGTTTATTCACTGGGTGGAGTCTTGTTTGACTGTTTTCTATCCAGTTTATTCCTGGATTAAGCTTTGTGTCATGAGGATGTTACCCAGTGGATCTCTCTAGGATATGAAACCTAGATGGACAGTGCATTTATTTTGCACATTTAAATACTTGGTCTCCTCAGGAAGAATCTATTTATGGTTTCCCATTGAAGATGTACTTTATTTCCCAGTAGTGTTGTTGCAACAGTCTTTTGGAATCTTAACATGACAACAAGTGGCAGACTCTTCATGAGCATCTTGTGTATTATTAATATCTTTGGAAAGTAGAAAGTGGTGGACTCTTCATGAGCAGCTTATGTATTATTGATATCTTTGGAAAATAATAAGTGGCAGACTCTTCATGAGAATCTTGTGTATTATTGATATCTTTGGAAAGTAGCAAGTGTTGGACTCTTCATGAACAACTTGTGTATTGTTGATATCTTTGGAATATAGCAGGTGGCAGACTCTTTATGAGCAGTTTGTGTATTATTGATATCTTTGGAAATTAGCAAGTGGCAGACTCTTCATGAGCAGCTTATGTATTATTGATATCTTTGGAAAGTAGCAAGTGGCGGACTCTTCATGAGCAACTTTTGTATTATTGATATCTTTGGAAAGTAGCAAGTGGAAGACTCTTCATGAGCAGCTTGTGTATTATTGATATCTTTGGAAAGTAGCAAGTGGCAGACTCTTCATGAGCAGCTTGTGTATTGATATCTTTGGAAGATAGAAAGTGGCAGACTCTTCATGAGCAGCTTGTGTATTATTGATATCTTTGGAAAGTAGCAAGTGGCGGACTCTTCATGATTAGCTTGTGTATTATTGATATCTTTGGAATATAGCAAGTGGCAGACTCTTCATGAGCAACTTGTTTATTATTGATATCTTTGGAAGATAGCAAGTGGCAGATTCTTCATGAGCAGCTTGTATATTAGTGATATCTTTGGAATATAGCAAGTGAAAGAATCTTCGTGATCTACTTGTGCATTATAAATATCTTTGGAAGATAGCAAGTGGCGGACTCTTCATGAGCAACTTGTGTATTATTGATATCTTTGGAAGATAGCAAGTGGCAGACTCTTCATAAGTAACTTGTTTATTATTGCTATCTTTGGGAAGTAGCAAGTGGCGGACTCTTCATGAGCAGCTTGTGTATTATTGATATCTTTGGAATATAGCAAGTGGCGGACTCTTCATGAGTAGCTTATGTATTATTGATATCTTTGGAAGATAACAAGTGGCGGCCTCTTCATGAGCAGCTTGTGCATTATTGATATCTTTGGAAGATAGCAAGTGGTGGCCTCTTTATTTTAGCAACTCGTGTATCCCCAACAATATGTTATTTCAATAATAAATGGCACCTCTTTTGAGAAGTTTGCTCATCAACAGCAAATGGCATCACTTTTGAGAAGTTTGCTCATCAACAGCAAATGGTATCTCTTTTGAGAAGTTTTCTCATCAACAACAAATGGTATCTCTCTGGAAAAGTCCCTCAGAGAAGCTTGTATATTATCCTTTTCAAGTGGGAGACCTGATAAAGAAGAAACTGGAACCCGTTCGTCGTGGAAAAGTTTATTATCTTTTCTACATTCAACTATTAAGTTGGTAGTTTTCCATCATCTGTGAGTCGGTATCTCTTATTTTTTTACCTTTAACTATTGAGTTGGTAGTTTACCGTTATCAGTGAGTCAGTATCTCTTGCTTTTCTACCTTCAACTATTGAGTTGGTAGTTTACCGTCATCTTGAGTCGGTATCTCTTACTTTTCTACCTTCAATTATTGAGTTGGTAGTTTACCGTCATCTATGAGTCGGTATCTCTTTTGATCTTCTACCTTCAACCATTGAGTTGGTAGTTCATCGTCATCTGTGAGTCAGTATCTCTTACTTTTCTACTTGTAACTATTGAGTTAGTAGTTTACCGTCATATGTGAGTCAGTATCTTATTGGTCTTCTACCTTCAACTATTGAGTTGGTAGTTTACCGTCATTTATGAGTCAATATCTTATTGATCTTCTACCTTCATCTAATGAGTTGGTAGTTTACCGTCATCTGTGAGTCGATATCTCTTACTTTTCTATCTTCATCTATTGAGTTGGTAGCTTACTGTCATTTGCGAGTCGAAGTCTCTTTTTTGATTCTACCTTTAACTATTGAGTTAGTAGTTTTCTGTCATTTGTGAGTCAGTATCTTATTGATCTTCTACCTTTATCTATTGAGTTGGTAGTTTATCGTCATCTGTGAGTTGTTATCTCTTACTTTTCTACCTTTATCTATTTGAGTTGGTAGCTTATCGTCATCTGTGAGTCGATATCTCTTTTTTTCGATTCTACCTTCAACTATTGAGTTGGTAGTTTGTCGTCATCTGAGAGTCGGTATCTTATTGATCTTCTACCTTCATCTATTGAGTTGGTAGTTTACCGTCATCTGTGAGTCGGTATCTTTTTTGATCTTCTACCTTCAACTATTGAGCTGGTAGTTTACCGTCATCTATGAGTCGGTATCTTATTGATCTTCTACCTTCAACTATTGAGTTGGTAATTTACCGTCATGTATGAGTCGGTATCTTATTGATCTTCTACCTTCAACTATTGAGTTGGTAATTTATCGTCATTTGTGAGTCGGTATCCTTTTTTATTTTTCTACCTTTGATAGAGTTGGAAATTTACCATCATCTTGAGTCAGTAGCCATTAATCTTTTCACAACCTATGCAAGGCGTCTTCCCTGATAGAGTCAGCAAATTTTCTTCTCTCAAATTTATTCCTAATAAGAGTCTCCTACTTGAAGTCTGTTGTCCTTTTCCCTAGGGGAATTATAATTTTCTCCCCTACGGAGTTTCCTTTATCCTTTGTATGATTTCTCCAACACCAGTCTATCTTATGTGATATCATTCCTCATAGGATTCAGAATCTTGGATTCATATCATATCATAAGCATCATTACGGTATCTTAGGGAAATTTTGTGTATTCTATATTTAAGTCCCTTCAATCTCGTCGAGTCGAAGATTTCAATCTTCATATCTCCGAATAGAAGAAACTTAAATAGGGGCAGCTGTCATACCCCAATTTTTGACCTAAGGCCCCACCTCTCTTTTGTATCATTACTTAGCATCAAGATCACTGAACACCTTCGTGTTTTCCTTTTATATTTACTAACCATTAATCAAAATACAAAAAAAAATATGTTTTGTTTCTTTTTTTGTGTTGCAAGGTAGGATTTGAATCGAGAAGATCAAATATGGTGTCTCGAGTAAGGTTTTGTTCCCTCAAATACCTTCATGTATTTTATTTCTTTTCTCTGCTTCCTGTATTGCACAAAGTTAATCAAAATCTAATAATATTGATATTTCGGTTCTACAGACAGACTGTTAAAAGCAATTTGACATTGTGCAGAAAATTAGTAGGAAAAATATTTGAGCTTTGATCTTTAACTAACTTCTTTATGAATCTACATTTCTCGTAGATCATGTTGGTGTGCTCGCTTTATTTTTTCGGTGCAGTTTGCAGTGACATTTTAATTGTCAGTGCTTGTTTAATCAAGTATTTTTACTTTCGATTTTGATCAATTGCAATATTTTTTATTAATCTTTGTTGTGTGTAGTTTATTTTAATATGTTCGTTATCTTTTTTATACGATTACTTAGGTGTTCATTTTTATCGTTTTTGGTTATTTCCGGTCCCATTTTTTATTCAGAAAAATTAAAATTAAAATATTTTTTTATTGATTTTATTTAATTATTTTAGTTTGTATCATTATACAAATTTTTTTTTATATATTTACTATTAGTATTATTTACGTTTATTGTTTTGTCCAAAATAAGGAAAAAGCCAATTTTGGGACCACAAAGTTATAAATTTCACTTTTCATCTCGTTCAATCCTCACCCTTTATTTTATTTTTATCAAAATCCCATATTTGTTCTTGCAACATCACATGGATTGCCACATAATTCTCTTCCAATTTTAAATTTCAGTACAAACTTAAACCATATTTTTCATGCCATTCATTGTTTACACAAAAGAAGAAACATTTTCAAATTTCAAATTTAAATCTTCCCACACTTTTCATTCAAATTTTCTCATCATTCACACTATAAATAAGACCTTTCTTCTCTCATTTTGGACCACCAATAGTTCAATAAAACTAAGTCAAAACTCTCTTCTTTTTTCTCTTCATTTTCTTTCAAGTTATTTTTCCCTTTTATTAAACATGTATGCTTTTATGCTTGTTATTTATTTAATTCTATTGTATTTTTACTCTTTATTTATTTATTTAGTACCATAATTATCACCATTTTAGAAGGAAACTCTATTGGTTCAAAATCAAGAGTTGAAAAAAGTGTTCTTGAACCTCCAAAAGCAAAAGTAATTTATTGTTGTTTAATTTTCATTTTTTTCTGTAATTTTTTGTTGTTTATTCATTTATTTTGAGCATGGATCCCCGGTCATGAGGTTGAGTAGATAAACTTTCATTATTCATTTGTTTAATTTCATGAAAATTTGAGAAAGTTATGACATTTATACTATTTTTATTATAGATGTCATCTTATTCTTCTTTATCTATTTTATTTTTATTTTTATCTGGATCAATTTGGAAAGCATTTGAGTTTTTTTAGGTCATCTAAGCTTGTCAGATATTTGATGAACTTTCATCATTTCAGATCTACCTCTAAATGATCCTTTGATCATTCAAGGTACTTGGTATTAATGATAAGTTTGTCATAATGTATCTTCTTTGATTTTGTCTTGATCCCCCATGTTTCTTAATTGTACTACATGTATAAGAGAGTGAACTTCAAAGTGTTATTTCTCTAACATGTATTGGTACATATATTCTATGTTCTATATGAAGTTACACTTATCTCAAATCAGATTATTAACTTTATATTGTACTAACTTTACTTTAATATCATTTATATTTCTGTATTTTATATTTTCTTCTCTTTACTTTTATGTCATCCATAGCATTTTATTTTCTTTACTTTATGCATTTTTTCTTTTCTCACTTGAGCATTTATCTTCTCTTTGTTCACTTTATTTTTATTTCTAATTTTTAAGTCTTTTGCCTTATTTTCATTTAAAAATCCATACAAAAAAAACAAAAAAAAACTATTAGATTAGGATTATAATTATTTCTTTCTTGCCCTCTTTAAAAAATACCAAAAATATATATTAGTATAATTTTGCCTTTCTTTATTTTATTTAATTTTTGGTTGTTAATTATTTAGTTATTTAATTTCCCTTTGTCGTTCATTTAGTCTTTATATTTTGTTTGTCTAACTCCAAGGAAAAATCGAATTCATTGACTTCATGTCATCAAATATATTTAATACGATTGTGCAAAAACCCCTTTGTACATTTTTTTAGTTTTATTAATCTAAAAACAAATCTCTTCTAAACCCTAATTTTAAAAAACTTGCACCTCTTTTAAGCCAAAAACTTCGACACTAGGTCGTCGCATTTTGAAAAATCTCATCCCCACACTCATTTAGCAAGCAAACCAATTTTAACCAAAAACATATATTTTAAAAGGTTCCTATAGGATACTATAGATACATAGGATGCTATTACCTTCCCTTTTTATAACCAACCCCCGAACCTTCTATCTCTTTCAAATGCATTGTATTTTTCTTTACTTTTAGTATTGCACTTACTTTGCATATTTATGGGTTTTATTTCATATTTTTCCCTTTTCCCTTGGAAATAATAAAGCACAATGGCGACTCTTGCTTACTTATGAGTCAAGTTAATTAATAGATTGATCTCTAATTTCCACGGCTACAGTAACATCAGGGTTTTGGAATTGATTGATTTGAACTATATGTTCTCTATGTTATGCTATTTGAGAATGTTCATTTTGTTTTAAGATATTTTGGAGTATAAACTCATGAACCGTGTTGAGAAATGGTATTTGATTGTAGAGTACTAATAAAGATGTTATGAAATATAATTTCCGTTGTAATGTGTTGAGTCAACGATGACATTCTTAAAGGAATATGTGTTAAAAATCATGCAAACTCGTGTTACAGAGCAGGATATTTTACTATGATGTTTTATATAAAGATGTGACATCCTTGAATGGTGAATTATTCTTATCTATTTGTTATTCATTCATTGGGTTTTAGAAGAGTGTTACATTAGTGGTATCAGAGCAGGTCAATCTTTCCGTCCAGGTTTTTGAGTCTGTATTGTATGACAGTGGAATACTGTCGAGATAGTTTTTAACCATTGTGACTGTTATTGGCATGAAATAGAGAAATGGACGGAATACATGATGATGCGATTGTTGCTTCTTTGCAGGCTATGGCTCAGGTTGTGCGACATTATCATAATGTTGATGGGAATGATGGATCATGTGTTTTGGAGACATTTCAGAGGAATCATCCGCTTGTTTTCAAAGGTAGATACGATTATGATGGAGCACAGACTTAGCTCAAGTAGATTGATAGGATATTTTAATTCATGGATTTCATAAAAGCCCAGAGGGTACGGTTCGGTACATATCAACTGGGAGAGGAAGCCGATGACTAGTGGGTTGGCACCCGTCAGAGTTTGATAGAGGTGGGTGAAGCTATTAATTGGGTTGTGTTCAGTAAGGAGTTTATGAGGAAGTACTTTCTCAAGTATGTGCATGGGAATAAGGAGATTGAGTTTCTAGAGTTGAAATAAGGGAACTTAACTGTGACTAAGTATGCTTCAAGATTTGTGGAACTGGCCAGGTATTATCCACATTACAGTGAAGCGGCTGCTGAATTCTCAAAGTGTATTAAGTTTGATAATGGTTTGCATCCGAAAAGCAAATGGGCAATCACGTATCAGCTGATTTATGTATTTTTAGAGTTGGTGGATAGTTGTAGAATCTATGAAGAAGACAACAAAGCTCATTCAGCTCACTATAAGATTTTGAACGTGAAAAGAGGAAAGCAGTATCAAGACCGTAGGAAGCCTTATGATGCCCCAGCTGATAAAGGGAAACAAAAGGCTTATGATGGGAAAAATACAAGTGGGGGATGAGCTCTCCTAGGATCTTGAGTAAATGCTTATTCTTTTTCTTATGCATATATTTGTTAACAGTTAATCATGTTCATATGCATATGTTCATTTAATTTAGTCATTGGATGTTTTTGCAAACAAGACAGAAGCAACCAAAAGTTTGAACTTTAAGATGTATTTGTATTGATAATTTTCCTATAAACAGGCGATTTTGTACAAACAGATGGAAGTCATAGTAAGAGGAAGTTGTCATGAAATGAAAAGCGTAAACATTGAAAACAAAATGTATAGCCATGTGGAATTGATCTCATTGGGTTACAAACTCTGTTATTTCCCCTATGTCTTCGAACATCTCGTCCCTTGCCATCGGGAGAAGTTGATTGAACCATTTGAACTTTCGACTTTGGTAATAAAGCTTGCACGTAAGTGATCCAACGGGACATAATTGTACGCTTTAATCCCTAATTTTTTCATGGACCGCCCTTTCGGGTTTTCAGTCCACCAGGATACCCTTTTTTGCCCAAGTCGCCCTTTCAGGTTTTCGACTTGCCGGGTGTATAATCTTTTGTATATATCCCTAACTTTTTCCAGAACTTTTTTTGGTTCGCCAGGATGCCCTTATTTTTTCCTAGGTGTGTCAACCTAGCAGGTTATTCTTATGCGTAGTATTTTTTTACTATGTCTGTATTCACAGGGTGCGGGAAATCTTCATCGTCCATAGTGGTTAGCATCATAGCACCGCCTGAGGATACTTTCTTAACAACAAATAACCCTTCGTAGGTGGGAGTCCATTTGCCCCTGGGATCGCCTTGTGGTAGAATGATACACTTTATTACCAAATCATCATCCTAGTATACTCGATGCTTGATCTTCTCGTTGAATGCCTTGATCATACGTTTTTGATACATCTGACCATGACAGACAGCCACAAGCATTTTCTCGTCAATCAGATTCAACTGATCAAACCTAGTCTGAATCCACTCGTCTTCATCTAAGTCTGTTCTTTCATAATCCTTAGAGAAGTTATTTGAACTTTGACAGGCAGGACAACTTCCATATCATAGACTAGAGAGGATAGGGTTTCCCCAGTTGATGTTCGCGCCGAAGTACAATAGACAATAAGAGAAAATGGTAACATCTCATGCCAGTCTTTGTAGGTCACCACCATCTTTTGCATAATATTCTTTATGTTCTTGTTGGCGGCCTCCACTGTGCCATTCATCTTAGGTCTATATGGAGAAGAGTTATGATGCTTGATCTTGAACTGCGTGTAGAGTTCAGTGATCATGGTGTTGTTAAGGTTGGTACCATTGTCAGTGATGATTCTCTCAGGGATACCATACCGACAGATGAGGTTATGCTTAATAAAACAAGCCATAACATTCTTGGTAACTGAGGCAAATGAAGCTGCTTCAACCCATTTGGTGAAGTAGTCAATGGGGACAAGAATGAAGCTATGTCCATTAGAGGAAGTAGGCTTGATTTCTCCAATCATGTCAATGCCCCACATTGCGAATGGCCAAGGAGCAGTCATGAAATTCAAAGGAACTGGGGGCACATGGACTTTATCAGCATAGATCTGGAACTTATAACAAGTTCTTGAGTGGTGATGATAGTCGGTTTCCATGGTTGACCAATAGTAACCTACTCTCAAGATTTTCTTAGCCATAGTATGCCAGCTGGAGTGAGTACCAAAGATGCCTTTGTGCATATCCTTCATAATTTTCTTTGCTTCCATCTTGTCCACACAATTAAGCAGAGTTGAATCATGGTTGCGCTTGTACAAAATTTCGTTGCTCAGGAAGAACTTAGCTGAGAACCTCCACAAGAATTTCTTTTCATTGATTGACGCCCCTTCAGGATATTCTTGAGCTTCAATATACCTTTTCACTTCGTGAAACAAAGGCTTCTCATCTACTCAATCAGTGTCAATCTCATAGCAGTGCGCCGATTTGTCAAATCTTTCGACCCAATATGCACGCTTCGTACTCAACCATGTTGTTGGTACAGTCAAAGCAAAGTCTGGCAGTGAAAGGCGTATGGAAACTTTCGGCGAAAATGATCACAACACCAATTCCGTTGCCAAATGCATTGGAAGCTCCATCAAAAACCAAAGTCCATCGGGATCCTTGCTCGGGTCCTTCATGTAGTCCAGGCTTTTCACAATCTGTAAGCAACATGATATTCTCATCCCAGAATTCGAAGTGCATACACTGATAGTCATCTACAGCTTGATGCACCAAATGATCTTCCAGCACACTTCCTTTGATTGCTTTTTGAGTAGTGTACTAAATATCGTATTCAGTTAAGATCATTTGCTATCGGGATATCCTTTCGGAGAGAGCTGGATTCTCAAAGATGTACTTGATGGGATCCATCTTAAAGATCAATAAAGTAGTATGAGTCAATATATACTGTCTTAGTCGGTGAGCAGTCCATGCCAAAGTGCAGCAAGTTTTCTCGAGCAGTGAATATCTTGTTTCACAGTCAGTAAACTTTTTTCTAAGATATTATATTGCATGCTCTTTTCGACCAGACTCATCATGTTTCCGTAACACACACACCCATTAAATTCTCTAACACGGTTAAGTATAGGATCATACGTCTTCCTTCAACTGGTGGCATCAGGATTGGAGGTTCCTATAAGTACTCCTTGATTTTATCAAAATCCATTTGACAGTCGTCATTTCATCTGACTACTTGATATTTCTTCAGTAGCTTGAAAATTGGTTCACAAGTAGCAATCAAGTGAGAGATGAATTGGGCAATGTAATTGAGTCATCCCAAGAAACCTCAGACCTCCTTCTCAGTACGGGGAGATGGAATTTCTTGGATAGCTTTGAATTTTGCAGGAT
Organism: Vicia faba; assembly: GCA_948472305.1. Lineage (NCBI taxonomy): Eukaryota > Viridiplantae > Streptophyta > Magnoliopsida > Fabales > Fabaceae > Vicia > Vicia faba. Next base: position 612,776,120 of record OX451736.1, read on the forward strand.
CAACCTCAATACCTTTTCCACTGATGATGAAGCCTAGGAGCTTTCCAGACCTTACCCCGAAGATGCATTTGTCTGGATTCAGCCTCAGTTTGTACTTTTTTAGCCTTTCAAATAACTTGTGCAGATGGTCAAGGTGTTCTTACTCAGTTTGCAATTTGGCTATCATATCATCAATGTAGGCTTCTATCTCATGATGAGTCATGTCATGAAATAAAGCCACCATATCCCGTTGATAAGTTGTTCCTGCATTCTTCAGCCCAAAAGCCATGACCTTATAACAGAAGGTGCCCCACTGTGTGACAAAGGTAGTTTTCTCCACGTCTTTAGGCGCCATTTTGATTTGGTTGTACCCTGAGAAGCCATCCATGAAGGAGAATACCTTGTGTTGAGCAGTGTTATCAACCAAGACATCAATATGTGGTAGTGGGAAGTCATCTTTGGGGCTCTCCATATTTAAATCCAAGTAGTCTACACACATACGGACCTTACCGTCTTTCTTCAGCACTGGAACGACATTTGCAACCCATTGGGGATACGACGTCACAGCCAAGAAACATGTTGTTGTACCCAAAAATTTTCCCTCTTTTGTCTCAAGGACTTTTAGAATTACCTCAGTCAGGTTTCAAGCCTCAGATCATATTTTCTAAGAAGAATCATTCAAATTATCAAAAGGGGGCAAAATGAGCAAAATTGGAGTTTCAGTTGGAAAAAGTCAACCAGACGTTAAAAAGTCAAACTTTGACTTTTTGACCAAATTTGAGTCCCAAAATCACATTATGTCAAGACATCCAAAAATTGAAGCTTGATCATCAAAAATCAAGAGAATCAAAAATCCAACTTTGCAAGACTTTGAAATTTTTCTAAGTATTTTCTATACTTGGTTAATTTCATTTGCTTCATGGTATTTTACTATAATTCCAAATAATTTAAGATGGTGCAAGTAATTCAAGTGGCATTCTTACAAAATTACAAATTCTAAAACTATGCCTTGATTGAATTTTCTCAAAAGACCTTGTCACAATGTTTTGGCCCTTGATATAATGTGCATGAAATATTCCACAAGACCAAATTTGTGACATGCTACAAATCATGTTGTCCAAGATTGAAAAAAATATTATATGCCACATTGTCACAAAACCCCATGCTTCCCTGGAAGAGAGCTTGTGCTATGTTGCACCCCATGTATGCATGCTGCCCAATACACTCCAAAACTGCTCTATGCAGTCTGCCCAAGCCTGCATCACAACAGCCCCAAAATTGCACCAAAATGGCAAAGGAAAATTGTGTGAAGAAAGTGTCAAAGCAGTAAGAAAAAAAAATTCAAAAATAACTTATGTGGTTTCCCCCCTAAACCAAAGTCAAGGGTCTACAAAAGAGGACTATCTCATAAGACAAAGAGGGTTCAACTTTTGAGAGTTAGATTTCAGAGGTAAAATTTTGGAGAGATCATAGAGAGTTTTTGTTGAATAGAAAAACAGTATCCCTTGTAAACTTGACTCATTCATTCAAAATCAACACCAGTTCCTATTCAAAACAGAACCCCAACCCATTACTCCACCAATACAAATTCTCCATAAGCCAAACACTTCATCAGATACAAAGTTTGGTCAAACATAAAAACAGTCCTTGTAGTGCTATTCACATTCACCATCAAAAATACCAAAAATATTACAGTACAGTCCAACTCAGTTCCAGCAGTCCAGAGTAGCTTCCTGAAGACTCACAAAGTCATCACAGCATTTGGAAAAGCATTCAGATCTAAAACAACCAGTGCAACCCAAAGGTAAGTCGTCTTGACTTGATATCTTGTCATTACATCATTAACAATTTATTGTTCTTTGATGATAAGATGTAGTATTTTATTATCCCTTTGAGTTAATCATTTGCTTATGGTTTAGGCTTATTCAATCATGTGTTATTTACATTTATCCATCATATGCCATAAACTAACCTGTACAGTCAGTAAAACAAATTTAAGGCAGAAAAATGTAACATGTATCTACACATATCCTCATGTGTCGACCCATCCTAGGGAAAAAACAGGGTATGAGTCGACACATAACCCTCATGCATCGACCCATACTGAGTTCAGGTCACAAAGCAGAAGCTGGAAAAGCCTATGAGTCGATACATACGCGTTTCGCATCGATACAAGAAGGTGTATGAGTCGATACATCCCATTATATGTTGACTCATACTGAACTAATTTTGTTTTACAGGATCAAGGAAAAGCTATGTGTCGATGCATAGCAGCATGGGTCGACACATAGCAGTTCAAAATGCATTTTTTCCCTTTATTTTACACTGTTTTCACATTGTTTTCATTATCATTCGATATGGTTGTAATATTTTAGTTTCTACTTCATCCCCATTGTTAAATTGTACCCCCATCCCCCTAAAGTGATGTAATAGCTTAGATTTTACTTTCCGCATTTTTACTTGCCTTTCATATATTGCTAGTAAATAGGATGCATGGCAAGATAAAATCAACAAATAGATTACTTTCAAATACAAGACAAAATACATGCGTACTAACACACTATTCACACATGCACCCTTAGGGTAATATCATTCTTTGTTGCCTTTCGGAAAATAGTCATGTCCCTCGAACATGGGCGTTTTAGAAAACACCCTCGATAAAAGATCGTAGTCCCTCGACGACCCTCGATGTTGCCTTCGGTAAAACGATCTAGTCCCTAAACGACATTGCTAAAATGTTCCATGAGTTGCCTTCTATGACTATACAAACGTCCCTACACCCGTCCATTCACATCCAACGGTGGGACTTCTTACTAAATCATTGGTAATATAGTCATATCTAAAGGAGAAGGAAAAGCACATTTAAGACCTTTTTGAGTAGGTAGTTTCGTTCTCAGTTACTCGCTTGCTCATAACAAAAACATTTTTACACTAACACCTTCATTTCAAAATCATTTTGTATATGTTCTTATAGAGACGAGAACCATTGCAAAACATATTTTCAAAACAGTTTCCAAAACACAATCCACAAACACATCTTTGAACCATCTTTCAAAACAAAACTTTGTAAACGTTCTTATAGAAACGAGAACCATTACAAAGACATTTTCAAAACACTTTCAAAGCCCACATTACAAAGCACATTCAAACAAAAGAAAGTTGATCTAGCAAGTAACTAAGATACCATGGAAAACCATCGATGAAAATGGTGTTAAGACCTTCCCTTTTCATAATCTACCCCCCGAACTCAAAAACATCTCTAAAGGTCTTTTCTGTGCTTTTTCACCTTTCCTTTTCGGATAAAAGAAAAGTCAGTGGCGACTCTTTCTAAACCGCAACATTTACGAACACAAACGCAAACCTCAAGTCAGTTCTCCCACCGTATCACAGAACTGGCGACTTTGTTGGGGACTTTCTTAAAAGTGGGGTTACCTTAGGGTTAGATCACCTTTACTCGCTTTCATTATTTGATTTGTGTGCTTTATATTTGGTCCTTTGTATTGGGTTGGCTTTGATCCTCCACCCGGATTTGGGACACCTTTTTAGGTAAATAACAATAGATTGTGGAAACTGTTCGACGTAGACCGATATGGTTAAAATAATGGCTATGTCAGTGTGACGCATTTGTGGGTACCGGTATCCCTCTTGGTGAATCGAGGAGAATACGGGGCCGCTGAGTGGCGTCATGAAGCACTAACTGACTATAGAACCCTAATTGAACAAACTTGGCCATTAGGACGTAGTGAGATAGCCGGTTTTGGTGTAGAGCTGAAAATTGGTTAATACTCGATACTACACTCATTAAGGCTAGACTTTTGGGATATCTCGGCCGCAAGAAAAGATTGTTGTGCTAGGACAATGCCTAAGAGAAAGGTCGGTGGTATTAAGATCCTTTAGAATCCGATCACTATTGCTAAGACAGGTTGATCCAACTAAACTTCAAGAGGGTACTTACCTATGAAACCTCATGCAAGCCTAAAACATAGGGATTTGTTTGCTTTGTGTGTATATACTTGTATATAACATCATAAACATCATAAACATCATGAGCATACTCAATAACCATTTCAAGGATTTAGAGGTTTATCTTTGTTTTTGTTTTGTAGGTCATTGTTGTACCCCAAAATTTTCCCTCTTATTTTTATCAAGATTCTCCTCACAAGACTCTTTGAACTCCACACAGGATTATGGTTTGCTCAGCTCAAGACATCTCCTTGCACTGTTGACTTGGAATTAGGGTTTGAGTTTGCACAGGGATTTTTGTACTTTAAATGCTCAATTTGACTTTCATACTTCATTTTGGACTCCTAAGATTTCTCATACCAAGTTTCAAGCCTTGAATTAAATTTTTGCCAAATCAATTGGACAGTTGACCTAGAAATCAGTTGTATTGGGGAAAAAGTCAACCATGGCCAATTTACAGTCAAACCTCATAATTTTTTATCCACATCAACATTATAAACTCATATGAACCATTTGATCAAGTTTGGACCATAACTCCTCAAGAAATTTGATCAGATCATCAAAAGGGCAAAATGGTCAAAATTAGGGTTTTGACTGTAGAAGGGCAATTTCTGATTTTTCACCTAGCCAATGGAAAATTGGGTTCAAACATGGTTTCAAGGACTCAATGGAATCATCTTGACCTAATCACAAGGTTCAAAAGATCTCAAATGCATTGGATTGACAGATGAATTTTCCAGTCAACTGATCAAAAATTAACTATACACTGAAAAGTCAAACTTTGACTTTTTGGTCAAAATCAAGTGCCAAGGGTCATTTTTCATCAAGATGTATCAAAACATGAAACCTTTTCACCAAGAAACCTAACTTTGGAAATTAGGGTTTAAAATGGAAAATTTTCATAACTTAGAAATTTTCTAAGTTATGAAAATTTCTTATTTTTTCCCAACTTTGACAAACTTTTTCACCATGATGCAATTGGATTCAAAGAAAACTTCCAACATGAAAGTTGTATTCCTCCACAAAATATACAACTTTTATTCACAAAGTTTACCCAAATGATGCTTGGATCTCAAGTTATGATTTGTGAATAGGGGTCCATGAAACTTTTAACTTAGTGAAATTTTGCCCTAGTTTAGGCAGATTTTTGACCTAACTTCATGGCAACTTTTCACCTAGTTCCAATTGGAATATAAAACTTCATTTCAAAGATGGATTGTAGAGCATGTTACATGCTTTCCAAAATGTCCAATAACTCTCCAAGATCATTTATGGTTAGGGAGAATCGAAGGAATGAAAATGGCCATTTCTCACTTTTGTTCAAGGCATTTTGCACAAGATTACAACTTGCAAATCTGTCCTAAGCATGCTTGTACTTGTTTTACAGGTCTTAAACCTTTCCACACTCCTTAATTTAATGCAAATACATTGGACATTGGTCTTATTCTGAGCTATAGAGCATTACACAAAGAACTATTCCAAAAATGGCAAAAAGTTCACATTGCCACTTTGATAAAGCATACGTTTAGCAATTTTGTTTATCTTGAGCATTGGACCCAATCTCTTGCAGCAAACAAAGTCCATGAATATCAGGCAAAGTTCACCAACTATGTTCAGGCCTTGAGCTAGCCTGTACATGCTTTGAGCTTTGTCAACTCACCTTTTGCTTCAAAAATAAGAAAGCTTGCAAAAGGTCCATAACTCTTCCATCTGATAAGAGCAAGTCTTGTAATCATTTCAAATGACCTCAGCATATTGTCTCAAGCCATAAACACGAGCTCATAGCATTGAAAACACCATTAAACACCAAAATCATCATTTCTGCCCAAAACAGGGCAACCACTGCAGAACCTTAGCCAAAACCAAATTGCCTCATGCGTTTTGTCTTGAACCACTTCAAACACATTCTATACATCACACCTGAACTATCTAAGTCCCTGTCCAGCAACTGTAACCTCATTTTCACACTTCACCATTTTCATTTTGAAGCTTTGCAGGTTGAGTTCTACACAGAGATTCAGGCAAGTCCAAAGCAAGCTAAGCATTGGGAAAGGTTGAGGTAACATCAAGCAAGCTCAAAAGTCCTTCATGCCTCATTCAAAGTTGCTACATTTCCATATTCAAACTTGACTGAACAAGGTAATTTTCAAACTTCTATCTTCTTATTTAGGCATCATTAGGCTTAGTTTTGTGAAGCAAAAATGTAGTCTTTAATGTGCTTGAGCTGTACATATGCATATATTCCATTTATATTAACTGAGCTAGGAGAATTTGGATGATGAACATGCTGAAAAAACTAGGTTATAATTTAGGGCCACTAAAATTCTCTCTGGTGTTTGAGAGTTAGATCAAGTTTTTTATATCAATGGAATCCTGACTAAAAATGCTACAAGTTTCATGTTGCAATATTTTGTTTTTAAGCACGTATGCAGGAGATATAGTTTGAGCTGAACAGGGCGCGCGCGTGTTTGTTCCAAGGTCAGGGATGAAGCTAGCTGGGCCTGGCGCTTGGGCTTTGTTCTTTTGGCACCCCTTGTTTACTTTCTGTACCCTCATGGCCCATTTGTTTTATTTTTGTATATTTTCCATTTCTATTTTTATTTTCTGACTTTATTTATTTTTTCTAAACATAAAAAAATCTCAAAATTATTTTCTTAATTTTTTGCATTTTATTTTATTATATTTATTATTTTTTGGACATAAAAATAGTTTATTAATAATAATATAACTTATTTTTCTAAATAAACTTGTAAATAATACAAAAATATTATATATTTTTATTTTTATTATTTATACACTTGAAATAATATTTTCACAGATATTTTATTTTTTTAAAACATTTTTGTATATATTTTTATTTATTTTCTTGTACATAAATGAAATAAATAATAATAGAATAGACTATTTTCTTTTAACCAAAAAAATTAGGGTTTTCACCCTTTCAAAAAAATAATCATTTTATTTTCTTAGTTTTAACATACATAAATTTATTTTACATACAAAAAATAAATACAAAAATATTTGTGCATATTTACATTTTATTGCATATTTAAATAATTGTTCATTTATTTATTATTTGTACAATAAATTCAATTTGGTTGTAATAGTTTTAGGGTTTTATTTTGTGTAAATACCCCCTATTAAAACTTGTACCCCCCTTCCCATAATAATGTTGTAATAGTCTAGATTTACTTTACGCATTTTATCGCTTTCATTATGCATGATAGTAAAACTAGGGTTTTGTATGCAAAGACAAAAATCAAACAAATAGCATGACTAAATGCAAGACAAAAAAGCATGAAAATGACAACACAATGCACACAAGCACCCCTAGGGTTTCATCCACTTTGTTGCCTTAAAATGGCCATGGTATGCATGCTAGGTATTTTGGCAAAACAAAACAAAACAAAAAGATCATAGTCCCTCGATGACGCTATCTTGGTTGCCTAAAAAAATGATCTTAAGTCCCTCAAAAACTTGCTAAAGATACTTGGCAATATTGTTATCATGGTCATACGATGACCCACGCCTGTCCCGTTTAACATCCAAAGATAGGGTTGTTTACCAAATGCAATGGTAAAACAACAATGTCAAAGGGTTAAAAATGTGGAGGAAAGACTTTTGAGTAGGTAGACAAGCTCCTAGTTACTTGATCAATTTGCAAACCATCCTTGCTAATTTCAAACAAACACACACACAATTTCAAAACAATTTCCAAAATACTTTCAAAACCACACAAAGCACCATTTCAAACAATTGAAAAGAAAAAGCAAGTGATCTAAACAAGTAACTAAGAGCCCATGGAAAACCATGGATGAAAAGGGTGCTAGCACCTTCCCTTTTCATAATCTACCCCCCGAACTCAAGAAAACATCTCAAAGGTCCTTCTTGTTCTTTTTGACCTTTCCTTTCGATAAAATAAAAAGTCGGTGGCGACTCTTGCTAAACCGAAACATTTGCGAACACAAACTCAAAACCTCAAGTCAGTTCTCCCACCGTATCACCATCATGAATTCTCTCCGAAGAAACACCATCCGAATCAGCTTTGTAAAAGCACATCCTCAACTTCAAGAGCTAGCTTCAAGAGTGCCCGGGGATTCTCCTTTTACCAAGAAGTATGGTCGACTCCTCAGTTTGGCTACATCCAACTTCCAAGAAGAAATGATGTGTATACTACTCCAATTCTTTGATCCCGCACATCATTGTTTCACTTTCCCGGATTATCAGTTCGTACCTACATTGGAAGAGTTCTCCCTACCCTTAGGAGTGCCCGTGCTTGATCAGATACCTTTCACCGGTCTAGAAGGGATTCCAAAACCTGAAGTTATCGCCGAAGCTTTGCATTTGTAGAAGGCCGATATCATAGCCAATTGGGAGACAAGAACCGGGGTTAGAGGCTTTCTAGCTAAGTTTCTATTGGAAAAAGCTCGTTAATTCTGGGATGACATGGATTTCCAAGCTTTTGAAGACGTCCTAGCTCTTCTCATTTATGGTTTGGTTATGTTTCCCAATTCGGACCAATTCATAGATGTCAACACCATCAAAGTCTTTCTCTCTCGCAATCCTATACATACCTTACTAAGAGACATCTTGCATTGCCTTCATAACTGCACTATGAAGAAAAGAGGTACTCTTTTGTGTTGTATCCCTCTACTCGCTAAGTGGTTCACTTCACACCTGCCTCAGTCAACATTGAAGAACGAGCAAAGACTGACTTGGTCTCAAAGAATGATGTCTCTCACCCACTCTGATATCCGTTGGTGTTCGATATCCTTGGAAGATGTCTTTATCATTGACTGTTGTGGGGAGTTCCCTAACGTACCTTTGCTTGGTATTAGGGGAGGTATCACCTACAACCCGTGCTTAGCTCTTCAACAGTTTGGGTATGCCCGAAGAGACGGTCCTCACAAGATGCTCATCCAAGGTCTGATGTTCGACTACGACAAAGAAGACCAAGGTTACCGCCAGAGGTTTACACGTGCATGGGGAATGGTGAACAAGGTGGATAGTAGAACTTTGGGACACAAAAACTCTATCCCTCTCGAGCCTTACCTTAGATGGGTATGGGCTCATGCCCATAATCTCTTGATGCCTTACCCTTACATCCTTCCTGTCATCATGGAGCCTGTCATTGAAGGAGATGTCCCATACACCGTTCTTCATCCTGACATGCCTACCTCTCTCGAAGACTTGCTGAAAGCCTGAGTTCAGTTGAAGGAAGAGCAAGACACATTTGAAGCCTAGTTTTATGCCAGTGAGAAGAAGGTTATGGAGCTCACCAAGTTGCTTCATGAAGAGAAAAACTGGAATGCCTACATCGCTCCAAAGAGGATGCGTTTGGTCTTTTTATCTTAGGAGTTTGGTTGTATTTTGTTTCTTTCATTGTAAGCCCAAGGAGGCGTGATGTATTCAAACTTGGTTTTATTAATATAATGTGTGTTCTTTTTGGTTCGAACAAATTTAAATCTCTAAATTTCCTTGAAATCATTTGCATATTGCATCTTCATTCATCATAACATCATACAGGTTTCTCATAACAGGTCACCTTATCCTTCTACTGTTTATTTCAGTAATATGGATGTTGAATAGACTGTGAAAGATCTTCAGGCGCAGAACGCCCAGTTTCAACAAATGCTCTTGGCTCTGACAAAAGGACAAGAGGAGTTAAAGACTCTACTGGCCAAAGAGAAGAAGAAGAAAATGAAGAAATCAACCCGGTGTTGTGATCATGGGGAGGAGGTTTAAAGGACAAACCAGACGAACTTTAGATTTTGCAACATCATTAGGAAAAGGAGATAATCAAACCCAGGAAGTGAACAATGACCCAACATCCGAGGAAGAGGAAGAGCCTGATTACTCTGAGGAATAATATCCTCCTGTCGATGATAAATACAAAGAGCTAGTGGATCGTTTGAATGCTATGGAGATTCAGAGGGTACCCGGTTTGGACTTTGAAGAATTAGGACTCATCTCAGGGGTTGTCATCCCACAAAAATTCAAAGTCCCCATTTTCTCCAAATACGGCGGTGTCTCCTGCCCAAAACTACATCTAAGGTCATATGTCAGAAAGATTCAACCCCACACGGCTGACAAGAATCTGTGGGTGCATTTCTTCCAAGAGAGCTTATTTGGGATGCAGTTGGATTGGTTCTATCAATTGGAAGGGACCAATGTTCGCAATTGGGAAGAGTTGGCTGCCGCTTTCTACAAACAATATCAGTACAATACTGATTTGGCTCCGACTAGGACGCAGTTACAAAGCATGTCTATGGGAACAGGTGAAGGTTTCAAAACCTATGCTCAAAAATGGAGGGATCTCGCAGGCAGGGTCCATCCCCCTCTATCCGATAGAGAATTAGTGGATATGTTTTTAGGCACCTTATCGGGACCATTTTTCAACCACCTAATTGGAAGTTCCTCAGCTGGGTTTATTGAATTAATCATGACTGGTGAGCGGGTCAAGGCCGGTATAAAAAGCGGAAAAATTCAAAGAGATGCATCATCGAGCGTGATGAAGAAGCCTTTTGTTGGAAAGAAAGAGGTCAGTGCTGCATATGACTTTAGAAATCAAAACAAAACTGATCGTCGCCTGGCAGTAGGGGCTGTCATGATTTCTAACCTTGTGCCAAATCAGAAGCGAAATTATCAGCGCAAACTAGAAGCACCCATGAGACGGTTTACCCAGATCAACATGACCATGTCTCAAATTTTTCCACACCTTTTGAAGACCAATCTGACAACTTTAAAAGAAGCTCCCAAGAACCCCAATACTGCTTCTCCTTGCTAAAACCCGAATGCTCGATGTGCCTACTATTCTGAAAGCCCGGGGCACGATACAAATGACTGTTGGGCCTTAAAGAATAAGGTGCAAGACCTTATCGATGCGAAAGAGATTGAGTTTGATCTCCCAAAAACGCCTAATGTAATAACGGCGCCAATGCCCAGACATTGCCAAGGTATCAACGCTGTTGATAATGATCATTTTGTCTCCTCTGTGAATGACTTAATTACCCCTTTGTTGACCATTAAACAGAATCTACTGCAAGTCGGTCTGTTTCCGGGTTGTGATGAAAATTGCCACTTGTGCAAGTCTCTACCGAATGATTGTTTGTTACTAAAGATAGGCGTCCAACGCCTGATGACTAGAAAAGAAATCCTATTTGAAAAGTTACCCCTTATCAAGAGTTCTTATCAAGATGTTTCGATAATCACCATTTCCGAAAATCCTCCCAGGGTGTACACCAAATGACCCATAAGGATTACATTTGTCCCAAGATCCACACCTTTAATCATCACTATGCCAAGATCAATATCATAATCGTCGGATAAAGCTGTTCCCTGGAGTTATGAGGCTGACATTTATTACTATGGCGTCAAGCAAGATCAATTGGCTGTCAAAGACGAAGTTGCGAGAGATATTGATCCCGATATCGGTATCATCATTGGGACCAGCAAAATAACAAGAAGTGGAAGAGTCTTCTCACCCGAGATTTCTCCAAAGACCGTTGCTACTCCTGTAATAATTCTTACTGCCAATCCTACCGACACTCCCGGTTATACTCCTACTATTATCCCTTCTACTGATACAAGGGGCAAAGAGGCTTTGATTGAGCCTGCCCAAGCAAGAGAACGTCTCGAGGTCATCCTTGAAGCTTCTAGAAAAGAAATAGAATAAATACTGAAGATAATCAATAAAAGTGACTATAACATTGTCGAACAGTTGGGGAATACCCCCTCGAAGATATCATTGTTGTCTTTACTTTTGTGTTCTGAGACCCACGCCAAAGCCTTGGTAAATTTTCTTAAGATCGCTCACGTGCCCCAAGAGACCTCCATCGACCAATTTGAAAACTGTGTGGCGAGTCTAACTGTTGATAACGGATTGGGCTTTTCCGACGCTGATTTAACCTCTAAGGGAAGGAAGCACAATGATGCCTTACATATTTCCATTGAATGCAGAGGCACTACACTTTCCCATGTTTTGGTGGATACCGGCTCATCATTGAATGTTTTTCCCAAAAATACTCTCGACCGACTGGATTGCGAGGGGCTTATCTTGAAACCAAGCAACATCATAGTAAGGTCCTTTGATGGATCCAAGAGGATAGTGCACAGAGAAGTTAGTATCCCCATAAAAATTGGGACTCAGACTTTTGACTCAATTTTCTATGTGATGGATATCCGCCCTTCATACCCTTGTCTGTTGGGTCGACCCTGGATCCATAGTGCTGGTGCCGTCACTTCTACCCTACACCAAATGCTAAAATACCTGATCAAAGGAAAGATTTTCACAGTTCATGGAGAGGTGGAGTACATGGTTAGCCATCTGAACTCTTTCAGGTATGTTGAAATGGATGGTGAATTCATAGAGACTCCCTGTTAGAACTTTGAGGAGGTTCCAGCAACGGTCGCAGCAACCAAGTCTACTCCAAAGGTCCCGAAGATTACCAGACCTCCACTGAAGATGGCCTCTTTGAAATATGCTCGAGGAGTAGTTGAAGAAGGAGGATGTACTATCTGGGGTCAGCTTCCGGATATTCCCTACAAGTCTGACAAATTTGGGTTGGGGTTCACTTCAGAGGCCCAAAGAGTTGTTTGACGGTCTCATGCTGGGGGACCACCTCTGCGTATCAACAATCAAGGAGTCAATGTAATAGAAGACATTGATTTCAGCTTTGACATGAATGAATGGATTTTTCCAACCATCGGCGGAGGGCTCAACAATTGGGAGGCCAAAGATTTCATTCCTATTACTTTTATTCAACAGTAATTGTCTTTTAATATTTTCAGGCTTGTAATATTTAAACAATTCAGACTTTTAAAACCTTGTGTCTTACCCGAGGCACAACGGTCCATTTGTGAGGGTTGTCACTTCATTCTCATATGTCATTAATGAATCATGGACGTTTTTTGCATCAAATTTTGTGTTCTCTGTTTTTCTTTCGTACATTTTATTTTCTTTCAAAAGTAGCTATGCTCTTAAACACACTCACATATTAAAATGCAGATCTACATCCACTCAGGATCCCATGGGTAACAGTTCTGCTATGGCCAATTGTGACTTTGAAAATCCGATCTACCAAGCCGACGATGAAAGTGAGGAAGATTGTGAGGTGCCAGGGGAGTTGGCCAGGTTGTTACAGCAGGAAGAAAGGACCATTCAGCAGCACGAAGAGCCGGTCGAAACAGTTAACTTGGGAACTGAGGAAGACAAAAAGGAGGTCAAGGTGGGTGCCAATTTGGAACCTAATGTCAAGGAGCATCTGATTTAGTTATTGCACGATTATGTTGAAGTCTTTGCCTGGTCGTACGAAGACATGCCGGGACTTGATACAGACATTGTGGTACATCATCGTCCTACAAGGGAAGATTGTCCTCCAGTAAAGCAAAAGGTTCGCCGCATGAGGCCTGATATGTCAGAAAAGATCAAGGCAGAAGTCATGAAGCAATTCAATGCTGGATTTTTGGTTGTCACCTCTTATCCCCAATGGGTGGCCAATGTTATTCCTGTGCCCAAGAAAGACGGTAAAGTGCGAATGTGTGTGGACTACAGAGATTTGAATAGGGAAAGCCCCAAAGATGATTTCCCACTCCCCCACATCGACATTCTAGTTGATAATACGGCACAACACAAAGTGTTTTCCTTCATGGATGATTTCTCAGGCTACAACCAAATCAAAATGGCGCCTGAGGATATGGAGAAAACAACCTTTCTTACACAGTGGGGCACTTTCTGCTATAAGGTTATTCCATTCGGACTGAAGAATGCTGGGGAAACCTATCAATGCGCCATGGTAGCTTTATTTCATGACATGATACATCACGAGATAGAGTTCTACGTTGACGATATGATATCCAGATCGCAAACGGAAGAAGAGCACCTCGATCACTTATAAAAACTATTTGAGAGGCTGAAGAAGTAAACATTGAGATTGAATCCAAACAAGTGCACATTCGGAGTCCGGTATGGTAAGCTCCTAGGCTTTGTCGTCAACAACAAAGGTATCGAGGTTGATCCTTCCAAAGTTAAAGCAATACAAGCAATGCCATCTCCTTATACTGAGAAGGAAGTCAGAGGATTCTTGGGACGTTTGAATTACATCACCAGGTTCATTTCTCACCTGACAGCTACTTGTGAGCTAATCTTCAAGCTCTTAAAGAAAGATCAAGTAGTCAAATGGAATGAAGAATGCCAAGTTGCTTTTGACAAAATCAAGGAATATTTACAAGAGCCTCCTGCGCTGTTACCACCCGTCGAGGGAAGGCCTTTAATCTTGTATTTGACTATTTTAGAAAACTCAATGGGGGGTGTATTGGGGCAGCATTACGAGTCTGGCCGAAAAGAGTATGCTATTTATTACCTGAGCAAAAAGTTTACCGACTGTGAAACCAGATATTCATTGCTCGAGAAAACTTGCTGCGCTCTGGCATGAGCTGCTCGCTGGCTGAGACAGTATATGCTGACCCATACTACTTTGTTGATATCTAAAATGGATCTGATAAAATACATCTTCGAGAAGCCTGCTCTTTATGGAAGAATATCGAGATGGCAGATGATCCTGACAGAATATGACATACAGTATACTACCCAAAAAGCTATAAAGGGTAGTGTATTGGCTGATCACCTCGCTCACCAAGCTGTGGAAGACTATCAGTCTATGAAGTTTGAATTCTCGGATGAAGACATCATGACATTAGACAATTATGAAGAAATCAGGCCATATTACGGACCTGAACAAGGATCCCGATGGACCCTATTCTTTGATGGAGCATCCAATGCGCTGGGAAATGGTATCGGTGCCGTACTTATATCTCTGGAGGGATGTCATACTCCCTTTACTTCCAGACTTTGTTTCAACTTTACAAACAACATGGCAAAATACGAAGCATGCATCTTCAGTCTCAAAGCTGCTATAGACTTGGGGATCAAATCCTTGGATGTTTTTAGAGATTCAACCTTGGTCATCAGTCAGATCAAAGGGGAATGGGACACCAAACACCCCAACCTTATCCCTTACAAAGAACATGTGTTGACATTGTTGCCACATTTTGAGGAGATTACCTTTAAGCATTTCCCGCGAGAAGAAAATCAGCTAGCAGACGCACTAGCTATAATGTCATCTATGTTTAAACTTAATTGGGATAACGAGGCTCCTCAAATCACTGTTGAGCGGAATGATGAACTAGCCTACTGTCATGAGATCGGTACTGAAGAAGTAATGGATCGACCTTGGTTCCATGAAGTTAAAAGGTATCTCGAGTCACAGGAATATCCAGAAGGAGCTTCAGTAAATGACAAGAAGTTCCTAAGAAGATTCTTGGCTAAGTTCTTCCTTAGTAACAGTATTTTGTACAAACGCAGTCATGACTCTGTATTGCTTCGGTGCGTAGACAAGGTTGAGGCTGAAAGGATCATGGTTGAATTACACTAAGGCACTTTTGGTACCCATTCCAGTGGGCATACAATGGAAAAGAAAATCCTACGGGCAGGCTATTATTGGTCTACCATGGAGGCAGACTGCTACCAACACTCTCGGACTTACCATAAATGTCAGATTTATGCTGATAAAGTGCATGTACCTCTGGTTCCTCTGAACGTCTTGACGGCTCCTTGGCCCTTTGCTATGTGGGGAATCGATATGATTGGGGAAATCAAGCCAACAACCTCCAATGGACACCGCTTCATCTTAGTGGCCATCGACTATTTTACAAAGTGGGTTGAGGCAACTTACTTCGCTTCCGTTACTAAGAATGTGGTCGCCCGGTTCATCAAACAGAATCTCATATATCGGTACGGTTTCCCAGAGAGAATCCTCACTGATAATGGTATGAATCTAAACAACACTATGATCACCGCCTTGTGCAAGCAATTCAAGATTCAGCATCACAATTCTTCCCCTTACCGACCAAAGATGAATGGTGTTGTAGAAGCTGCTAACAAAAACATTAATAAGATCATACAGAAAATGACAGTCACATAAAAGGACTGGCATGAGATGCTACCGTTCGCTCTCCACGGGTATCGTACCACAGCTTGCACATCAATTGGGGCAACACCCTATTCTCTGGTACACGACATGGATTATGTCTTGTCTATTGAGGTCCAGATCACTTCTCTGAGGATTATGAGAGATGCAGGCCTAAACAAAGATGACTGGATCCAAACCCGACTCGATCAATTAAATCTCATCGATGAAAAGAGACTTACCACTATCTGCCATGGCCAGACATATCAAAAGCAGATGATTAAGGCTTTTAACAAGAAAGTCAGGCGTCGAGAATATCGAGTTGGAGACCTAGTGATCAAGCGCATCATACTGCCGCAAGGTGATCCTAGGGGAAAATGGACTCCCACATATGTAGGGCCATTTATGGTTAAAAACATTTTCTCAGGTGGGGCCATTATTCTGACCACCATGGACGGTGACGACCTTCCTCACCCTGTCAATGCAGACATAGTGAAAAAATACTACGCATGATAAAAGACCCGCTAGGTTGACTGGCCTAGGAAAAAACAAGGGCTTCCCGGCGAACTAAAAGAGTTCGGGCAAAAATAAGGGATGAAAATAAAAAAACTGTACACCCGGCAAACCGAAAACCCGAAAGGGCGGTTTGGGAAAAAAAAGGTATCCCGGTGGACTGAAAACCCGAAAGGGAGGTCCAAGCAAAAGTTAGGGATGAAAAGTGTATCACTATGTCCCATTGGATCACCCTGCGATATGACCTCGATATCAACTATCAAACTCAAACGGCATCAATCAATCTAATAAGTTTCGGACAAGCAGCAAAGTGAGGAGACGCTCGAAGGCATAATGGCAATAGCAGACTTGAGACCCAATGGGATCGTTGCACATAGCTGTTTTCTTCTCGTTGTACACAATATTGTATATCTTTCATTTTTACGACAACTTTCTCTCACTAGAGCGTCATCTTCCTTGTACAAAAACGCATGTTATAGGCCAACTTCAAAATTAATACAAATCATTTTACAAAACTATTTGTTTTTTCTTTTTTGTTTGTTTTTGCAAGAACGTCCGATGATTCATTCTTGACATATGAACTTGAATATGATTGTTGTTCACGAATATTTGCATAGTAATCAAAAGACAATTGCTCATGACTTAAGAAATAGGGACGAAAAACTAAAATGTCAAACCCGATAGTTACTCTATCCAGCAGGTACCAGGGCAGAGACAGTTTTGGAGCACAGTCATCAGTACATGTGACCTTGTGACACCTATACTTCCCACAGAGTAGAAGTAATCAAAGCCTTGATATCAGCTCTAACAGAACAGGAAGTAATCTCCCCAGCCAGGATCGCCCAAAAAACCCGACACTCATGTCTCCGAATCGAATTTCATAATCACGAGTGGATCATCATAAATTTCTGACTCCCCAAGCAGAGTTTATTTCTCTGGATACAGGAGCTCAATCTCCGACAGAGCCCATTACTTCAGTCATTGGAAATTCATCTCTCGAGTGGTTCCACGCAGATTTATTCTTAAACAGAGTCTCTCCCCAACAGAACATTCGTAAATAAGGAGTGAATCCCCTGCATCGTCACTTCCACTCATCATCCCCAGCAGAAGTAGAAAAGCCACGACTCTCTACAACAGTCAGGAATGCTATTCTCTCCAGCAGCAATCAGGGATTTATTTTCCTAGTCTTGGATATGTCACAATAGCATTTCATGTCCTTACATCACAACATGCACTTACATATCACATACAGCACAATCTCATTTACTTTGAGAACATCATCTCATAACGCATTTCATGCATCACATATAACTAACCCTGTATCTTTTCAGGAAAGACAATTATAATCAACAATTCCAGCAGTTATACATGTCATATTTGCAATCAACAAAGGAAAAATCAGTTCCCGAAACCAGAATGGGTCAATTAATCAAAGGTCAAATGAAGCAACCCTACTATCGAGGTTCCTTCTTATAGCCCTACGACCCAGGCTTTCATTTCGAAGTAACCTTACTATCCAGGTTTCTTCTCACAGCCCTACGACTCAGGCTTTCATTTCGAAGTAACCCTACTATCCAGGTTCCTTCTTGTAGCCCTACGACCCAGACTTTCATTTCTAAGTAACCCTACTATCCAGGTTCCTTCTGGCAGCCCTACGACCCAGGCTTTCATTTCGAAGTAACCCTACTATCCAGGTTCCTTCTCACAGCCCTACGACCCAGGCTTTCATTTCAAAGTAACCCTACTATCCAGGTTCCTTCTCACAGCCTTACTACCCAGGCTTTGATCTTGAAGCAACCCTACTATCCAGGTTCCTTCTCACAACCCTACGACCCAAGCTTTCATTTAGAAGTAACCCTACTATCCAGGTTCCTTCTCATAGCCCTACGACCCAGGCTTTCATTTCGAAGTAACCCTACTATCCAGGTTCCTTCTCACAACCCTACGACCCAGGCTTTCATTTCAAAGTAACCCTACTATCTAGGTTCCTTCTCGCAGCCGTACGACCCAGGCTTTCATTTCGAAGTAACCCTACTATCCAGGTTCCTTCTCGCAGCCGTACGACCCAGGATTTCATTTCGAAGTAACCCTACTATCCAGGTTCCTTCTCACAGCCCTACTACCCAGGCTTTCATTACAAGGTAACCCTACTATCCAGGTTCCTTTTTACAGCCCTACTACTCAGGCTTTCATTACAAGGAAACCCTACTATCCAGGTTCCTTCTCACAGCCCTACTACTCAGACTTTCATTTCAAAGTAACCATACTATCCAGGTTCCTTCTCCCTAATCACCAGATAACGGTTTACAACACTGTAAGGCCTAGATCCGACCAGAAACGGTCGATTTCACATTCCTCAGCAGACCGCTCTACAAGCCTGGACCCTGACCAAGTATATGTTCTATTTTCACTCCCCCAATCAAGAGGTAATTCCCCAGTGGAGTAATGGACGACCAAAACTCCTAGACATTACTTCCTAGGACATAAACCAGCATTCCCCGGCAAAATCCTCCTCGACGGCAAGAAAAGGATTTCTCGCTAAAGAATCCCTTTTGCACCCAATCTTTTCTGGATGGCATCTACAAGCCCATCTCCGAAAATTTCCCATCATTTCTCCAAATGAAATCTTTTAAGCCTATTCCCTATACAATCAACCACCACATCATCGAGTGCAAATTTCTGGGCACTCTAGTGTTCAATCATCTTCCACCTTCAGATCACGAAAGGCAGACTAGCCATTCTACATCCTCAGGCTTAAGAAGATTGAACAGGGGCAGCTTTTATACCCAAATATTTGCCCTCTCTTGTCTCAAGGACTTTTAGAATTACCTCAGTCAGGTTTCAAGCCTCGGATCATATTTTCTAAGAAGAATCATTCAAATTATCAAAAGGGGGCAAAATGAGCAAAATTGGAGTTTCAGTTGGAAAAAGTCAACCAGACGTTAAAAAGTCAAACTTTGACTTTTTGACCAAATTTGAGTCCCAAAAATCACATTATGTCAAGACATCCAAAAATTGAAGCTTGATCATCAAAAGTCAAGAGAATCAAAAGTCCAACTTTGCAAGACTTTGAAATTTTCTAAGTATTTTCTATACTTTGTTAATTTCATTTGCTTCATGGAATTTTACTATAATTCCAAATAATTCAAGATGGTGCAAGTAATTCAAGTGGCATTCTTACAAAATTACAAATTCTAAAACTATGCCTTGATTGAATTTTCTCAAAAGACCTTGTCACAATGTTTTGGCCTTTGATATAATATGCATGAAATATTCCACAAGACCAAATTTGTGACATGCTACAAATCATGATGTCCAAGATTGAAAAAATGTGATGTGCCACATTGCCACAACACCCCATGCTGCCCTTCAAGAAATCTTGTGCTATACTGCACCCCAAGTATGCATGTTGCCCAATACAGTCCAAAACTACTCTATGCAGTCTGCCCAAGCCTGTATCACAACAACCCCAAAATTGCACAAAAATGGAAAAGGAAAATTGTGTGAAGAAAGTGTCAAAGCAGTAAGCAAAAAAAATTCAAAAATAAATTATATGGTTTCCCTCCTAAACCACAGTCAAAGGTCTACAAAAGAGGATTGTCTCATAAGACAAAGAGGGTTGAATTTTTTAGAGTTAGATTTCAGAGGTAAAATTTTGGAGAGAGCATAGAGAGTTTTTGTTGAACAGAAAAAACAATTTCCTTTGTAAACTTGACTCATTCATTCAAAATCAACACCAGTTCCTATTCGAAACAGAACCCCAACCCATTACTCCACCAATATAAATTCTCCATAAGCCAAACACTTCATCACATACAAAGTTTGGTCAAACATAAAGACAGTCCTTGTAGTGTTATTCACATTCACCATCAAAAATACCAAAAATATTACAATATAGTCCAACTCAGTTCCAGCAGTCCAGAGTAGCTTCCTGAAGACTCACAAAGTCATCACAGCATTTGGAAAAGCATTCAGATCTAAAACAATTAGTGCAGCCCAAAGGTAAGTCCTCTTGACTTGATATCTTGTCATTACATCATTAACAATCTTTTGTTCTTTGAGGATAAGATGTAGTATTTTATTATCCCTTTGAGTTAATCATTTGATTATGGTTTAGGCTTCTTCAATCATGTGTTATTTACATTTGTCCATCATATGCCATAAACTAACCTGTACAGTCAGTAAAACAATGTTTAAGGCAGAAAAATGTAACATGAATCGACATATATCCTCATGTGTCGACCCATCCTAATGAAAAAACAAGGTATGAGTCGACACATAACCCTCATGCATCGACCCATACTGAGTTCAGGCCACAAAGCAGAAGCATGAAAAGTCTATGAGTCGATACATACGCGTTTCGTGTCGATACAAGAAGGTGTATGAGTCGATACATCCCATTATGTGTCGACTCATACTGAACTAATTTTGTTTTACAGGAGCAAGGAAAAGCTATGTGTCGATGCATAGCAGCATGGGTCGACACATAGCAGTTCAAAATGCATTTTCCCTTTATTTTACATTGTTTTCACATTGTTTTCATTATCATTCGATATGGTTGTAATATTTTAGTTTCTACTTCATCCCCATTGTTAAATTGTATCTCCATCCCCCTAAAGGGATGTAATAGCTTAGATTTTAATTTCCGCATTTTTACTGGCCTTTCATATATTGCTAGTAAATAGAATGCATGGCAAGATAAAATCAACAAATAGATGACTTTCAAATACAAGACAAAATACATGCGTACTAACACACTATTCACACATGCACCCTTAGGGTAATCTCGTTCTTTGTTTCCTTTAGGAAAATAGTCATGTCCCTCGAACATGGGCGTTTTAGCAAAGACTCTCGATAAAAGATAGTAGTCCCTCGATGACCCTCAATGTTGCCTTCGGTAAAATGATCTAGTCCCTAAACGACATTGCTAAAACGTTCCATGAGTTGCCTTCTATGACTATACAAACGTCCCTATAGCCGTCCCTTCACATCCAACGATGGGACTTCTTACCAAATCAATGGTAAGATAGTCATATCTAAAGGATAAGGAGAATCATATTTAAGACCTTTTTGATTAGGTAGTTTTGTTCTCAGTTACTCGTTTTCTCGCAACAAAAACATTTTATAAACTAACACCTTCATTTCAAAAACATTTTTTATATGTTCTTATAGAGACGAGAACCATTGCAAAACATCTTTTCAAAAAACTTTCCAAAACACAATCCACAAACACGTCTTTGAACCATCTTTCAAAACAGAACTTTGTATACGTTCTTATAAAAACGAGAACCATTATAAAGACATTTTCAAAACACTTTCAAAGCCCACATCACAAAGCACATTAAAACAAAAGCAAGTTGATTTAGCGAGTAACTAAGAGCCCATGGAAAACCATGGATGAAAAGGGTGCTAACACCTTCCCTTTTCATAATCTACGCCCCAAACTCAAAAACATCTCTAAAGGTCTTTCCTGTGCTTTTTCACCTTTCCTTTTCGGGTAAAAGAAAAGTCGGTGGCGACTCTTGCTAAACCGCAACATTTGCGAACACAAACGCAAACCTCAAGTCAGTTATCCCACTGTATCACACATGCATTTAACTGTTTCATTACCTCATCCTCGATTTTCTCTATCATATCAGGATGCATGCATCGTACCTTTTGTTTGATCAGAGAGCATCCCTCTTTCATTGGCAAGCGATGAAACAGGATATCAATATTGAGCCTCGGTATGTCTTCATATGACCAAGCAAATACCTCAACATATTTTTGCAACATATGAACCAATCTTCTCTTGACACTGTCTTTAAGGTTGGCGCCAATCTTGACTTCTTTCTTATCTACCTCAGTACCCAAGTTTATCACTTCGACTGGTTCTTTGTGCGGTTGGATAGCCTTTTCCTCTTGTATCAGAAGTCTGGCGAGTTCTCCAGGTATCTCACAATCTTCTTCAACTTCGTCTTCGGCTTGATAGATTGGATTTTCGAAGTCATATACGGCAATAGCAAAATTGTTGTCAATGAGATCCGAGTGGATGTGGATCTGCAAATATGTGTGTGTGCGTGTAAGGTCACATGGCTATTTGAAAATGCAGTAAAGTAAAAGAAAGACAAGGAGCGCAAAATTTGAATGCAAAATTGTCCAATGTTTTCATTAAATGAGCATATGGTATATGAAATGACAACCCTTAACAAATGAACCATTGTGCCCCGGGAAAGGCACAAGGTTTAAAGTCATTGCTTTAAAAGAAATTATACAGACAAACTTCTTAATGCAATAAAAATAGGAAATAGAAATTACTCCTGGTTGAAGGAGATTGAGATGAAGTCTTTGGCCTTCCAGTTGTTGAGTCCATCATCAACGGTAGGGAATATCCAGTCGTCCAAGTCACCATCACTATCAGTGTCTTCCAGAGGATTGGCTTCATCATTGCTAATATGGATAGGTAGTCCTCCAGCACAAACACGACGAACCTCCTTTTGAGCCTTTGAAGTGAACCCCAATCCAAATTTGTTAGATTTTTAGGGGATATCAGGAAGTTTTCCCCAGATAGTGAAACCTCTATCTTTTACCACAGCCCTAACATCCTTCAAGAAATCCATTCTTGGTGGGTTTTTAGAGACCTCAGGAATAGTAGCTTTAGCAACAACAATCATCGGAGGGATTACCTCAAATATTTGGCAGGGGGTTTCAATTAATTCACCATCCATTTCAACATATTTGAAAGAATTCAAATGACTAACTAAATATTCTTCCTCTCCGCAGACTGTGACGATCTTCCCTTTTACTGGATACTTCAGCTTTTGATGTAATGTAGAGGTAACCGCACATGCCCCATGAATCAATGGGCGTCCGAGCAAGCATGAATAGGCGGGCGGATATCCATTACATAGAAAGTTGAGTTGAAGACTTGAGATCCCAATTTGATCGAAAGATCAACCTCTCTATGGACCATTCTTTTCGAACCATCGAAGGCTCTTACCACAATATCATTGGGTTTCAACATCAGCCCATCACAATCCAGCCTATCCAAAGCACCCTTGGGTAAAACATTCATGGAGGAACCTGTATCAACTAACACATGCGCCAAAGTAGTGCCTTTGCATTCAATAGAGATGTGCATAGCTTTGTTATAATTCTTCCCCGCCGGAGTTAAATCTGCATCAGAAAAGCCTAAATCATTGTCAGCGGTTAGGCTTGCTACACAATTCTCAAATTGATCAGCAGTGGTATCTTGTGGTACATGGGCATTCTTCAAAAATTTCAATAAAGCTTGGGCATGTGCTTCGGAGCATAATAACAAGGACATCATGGATATCTTGTAGGGTGTATTCCCTAATTGTTCAACTATTTTGTAGTCAATTTTACGAATTATCTTCATAATTTCTTCCATCTCTTGTCTAGATAGGTCTTAAATGGTAACATATTTGGACGGCTCTTCCATCTGGGCAGGCTCAGATACTTTTTCTTTACCTCGGGCGTCAGCAGTTGGCCCAACAGCAGGAATATGAACATGTGTTACAGTAGTTGTTGGAGGAGAGATCTCTGAAGAGAAGATCATTTGTGTCCCAGTGACCTTACTACAATGTTTGTAATTTTAGGATCTTCATTTTCAAAAATCCATGGCTCTTGCTTGACACCATGATAATAAACTTCTGCCCCATAGTTCCAGGGAACAGCTTTGTCAGAGGAATAGGGGACTGGCCTCGGTTTAGGGATAATTAGGGGAGCCACTCTTGGCTCAGAAGGAATCCTTATAGGGACTCTAGAGGTGATCCTAATAGGAGTATTGGAAATGGTGATTAAGGAAACATCTTCAAGTCTCAATTCTTGAGGTATACTTTCAGGAAAACTCTTCATGGACGGAGTTTTCTGGAACAAAATTGCATGGCTATCAATCAAGCGTTGAATAACTTTCTTCATCCACATACAACCATTAGTTTAGAAAGCACAATGGTAACAATTATCAAGGCAGCCCGGAAATAAACCGGCTCCTAACAGATTCTTCTTAACGGCCATCAAGGGAGTAGTCAAATCACTGATGAAAGAGACATATGGAACATCGTCAACAACATTAACACCTTTACCATGACTGGGCATGGGTGTGGTAATCACATTAGGGGTTTCTGGAGGGTCAAACTCAATCACTTTGTTGTCAATCAAATCTTAGATTCTTCTTTTTAGGGCCCAACAATCATTGGTGTCATGCCCAAGACTATTGGAATGGTATGCAGACCTTGCATTTGGGTTATACTTCGGAGATGATGTGTTGGGATTTTGAGGAGGATCCCGCAGTGTTATCAATTATACTTTCAACAAATGTTGTAATGCTTGAGCCAATGGCATATTAATCTTGGTGAATTGTCTCCTTGAAGCGTATGACCTACGCAGATTTCCTTGTTATTATGGTCGTTGAACTGGGGTTGGGTTAGAAATCGGTACTGCTCCTACCGACTGATGACGATCATTCTTGATACGGCTCCTTTGTCCATAAACAACATTAGTTTCCTTCTTACCAACAAATGGTTTCTTCATAGTACTAAAGGATGCAGCCATCCGAATCTTCCCGCTTTTGATTCCACTTTCAACTCGTTCGCCAGTCAAAATGAGCTCAGTAAACCCTGACGAAGAACTCCCAATCAGCAAATTAAAGAATGGACCCATCAGAGTGCCCATGAACATGTCCACCAATTCTTGGTCAGCCAAAAGGGATGAACCCTTCCATCCAGGTCCCTCTATTTTTGAGCATACTCCTTAAAGCCTTCACTTGAGCCCATATCATACTTTGTAATTGCATGCGAGTTGGTGCAAGGTCAGCATTGTATTGGTATTGTCTGTAGAAGGCAGCAGCCAAATTCTCCCATGTGTGGATATTAGTTCCCTCTAGTTGATAGAACCCCTCCAATTATGTTCCAGATAAGCTCTCTTGGAAGAAATGAACCCATAACTTCCTATCGGCGGTGTATGGTTAAATCTTGCGGACATATAACCTTAAATGGAGTTTCAGGCAAGAGATTCCATCATATTTGGAAAAGACAAGAACCTTAAATTTATGAGGAATGACCACCCCAGGGACCAAACCTAAGTCTCCAAAGTCCAAACAAGGCACTTTTTGAATTTCCACAGCCTTGAGTCGATCTTCAAACTATTTGTATTTGTCAGTCGGTGGGTATTTCTTATCGGAGTAGTCTTCATTCTTAGAAATATGGTTATTTCCACCCCCAGCCCTAGTGCTTATAACATCCTCTTCTTGATTGTCGTCCTCCTCAGAGGAATCATCTTCTACTTGAGCCAGTCGAGAAGGACCTTTGAACCTTCTTCCCATGTTGAGGATAACAGCCTGTTTCTTGGTTTTCTTTTTTGTGACGAGGAGCACCATCATTTCTTGTTGTCCCTTGACTAGGTTCAGGAGTGTCTCTTGAAACTGTGCATGTTGAGTCTGCAGATCTTTGACGGTTTTCTCTAGAGCCATCTTATACTGAAATAAACAGTAAAAGGATGAGGAAACCTATATCGGAAAACCTGCTTATGAAATGATGCATGATATGAAAATGAATTTTTTTCAAGGACCTCAGGAGATTTAAATTTGCTAGCCAAAAAGGAAACAGAAACAACAATTTCATTAATAAGTTCAAGAATTTCAATTTCCCCTTAGGCTTATAATAGAAAAAGTAAAAAGGTCTCAAAGAGACGACAAAATAAGAACTCCTTAAGTCTCCCACTTACGCTTCCTCTTTGTGTTGATGTAGGCATTCAAGCTTTGCTCCTCGTGAAGTTTCTTGGTGAGCTCCAACACTTTCTTCTTGCTTGCATAGAATCAAGCTTCAAAGGTGTTTCGTTCTCCTTTGAGTTGAACCCAAGATTTCTAAAATTCTTCAAGGTCAGTAGGCATGTCAGGATGGAGAATGGTGTAAGGAATATCCCTTTCAGCAATGGACTCCATAATCACTGGTAGGATGGCTTGATACGGATCATGAGGTTTTAAGCACGAGCTCGCACCCATTTGAGATAAGGATCCAAAGGGATAGAATTATTATTTCCCAAAGTCTTGCTATCAACCTTGCTTACCATGCCCCAATCTCATACAAACCTTTGGCAATAACTTTGAACATCGTTCTCGTAGTCAAACACAGTACCCTGGATAAGTGCGTCATGGGGACTGTCTCTTCGAGCATACCTAAATTATCATAGAGCCAGAGAAGGGTTATAAGTAATACCTCCCCTAATGCTAAGGAGTGGGACATTATGGAATTCCCCACAGCGGTTAATGATAGTGACATCCTCCAGAGATCGGGAACACCAATAAATATCTGAATGAGAGAGTGATATCATCCTTTACGACCACCTCAAACCTTGTTCATTCTTTAATACTGATCAGGGAAGGTGAGAAATAAACCACCTAGATAGCAACGATATGCAACACATAAGATCCACTCTCCTCCTCATGGTGCGAGTGTGAAGAGAATGCAAAATGACTCCGAGAAAAGTTGGCAGAGGGTTACGAGAAAGGAAAATCTTGACAGCATTCACATCTACAAGTTGGTCTAGGTTAGGGAGCAATACTAAACCATAGACTAGAAGAGCCAAGACTTATTCAAAATCTTGAAAATCTAAAGCATCCAAGAATAGTCGATGCTTCTCCAATAGAAACTTAGCTAGAAAACCCTTGACTCCACTCCTTATTTCCCAATTAGCTATAATGTCGGACGACTTCAAATGTAAGGATGATGCAATCTCTTCAGGTTGTGGATCTTTCTCTAAACCGGTGAAGGGCATTTGATCAAGAACGGATACTCCCAATAGTTGATAGAATTATTCCAATGTAGACACCAATTGATAATCGGAAAAGGTGATACAATGATGTACAAGATCAAAGAACTGAAAGAGCACACACATCATATCTTCTTTAATGCTTGAGGTAACTAGATTGAGAAGTCGACCATATCTTTTAGTGAATGGAGAATTTTCAGGAACCCTTGATGCTAACTCTTTGATTTGAGGAGGCACCTTTACAAAGTTGATTCAGATGGTATTTCTACAAGCGGAAGCCATATCCTACAAAACAGAACAAAGATAAATCCATAGTCCCTTGAAATGGTTAGCGAAAATGCTATTGAATGATGTCATGATGTTTATGATGTCATGAACAATTAATCACAAACAAAACACACAAGCCATTAGGTTAAATCTTGTATGGGGTTTATAGGTAAGTACCCTCTTGAAGTTTTAGTTTGTTCAACCTGCCCTAAAAGAAGTAATCGGGTTCTAAGGAATCTCAATATCATTAATCTTTCTTCATCAGGCATTGTTTCAACATAAGCATTGCACTGCGGCCAAAATATCATGAAAGTCCAATCTCAATGAGTGTGGTATCGAGTATCAACCAACTTCAGTCTGCACCAAAGCCAGCTATCTCACTACTTTCTAATGGCCAAGTTGCTCAACTAAGGTTCTACAGTCAGTTAGTCCTTCATGACACCACACAGCGGCCCCGTATTCTCCTTATTTTAACTCAAGGGACACCGGTACCAACAAATGTGTCACACTAACGTAGTCATCGTTTCAACCATATCGGTCTATGCTGTACAATTTCCACGATTTATTACTACTTACCTAAAATACCCCAAATCCAGATATATCATCTACACAAGAAATAAACCCAAGCATAACACAAAAATGCAAAGCATACAAATCAAGAAAGTAAAGAAATAAAGGTGATCTACTCTTAAGGTAACCCCACTTTTAGCATTTCCCCAGTAGAGTCGCCAGTTTTGTAATACAGTGGGAGAATTGACTTGGTGTTTTTCATTTTATCGCAAATATTATGGATAGCAAGAGTCACCACCAACTTTTCTTTTATCTAATAAAGGAAAGGGTGAAAAGAATAGGAAATGCCTTTTGAGAATTTTTCTTGAGTTCGAGGGGTAGGTTATGAAAAGGGAAGGTGTTAGCACCCTTTTCATCCGTAGTATCTACGGGCTCTTAATTGCTAGCTCACTTTGAAATGCTTAGTGTTTTGTGTAAGTTGGAAAATGTTTTGAAGATGTTTTGAAAATGGTAATTTTGTAATGGCTCTCATATCGTTGAGAATGTATACAAAATATTTGTTTTGGAAATATTTTGAAAACGCCTTAGTACAGTAAACTTTGTAATGATTCTCGTATCGTTGAGAATGTGTACAAAATATTTGTTTAGAAAATATTTGGAGTGTTTGGAAAGGTGTTTGTTTTTGAAAGTGTGAGGTGTGGAAATGGTTTTAGTTTGTGAGCAAGCAATTACGATCAATCTACTTACTCAAAATTTCCTTATTCTTTTCCTCCTCCTTTAGATAGTGCTACTTTACCATTGGTTGGTAGGGAGCCATATCATTGGATGTGAGGGACATGTGTGGGTCATCGTACAGTCATAGAAGGCAACTTGTAAGATACTTTAGCAATTTGTCGTAAGGGACTAAGATCATTTATCAAAGGCAACATCGAAGGGTCATCGAAGGACTACGATCTTTTAATCAAGGGTCTTTGCTAAAGCATCCCATGTTCGAGGGACATGACTGTTTATATTCGAGGCAACAAGTGTGGGTTACCCTAGAGGTGCATGTGTGCAAAGTGTGTTTGATTCAAGTATTTTATCTTGAATTAGGGTTTTGCTATGTTTGTTTTTAGTCTTGTCATACAAACCCTAATTACTAACAATAATAAGGAAAACGATAAATTGCGGAGTTTAAATGTCGTATGTTATTAAAATGCTTTGGGAATGGGGGGTACAAGTTTGTGAATGAGATGAGGAAAGCAATAAAGTCTAATTATGTATTATAAACCATTGAATATGAATAATAAATAAATTTACAAAATGTAAAGATGAAGAAGAAAAAAGAAATTGTTTTTGATGAAAAAAAAGGGTTTGATGACTAATTTAATTGAAAGGAAAATTAATTTAATTGAAGAAAAACCTAGGTCTAAATTATCTTTAAAAGGGAAATTAATTAGAAAATCTTTTTTGAAGTTTTATTTGTTTGGAAAAAATGAAGAAAAATAAAATAAATAAATCTAATTACTTAAGAAAAATATATTTTTTGTGTTTTTGGTTAGATAAAAATAAATAAATAAATAAATAGATAAAAATAAAGAAAATATGAAGAATATAGAAAATATTGGGCCTGGGTGTTTAAAAAGTAAAAGGGGTGTGAAATATAGCAACAAAACGTTAGGCCCAAATATATGTTTTTTGTTTGAATCAGAAAAAAAAAAGGGCTTGTGTTAAAAAGTAATCAGGGGGTAAGAAAATAGAAAAAATAAAAAGAGGGAAGCCCAAGTCAGGGAGACCCAGGGCTGTTTGTGATCAAGTGTGGTTGGCTTATGATGATGCACCATGGGCTTGCTTATGTGGAGCACTGGATTTGATGGCTGGTAGATCTGATGGTGATGGTGAGAAGCGTATGGTGTGTGCATTGGAATGTCTTGCACATGATCTTATAGAAACAAAATTGTGAAAATTAAATGGGTACCGTTGGAGCTCCAACCCAGGTCCCTATAGGCAAATGACTTAGCGCGCGCTTCTTTACCACTAGGGTGGTTGTTACATCCGGTGATAATACAAATTGAACTAAATTTAAAATAAAATCAATTTTGAATATTTGAAATTTCAACTTCATCTTCTTCCTTGCGCGCGCAGAACATCACCATTGCTAAATCTGTAACTTCTTCATTTTTCAACCATTTTCAAAAATGTAAACATGATAGTTGCTTGATTTTTCATCACGAATTCAACCATGTAAATAACTAAAGCTATAAATCAAAGATAAGCATGAATTTTTGTTGGTACCAAATTAAAACCTAATTTTTCTAAAAGTTCCACTTCAAAATTCTCCATGTAAAATTAACATAAATGAAAACTAAAGGCATTGTTAGCTTCAGGGAAATGATGTCTACATTTTTCATTCACAAAGTAACCATTATTGATGCTTGTATAAGAAGTTCAAAGTTGAGAAAATTACCTCAAAACTGGAAATCGTGTTTGAAGTTTGAGCACTCCTGGAGGTGTTGTGATGATCTGGATAGCTTCACTGAACTCCTAGGAAGTTATTGCAATGCTTACTTTGGATTGAGAGTGGATGGATTCTTATGGAGAAGTCAAGTTGCAGGTGGTTGTTTTTGGAAATGGAGGATGGTAAAAATGGTGTTACAGTGATGGAACAGGGCCTTGGATAGGTTCTAAATGAGGTATGGAAGTTATGTGATGGGTTTAGAGTGAAAACACACGAGGGGATTAAGAGTTTTAAGTTCAAGGTCAGAATATGCAACAATGGAGGTTTTGAACGCCAATTATGATTTCAGATTGTTTGAGGGCGTTAGGAGGCTTGTAAACTCGTGTCTTAGCTTGAAAATACTTCCTCTATTTATAGAGGAATGGTTTTAGAGCTTGAAGTAACCAGAATGAAGAGATCGCATGTTATGGTTATGAAACTTGATTTTGAAGCAACTTGAAATACATTGTTCCAATGTGATGGTACGAGGGCTTATAGGATGGTTAGGAGATGTAGATATGTTGCTTTTGAGCATACATGTTGAGTGTGTGCAGAGGGAGCAAGTGAGAGGCTCAAGAAGTTGACATTGTATTTAAAGCCACTTTACAAGAATGAAAGTGATAACTTTGTGCCAAAAATGGAAAATTGCTTTGGACAATGGCTCAATCAGTTATGTAAACATTTAATTATGGACTGATTTGAAAGTTAGAAGCCTGCAAATCAAGATTTATGCAGCATGCTTGAAGATTGGATCATAAGGTTCATCCCAAAATGACCTAAAATTCAAGTTTGTGAGGCCATCTTCATCTCTTCGAAATTTCTAGCTCAAGCATGATATCTTCAAGTTATTTCACATTTTTGAAATCTTGAAACATTGTCTACAACATTCATGTTGACCACTTTCACTAAATAAACTTGGAACTTGGTGAAAAACTGCCAAGAAGTTGGG
Organism: Vicia faba; assembly: GCA_948472305.1. Taxonomy (NCBI): domain Eukaryota; kingdom Viridiplantae; phylum Streptophyta; class Magnoliopsida; order Fabales; family Fabaceae; genus Vicia; species Vicia faba. The sequence goes on from OX451736.1 coordinate 612,807,510, forward strand.
ATGAAAATCTGACCAAACTTGTTGAAAATTTCACTAAGTGTTTTGTTAAAAATGTCATGACTTTATGGGCCTATATCTCCTATTCCAAGCATTTTTTGGACTTCAACCCTCAAGGACAAAGTTATATACTTCATCATGCTCTATAACTTTCATGTTGAAAGTTTTCTTTGAATCATCTTGCATCTTGGTGAAAAATGGTAATGAAGTAGTGAATTTAATAAAGATAAAAACACTTAGAATTTTTCTAAGTCTTGGAAATCTTGACTTTTTGTTGACTTTTCTTGACTTTCTTGATTCTTGATGATTAAGTTTGATATTTTTGAATATCTTGATGGATCTTGATCTTTGAAATTCAATATTGACCAGAAAGTCAAAGTTTAACTTTTGTGTGTCAGTTGACTTTTCATCAATTGACCTAAATTTCAACTATCACTCCTTTTCATCTTTGAGATGATTTGATACATGAAATTAGGTCAAGAAATTTTGTTTGAGTCCTTGAGATCATGCTTCAAGCCATTAGATCATGTATTAGGTCAAAAGTCAATGATCAGTCATTCTCAGTCAAAACCCTAATTTTGATAATTTTTCCCCTTTGATGATTTGAGTGATTTTCTTGAGGAATTATGATCAACCATTAATAAATTGATGAATATGAACTTAAAATGTTTATCTTGTCCAAAAAACTTGAAGTTTGACTGTATATTGATCACAATTGACTTTTTACCCAATACAATTGATTTTTAGTCATCTGAGCAATTGAGTAAGCAATTTTGAGATGCAAGGCTTGAAACTTGGTATGAGCATTCTTGGAGACTTATGATGAACCGTGAAAGTCATTTTAAGCATTAGAAGTCCAATTTTCCTTGTGAAAACCAAAACCCTAATTTGTGGTCTCAGTGCTTAGGAGGTGAGCTTGTCTGATCAACTCTTTGAGAATCTTTGAGCATTTGAGATCTTTTGTGAGAAATGCCTTGAAGAAAAGGGGAGGGCAAATTTTGTGGTATAATACATACAATTATATTTTTCATGTGAGTATTGGTATTGTATCGTATGAAGAGTTGTATGGTAGGAGGTGTAGAACTCCATTATGTTGGTATGAGTCAGGAGAGAGAGTTGTGCTCGGAATTGAGATTGTATAGGAGACGACTGAAAAGATTAAGATGATTCAAGAGAGGATAAGGGCTTCTCAGAGTCATAATAAGAGTTATCATGACAATAGGAGGAAGGTGATCGAATTCCGAAAGGATGATCACATTTTTTAAGAGTTACTCCGGTGACCGGTGTTGGTAGTGCTTTGAAGTCGAGAAAGATTATGCCGAGTTTTTTTGGTCCATATCAAATTTCAGATAAGATATGTGAGGTGGCCTATCATATTACTTTACCGTGTTCACTTGTAAATCTACATGACGTGTTTCACGTGCCTCGGTTGAGGAAGTACATTTCAGATCCCTCGCATGTGATTCAAATGGATGATGTACATGTGAGAGATAACCTGACGTTGAAGCATTTCCGTTGCAAATAGAAGGCCGAGAAGTGAAGCAATTACGAGGCAAGTGAATTTCCTTAGTGAACGTATTGTGGGGTGGACTAGCCGGTGAAAGTTGGACTTGGGAACGCGAGGATCAAATGAAAGAGTGTTATCCAATGTTGTTTCTGTCAGATAATTTTTGAGGGAGAAAATTCTTATAAGTGGGGGAGAGTTGTAACACCCTAAATTCTAGATTAATTAATTGTTTATTTAATTTAGCATGAATATATGAGTAATTGTGAAGTATTTGATATATGTGATATTTTGAGTGTTTCTATGTGAGTCCTTGTGAAGATTTATGATGATGAGATGAATATGATGGTTAATACGATATTTGATGTGATGATATGTGTGGGTAGTGGGATTAAGAGGATTGTGAGCATTTTCTAATAATTAGAATAATTAGTTATAATTATTTCAATTAGATCATTAGAAATAAAATATAAGGTAGAAAATATGGGGACGTGGTGGTTACTTGAGAAGAGTTAAGTGACGGCGATAAGGGAAATACCAATTAAGGGTCCAAGGGTTAAGTGAGACAAAAGAGAATTGGGATTTGGAAGCGCTTATTTTGTATGATAGTTTTTGGGAAAGGAGTAAGAGGTAGGGAAAAAGCTAGGGTACAGAGAGGCAAAGAGGAATTGTAGAACACGAAGAGGAATCAAAAGCTAGCAATAATCTTAAGGTAATGGGTGTTTATAATTGTTATTATAATTGATCTAAGATTTAGATAATTGTAGGTTTGTGTTAGGTTTTGGTTGATTATGATTATATGGTATTTATGATGAATTGGTGGAAAAAAAATTTGAATCAAAAGGAGATTATATTAATTCAAAAAAACATTGAATACAAGGTGTTGCTAGGATCTAAAACACCACATGGACAAAACTTTAAAAATAGAGGGCTAACCTAAAGTATAAAAATAACTACATGTTTTTTAAGCTTATTTGTATACCAAACTCTGTAAACTATATTTTCTTTAATATCAGCATTTATATCCCTATGCACAGTTTGATTAAAAATAACCTCATTCCTATTAGATCACATCCCATACAGAGTTTTCGTAAAGGCTAATTTGAGGAGACTAGCCTTCTAACCTTTTATACTAGTGTAGTGAATAATCCATTTAATTCCCTCAACCCAAGTTTTATGGGCATGATTAACATTTAGCCATTGAAGAACCTGCACCCAAACATGCTTAATAGCAGTACAATCAAAAAAGAGATGCTTGAGAGTTTCATTCGCGACCTTACAAAGACTACAATGCATTTCTTGGATCAGCCTGAACCGATAGAGTCTATCCTTCATTGGTAATTGACCAATGCAAATCAACCACAAGTTCAGTATAGCTCTTTGTCTTGTGTAATTTTGTGACATCAGATATCTCCATGGAACTATAACTGTATCATCTATCATCTGTCTATATACCCCTTTCATCGAGAATTTTTCCAACTGCATAAATTTCTCCCATTCATGTTGATGATGGATGATTGTTAATCTATGCACCGTGATGTTCTTGAACACCCATATGTAAAGAATTTATGTATATGGTGTATGGTATTTTAGGTTGTTGTTATATGATGAAACCATGTAAAATACTGATGTTTGGAGACCTGAAATCTGGAAAAATCGAACAAAAGTCGATTTGGTGCAGTGTAGAGATTGTAACAGGTAAGTCCTGTTCGCGCACGGTCGTCAGGAAGTGAGGAGTGTCACCAGGCGATGTTGTTGTCGCTTGGGATTCGCCAGGAGAAACACGAAGTTATGAAGGGCGGAAAAGAGGAGTGTTATTGAAGTGCGCCGCTCGCACTGTTGTCAGGCGATGCTGACGCGAGAGGTATGGTGCCAGGAGAGCAAGGTAATTCATCGGGCGATGGTGTCCAGAATGGAGTTAGTGAGCTGTCGCTCCCACGTCTCCGGGCTGACTACATGTGATGGATGACAGTAGGATTGTTCAAAGAGCTGTAGTTTGAGTTTTAGAACTCAATTTGAGGTGTCGTTTCAAGTGTTGGATAGCTAACACAATGATATTTAGTTAGATGGAATAAAGTGATAAATAAGAAGTAAATTACCAATACCTAAGCTAGGAAGAAGTTAGGTTTCTCGTGTTGGATTACAATGATGTTTTGTTATTATGGTGATATGATGATGTTTTGTTTATTATGGTGATATGATGATGTTATGATGATGCTTTGTATATTTTGATGATATGATGATGTTATGATGATGCTTTGTATATTTTGATGATGTGACGGTGTTGTGTGAATTCATGAATTATGATGTGTTTTGACTAGCCGTGGTGCTATTTATTATGTTGTTGTGCATCATGTATTCATGGCATATTTTAGGACTTCAGTGCAGTGATGTTGTTAGGACTTCGGTCCAGTGAATATTATAGGACAATAGTCTAGTGAAGGCATCAATCCCATAGTGTGGGTTGAGTGGAAAGTTCTGAAATGCTCCGATTCCAAGTGGGAATTAATCCTATTGGTGGGGATTTTTGGAGAAACGATGACTGAGTCATTGATCCGCTGTCGCACACTGATTAAAAATGAGTATTTTTAATAATATAGTATATGGTAACGACAACTCGAAGTATCCTTCTCCAGGATTCTTGGATATTATTAACCAACCGATTGGATAATGGGGGGTTTTAAGTTTTAATTTTGATTTAGAAAACAAATAAAAAAATGATTAAAATAAGTGATTATGAAAATAAATTAATCTGCTGATTCGGTTCCTACCTATCATCGATTATTATAATTTTGCTGCCCTAAGTGGATACTATTCCAATTCGATCGCAATAACATTCAACAAACAAGAATGATATTATAAGAATTATGTTTCCTGTTTACCGAATTAAGCAACTGGTTAAAAATAAGTGAATTAACGAATTAAGAAAACGATAATGCACAATCAAAATTAGAGAACATAAATCAATCTAACCAAACAAAAGTATTCTATGAAAACAGGATTAAGAAAACGATAAACATATAATAGATTTGAAAGGAATGGGAATTAAATTACAAAGTTATATTAATCTAAAGTATCAGAACTTGAAATAGCATATTAGCCAAATAGATTAGTTCTCCATTGGAATTCGTACATAGCTTAACTTTTATCGTGAATAGAAGGTAAAAACTACTGTAGCGCAGATGAAATTCTTATAAACAAAATAATGGTTTATACTACTAACTCAAACCGGGTCAGAAAAACTTAACCTTGGCCCAACAAATGACCCAAAAAAACTTAATTCCTAAAGTCATAAACTTCAACGAATTATTGTTAATTGTGCACTCCGAATCAGCTTCTGACTCCAACATGAAAGTTGTAGATTTTTCTCTCAGTTTTCCAACGCATATAAGAACGTGTCGATTTGATTCTCGTAGCTCCAGTTATGATTTTTTCCACTGAAAACTGCTAATGCTGAAAATAAAATACGAAAATCAAATAAAGGCAAAAATAAACTAAATTACAAAAACATCATAAAATAGAAAAATTAACAAAACAAACCATGAAAATGTCTAAGTACAAACATAAGATAATGTGCATTAAAATGCACTGATCAAATTCCCCCACACTTGAACTTTTGCATTCCGAGCAAAAATAGAACCAAAACTCATGCAACACCACAACATTCAGATACTCATTCCAGGCTACAAACACTTCTTCGCTTAAGATTGCATCAATAGTTATTAATCTTGCATACTAAGGATATTGTCAAAACACAAATCCGCAATTGTACATTCGCAAGTCTCCCTCGTATACTCATCCTCCTTTTTGCTTTGTTTCCTTCTAGTGCAATCACATTAAGCTTGTTATCCTCATACAATCATAGTAAGGCGACCGGTTAGTGACTCTGATCTTTTTTGCACATGGTTCTGGTAATTAAGTGGCATAACCCCTTATTTTTCTAATTGTAGTTGCGGGGGATCCAACCATAATCCTCCCTACAAAGTTCAGCACCAGAAACCTCTGAACCAACCAAGGACGGGTCTTACTATTATGTTTTTGTAGGTTCCATAACCGTTAGAAGGTGCACTCCCTATTTTTTTCAATTAAAACTTTGGATCACTTACTTATTTTCATCGGCTTCCCTACGTAGAGCGTGTGTGAGATGGTGTCGACTACTAAGATAAACTACTTAAGAGCTATTGAATGGATGAGAACTCAAGGCTATGTCATAACTGTTAGAACAAGATTAGGTTATGCAATATTATCTCAGAGTTTTGATGATAAAAAATGAGTATGTTTGTATGAACAATTTTGATACTCTAATGTTTTTTATTTTTGAGTATTTAACAAACAGGTTCTGCTTCCGATGGTTGGCGTGGCCAAGACATTAGAAGAGAATTAATTTCGCTTTTCTGCTACACAAGTTCTGATGAACAGTCGCAGGACACTCCATAAGCTTTTAAAGTGCAGGCTCTGATATTTGTCTAAAGAAACAAGTCAGAAGGTCTGAAGACAGAAGTGCTACTTATGTCCAAATGCTAAAGAATCATGCTTCTAAAGACAACATGGTCTAAAGAAACAAGTCAGAAGATCTGAAGACAGAAGTTCTACTTACATCTAGATGCTAAAGACTCATGCTTCTAAAAACAACATGCTCTAAAGAAATAAGTCAGAAGATCTGAACACAGAAGTTTCTACTAAAGTCCAGATGCTGAAGACTCATGTTTCTGAAGACAATGGATTCTAAAGAAACAACCAGAAGATCTGAAGACAATAAGTTCTACTTAAGTCTAGATGCTAAAGACTCAAGTTTCTAAAGACCCTTGGTTCTAAGAGAATGGTTCTAAAGACCAAGTGTTGAAGACTCTGAAGACAGAAGTTTTAAAGACTCTGAAGACTTGAATTTCTAAAGACCCAAGGTTCTAGAAAAGGTTCTCACAACCAAGTGCTGAAGATTCTGAAGATGCAGTTCTGAAGGCTCTGAAGACTTGAAGTTATGATGACCTTGTGTATTGTTATCGCTTCTAAACTCATGCTCGCAGAAGTCTCTGAAGTGCAAAAGGAAAGAAGATAACGTTAATATGGTACAAATAGTACATGGTGAAATCAACATTTCATTCCACTACCATGAAAGGACGGACGTGTTGCACGATCTTGTCCCCCACGTTACTGCTCAAGCCGCAAATGATTATGGAAATCCCAAGAGTACCCCTGAACAGATAAATTATTTTATTGGCTATATAAAGTCTTGAAGACTAAGAGAGAAAGCTTCCAATCAACGAAATACTTATGCACAAGCGTTGTTCATAACTTTCATATTTTAGTTTATTGTTCTTAAAATAGTTTACATATTCAGCTTGTGTAGAAGAAATATTAATACAAACAAAACTTGTATTCAAACAGTTGTTTGATTTTCCTTAAGGTACCGGTTAGGTCTGTATCCTTGAGAAGTATAGGACTAGTGTATCTTAGAGATTTGATTTTCTTTAAGGGACCGGTTAGGTCTGTATCCTTAAGAAGTCTAGGACTTGTCTGTCTTGGAGTTTGTTAGTCACTTATGGGTAGCTCTTGCATTATAATAATAAGTTAGATTATTGGATTAAGTCCTTGTTTATGATAGGCGAAATCACCTTGGTAGGTGGACTAGACTAGCTTGATATTTTCAAGTGAACTAGTATAAACATACCTTGTTCTTTACTTCATGTTCTTAATTATTGTTATTATTAAGAGTGGAGAAAAAGTATTTTTAATTAAAAGGGAATATTTTTAAAAGAAAAGTTTGGTTTAAAACCCAATTCAAACCCCCCATTTCTTGTGTTTTTCACACCTTCAATTGGCATCAGAGCTCCGATTCTGAGGAGATAAAAGTTTTCATTTTTATCAACACTTAACAGTGTTGAATACCGATCCAGTGTGTGTGAAAAACCAATGTCTACGCATACTTCCATTGTTGATAATAGGAATATTGATAGAGATCACTATAGTTCAAAATATCCTATGTTTGATGGGGATAAATTTGACCATTGGAAGGATAAAGTCGAAAGTTACATTCTGTCACATGAATTGGATTTATGGGACTTCGTAGTTGATGGCTACACTCACCCAATAGATGATAAAGGTCAGAAGATTTCAATAAGTACAATGACAGAAGCACATAATAAAGTTTACAAGAATCATTACAAAGCAAGAATTATTATGCTTAGTGTTATTTCATACAATGAATATGAGAAGATCACGAATAGAGAGACTACAAAGTCTATCTTTGATTCTCTTCAGATGATGTATGAAGGCAATGCACAAGTAAAGGAAACAAAGGCTTTGGCCTTAATTCAAAAATATGAAGCCTTCAAGATGGAAGATGATGAATCTATAGAAACAATGTTTTCAAGATTTCAGACTCTTGTGGCAGGACTTAAGGATCTGAATAAAGGTTACTCTATTGTATATCATGTTAAGAAGATTATCAAAAGTCTACCTGTCAAATGGAGACCAAGGTAACTGCTTTAAAATTGGAAAAGGATCTGAACAACATGAGTCTTGAGGAACTTATTAGTTCTTTAAGAAGTCATGAAATACAACTTGATCAAGATGAACCTCAGAAGAGGGTAAAATCAGTTGCTCTAAAGTCTATGTATGGAGAGACCAAGGTTTATTAAGCTAAGGAAGAATCAGAAGAATATGAAAAATATTCAGATGACGAAGAACTTTCATTGATATCCAGAAGAATCAGTCAAATTTGGAAGCATAGACAAAGCAAATTCAGAAGTCAATGAAGGGCATGTGGAAGAGATGAATCTATGAAGAGGGGGACACATAATGTCAAAGGGGGACACACAAATGCTATGAATGTGGAAAAGGGGTACACACAAATATGAAGTGCCCAAATCTATCCAAGAAAAATGCTTACAATGTAAGAAAAATCTCAAAATCCAAAAAGGATTACATTGAAGAATGTAATACAAATTCTTCATCTGATTCGGAAAGCGACAAATATGCAAATCTTGTGTTTATGGTATTACAACATTCAGATGGTGAGAAGGAAGAAAAGGTTACTAATATTTATCCTAAGAAAAGAGTTGATAAAAAGAAAACTTATGTTACAAGCAACTTTCTTCCTAATTGTTTATATTGTGGTACTATTGGTCACACACATAATGCTTGTCATGCAAGAAATTTTAATGTTACTAGTGAGAATTATGTGTGGGTCAAGAAAGGAAATAACCATGAAGGACCCAAATCACTTTGGATACCTAGAAAAACATAACTTCTTTTGTAGGTTTTCTTGAAGACTACTTCAAAATATTTGATATCTTAATAAGTGGTTGATCCAAGCATATGATGGGGGGGTATAAGAAAACTTTCACATTTAATAGGTCAAGGGATGTGTCACATATGAAGACAACATCAAATGAAAGATTCTTGGTAAGGAAAAGATAAGAATTAACGTTCATATCTTTTGTACCCCAAAATTTTCCCTCCCATATTTCTCAAAACATTGCAAGAAAGATCCTCAAGTTGCTCAAGATAGTCTAAGGGTTGACCAGACAAGCTCTCTCCTAAGGCAGTGTACCCCAAACTAGGGTTTCATGTTGCATCAATATACTTGAGTCCAAGTGATCCCAAGTTCTCAAAAATGTCCTAATATGTTCTCAAGATCATCCATGACAAGTTTCAAGCCTTGTAGAGAAAGTTTGCTCAGTCAATTGCTCAAAGACCTGAAAATCGACTATGCTAGGGCAAAAGTCAACAGTGGTCTACATACAGTCAAACTTCAAGACTTTTAGTTAACATCCTCATTTTGAAGTATATTTAATCATTTGATCAATGGTTGATCATGATTCATCAAGGATTGCTCATAATTCATCAAGACTCAAAAGTTGCTAAATTAGGGTTTTGTAGGAAAAGTCAACCCAACTTTGACCAAGCATAACTTTCTCATACTTTATGAGAAATGACACATCCAAAGCTCATTTTTAAGAGGATTCAATTCCATACAATCCATCTTCATCTCCCAAGTTCAAAATACGCACTCACAAGAAGTTATGAATTTGGACATTATAGGTCATTTTGAAAAGTCAACAAAAACACCTTTTTTGTCAAAGCTTCATACATGATCATGGAATATCAAAATGAGATGGTACCAAAAGGGTTAATTAGAGGACATCTCAAGATTTCTAAAAAGTCCAAGAACACCTCCAAAGAGTCAAAATTGAGGAAGTTATGTATTGATGAAGTTGACATTTTTTGCAAAATTACCACAAGCCAACTATCCCTAAAACTTCAAATTTTGCCAAATGGGCCCAATCTTTTTCACTTGTTTTGAGTTGGAAACATAGGCCACGAGTTCTAGCCTTTGCAACTTGTCAATATCTTATTTTTATTTTTTATTTTGATTTTTATTTGAATTAATTCAATTTAAATCAAAACAAATCAAATAAAATCCAAAATATTGAAAGTAAGAGATTTTGTGCTTGTTTCAGGTTCCAATTACAACTAGCAAGTCATTCAAACTCGTATCAATGCATGGTGTGAACAAAAAGATTGATTTAGGCCATGTTTGGAAAGATCTTAAAGGTGAATCAAATGAAATCAAAAATCATTGATGGAGGAAGATTGGATGCAGCTTATCAACCCTAATACATTGCTTAGTACATATAGAGTGTGTGAAGACTCAAAAACGAGGTTGAAAACAGGCGCATGAATAAGAACCAAAACTGAAAAAAGCAAGAAAAGTGTGAGATCGAATTTGACCTTAGAGGCATCCTCAAGACTCGTTGCCTATCCCAATCGGTTCCTGGCACTCTCAGCAAGTGAAAGCAATCGAAAGCAAGCGTTTTCAAGCCCTACAACGCATTGTAAGTCCGTCACGGTATTGCAATCTTCTTGAATTCGAATAGCATTGTTCTTGCACTTATAGCATAAAATAATTGTACATTCTTGATCACCATAATGTTTGCAAACTTTCTACAATAGCCAATTGCATTTTAATGGACTGAATCGTGAATTGCCATTGTTAGGGTTTTAGAGTCTGTTTTAGGGATTTTGATTACAGGGAAAATTAGCCTTGGTGAAGGATACCATCGTGTTCAGGATGATGAGACGAGCTCAACCATGGCGTTAGGTTTCATTTATATGGCCCATGGAGGATTTTTGAACAAGCATTGCTTATAGCTACGGACAAACATCCGTAGGTAAAAGTCTGAAACTTTTACCCACGGAGAGAGGAAGGAGACGATTAGTTGTCACCCTACCATTGGCCCATTCAAATGTCAGCGCGCATTTTCTTTTTGTTCTCCACTAACGCACGTTTTTGTATATTATTATTATTATTCATTATATGTACAATGAAAGAAAAGTGTCCCAGTGGTAGCCAAGCAGCGCTTAAGGCATTGGAAGGCTGGAGGTCAGGGGTTCGATCCCTGCCTCCAGCATTTGTTATTTTCATATTTTCTTGCAGGAAATCCAATGCGCATACAAGCCTAATGCCCATCATACTCCCTCAAGATCTGGTATGCCAAGTGGCTGGATGGCCAAATCTGATGGCCATCCAGGAAGGAACACCATAAGCCAAGTCAAACGCATATGCACTGGAATCAAGAAGTCAAACGGATCTCACAATTATTGGGCTCAGGGTTGCTCTTTGCACCCCCATTTTTTTCAGGCCCATCTCTTATCCTTTTATATTTTTATATTTTTAATTTATTTATTTATTTATTTACTAACCAATAATTATTTTCTTCTTTATCAAGAAATCACAAAATGTTATTTTTCATCAATTAGATTTAGATATTATTTTTTTAGCAATAAATTAATTAATTTAATTAGGTTTGATTAAATTAGATAACTTTAATTTATTTTACAAATAATTAAAATTAATTAGAATAAATAGGCTTTATTGCTAATTTAATTGTATTATATTTTATCTTTTTTTCCTAAAATAACAAAAAAACCAAAAATATGTCATTTAATTATTTTCATTAATTAATTTAATAACCAATTAATTTTGCATTTAATTTAAAAAACTAATTTCTTTTATTAAAAAATATTTAAAAACAACAAAAACAATTTTCTTTTCATTAGGATAGAAGGGTCAAAACCCTAATTTCTCGTCGATCTAATTTTTCATCGCGCGCTTTATTATTATTTTGCTCCATTATTGTATCTGCTCACAGTTTGTAATAATTTTAATTAGGACTTTTACATTTGCCACTTTACTTTTCAAGGGTTTGTTTTTGGCTATGTAAATACCCGAAGCCTTGTAATAGCGTATTTTAAATTCCGAATTTTAAATTCCGCAAATTATTAGTTGTTAGATGTATGAATAATTAGGGATTGCGTGACAAGAATGTATGACTAATTTTAAAACAGTTAGATCACCCTAAATGTGCAAAGATAAAATAATCTGAAATTGAATCATTCGCACATGCACACTCCTAGGGTACACTCCCACTTGGTTGCCTTCGGTAAACGGTCATTGGGTATAGGGTGCTTTAGTGGTCGTCCTTTTGCCCAAAGATCATAGTTGCCTCGGAAAGGTTGCCTCGGATATTGTTACCTCGGATAATTGATTTAAGACATTAGGGTTACTACTAAGACGTCCTAACGTTGCTTTAGTGACCGTATGTCCCTTTCGAATTGACCCTCAAAACTCCAACAACGGTGCTACCTACTCACTAATAGTGGGATAGCATTGTCTAAAGGAAACAAACATAGAACGATTCTTTTTTTGAGTAGGTAGATTAGTTCTTAAGTACTTGCTCAATCAAAACAAAATTTTTCTTCCACACTTACACTCCTTTTCAAACAAAGTTTTCAAAACACTTCATTACACTCTTGAAGACAGAAGCAAGAGTTAAATCAAAGTTAAAACAAAAACTTTTCAAAGCCCACAAACACAAAGAAAACAATTTTGAAAATGATGAGCAAGTACCTAAGAGCCCAAAGATAACTACAGATAGAAAGGGTGCTAATACCTTCCCTTTCTATAATCTACCCCCCGTACTCAGAAATATCTCGAAAAAGGAATTTTCTGTGATTTTTTCATTTCCTTGTTGGATAAAATAAAAGTCGGTGGCGACTCTTGCTTACCGCGACATTTTGCAAAAACAAACGCAAAACACAAAACAGCATTTGAAAACAGTCCGGTTCTGGCCACCATATCACAGAACTGGCGACCCTGCTGGGGACTTAATAAGTGGGGTGTACCTTAGGAATAGTTCATTATATTGTTTTCAATTGTTTGATCTGTTTGCTTTATCTTTGTGGGCTTTGTATCGGAGTTCCTATAGATCCTAACCCGGATCTGGGGATACCTTTTAGGTAAGTAGCAATAGACTGTGAGGGAATTGTACAACATAGACTGATACGGTTGAAGCAGTATCTACATTGGTATGACAGATTAATTGGTACCAATATCCCTTGTGGAGGAACAAGGAGAGTATGGGGCTGCTAATAGGTCATTAAGCATCAACTGACCTTAGAACCTATAATTGACCAACTTGGCCATAGAAAAGTAGCAGTATGCTACACTCATTAAGACCATACTCTCGCGATGATTCCGACTGCAAGAAAACATTGATAAACTGGAATTATGACCGATCGAGGATGGACAGTGATATTGAGAACCTCTAGAATTACTATTACTAGGACAGGTTGGACCAACTAAACTGAAAGAGGGTAGTACCTAAACTCCATGCCAGCCTGAAATTTAAGGGCTATTGTGTGACTTGTTTGCCCTTACCATGTTTGCTATCTGTGATACCTGTGGTGTGTTCTTATCATGACATCAGGCATCATGACATTGCATGCATATTTCATTAGAATAACCATTTCAAAGACCGAGGGGATTCATCTTTATTCTGTTTTGCAGATCATATCATCTATGCCCAGGAATACCATTCGGATCAGCTTCGTGCAGATACCAGCTCAGCTTAGAGATTTGGTTTCAAAGGTTCCTGATACTTCTTCCTTTGTGTGAAGATATGGTCATATCCTCAGCCTGGTCACTTCCAAGTTAGACGAGCAAATGATGAGTGTCTTGTTCCAGTTCTTTGACCCGTTGCATCACTGTTTCACCTTCCTGGACTATCAGTTGGTCCCTACTTTGGAGGAGTTCTCTGATTTACTTGGCATATCTATTATAGAGCAGACACCCTTTACAGGTTTGGAGATAGCTCCTAGGCCAGAGGATATTTCTTTATCCCTCCATCTTACAAAGGTTGATGTGGTGTCTAACTGGGACATCTGGAGTGAGGTTAAAGGCTTCTTGGCTAAGTTCTTGATTGATCAAGCTCATCAGTTCTGGGATAGTTTGGACTTTCAAGCATTTGAAGACATCCTGGCTCTTCTCATCTATGGCCTGGTTCTGTTCCTAAATTCAGATTCTTTTTTCGACGTGAATGCAGTCATGATTTTCATGTCCCGTAATCTAGTGCCCACTCTCTTAGGTGACACTCTACATGCTCTTTATGCCCGTACTGCTCGGAGGAGGGGAACCCTTATATGTTGTGCACCGCTGCTAGCGAGGTGGTTTATTTCTCACCTCCCCAAATTTGTATTGAAGAATGAGGAAGGTATGGGTTGGGCCTACAGAATCATGTCCCTTGCTCATACGGACATCATCTGGAGTACTAAAAATATGGAAGAAGTAGCTGTCATTGATCGCTATGGGGAATACCACAATGTTCCATTGCTTGGAATTAGAGCAGGGATCACCTATAATCCTTGTTTGGCCTTACGACAGTTTGGATGAGCTCGAAGGGACGATCCTCATGAGTTGCTGCTTCCAGACATTGTCTTTGACTTCATGGGGGATGTTGAGAGACATCGCCGCAGATTTATACGAGCTTGGGACAGGGTGAACGGGTCTGATCCACATGAGCTAGGAATGAAGACTTCTCTCCCAATGCAACCGTATCTCCGGTGGTTTCTAGCCCGTTCTCAAAAGTTGGGGATGTCGTACGAAGTTGTCTTGCCGGTAATTATGGAGTATACTGATAAAGAAGGGGTTCCTCATACGGTCCTCCATCCATACATGCCTACTGACATTGGGGAATTGAAGAGGTCTTGGATCCAGCTAAGGGAAGAACGGGATACTTATAGAGAGAAGTATCATGAGCAGGAACAGAAGATCCTGAAGCTTACAAGGCAGCTGGAGAATGAGAGGGTCCTCAACGACTATGTCAGCACCAAAGGAAAACGACCATGGGAGCGCTGATTGTCTTTTATTATTTCTAGCGTAGATTTGCTTTCCAGTATTCCTTTTGTAACGCCTTAAAGGCATTTGTTAAACATTGTTTCAAGTTTTTATCTAATAAAGTGTGTTTCATTTTGGTTTACAAATTTGAATCTCCCTAAAGTCTTTGAAATCACACCATACGCATTCCATTCCCATACACCTCATTACAGGTACCCTTACAGGTTTCTTATCTTCTTCGCTGTTTATTTCAGCACATCATGTCTTCTGAAACATCTACTGATCAAGCCATCAAGGCTCTTCAAGCTCAGAATGCTCAGTTCCAGGAAATGTTCATGAACTTGGCCAAGGGTCAACAAGATCTGAAGACTCTTATCTTGAAGGACAAGAAGAAGAAGAAGAAGAAGAAGAAGAAGAAGAAGACGGTCCTCCTGAATATGGGTCACAGATTTGGGAACAGGTTGCGGGAAGAGGTTGATTTGTCTCACTCATCTGGAGGGGGAGAGAATCAAGAAGAAAGGAGGGCTCCTAGCCCTGTGGTTTCTGACAATGACACTGACTTTGATGAAGACCAGTATCCTTCTACTGAGGATAGGTATAAGCAACTTGAAGACTGGTTGAGTGTGATGGAGATCCAGAAGATACCTGGGTTGGACTTCGGAGATTTAGGTTTGGCATTTGGGGTGGTGATCCCCCACAAGTTTAAGGCTCCTGTCTTTGCTAAGTACGACGGAGTCTCCTGCCCAAAGTTACACCTCCGCTTGTATGTTAGAAAGATTCAACCATATACTGCTGATAGGAACCTCTGGATTCATTTCTTTCAAGATAGTCTGTCAGGGACTCAACTTGAATGGTTCTATCAACTGGAAGGAGCTAACGTCCATAATTGGGAGGACCTCGCTGCTGCTTTTTACAAGCAATACCAGTATAATGCCGACCTTGCTCCCACGCGTACCCAACTTTAGGGTATGTCTATGGGTGCAAGTGAAGGTTTTAAGGACTACGCTTAGAAGTGGAGAGATTTTGCAGGAAGATTACAACCCCCTCTGGCTGATAGGGAGTTGGTTGATATGTTTCTTGGGACTTTGCCTGGTCCGTATTTCAATCATTTGATCGGAAGTTCATCGTCTGGGTTCACTGAATTGATTATGACTGGGGAGAGAGTTGAGGCCGGTATCAAGAGCGGCAAGATACAGAAGGGTGCTTCGTCAAGTACAGAGAATAAACCTTTCAAAAAAGAGTCTAGTGCAGTTTACAGCTCGAGGAGCCAAAGCTGACCTGAGCGCCGCCAAGCAGTTAATGTGGTAGTTATATCAAGACCAACTGTTGCCCCACAACGCAACAATCAGCAAAGAGCAGAGAGACCGCAAAGGCAGTATACTCGGCTCAGTATGACTCTATCTCAAATTCTGCCGCAACTATTGAAAACCAACTTGGTGATTCCAAAGGAGGCTCCAAAGAATCCCAACACCACATCACCGATGTATAATCCGAACGCCCGTTGTGCTTATCACTCTGATAGCCCAGGGCATGATACCAATAACTGCTGGGCTTTGAAGAATAAAATGCAAGATCTGATTGATGCTAAGGAGATTGAGTTTGAAGCGCCTGAAAAGCCTAATGTCATGACTGCTCCTATGCCCAAGCACAGAGTGAATGCTGTAGATGATGACTCATTTGTGACTTCCGTGAAAGACATTTCTACTCCGTTGATGACCGTAAAGAAGAACTTATTATTGGCTGGTTTATTTCCGGTTTGTGGCGAAGGTTGCCATCTGTGTTCCATCCTACCTACTGGTTGCCATCTATTGAAGTTAGGTGTCCAACGCCTGATGGATAACAAAGAAATTCCGTTCGAGAAAACTTTGGTTCCATTGATTCCTATTGAAGATGTTTCCATAATCACCATTCCCGCCAATTCTTCCAAGGCTTCCTCGAGAAAGCCTGTTAAAATTACATATGTTCTGAGAATTGCTCCATTGATCATTACTATTCCTGGACCTATCCCTTACACGTCGGACAAGGCCGTCCTGTGGCATTATTGGGCCGATGTGTACTGTCATGGGATAAAACAAGACTTGAAGGTTGAAGAGGCTGATACTGATGTCAGCAATATTGTTGGGTCTAGCAAGGTCACCCGCAGCAGAAGACTTTTCTCTCCTAAAATTTCTCCACCAACTGTTCAGAAGCCTGTTATTATTACACCCGCCAGTACACCTGCTACTGTCCCTGTTCATGTTCCAATCATTACCCCTGTCACCGAGTCATCTGACGCTCCGGGCAAAGGGATCACCGGTGAGCCTGCCCAGACGGAGGCATCGAAGAAGATTACAGTTGAAGCCTCTAGACAGGAGATAGAGGAAATTTTAAAGATCATCAAGAAAAGCGACTACAACATAGTCGAACAGCTGGGGCAAACCCCGTCAAAGATCTATATGTTGTCTTTATTTCTATGCTCAGAAGCCCATGCTAAGGCTCTGATTGCTTTCCTTAAAACTGCGCATGTGCCGTAGGAGACGTCTGCTGACCAGTTCAAAGACTGTGTGGCTAGTTTGACCGCTGACAACGGGTTGGGTTTCTCCAACGCAGATTTAACTGCCAAAGGAAAGAATCACAATGACGCTTTGCATGTTTCAATCGAGTTCAGGGGCACTACTTTGGCTCACGTGCTGGTGGATACTGGGTCTTCGTTAAATGTTTTACCCAAGAAAGCGTTAGACCGGTTGGACTGTGAAGGGTTGGTGCTGAAGCCAAGTAATATTGTGGTTAGGGCCTTTGAAGGGTCCAAGAGGATGGTACATGGAGAGGTGGATGTTCTTGTTAAGGTTGGTTCCCAGAATTTCGCGTCTACATTCTATGTGATGGACATTCGGCCATCTTATTCTTGTTTGCTGGGTCGCCCGTGGATTCATAAAGCTGGGGCAATAACTTTTACGCTCCATCAAATGTTAAAATATCCAGTAAAGGGGGAAATTGTTACAGTACAAGGAGAAGAGGAGTACATGGTAAGCCACCTCAACTCTTTTCGGTATGTGGAGATGGATGGGGAGTTCATTGAGACCCCGTGCTAGAACTTTGAAGAAGTCCTCCAGACTCTGGCATCGACTGAAACTATTGCTGAAGATCCTCCAATGAAGATGGCTTCCCTCAAGGATGCCAGGGCTGTTATTGAGAAAGGTGGGTGTGCGAATTGGGGCCGACTCCCTGACTTTGCACACAAGACTGACAAGTTTGTTTTGGGTTTTACTGCAGAAGCTCAAAGGGTTGTTCGGCATGCGCGGATTGGAAGACCTCCCCTGCGTATTACAAATCCGGAAGTGAATGCAATTGAGGATGATGATGAAGAGTCTGAGTTTGACAGTTGGATTTACCCGACTACTGATGGTGGATTAAGCAATTGGACGGCAAAGGACTTCGTGCCAATTTCTTTTATTACATAGTAATAGACTATTGTTTTGGATTTGTAACAAACAATTTAAAACTTTAGGGCCCGATGCCTTTCCCAAGACACTGTGGCTTTGTTTGAGGGTTTATTATGTGTCATTTCCATATATCATCAATAAAAGCATTGGACGTTTTCTTGCATTACGAATTTTGCGCTCCTTGTTTTTATTTTCTATCTTACAAAACAACTATTGTCTTACACACACTCACATATACAGGTCTACATCCACTCTGGATCCCACTGATAACGACTCTGCTACTACCATTTATGACTTTGAAAGTCCGATCAACCAAGATGAGGACGAAGGCGAGGATGATTGTGAAGTGCCTGGGGAACTTGCTAGACTGTTACTTCAGGAAGAGAGGGCCATTCAGCCGCATGAAGAGCCAGTGGAAACAGTGAATCTGGGTACAGAGGTAGACGAGAAAGAGGTTAAGATTAGTGCAAAGCTGGAGTCTAGTGTCAAGAAACGATTGATACAGATGCTGCGTGACTATGTTGAGATCTTTGCCTGGTCTTATGAAGATATTCTTGGGTTGGATACTGATATCGTGGTTCACCGCTTGCCTACCAAGGAAGACTGTCCTCCAGTGAAACAAAAAGTTCGTCGAATGCGCCCAAAGATGTCTGGGAAAATCAAGGCTGAAGTTATGAAATAGTTTGATGCCGGTTTTCTAGCAGTTACTTCTTACCCGCAGTGGGTAGCCAACGTGGTTCCAGTGTCGAAGAAGGATGGTAAGGTTCGTATGTGTGTTGACTATAGGGAACTAAACAGGGCGAGCCCCAAGGATGATTTCCCTCTGCCTCATATTGATGTTCTGGTTGACAACACCGCACAGCATAAGGTCTTCTCCTTTATGGATGGTTTTTCTGGTTACAATCAGATTAAGATGGCTCCCAAAGACATGGAGAAGACAACGTTCGCCACGCAGTGGGGTACTTTTGGCTACAAAGTCATGCCTTTTGGATTGAAGAGTGATGGGGCAACGTATCTGCGCGCCATGGTTGCTTTGTTCCACGACATGATCCATCATGAGATTGAGGTATACGTCGACGACATGATTGCAAGGTCCCAGACTGAGGAAGAACACCTTGACCATCTTCAGAAGCTATTTGACAGGTTGAAGTTGTACAAATTGAGGTTAAACCCGAACAAGTGCACCTTCAGAGTGAGATCTGGTAAACTGTTGGGTTTCGTCGTTAGTGATAAAGGTATTTAAGTGGATACTGAAAAGGTGAAGGCTATACAGGAAATTCTAGCTCCTCAAACCGAAAAAGAAGTCAGAGGCTTTTTGGGACGTTTGAATTACATTGCCCGGTTTATTTCACATTTGACTGCTACTTGTGAGTCGATCTTCAAGCTGTTGAAGAAAGATCAAGTGGTAAGATGGAATGATGAATGTCAGGCCGCTTTTGAAAGGATCAAAGAATAACTCAAAGAGCCGTCCATTCTGATGCCTCCAGTTGAAGGGAGACCTTTGATCTTATACTTGACAGTACTCGATAATTCAATGGGGTATGTGATGGGGCAGCATGACGAGTCTGGCCGAAAAGAGCATGCTATTTACTACCTTAGAAAAAAGTTTACCGACTGCGAGACCCGATACTCGTTGCTTGAGTAAACTTTCTGCGCTTTGGCATGGGCTGCTCGCCGGCTGAGACAGTATATGCTGACTCACACTACTCTATTGATATCAAAGATGGATCCAATCAAGTATATCTTTGAAAAGCCTGCCTTGTCCGAAAGAATAGCAAGATGGCAGATGATCTTAACTGAGTATGACATCCAATACACGACCCAAAAAGCAATCAAGGGAAGTGTGTTGGCAGATCATTTGGCACATCAGGCTGTAGACGATTACTAGTCTATGAATTTCGAGTTTCCGGATGAGAATATCATGTTGGTGACTGACTGTGAAGAACCTGGACCGGATGAAGGACCTGAAGAGGGATCCCGATGGTCTATGTACTTTGACGGAGCTTCAAACGCTTTGGGTAATGGCATTGGCGCCGTGATCATATCTCCTGAAGGCTCTCATACTCCGTTCACCGCCCGATTATGTTTTAACTGCACCAACAATATGGCGGAGTATGAAGCATGCATCATGGGTCTCCGAGCAGCTATTGACCTAAGGATTAAGTTCTTAAGTGTATTCGGAGATTCCTCTCTCGTGATCAGTCAGATCAAAGGCGAGCGGGATACGAAACACCCAAATCTTATTCGTTACAAGGAGTATGTGTTGACATTGCTTCCACACTTCGAGGAGATAACCTTTGAACACTTCCCTAGAGAGGAGAATCAGTTGGCAGACGCGCTAGCTACGATGTCTTCTATGTTCAAGGTCAGGTGAGACAACGAAGCTCCCCAGATTACCATTGAAAGGTTGGACGAACCCGCACATTGCTGTGACATTGAGACTGAAGAGGTAACAGAAAAGCCATGGTTTCACGAGGTAAAGAGGTATCTTGAGGCTCAAGAATACCCCGAGGGTGCATCTGTAAATGATAAGAAGTTTCTGAGGAGGTTCATGACGAAGTTCCTCATCAGTAATGATATCCTTTACAAGCGTAATCATGATTCAACCTCACTGTGTTGTATGGATAAGAACGAGGCAAAAAGAATTATGGTAGAGTTACATGAAGGTACTTTCGGAACTCATTCCAGTGGACACACCATGGCAAAGAAGATCCTACAGGCAAGATACTATTTGTCTACTATGGAAGCCGACTGTTATCAGCATTCTCGGACCTGTCATAAGTGTCAAGTATATGCTGATAAGGTGCTCATACCTCCAGTTCCTCTGAACATTTTGACGGCTCCTTGGCCTTTTGCAATGTGGGGCATTGATATGATCAGTGAGATCAGACCTACTGCGTCTAACGGGCATCATTTCATCCTAGTAGCTATTGATTACTTTACAAAGTGGGTTGAAGCAGCTTCCTTTGCTACTGTAACCAAGAACGTCGTGGCACGGTTTATTCGGCATAATCTGATTTGTCGATGTGGTGTGCCAGAGAGGATCATTACGGACAACGGTACAAATCTCAATAATAAGATGATCATCGAGCTCTGCAAACAGTTTAAGATACAACATCATAACTCTTCTCCTTACCGGCTGAAGATGAATGGGGGTTGTTGAAGCGACTAATAAGAACATCAAGAAGATTGTGCAGAAGATGACGGTGACATACAAAGACTGGCACGAGATGTTACCATTCTCTCTTCATGGGTACCGTTCCTCAGCACGGACATCAACAGGGGCAACACCCTATTCCTTGGAATATGGCATGGAAGAAGTCTTGCCCATTGAAGTTCAGATACCCTCTCTTCGGATTATGAAGGATGCAGGTTTAAGCAAAGATGACTGGATCCAGACCCGACTTGATCAGTTGAACTTAATCAACGAGAAGAGACTTACTGCTATTTGTCATGGTCAGACGTATCAAAAGCGGATGATCAAGGCATTTAACAAGAAAGTTAGACGAAAAGAGTATCAAGTTGGGGATCTGGTGATCAAGCGTATCATCCTATCACAAGGTGATCCCAGGGGCAAATGGACCCCTACTTACGAAGGGCCATTTGTGGTTAAGAACATTTTCTCAGGAGGAGCTATGATTCTAACCACCATGGATGGTGATGACCTTCCTCACCCCGTCAATGCAAACATAGTGAAAAAATACTACGCATAATCAAAGACCCGCTAGGTTGACTGGCCTAGGCAAAAATAAGGGCTTCCCAGCGAACCAAAAGGGTTCGGGCAAAAATAAGGGATGAAAATGAAAAAACTGTACACCCGACAAGTCGAAAACCTGAAAAGGCGGCTTTGGAAAAAAGGGGTATCCCGCTGGACTGAAAACCCGAAAGGGAGGTCCAGGCAAAAATTAGGGATCAAAGCGTAACACTGTGTCTCATTGAATCACATTGCAACCAGACTTCGGTATCGACTGTCAAGCTCGGACGGCACTAATCAATCTGATCTACCTTCAACCAAGTAGAAAAGTGATGAGATGCTCGAGGATATAAAGGCAATAGCAGAGTTGGAACCCAGTGGGATTGTTCACATAGCTGTTTTTTATTTATTTTATGCAAACTGTATAAACTTTATTGTTCGGCGGCGTTCTCTTACTAGGACGTCAGCCTCTTGTACAAAAAAAACGCCTATTTACAGGCCAAACTTCAAAGTCAATACAATTCATTTTCACAAATAAATTTCAAATGGTTTATCCTTTTTTTGTTTTATTTTGCAAAGAACGTCCAATGTTCATTCTTGATATATGCATTTAACAATAATTGCTGCTCATGAATATTTACATGCAAAACAAAAGACGATTAATCGTAATATCAAGAACATGGGCAAATAAGAATTGTCCAGACCTTACAGTTGCTCTATCCACCAAGTACAAGGATAGATTTAGCTGAAGAATATGACTAAAGTACATTCACTCCCCGCAGAGTAAGAAAAAGACAGTAATGTTCATTCTCTCCAGATGAGGCTCACAACCACGAATGAGTCGGCAAGATTCTCCCCAAGCAGAGTTTATCCATCATCAGCACTAGACAATTATCCTCAATGGAGTCTGGAAAATCTTCCCCAATGGAGTTTGGAGAATCATCCCCAGTAGACTCTGGAAGATTGTCCCCAGTAGAGTCTAAAAGGTTATCCCCAATGAAGTCGCAACTGAAAGATCATCCCCAGCGGGGTTCATTCCTTTCACAAACAGAAACTCAATCCCCAACAGGATTCAATATCGCCAGCAACGGTAATTCATCCCCAGCTGAATTTATCAGCGGAATCCTCAGCAGAGTATGTCCTCCCCACAGAGTCATTTCCTCATCATTTTATTCCCCAATGGAGATATCCTCTCCTGCAGGCTTATTCTCACAATCACCTTCACTCATTATCCCCAGCGGAAACGAAGAATTCAACTCTTTTCTTCAGTAGCTATCCGGGATTTATTTTCCCCCAGCTAAAAACATCGCACTTTCATACATCATGACATACATACACATCATACAACACTGTTGTACCCCAAAATTTGCCCTCCCATATTCCTCAAGATTTGTCAAGAATGATCCTCAAATTGTTCAAAATTGCTCAAGGGGTAGACAGTCAAACCACCTCCTAACACAGCTGAAATTAGGGTTTTGGTTCTTTCAAGGAATTTGAGGTTCTCAATGGTTCAACCAAGTCTCAAGGGTCTATATACATCCTCAAGCACCTACATGCCAAGTTTCAAGACTCACAATGTCAATTTGCATAGTCAAAAGCCTCATTTGATCCACAGTCAACTGCAAGGGCAAAATGGTCATTTTGCAGTCAAAAGTCAGAATTTTTGGTTAACATCTTATTTTGAGTCCACAATCATCATTTGATCAAGTCTTGATCATGATTCCACAAGGATAGCTCAAAAATCATCAAGATGCAAAAAATTACTATTTTTGGACAGTAGAAAAGTCAACTCTATCTTGACCAGGGCATAACTTTTTCATGGTTCGTCAGAAAAATACCATCCAATTCTCATCTTGAAGGGGATGCAATTTCCTATAATCCATCTTCACACTCCAAGTTCAATAAATGCTCTCACAAGAAGTTATCAAATTTTACATTATAGGTCAATTTCAAAAGTCAACAAAAGTACACTTTGAGTCAAAGGCCATAACTTGAGATTGGTAAATCCAAATGACATGGGACCAAAGGCATTGGTTATAGGACTTCAAGAGCTTTCCAAAATGTCCAAGAACATGGTCATAGGATCAAAATTGAGCAAGTTGTGCATTAGAGAAGTTGGGAAATGTTTATGAATTTGCAAAAGTCAACTATCCTTAAAACTTCAATTTTTGACAAAAGGGCCCACTTTCTTCCACTTGATTCAGCCTTGTCATGCCACACACGTGTCCCATGCTTAATTTCAGGATCAAACATTTATTTTTCTATTTTATTTAATTTTTATTGATTTAATTCATTTTAAATCTATAATAATTCAAATAAAATCTAAAAAATCAATGGAATAGTATCTTGGGGGTTTGTACAGCTTTCATATATCACATGCCATCTAATCAAATTCGTGTATTGGCTTTTTGTGCACAAAATCTTAGATTTGATTCAAATTTGGAAAGATTGTCAATGGTGGGAAAGTGTAAACTTAATTCTCCCATATACATGGATTAAGGCCCAGCTTTTGACCTAAATTTGTTCTCATATACATAAGCAAGCAGCACCAACAAAGGACACGACCTAAGGATTGCTAAAAACGGCCAAAGCAAATTGCAAAATTCTTGAAAAAAGTGTGAGATCAAGAACGGTATTGCATGCGTTTTCAGACCAAAAGGAGCACGTAGCCTTCTTCCTTGCTATCCACTGAAGCTAAAGCGATCAATACCACGTCTAAAGACCCCCTGAACAGCACTGTAAGTCCTCGCGAACTGGCCCCTAAACACGAAACCGAAACTCTCAATTCTTGCATTTTTTCTTCAAAACGTTGGCATATTCATGTTCATTGTTTGATTTCTAACATAACTGCAATAGCCAATTTTGTTTTTATGCCCTGAATCGTGATGCCCGATTCTAGGGTTCATGTTCTTGCGTTTTAGGTATTTTGTTTCCAGGTAAAATTAAAACAAATCATGAGCATGGATGGACTCAAGGGACATGGACGATCATAACCATGGGCTTGGATGGAATTTTTGCAGCCTAGGGACAATTTTAGGAAGAACCTATGGAACTTCCTGTGGATAAAAATCCGCAGGTAAAAAACCAGTGTTCAACGAAGAAGACGCTGACGCGTCTCTCTCCCATTCGCCCTTTTTAAAAAATCGCGCGTTTATTTTTTTTTCCAGGCATATTTGTTGGTTTACCAATATATTAATCACTTATTATCATAATGTCAATTGAAGCGAATGGCTCAGTGGCTAGGGCGAACAGGCGTTGAACATTGGGACCTGGGTTCGAATCCCAGGTCCCCCAAAACAATTATTTGTTTTCTTTCTGCAGGTGATCCCATGCACTCCCCAACACGTGATCCACCATGCACCTCAAATCCTAGGCGCCAGATGTCTACAGGCACAAATCTAATGGGCATGAGATGATGATCACCATACTCCCCAGTCAGCAGACGCATAGCTAATCCAGAAAGTCAATGTGGCTGAATTACTAGTGGGCCATGAATTGCCAAACACACTCCAGAATTGGGCCCAACACCCCCCTTCAAGTTTATTTCTTTCCTTTTCTTTTCTTTTTTTATTATTTCTCTCATTTTAATTATGTTTTATGATTATTATTTTAACTAACAAATTAATATTTATTTTCATAATAAAAATCCAGAAAACATAAAAAATATTTTTATCTATTAAAATCAATTAGTTATTTTTGTAAATAAATACTAACATAATTAATTTAGTTGTTTTAATTAGGTTAATTTCAATATTTTCACAATAAATAAAATTAATGTAGAATTAGGGCTTTTGACAATTTTAATCCTTTTGTTTTTATTTCCTTGAGACATTAAAAAACCAAAAATATTTCTTTTTATTAATTAATTAATTAGGTTTAATTTAATTTAATTCATAAATAATCAAATCTCTTTCTTTCTCAAAAAAGGGTCAAAACCCTAAAAAACATTCCAATTCAATTTTCTCTCGCGCGTATGTTTATTTTATCAATTTTTGATCCATTATTATTCATTTGTTCCGAGGATGTAATAGCTTTAATAGGACTTTTTATCGCTTTTATTTATTTTTCGCAATTTACTTTTTCAAAGGGTTTGTTTTTGGCGATGTAAATACCCGACGCCTTGTAATAGTTTAGCTTTATTTTCCGCAACTATTAACTGTTAGATGTATGTTAACTAGGCTATGCATGACAAGACTTCTCTGAAATTAAAATCAATCTGTAGCTCACCATAACATGTGCAAAGATAACTTAACTGAATCCTGACACACTCGCACATGCCACTCCTAGGGTACGCCTCACTTGGTTGCCTCGACATGGTCATTGAGTATAGGGTGTTTTAGAGGTCGCCCTCCTGTCTAAAGATCCAAGTTGCCTCGAAACGGTTGCCTCGGATAAAAAGGATCTAGGACACTAGGGTTACCGCTAAGGCGTCCTACTATGCTTTGGTGACCACATGTCCCTAAAATCGAATTGACCCGAATAACTCCAACGACGGTGCTACCTACTTCTCAATAGTGGGATAGTACTGTCTAAATGACATTTACACAGCTTAATTTCTTTTGAGTAGGTAGAGGTTCTCAAGTACTTGCTCTTTCAAAACAAAAACAACTTTTCGCACCTACACTTTTCTGACAAAAGTTTTCAAACAAACACTTCATACACTCTTGAGGACAGATACAAGAGTCAAATCAAAGTTTTCAAACAAACTTTTTCAAAACCCACAAACACAAAGAAAAGAAAAACATTTTTGAAAACATAGTGAGCAAGTACCTAAGAGCCCGTGGATAACCACGGATAGAAAGGGTGCTAACACCTTCCCTTTCTATAATCTACCTCCCGAACCGAGAAACATCTCGAAAAGGAATTTTGCTGTGCTTTTGTCCTTTCCTTGTTGGAGAAAATAAAATACGGTGGCGACTCTTGCTTACGGCGACATTTCGCAAACCAACATTCCAAAACAGTCAGTTCTCATTCCCACCGATCACAGAACTGGCGACTCTGTTGGGGACATAATAAGTGAGGTATACCTTAGGATTAGATCATTCTATGTTTTCAATTGCATGCTTTGTATAATTTATATTTGTGGGCTTGTATTGGAATTTCATAGATCCTAACCCGGATCTGGGGAATACCCTTTAGGTAAGTAGCAATAAACTATGAGGGACCTGTCTGGCATAGACCGACACGGGTGAAGCAGTAGCTACATTGGTGTGACACCTTGGTCTGTACCGATATCCCTTGTGTTGGAACGAGGAGAATATGGGTCTTCTGAGGAGTCATTAAGCATCAACTGACCTTAGAACCTTAAATTGATCAACTTGGCCATAAAACAGTAGCAGTATGCTACACTCATTGAGGCTAAACTCTCGCGATGGTTCTGGCCGCAAGAAAAGGTTGCTAAGCTGGAGTTATGATCGATCAAGGGTAGTTAGTGATATTGAGATTCTCTAGAACCCGGTTACTATTTTTAGGACAGGTCTTAACCAACTGAAACTGAAAGAGGGTAGTGCCTAAACTTCATGCCAGCCTGAAATCTAAGGGCTCTTTTGTGTGACTTGTGTGCCTTACCATGTTTGCCTTTTGTGAATACTTGTGGTGTGCCTTTATCATAACATCATAACATCATAACATCATAACATTGCATACATCTTGCATAAGGACTAACCCATTTCAAGGATCTCAAGGGTTTGTGATGCAGGTCATGATGAACCAAATGTCTAGCAAGGGGAAAAGGGGATTTATTTTCCTCTAGCTAAGGTTGTTTGGAGATCAAAACATGATAACTTGAGTCAGGGGATATGACCCACTCGATATGGTGAGCTTTGACTCTTGAAGAAGGACTCTCAGCAACACGAAGTTCCTTTAATCAAGCTACCAGACTCAAATTCTAACAAGTTTCTTGTTTACCCCGCGAGATCCTTGAAAACATTGCATACATATGTCATACATATCATTGCATTACAGGTACCCTTTTACAGGTCACTTATCTTCTTCGCTGTTTATTTCAGCAATCATCATGTCTTCTGAACCTTCCACTGAACAAGCTATCAAGGCCCTCAAGGCCCAGAATGCCCAGTTCCAAGAGTTGGTTATGAGCCCAGCCCAGGGTCAACAGGATTTGAAGACTCTGATTCTGAAGGAGAGGAAGAAGAAAAAGAAGAGGACCGTCTTGTTCAACACTGGACGCAGATTTGGGAATGGACTGCAGAATAAGGTTGATCCGGCTACCTCATCTGTAGGGAAAGACAGCCCGCAAGAGAGAAGGTCTCCTAGTCCCATGGTCTCCAACAACGAGACGGAATATGATGATGAACAGTATCCTCCTGCTGAGGATAGGTACAAACAGTTGGAGGACCGCTTGAGCGCCATGGAGATACAGAATGTGCCCGGGTTGGACTTTGGAGACCTAGGCTTATCCTCTGGGGTGGTGATTCCCCATAAATTCAAGGCACCTGCCTTTTCCAAATATGACGGAGCCTCCTGCCCAAAGCTGCACCTCCGGTCGTATGTAAGGAAGATCCAGCCTTACACTGCTGACAAGAATTTGTGGATCCATTTCTTCCAGGACAGTCTTTCAGGGACTCAACTCGAGTGATTCTACCAGCTGGATGGGGCCAGTATCCGTAACTGGGAGGATTTGGCTACTGCGTTCTATAAGAAGTATCAATATAATTCTGACCTCGCTCCTACGCGTACCCAACTCCAGGGTATGTCACTAGGGACGGGTGAAGGATTTAAAGAGTACGCTCAAAAGTGGAGAGACCTGGCTGGAAGGGTGCAGCCACCTTTGATTGACCGTGAACTTGTGGATATGTTCTTGGGGACCCTATCTGGTCTATTCCTCAACCATTTGATTGGAAATTCTTCAGCCGGGTTTACAGACCTTATCTTGACTGGTGAAAGAATTGAAGTTGGCATCAAAAGTGGGAAGATTCAAGAAGCTACACCTTCTGATACTCAGAAAAAGCCCTACAATGGAAAAAAAGAGTCCAATGCTGTGTCTGGTAAAAAGAGTCATCGTGATCAACATGTAGGGGCAACCCAAATCTCCGATCCCAGCATGGTCAACAAAGACAGAGCAATAGGCGTAGGGTAAGATATCAAGAAAGGCAGTATACTGATATCAACATGCCTTTGTCTCAAGCGTTACAACAATTGCTGAAGGGGAAACTGATCACACTAAAGGATCTTCCTCAAAATCTTGATACTTCCTCTTCCAAGTATAACCCGAGTGTGAGATGTACCTACCATTCTGACAGTCCTGGACATGACACCGACGACTGTTGGAGTTTGAAGAACAAGATCCAAGACTTGATTGATGCCAAGGAGATTAAGTTTGATCATTGATCCTACACCAAATCATTGAGAATGTCTTTTGTTCGTTAGAATTTTCAATTTGTAATTTTCTTTTGATTGTTCAAACATTTATTCATGTCAAACTTTGTTACTTTATCAATGCATTGCATATGTCTGTTTTGAATCAATCCATTCGTATTCACTATATTCAAATTGCTTTCATTTTTTGTGATGTTCAACTCTCAATTAAAAAATTCTAAGCCTTTTGAGGGAGGATGACGAAAACGATACCATGATCTTTACAGTATGCTTTTGAACAGACCCCGCTGATGAAGTACAGGCATTGTTTCAAATCCTAAACAGTGGAGTTATAAGGAAGATAATCCCTAGTCAACCCCTTTGAGCCAAAGAAGTTGGAGTTTTTCTTTTCAAAAATTAAAACCCTTAATCACAACCCGGGGCAGGGTAGTTTTCTCAGTTGATCCAGGTGCACAATGAATGGCACCGAAGGAGTCCTTCCAAAACAAAAGATGGTGATGGTTCCGTATGATCGTAAGGACAAGCAGTTATTATCTCTCAAAATAGAAGCCCATCAAGTCAAAACCTATGAAGGAGACTTACAAAGCTGGGGCATCCCGCTGACTGTAATTACAAAAGAAACAGTTCAGGCAAAAGACAGGGATAACGAAATCAAAAAGAAAGAGGTCCTACAAACCCTCAACAAAAAGAAATGACTGCCTATTCAAAATAAACTATCAGTATCCGAACCATCACCGGAATATCAGAGCCAAGACTCAAACAAGGTCTAATGCATGATTAGCTGAGTTTAGGATTGAAGAACACCACGAAGAGCGGGTGGGTACAAATAAAATTTGAGCCTTTATCCTTTGTTTCTTAAACCGTGAACCAGGCCACGTTATAACCATTAAAAGTCCTAGCTGAAGCATGGGTTAGTTCGAAAGCATACTGTTACAAAAGGTATCCTGACTCCTGTAGGGCTTGCTGTAAAATCCTGAGTTGACATCACATTTTGCAAAAATTCGCTTGTTTTATTGAAAACTGCATTTTCAAAAAAAAAAACTTCAAGACAGACATAAGCTTTGCATTCTTGAAATAATATTGTTTGCATATGACTATTTGTTCAACAGCAGAGAAATTCGCACGACGAATATCTAGTGAACAAAAACCTTCTCAACAAAAAGGATCACATCAAGTGGAAAAACACTTCCAATCCAGGGGCACGACGTGAGCATTGTCCATCTGGGGCAGTCAAGTCAAGATTCAAGGAATCTCTCAAAATGCCAAATAGCCAGGGGAAAATCTCCATCCAAATCAATTGGGGCATTGAACGTGAATTCCAGCAACGAATCTTGCCTGATCAAACATCTTCTGGCAGTATGGCAACATAATGCTACCGACAGTGACAACTCCATGCACTCTGAGAGTGTGGACATAGTCAAAAAAATACTACGCATAATCAAATACCCGCTAGGTCGACTGGCCTAGACAAAAATAAGGGCTTCCCGGCGAACCAAAAGGGTTCGGGCAAAAATAAGGGATGAAAATGAAAAATCTATACACCCGGCAAGTCGAAACCTGAAAAGGCGGCTTGGGCAAAAAAGGGTATCCCGATGGACTGAAAACCCGAAAGGGCGGTCTAGGCAAAAGTTAGGGATCAAAGTATACGACTATGTCCCATCATCTCGTCACTTGTCTACCAGAAGAAAATTTGTCAATCGGAAGTTACCAAGCACCTCCACAGGTACCTTCTCCCACAGAAGCTGGGGCAATAAGAATTGTCCGAACTGTACAAGTTGCCCTGTCCTCCAGGTACAAGATGGATTCAGCTGAAGAGTATGACCAAGATACCTTCACTCCCTGCAGAGCAAGACAGTAATGGTAGCTATTCCCCACTGAGACTTGCAACTATGAGCAAATCAGTGATACTCTCCCCAAGCAGAGTTGGTCTACCATCAGCCCCAGCAAAGTTCTTTCTATCCCCAGCAGAGTTCATCATCAGAATCCCCAACAGAGCTTATCAACAGAGTCCCCAGCGGAGTTATCGTTAAAAACTCAGCGAAGTACCTCTTCCCCACAGAGTAATTCCCTGTAGAGTAATCTCTTCACCAGGTTTATTCCCCAACAGAGTCATCCTCTCCCACAGGCTTATTCCTGCAATCATCTTCATGCATCATCCCCAGTGGAAACAAAGTATTCAACCAGACTCTTAACAAACTCCCCGGCATTTATCAAGGATTTATTTTCCCAGACGAAAATACATTCATAAACATATCACATTTCACATCTCCTATTTACATACATGATAAAGTGCATACGACACGACCTCATTTATTCTGGAGAACATCATGACATCATGCATCTGATACATCATGAAATTGCATACAACTAACTCTTTACCTTTTCAGGAAAGATCAATCAACAGATAAAAGTCATTACCTTTTGGAGTAACAGTCGTCAAAGATTCCTTCATCATCCCGCTGAGGTAGTAATCGTCCAAGATTCCTTCACCATTCCTGCTGAGGTAGTAATCGTCCAAGATTCCTTCACCATTCCTTTTGAGGTAGCAGTCGTCAAAGATTCCTTCATCATATGACTGAGGTAGTAATCATCCAAGATTCCTTCACCATTCCTTTTGAGGTAGCAGTCGTCAAAGATTCCTTCATCATCCCGTTGAGGTAGAAGTCATCCAAGATTCCTTCATCATTCCTAATGAGGTAGTAGTCGTCCAAGATTCCTTCATCATCCTTTTGAGGTAGTAGTCATCCAATATTCCTTCATCATCCCGATTGAGGTAGTAATCGTCCAAGATTCCTTCATCATTCTGCTGAGGTAGTAATCGTCCAAGATTCCTTCATCATCCTGCTGAGGTAGTAATCGTCCAAGATTCCTTCATCATCCTGCTGAGGTAGTAATCGTCCCAGATTCCTTCATCATCTATTTGGAGTAGCAATCGTCTCAGATTCCTTCATCACATCATTATCAAAAGACCTCCTCTGGCTAGATTTATTTCTTCCAGTTAATGACAGGCAATCAAAGGCCTCCTCTGGTCCAGTTAAGTCGATTCCTAAATATTTTTCTGAGGCAAAGCCAGTCAATGGAGACAAAATCAGTTAAATCAATTCCTAAAGATTTTTCTGAGGTGAAACCTGTCAATGGAGATAACCTACCAACCTCTCTTAACTTCCGGATCAACACCTGTAACTAGCCAGGAAATATTTGTGGACGACTAATTGTAGATCTATACCTGAAACCAGACAGGAAAGTTATCTACATTGAAGAGATTGGAGATTAATACCTGAAACCAGACAGGAAAACCATCTTTCTTTCTCAAGTCAGAGGTTAATACCTGAAACCAGACAGGAAAACTATCTCATCGGCCAGACTTCTTAAGTCCCGGATTAATACCTGTAACAAGCCAGGAAAAATCTGCGGACGACGGATTGTAGATTAATACCTGAAACCAGACAGGACAACTATCTACTTGACCATAATCAGGCAACTCTACACCGGATCCTTCTCTTTCAGATGCTGTTTTACACGGACTCATCATCAGGCAACCCTACACAAGTTCCTTCTTTCAACCTACCAAGTTACAATTTAACAAACATTTCCAGATGGCATCTATAAGCCCATCCTTCTACCAACAATCTCCAGATGGAATCTATAAGCCCATCCTCCTATCCATCATCTTTCTGAATGGCATCTGTAAGCCCATTCCCGACATTACATTGTTGATACTACACCATGCGAGTGCAAATTTCTGGGCACTTTAGTGTTCAATCATCTTCCACCTTCGGATCACGAAAGGCACGCAAGCCAATCTACATCCTCAGGTTTAAGAAGATTGAACAGGGGCAACTGTTGTACCCCAAAATTTGCCCTCCCATATTCCTCAAGATTTGTCAAGAATGATCCTCAAATTGTTTAAAATTGCTCAAGGGGTAGACAGTCAAACCACCTCCTAACACAGCTGAAATTAGGGTTTTGGTTCTTTCAAGGAATTTGAGGTTCTCAATGGTTCAACCAAGTCTCAAGGGTCTATATACATCCTCAAGCACCTACATGCCAAGTTTCAAGACTCACAATGTCAATTTGCACAGTCAAAAGCCTCATTTGATCCACAGTCAACTACAAGGGCAAAATGGTCATTATGCAGTCAAAAGTCAGAATTTTTGGTCAACATCTTATTTTGAGTCCACAATAATCATTTGATCAAGTCTTGATCATGATTCCACAAGGATAGCTCAAAAATCATCAAGATGCAAAAAATTACTATTTTTTGACAGTAGAAAAGTCAACTGTATCTTGACCAGGGCATATCTTTTTCATGGTTTGTCAGAAAAATCCCATCCAATGCTCATCTTGAAGGGGATTCAATTTCCTATAATCCATCTTCACACTCCAAGTTCAAGAAATTCTCTCACAAGAAGTTATCAAATTTTACATTATAGGTCAATTTCAAAAGTCAACAAAAGTACACTTTGAGTCAAAGGCCATAACTTGAGATTGGTAAATCCAAATGACATGGGACCAAAGGAATTGGTTAGAGGACTTCAAGAGCTTTCCAAAATGTCAAAGAACATGATCATAGGATCAAAATTGAGCAAGTTGTGCATTGGAGAAGTTGGGAAATGTTTATGAATTTGCAAAAGTCAACTATCTTTAAAACTTCAATTTTTGACAAAAGGGCTCACTTTCTTCCACTTGATTCAGCCTTGTCATGCCACACACGTGTCCCATGCTTAATTTCAGGATCAAACATTTATTTTTCTATTTTATTTAATTTTTATTGATTTAATTCATTTTAAATCTATAATAATTCAAATAAAATCAAAAAAATTAATGGAATAGTATCTTGGGGGTTTGTACAGCTTTCATATATCACATGCCATCTAATCAAATTCGTGTATTGGCTTTTTGTGCACAAAATCTTAGATTTGATTCAAATTTGGAAAGTTTGTCAATGGTGGGAAAGTGTAAACCTAATTCTGCCATATACATGGATTAAGGCCCAGCTTTTGACCTAAATTTGTTCTCATATACATAAGCAAGCAGCACCAACAAAGGACACGACCTAAGGATTGCTAAAAACAGCCAAAGCAAATTGCAAAATTCTTGAAAAAAGTGTGAGATCAAGAACGGTATTGCAGGCGTTTTCAGACCAAAAGGAGCACGTAGCCTTCTTCCTTGCTATCCACTGAAGCTAAAGCGATCAATACCACGTCCAAAGACCCCCTGAACAGCGTTGTAAGTCCTCGCGAACTGGCCCCTGAACACGAAACCGAAACTCTCAATTCTTGCATTTTTTCTTCAAAACGTTGGCATATTCATGTTCATTGTTTGATTTCTAACATAACTGCAATAGCCAATTTTGTTTTTATGCCCTGAATCGTGATGCCCGATTCTAGGGTTCATGTTCTTGCGTTTTAGGTATTTTGTTTCCAGGTAAAATTAGAATAAATCATGAGCATGGATGGACTCAGGGGACATGGACGATCATAACCATGGGCTTGGATGGAATTTTTGCAGCCTAGGGACAATTTTAGGAAGAACCTACGGAACTTCCTGCAGATATAAATCCGCAGGTAAAAAACCAGTGTTCAACGAAGAAGACGCTGACGCGTCTCTCTCCCATTCGCCCTTTTTAAAAAATCGCGCGTTTATTTTTTTCCAGGCATATTTGTTGGTTTACCAATATATTAATCACTTATTATCATAATGTCAATTGAAGCGAATGGCTCAGTGGCTAGGGCGAACAGGCGTTGAACATTGGGACCTGGGTTCGAATCCCAGGTCCCCCAAAACAATTATTTGTTTTCTTTCTGCAGGTGATCCCATGCACTCCCTAACACGTGATCCACCATGCACCTCACATCCCAGGCGCCAGATGTCTACAGGCACAAATCTAATGGGCATGATCACCATACTCCCCAGTCAGCAGACACATAGCTAATCCAGAAAGTCAACGTGGCTGAATTACTAGTGGGCCATGAATTGCCAAACACACTCCAGAATTGGGCCCAACACCCCCCTTCAAGTTTATTTCTTTCCTTTTCTTTTCTTTTTTTATTATTTCTCTCATTTTAATTATTTTTTATGATTATTATTTTAACTAACAAATTAATATTTATTTTCATAATAAAAATCCAGAAAACATAAAAAATATTTTTATCTATTAAAATCAATTAGTTATTTTTGTAAATAAATACTAACATAATTAATTTAGTTGTTTTAATTAGGTTAATTTAAATATTTTCACAATAAATAAAATTAATGTAGAATTAGGGCTTTTGACAATTTTAATCCTTTTGTTTTTATTTCCTTGAGACATTAAAAAACCAAAAATATTTCTTTTTATTAATTAATTAATTAGGTTTAATTTAATTTAATTCATAAATAATCAAATCTCTTTCTTTCTCAAAAAAGGGTCAAAACCCTAAAAAACATTCCAATTCAATTTTCTCTCGCGCGTATGTTTATTTTATCAATTTTTGATCCATTATTATGCAATTGTTCCGAGGATGTAATAGCTTTAATTAGGACTTTTTATCGCTTTTATTTATTTTTCGCAATTTACTTTTTCAAAGGGTTTGTTTTTGGCGATGTAAATACCCGACGCCTTGTAATAGTTTAGCTTTATTTTCCGCAACTATTAACTGTTAGATGTATGTTAACTAGGTTATGCATGACAAGACTTCTCTGAAATTAAAATCAATCCGTAGCTCACCATAACATGTGCAAAGATAACTTAACCGAATCCTGACACACTCGCACATGCCACTCCTAGGGTACGCCTCACTTGGTTGCCTCGACATGGTCATTGAGTATAGGGTGTTTTAGAGGTCGCCATCCTGTCTAAAGATCCAAGTTGCCTTGAAACGGTTGCCTCGGATAAAAAGGATCTAGGACACTAGGGTTACCGCTAAGGCGTCCTACTATTTCTTTGGTGACCACATGTCCCTAAAATCGAATTGACCCGAATAACTCCAACGACGGTGCTACCTACTTCTCAATAGTGGGATAGTACTGTCTAAAGGATATTTACACAGCTTAATTTCTTTTGAGTAGGTAGAGGTTCTCAAGTACTTGCTCTTTCAAAACAAAAACAACTTTTCGCACCTACACTTTTCTGACAAAAGTTTTCAAACAAACACTTCATACACTCTTGAGGACAGATACAAGAGTCAAATCGATGTTTTCAAACAAACTTTTTCAAAACCCACAGACACAAAGAAAAGCGAAACATTTTTGAAAACATAGTGAGCAAGTACCTAAGAGCCCGTGGATAACCACGGATAGAAAGGGTGCTAACACCTTCCCTTTCTATAATCTACTTCCCGAACCGAGAAACATCTCGAAAAGGAATTTTGCTGTGCTTTTGTCCTTTCCTTGTTGGAGAAAATAAAAGACGGTGGCGACTCTTGCTTGCCGCGACATTTCACGAACCAACATTCCAAAACAGTCAGTTCTCATTCCCACCGATCACAAACACGATCTCATTTATTTTAAGAACATCATTGCTTGATACATATCATGCATTACATACAGCTAACCTTTACCTTTCAGGAAAGATACAATCGAATTCTCACAGAAATTCAAGCTAAGAAGCCTTTACCTCAGTTGAGTACGGACGACCGAAGTTCCTAAATATCAATAGAGATGATTCATCAGTTGAGTACGGATGACCGAAGTTCCTAAATATCAACAGAAATGATTCATCAGTTGAGTACAGATGACCGAAGTTCCTAAATATCAACAGAAATGATTCCTCAGCTAAATAACAGATGACTGATGTTCCTAAATGTCAGCAGAGATGATTCCTCAGTTGAATAATGGATGACTGAAGTTCCTAAATGTCAGCAGAGATGATTCCTCAGTTGAATAACGGATGACTGAAGTTCCTAAATGTCAGCAGAAATGATTACTCGGTTGAATAACGGATGACTGAAGTTCCTAAATATCAATAGAGATGTTTCCTCAGTTGAGTACGGACGATCGGAGTTCCTAAATATCAATAGAGTTGATTCCCCAGTTGAATACGGACAACTGAAGTTCCTAAAATTCAACTTTCCTCTTCAATAGAGATGTTTCCTCAGTTGAGTACGGACAACCGAAGTTCCTAAATATCAATAGAGATGTTTCCTCAGTTGAGTACGGACGACCGAAGTTCCTAAATATCAATAAAGATGTTTCCTTAGTTGAGTACGGACGACCGAAGTTCCTAAATATCAGAAGAGATGATTCCTCAGTTGAGTACGGACGACCGGAGTTCCTAAATATCAATAGAGATGTTTCCTCAGTTGAGTACGAACGACCGAAGTTCCTAAATATCAACAAAGATGGTTCCTCAGTTGAGTATGGACGAGTGAAGTTCCTAAATATCAACAGAAATGATTCCTCAGTTGAGTACGGACGACCGAAGTTCCTAAATATCAACAGAGATATTTCCTCATTAGAATACGGACGGCCGAATTTCCAAAAATTCCAAACAGAGACGACTCTCCAGGAGAATAACGGATGACCGAAGCTCCTAAAATTCTACTTCTCTCAACAAAGATCAGACTTCCCCAGCGGAATCTCCCTCAACGACAGGTATACAAGCTCTCGCTAAGGAATCCCTTATGCGATTGATACTCCTTCGGATGACATCTTTAAGCCCATCTCCTCGTCATCAATTTTCAAATGGCATCTGTAAGCCCATTCTCTACATCACAAGACAATTACCACTTCATGCGAGTGCAAATTTATGGGCACTCTAGTGTTCAATCAACTTCCACCTTCAGATTATGAAAGGCACGAAATCCAATCTACATCCTCAGGTTTAAGAAGATTGAACAGGGGCAGCTATTGTACCTAAAAATTTTCCCTCCCATATTTCTCAAAACATTGCAAGAAAGATCCTCAAGTTGCTCAAGTTAGTCCAAGGGTTGGCCAGACAAGCTCTCTCATAAGGCAGTCTACCCCAAATTAGGGTTTCATGTTGCATAAAGATACTTGATTCCAAGTGATCCCAAGTTCTCACCAATGTCCTAATATGTTCTCAAGATCATCCATGACAAGTTTCAAGCCTTGCAGAGAAAGTTTGCTCAGTTAATTGCTCAAAGACCTGAAAATCGATTGTGCTAGGGCAAAAGTCAATTGTGGCCTACATACAGTCAAACTTCAAGATTTTTAGTCAACAACCTCATTTTGAAGTATATTTCAGCATTTTATCAAGGGTTGATCATGATTCATCAAGGATTACTCATAATTCATCAAGACTCAAAAGTTGCTAAATTAGGGTTTTGTAGGAAAAGTCAACCCAACTTTGACCAAGCATAAATTTCTAATACTTTGTGATAAATGACTAATCTAAAGCACATTTTGAAGATGATGCAATTCCCTACAATCCAACTTCATCTCCCAAGTTCAAAATATGACCTCACAAGAAGTTATGAATTTGGACATTATAGGTCATTTTGAAAAGTCAACAAAAACACCTTTTTTGTCAAAGCTTCATACATGAGCATGGAATATCAAAATGAGATGAGACCAAAAGGTTTTATTATAGGACATCTCAAGCTTTCTAAAAAGTCCAAGAACACCTCCAAAGAGTCAAAATTGAGGAAGTTATGCATTGATGAAGTTGACCTTTTTTGCAAAATTGCCAAAAGTCAACTATCCCTAAAACTTCAAATTTTTCCAAATGGGCCCAATCTTTTTCACTTGTTTTGAGTTGGAAACATAGCCCACGAGTTCTAGCCTTTGCCACTTGTCGATATCTTATTTTTATTATTTATTTTGATTTTTATTTGAATTAATTCAATTTAAATTAAAACAAATCAAATCAAATCAAACTCGTATCAATGCATGGTGTGAACAAAAAGATTGATTTAGGCCATGTTTGGAAAGATCTTAAAGGTGAATCAAATCAAATCAAAAATCATTGATGGAGGAAGATTGGATGCAGCTTATCAACCCTAATACATTGCTTGGTACATATAGAGTGCGTGAAGACTCAAAAATGAGGTTGAAAACAGGCGCATGAATAAGAACCAAAACTGAAAAAAAGCAATAAAAGTGTGAGATCGAATTTGGACTTAGAGGCATCCTCAAGACTCGTTGCCTATCCCAATCGGTTCCTGGCACTCTCAGCAAGCGAAAGTAATCGAAAGCAAGTGTTTGCAATCCCTACAACGCATTGTAAGTCCATCACGGTATTGCAATCTTCTTGAATTCGAATAGCATTGTTCTTGCACTTATAGCATAAAATAATTGTACATTCTTGATCACCATAATGTTTGCAAACTTTCTACAATACCCAATTACATTTTAATGGACTGAATTGTGAATTTCCATTTTTAGGGTTTTAGAGATTGTTTTAGGGATTTTGATTACAGGGAAAATTAGCCTTGGTGAAGGATACCATCGTGTTCAGGATGATGAGACGAGCTCAACCATGGCACTAGGTTTCATTTATATGGCCCATGGAGGATTTTTGAACAAGCATTTCTTATAGCTACGGATAAACGTCTGTAAGTAAAAGTCTGAAACTTTTACCCACAGAGAGAGGAAAGAGACGATTAGTTGTCACCCTACCATTGGCCCATTCAAACGTCAGTGCGCATTTTCTTTTTATTCTCCACTAACGCACGTTTTTGTATATTATTATTATTATTCATTATATGTACAGTGAAATCAAAGTGGCCCAGTGGTAGCCAAGCAGCGCTTAAGGCATTGGAAGGCTGGAGGTCAGGGGTTCGATCCCTGGCTCCAGCATTTGTTATTTTCATATTTTCTTGCAGGCAATCCAATGCGCGTACAAGCCTAATACCCATCATACTCCCTCAAGATCTGGTATGCCAAGTGGCTGGATGGCCAAATCTGATGGCCATCCAGGAAGGAACACCATAAGCCAAGTCAAACGCATATGCACTGGAATCAAGAAGTCAAACGGATCTCACTATTATTGGACTCAGGATTGCTCTTTGCACCCCCATTTTTTCAGGCCCATCTCTTATCCTTTTATATTTTTATTTTTTAATTAATTTATTTATTTATTTATTTACTAACCAATAATTATTTTCTTCTTTATCAAAAAATCACAAAATGTTATTTTTCATCAATTAGATTTAGATATTATTTTTTTAGCAATTAATTAATTAATTTAATTAGGTTTGATTAAATTAGATAACTTTAATTTATTTTGCAAATAATTAAAATTAATTAGAATAAATAGGCTTTATTGCTAATTTAATTGTATTATATTTTATCTTTTTTTCCTAAAATAACAAAAAAACCAAAAATATGTCATTTAATTATTTTCATTAATTAATTTAATAACCAATAAATTTTGAATTTAATTTTAAAAAATAATTTATTTTATTAAAAAATATTTAAAAACAATAAAAACAATTTTCTTTTCATTAGGATCGAAGGGTCAAAACCCTAATTTCACGTCAATCTAATTTTTCATCGCGCGCTTTATTATTATTTTGCCTCATTATTGTATCTGCTCACAGTTTGTAATAATTTTAATTAGGACTTTTACATTTGCCGCTTTACTTTTCAAGGGTTTGTTTTTGGCTATGTAAATACCCGAAGCCTTGTAATAGCGTAGTTTAAATTCCGCATTTTAAATTCCGCAAATTATTAGTTGTTAGATGTAGGAATAATTAGGGCTTGCATGACAAGAATGTATGACTAATTTTAAAATAGTTAGATCACCCTAAATGTGAAAAGATAAAATAATCTTAAATTGAATCATTCGCACATGCGCACTCCTAGGGTACACTCCGACTTGGTTGCCTTTGGTAAACGATCATTGGGTATACGGTGCTTTAGTGGTCGTCCTTTTGTACAAAGATCATAGGTGCCTTGGAAAGGTTGCCTCGGATATTGTTACCTCGGATAATTGATCTAAGACATTAGGGTTACTACTAAGACGTCCTAACGTTGCTTTAGTGACCGTATGTCCCTTTCGAATTGACCCTCAAAACTCCAACGACGGTGCTACCTACTCACTAATAGTGGGATAGCATTGTCTAAAGGAAAAAAACATAGAATGATTCTTTTTTCGAGTAGGTAGATTAGTTCTTAAGTACTTGCTCAATCAAAAAAAAAATTCTTCCACACTTACACTCCTTTTCAAACAAAGTTTTCAAAACACTTCATTACACTCTTGAAGACAGAAGCAAGAGTTAAATTGAAGTTAAAACAAAAACTTTTCAAAGCCCACAAACACAAAGAAAACAATTTTGAAAATGATGAGCAAGTACCTAAGATCTCGTAGATAACTACGGATAGAAAGAGTGTTAATACCTTCCCTTTCTATAATCTACCCCCCGTACTCAGAAATATCTCGAAAAAGGGATTTTTCTGTGCTTTTTTCCTTTCCTTGTTGGATAAAATAAAATTCGGTGGCGACTCTTGCTTACCGCGACATTTTGCGAAAACAAACGCAAAACGCAAACCAGCATTTCAAAACAGTCCTGTTTTGGCCACCGTATCACAATATCCAATGAAGAACTACTTCGTCATGAAGGATTAAGACAAAATCTTCTAAAGGATAAGTCAGCTAATATCATGATATTTTTATATTTTGATTATGATATTATTTTGTTTCTTTTTCCCTTCCTTTTTGATAATGACAAAGGGGGAGAAGATATATGTGTATGCTTTGTCTCTATCTCTTGCAGAAATTGTCAACATACTCTATTGATCAAGGAGAAGCGTTGATCAAGGGGGATTTATAATTAATAGGGGGGCGTATTGCATTTTCAAGCGATCCAAAGCGTTTCACATAAAAAGTGTTTGTCATCATCAAAAAAGGGGAGAATATAGAGTCATGCTTCAGCAAGTTTATGTATTGATGATTACAAACATCTTGATCAAATCAAAAAACATTATCAAAAAGAAGAAGAAAAAGTATCTACTCAAAATGGACTTTTGGATTGCATGCTAAGTTACTCCTAAAGAAGACTTTGGTATTTGATCTTCATTATGGTACAAGACTCCAATTTAATATAGTATGTTACTATAGTGCTCAAAATATGTATAACATTATGCATACATGTTTCATGGCTTTTAATATCACTAGCATTGCATTTCCAAGTCACTAAAAAGGTTATTTCACTTTTTCATATAGTGGTAACTGGTTACAGGTTTCTGGTAACCGGTTACAGGATTCAGCATTTTAAATATTTCAACGTTACCTCCACTGGGTAACTGATTACTACATTCTGATAATCGGTTACCGCTGAAACGAATTTGTAAAATAAGATTGCTTTGAATGTTGTTTGTTTGTTTCATTTGTCTATGAACCATTGCACTTCTACATTCATTTAGAACCTTTTGAAAGGGTGCAATACATGTATATAATTCAAATGGTTCTGAAGTAGAAACATTCACAAAATATCGACAATCACAACATACAATTCAACATTTTGTTTCTCATTTTCAAACAAGTGCATTGATTAATATTTTGATCTTGCATGAAACTTTTACTCTTACATTTTCAAATGTATCATTAGAAAATTTTCATCATATGCATTGAGCACTTGTGTAATATATTCATTAATTTGTTGTCTTGAAAGAGAAGATATCAATACTTTGTATTGACATTGATTATCAACTTTCATATCTACTTTAAGATTTTCTTTCTGATCATTTCTTCAAAGTGATTGTGGTGTAACCTTGTTGTCCAGGATTGTTGGAAGCAAGAGAGTATTAAGGGAGGATTGTTCTCTTTTTACTGTGTATTGGTTACCTTGTTTTTAGGATTGTTAGAAACAAGTTTGTGCAATTAAGAGGGTTGTTCTTCTTGCACTTAATATTTAGATCTTAAAGGTTTTAAGAGCCTTTGATCTCCCTATAAATTAGATAGTAAGACATCACCTTTCCTGTGATTAGGCTTGTACAATCATTATAAACTATAGTGAAATCTCTTCTGTGTTGGCAAGGGGACTGGAGTACTCTCGGACTGTGAGGGGAACCATGATATATCTGGTGTTATTTGTTTTTCCGCATTTACCGCTTTCATATTCATACACAAACTAGAAAAATAAGAACATTATCGCATAAAAGAATAAAAATCCACAATCCACTTTATTTAGTCCCGTCTTAGG
Organism: Vicia faba; assembly: GCA_948472305.1. Lineage (NCBI taxonomy): Eukaryota > Viridiplantae > Streptophyta > Magnoliopsida > Fabales > Fabaceae > Vicia > Vicia faba. Next base: position 612,850,726 of record OX451736.1, read on the forward strand.
CGCACTCAAAAACCAACACCTAGACAATGGATGCTCATGACGCATGACGGGCGAAAGTCATATGTTCCGAGATTTGGAACTTAAGTCTGGAGGCGTTGTCGGTTTCGGAAGCAACCAGCTGGGAAAGATCATTGGCCCTGGGATTATTGGTAATGGTAAAATCCCTTCTATTAACAATGTTCTTTTAGTCGAGGGTCTGATGCATAACCTATTTCCAATCAGTTAACTTAGTGATGATGGTTATGATGTCATTTTTAATCAAACGTCCTGTAAAGTTGCTAGTCAAATGGATGGCTCAATTTTGTTCAATGGTAAGAGGAAGAAAAATATTTACAAAATAAGATTAACATATTTGAAAAATCAAATTTAAAATTTCTTCTGACTATTCAAGAAGAACAACGGGTCTGGCACCGACGTCTGGGTCATGTTAGCTTGAGAAAAATTTCTCAACTAAATAAACTTGGATTAGTCAGAGGCTTTCCTAATCTGAAGTAGACTTCATATGATCTTTGTGAATCTTGTCAGAAAGGAAAATTTTCCAAAACCTCTTTCAAAGCTAAAAAGATCGTTTCTACTTCTAGGCCATTAGAACTTCTTCATGTTGACTTATTTGGACCAGTGAAAACTGCTTCTGTCAATGGCAAGAAATATGGACTTGTCATCATAGATGATTATAGCAGATGGACATGGGTAAAATTCTTGAAACATAAGGATGAGTCATACACTGTATTTTCTTCTTTGTTACCAAGTGAAAAATGAAAAGGATTGAAAAATAGTCAGAGTTAGAAGAGATCATGGTTGGGAATTTGAAAACAAAGATTTTGAAAAAAAATATTGATTCAAATGGCATAGTTCATGATTTCTCCTGCCCTAGAACTCTACAACAAAATGGGGTTGTAGAAAGTAAAAATAGAACACTTCAAGAAATGGCTTGCACCATGATCCAAGAAACTCAGATGGCTAAGCACTTTTGGGCATAAGCTATGAATACAACGTGTTATATTCAAAATAGAATCTCCATAAGACCTATTTTGAGTAAGACTCCTTATGAATTGTGAAAGAATAGAAAGCCCAACATTTCTTATTTCCATCCATTTGGATGTATATGTTATATGTTGAACACTAAAGAGAATCTGGGTAAGTTTGATTCCAAGGCGCCCAAGTGTTTATTATTAGGATACTCTAAATGCTCTAAAGGATTCAGAGTATATAACACAGAGTCTGTGAAAAGTCAAAGTTATGTGGAAAGCTTGCATATTTAACTATAACATTCGCTGAGCCAAAGGAGGAGATTCAAGAAGATAAAGAATCTGAAGCTCCTTCTTTCGATGTTGTTGATAGTCCTTCTGATCAACCTCAACTAAGGAAGAACAAAATCACATCCTTCCATCCTGAAGATCTCATTCTCGGAAGTAAAGATGCTCCAGTCAGAACAAGATCAGCTCTCAAACCTTCTGATGAAGTGCTTCGGGGTTTAGTTTATTTAATAGAACCTACATCTATTGAGGAAGCCCTTCTAGATAAGTATTTCATTCTGGCTATAGAAGAAGAACTCAACCAATTTTCAAATAATGGTGTTTGGGATCTTGTTCAGAAACCCAAAGGTGTCCATGTCATCAGAACCAGATGGGTGTTCAGAAACAAACTAATGAGAAAGGTGAAGTTGTAATAAAGAAAGCAAGGCTGGTTGTGTAACACCCTTATAAACCCAACTGAATATTCATGATTATTTAAAATAATATCAAAGTAATACAACAAAAGGGTGTCATATTTTATTCGTGAAATAATCATACCTGCTAGTCTTACTCCGTAACACGGGTTTTCAAAATTATTTATGACATATGCAGTATAAATGTTTCACATACTTACAGCAGAATCATAGTTCAAACAAGTTTCATTAAAAAAACTTCAATGTGCCCCATGATTCATGGTTCACAATTCAACATAATTTAAACTCCATGGGAACAATTTAAATGTCATAACAAAACAAGAACAAAATAGTTTTCTAAACATAGTGTTCCCGTCCCTGATGTTACATATCAGAGTAAGACCTTCTAGACTCAACGAAAATAAATCACGCTCCAAATCTATTATTCCAAGCCTTTAGGAACTACTCTTGATTACCTGCATGTTACCCACATAGAGGTAACATTCAAGCAGAAAGGGTGAGTAAATCATAATCATTATAAAAGACATAAGGAAAATACATATTAGAATAAGCCAACAAGTATCACAACATCAACTCGGCAATATCATCATCCAGTACAACAACATAATACAACATCATCAAAATAACCACTATGCAATGTCACGTAAGATGTAGTGCAAGGACATAAACTCATGCATGTGGTACCAATTAATTTGATGGACACTGGGCTATCACCCTCTAAAGATCCCAATCATAGGATCGATTCCCACTTGGAATCGGAGCAAATCATAGACATCCCAAATTCATACAATGGGATTGAGACCAAATCACTAGACCGGAGTCCTAAATCATCAAAATCAAATCATTGTACCAACGTCCTAAATCATCAAAATAAAATCACTAGACCAACGTCCTAAATCATCAAAACAAACCAAAGTCCATGAATGTATGATCCACAACAACAAATATAAATAACCACAACTAGCCATATGCATCATCATTCATGTATTAATCAACATCATACATAAAACATCATAATGTATACTCATGTAATCATCATATATACTCATGTAATCAAAACACTGTCATAACATCATCACATAATCATAGTAGCAACATATCATCACAGTTAAACAAATCGTCATAACATCATAATCAACAAGCATTAGTGTAATTCAACACGGGGAACCTAACTTCATCATAATTTAGTTATTATGGGAATACTTATTTTATCTCATTTTACTCCGTCTAAGTAAAGTTCGTTGCATTAACTACCCTAGGCTTCAAACGATATCTCAATCCAAGTTATAATCTCAAGTTATGGCTCTTTTAAGAACATTTGGCACAAACAATCAAATCTGGACATTGTAGGGGTAAAATCAATGAAGTCGCCACCGAGTTTTTATTTATTCCACATAAAGGGAAAGCAAAACCATCAAAGAAAACCTAAAGGGAGGAATTAAGGTCTTGCGACCGAGAGATTGGGTATGGGAGTCGATTACGCGAGGGGAAGGTATTAGCATCCCCCACATTCATAGTACTCTACGGGATCCATTCTTGTTATTCTAATCAAAGGGTGTGTTCAATCTAATGTTTAAGATCTAAAAGACAAATTCTAAGAGGGAATGCATGCAAAGAAAACACGAGGAAAAGAAGGAAATATTTACAAATTTTCGCTCGACTGAGCCCCGTGACCAGATGCCTATATATCCCTTTTAAGGAATCAGAGCGCCATAGTTCAGCTCATTTGTTTTTGTTTGTTTGTATTTTGAAATGAATAGTGTTAAAATTCAATCATTCCACTGTCGCTCGACCATTGGAGACTCACGCACTATAGTGGAAAGGAATCAACATGTTTTTAGAAGAGAAAAGCTGAATGGCGAAAAGAAATGAATTGGTTGGTGTTTTTTTACCATGAAAAGGATTTTTGTATGTTTAGCATGTGTTATATATTTGCCAAGAAAAAGAAGTTTTAGTTTTAAATTCAATTATGCAAAATGGGAAGAAAACATCTAAGGGAGACTAACCTATCTCTAACCTAGTGTTATCATACAATGATGGCCCTTTGTCAAGGATGGAAAGGAAAATCTCTACCCTATGTTAGCATGCATGGATAACTATCCTAATGTCTAGCTCGAAAGTTATCCTAATCGAGCAACCCTAAGGGAACTTGCAAAGATCGAAGTCGTTATCTCAATTCTAATTGAGTTACATCATCAATCGTCAACAAAGGAAAGTGAAAATCCTAAGGGGAGCATGCAAAAGATCGGAGTCGTTATCTCAATTCTAATTGAGTGACATCATTGATCATCAACAAAGTAAAGTAAAAATCCTAAGGGGATAATGCAAAAGATCGAAGTCGTTATCTCAATTCTAATTGAGTGACATCATCGATCGTCAACAAAGGAAAATAAAAATCCTAAGGGGAGCATGCAAAAGATAGAAGTCGTTATCTCAATTCTAATTGAGTGACATCATCGATCATCAACCCATGAAAACAAACACAAACAAAATTAGAAAACAAGTGCGGGATGCCTGCTACAGGTCTTTAAACAGCGACTTCAAGCACACGCTCTTTATTTCCTACTTCTTATGATATCTAGAAAGCAATAAAATGCGGAAAGATAAACTAGAAGTAGTATAATACCAAACGAACAATAATGTCCGCAAAAAGCGCGACCAAAGCAAAGAAACACAACATACTTCGCGCGAGCTAGCATCAACAAAACAAACAATCAGAGATTGAATGCTTGGAAGTAGTGTCGAGACATCACCGATGTGAAAATAAATTACAATAAAAAACTTAAGCATGTTCGCGTATCACGCAAGAAACCTACATAAGACTTAACTCAACAAGCAAAAGTGAATCGCAAGTCTCGCATGTTGTATTTTTTTAATCACTATGTTTATTAAGAAAATTGGAAGAAATTTAAACTAAATAAAAAGTAATTAGAAAAGTCAGGGGGTAAGCCAATATCAGGAGTAATGCATAGCAAACTTAACCTGGGGGCTAGGCCCAACCAAATATGGGTCCAAGAAGCAGTTTTTTTGTGCAAAGTTTTCAGCATGCCAAAAATATGGTACTAAGGCCAACACAAGTGTAGTTCGGTCCAGAAAACCCCTTTTTTTGTTATCCAACAATCAAACCTGTCAAAAAGGAGCTGGGCTTATGAGAAACTTCTGGTCCAGTCCATTGGCAATACACAATCTAGTTTCATACTTTTTCTTGATTTTCCTTTTATATTATTATTTTTTACTAAGAGCTGATTAACATGCTAAAACAATTAAAGAAAAATGAAATAATGTGAAATAGTGATGTTTTTGCAGAGGGACCAGGTTTACAAGCAAAGTGACATTTCGACTTCATTCATACAAGCCTTCGTCTCTCTTCATCTAAACTCGACCTTCACCAGAAATCGCTCCGCCGCACCGGAAGCGGCGGAGTTTCAACAAATCACCAAGATTTCTACACCTACCTCTTCGCCTTTACTTCATGATTTTAATTCCAAACCTGATTTTCTCTGATTTTATTTGATCCGCCTCAAATCTAAATAACAAAACTCGAAACCCTAGATTCCCGAAAAGAAATTGAATACCAACATGAATTTTTCAGGGATCGGTTCGTTAGAGTTCTAATTTCACATGCACCACACTACCTAGAATTATGAAAGGGATGAACGAGGAATGAAGATGTAACGAGTCTCAAGGATTACCTACCAGAGCAAATTCCAGTGACTTTTTGATGTCGATGGAAAGATCTTGGAAACCCGAAGATCTTCAAGGCAATCCGGTAATAACAAGCATCCAAACTTTTCTTCTTCTTGCGCCTCCTTATTTTCTTTGTCTCCTTTCTCTTGGGTGAGTATGTTATTGTTTTTATACGATTTCGTTTCATCTAGACAATGGTGGCGTTGAATATTGAAGCAGTTGAAAGATTAAGATGCGATGAAGATGAAGACCGAGGAGTATAAAGGACTTTTACAGAGAAGATGAAGATTGGAGTAGTTACAATGGCATGAAGATGATGGTGATGATGTGTGAAGGTGATGATGAACGTTTTGAGGAAGATGAAGATGAAGTTCCAAGCGTGGAAGAGAAAACCTCAGAGGTGAGTATTATGTAACTTTTCTCTATAAACTGATGAAGAAAAATAAATCGTGAAAAACTAAGATCTTTTTTTGGGTGAAGAATGGTTTATATTTCTGTTATAGATGAATGGCTCAGATTGATTTGGTTATGACTCTGTTATGCCGTTAGAAAATAGTTAGGGTCGTTATGTTAAGTAGGGGCTGGAAGTTAGTTATCTTTGTTTAGAAAATAGTTATCACTGTTAGTTGGTTAGTTGGATGGCAGAGATGCAACAGTTACAAATCAGTTAGAAGTTGGTGAAATTCAGTTAGAAAATTATGTTATTTTTTTTCTGTTATAGGCAGTTATAGAAGTCTGTTATGGTTTGTTAGATGAGTTGGAATAATCGGTTAGGAGGTTGTCGAAATTATGTTTTCCTATTATAGGCTAAACTGTTTTTGCCTCTTTGTCTTGCTGTTTTCTGTTTCCTGAGTTCAGTGACGACATTTATGTAGGTTTTTGGACATGTTTTGCTTCAAGATTTTGTAGTTAGCTTGGCCATTATGTTTTAATTATTTCAACCTTGATGTTATACTTTAAGTTCGTTGAGGCAACCAAAGTAATCAAGTCATATATGCCCTCTCTTAGATTCATAATCCAGACCTAGCATTCTACTGCAGCATGCAAGAAAGTGGCGAGCATAATCAAAGACCAATTAAATCTTAATTCAACAATCCCTTTAGAATCTTATCCTAACTGAAACACCATTTAGCAGTATCAATATCTCTTTTAGCCTGCAGAGGCGACATGTTTTTTTCTTGTAATTTTCTTGATGTAATGGCAAAGCAACAATTGTATTTAATAATGGTGCTATGTGTTGTACCCTAAAATTTTCCATCTCATCTCTCAAGGCATTTTCTCACAAGTATTTTCAAAGGTTCAAGTTTTCACAAGTACAATTGGACTCTCAATCATCAAATTGAAGAAGATAAAATATGCTTTTATCCACAAGCTTCGATGGAGCATTTGGCCCCTGTCGATGCAAGCTTGGTTTGCATCCTTCGATTGGACATTGTTGCTTTCTTCGAGCTAGCTTGATTTACATCCTTCATTTTGGCATTTGGCTTCTTCGAACAAGCTTTGGTCCATAAGCTTCATTTTGGGCTTATGGATTTCTACATGCTTGCGTTGATTCACGGAGCATGTGGCCTCCTGCAGGCTTGTTTTGTTTCACAAAGCAGTTGCCTTCTGCGGTTTCTTTCGAATTCAGAAGGAAATGACCTTCTGAAAGCTTCCTTCGATTTAGAGGGCAATGGCCTTCTGAAGGTTTTCCTTTGACACAAAGCAGGGACCTCCTACATGAAAGTTTCGATTACACCATTGGCCCCTTACGTGTTTTCTTTGATTCACAAAGCAGGGGTTTCCCTCATGCTAAACAGGCACAAGGAAATGGCCTCCTACTGGTTTGCTTTGATTCAGAAGGCAATGGCCTCCTTCATTGTTCGCTTTTATTCACAAGGCATGGGTTTTTCTCATGCTAGCGTGCACAAGGCATTATCACCTTCATGTCACCTTCGGATACACCTACATGCTGGCTTCGAATCAATATTCAGGTTTGTTTAAAATCCATTTTCATGTAACCTTTGAATCCTCCTACAAGCTTGCATGCACAAGGCAGGGGTTTCTCTCACGCTAGCACCCACAAAGCAATGATCCCCTTTAAGTTTTCTTCAAATACACCTACATGCTGGCTTCGAATCCACCTTTAGGTTTTCTTCGAATCACCTTCATATCACCTTTGAATCCATCTGCTAACCCTTCAATACACATAGCTTCTGCACTATGACACACAATTTGGTGGCCCATTCGAAGGACTTGCCATGGTTGAACATTTAGTTTTTCCTGATTTTGAGTCTGGTAGAAGGTTTGGACCTAAGTGATCAAAGAAGAAGGACTCAAAGTGGCATATTCAACTGAAGATGGCCCATTCGAAGAATACATGGTTGGTCCATTCGAACGACACATAACTGGTGAGAACGAACGTTGCTTGGTTTAGTCTGGTCGAAAGTTATGGAAGGATGGAGGATTCGATTCAAAGAATCAAGTTGAAAATTAGACCCATGGGCTAGGCTACGTGTTTCAGCTTTTCAGGACTCAAACCTATGACTCACTCTATATTTAATTGATTATACAATTAAGTTAGGATTTTACCCATTTGTTGTCCAAGACAACTTGGCCTTAATAGTATAATACTACTTTTAGAAAAGTCTTTCTTGAGCCTTGCGCTTGTTTTCCTTCTGCAGAAAGTAATCCATCTAAACCATTAATCTTGCTATCTCATCTTGGGATCATGACACAAGTGGATAATTTTCCTTCCAGCTAAGACTTATATTATTATTTTACTCCCAAACTTCCCAAAACCTTTCTCTATAAATAGAGAGATCATTTGCAAAGATCAGGAGGAGATTTTGGTTGTGTGGAAGGAATCTTCAAAAAACTCTCAAACTCTAAAAAACTCTCAAAACTCTCAAACATTTAACACCCTCTCAAACCCATAATCTAAAGAAACATCACACTTGTTTCTTCCCCTTCAAATCCAAGAACACCCAAGGAGTCACTCAAGTCCAAGACCCACATTCCAGCTTCAAGCAAGGTAAGTCCTCTTATCCTTAAACCTTTCGTTTCAAGCATAACATGTGAATTTATTTTCGTTTCAAGCATAACATGTGAATAACCATTTCTTTTGTTTCAAGCATTATCATTACCCTTTGGTTTGTTTTAGTTTTCACCTTCTTTGTTTGTTTTCTTTGCCAATCTTTTGGTTTGTTTTCTTTGTTTATCAAATATATTTTAAGAACTAATCTGGCCATGAAACAATATTAGCATGTCCTCTACCATGCTGCTATTTAAAACCAAACGAAATAAAATAGGAAGAAGGATGTGTGAATCTAATCTTTAGGCCTCAACTCATGCTACTATTTAAACCCAAACAGAAGAAAACTGGAAGAAGGATGTGTGAATCAAAGCTTTAGGCTTCACCCCATGCTGCTATCTAACCTCAGAGAAAAGGGTGTGATCGAAGGATACATATTCATACTGCTTTACAGGTCTAATCGAAGGAAGCAGAGAAAAGGGCGTGATTGAAGGATACATATTCATACTGCTTTATAGGTCCAATCGAAGGAAGCAGAGAAAAGGGTGTGATTGAAGGATACATGTTCATAGTGCTTTACATGTCCAATCAAAGGAAGCAGAGAAAAAGGCGTGATCAAAGGATACATATTCATACTGCTTTGTAGGTCCAATCGAAGGAAGAAGAGAAAAGGGAGTGATCGAAGGATACATATGCATGCTACTTTGCAGGTCCAATCGAAGGAAGCGAAACAGAGGGTGTGATTGAAGGATACATATTCATGCTGCTTTGCAGGTCCAATCGAAAGAAGTCAAGAAGAGTTGAATTGAAGGGCGCTTACTGCCTGGATAGAAGGACTTGTATTCCTTCCCTTCATTTTGTTTTGCCTTTACATTTTCTTTCTATTCAATATGGTTGTAATAGTGTAGGGTATTTATTTTTTTTCATTTTTTATTGCTTTCCTACATTATTAGTAATTAGGATATGTGACAAGATAAAATCAACAAGTAGACAACTTTAAGTTCAAAACAAAAATGCATGGAATCAAACACACTATTCACACACATGCACCTCTAGGATAATCTCACTTGTTACCTCGGAAAATAGTCATGTCCCTCGAATATAGTCGTTTTATCAAAGACCCTCGATAAAAAGATTATGGTCCCTCGATGTCCCTCGATGTTGCCTTCGGTAAACGATCTAGTCCCTAAATGAAAATTGCTAAAACGTCTCATAGGTTTCCTTCTATGACTATACAATTGACCCACGACTGTCCCTCTACATCTAAAGATACGGATGCTTACCAATCGATGGTAAGATAACAATATCAAAGGGAGAGATAAATGAACAAAAGACTTTTGAGTAGGTAGAACGTTCTTAGTTTCTTGCTTACAATCCATTTTCAAAAACAAAACATTTTTTCAAACACACCCAAACACGTCCAAAGCATGAAATATTTTCAAAATTCCAAACACTTTATATACATTCTTATAGAGACAAGAATCATTAAAAAGTTTACCAAAGCAAAGGCGCTTTTCAAAAATACTTTCAAAACCCGCCACAAACACATTTTCAAACAAAGCATTTTCAAAGTGATCTAGAAAGCAACTAAGAGCCCATAGATAACTATGGATGAAAAGGGTGCTAACACCTTGACTTTTCATAATCTACCCCCCGAACTCAAGAAAAAATCTCAAATGTCTTTCCTTTTCTTTTCCCCCTTTCCTTATTTGATAAAATAAAAGTCGGTGGCGACTCTTGCTATCCCTAACAATTGCAATCAAACGCAAAACAAACCAAGTCAGTTCTCCCACCGTATTACAGAATTGGAGACTCTACTGAAGAGAATCTTAAAAGTGGAGTTACCTTAGAGTTAGATCATATTTACTTGCTTTCATTGTTTGATTTGTTTGCTTTGCATTTATGGGTCCTTGTTGGGTTTGTATTGATCCTCTACCCAGATCGGGGAACACCTTTTAGGGAAGTAGCAATAGATTGTGGAAACTGTGTGGGGTATACCACATGGTTGAAGAGATGGATACGTTAGTGTGACACATTTGTTGGTACCAGTAGCCCTTGAGTAGTCAAGGAGAATACAGGGCCGCTGTATGGTGCATGAAACACTAACTCGCCTTAGAACCTTTAATTGAACAACTTGGCCATTAGGAAGTAGTGAGATAGTCGACTTTGGTGCAGTCCGAAGTTGGTTGATACTCGATACTACACTCATTGAGATCTGACTCTTGGGATATTTCGGTCGCCAATAAAGAGGATTGCATTGAAACAATGCCCAAGGAAGAAAGATCAATGATATTGAGATCCCCTAGAACTCAGTTACTTTCTAGGACAGGTTGAGCCAACTAAACTTCAAGAGGGTACTTGCCTGTGAACTCCATGCAAACCTAAACCTAAGGACTTGTTTCCTTTGCTTGTGTATATATTTGTGCATAAACATCATGACATCATACCATGACATTTTGCACTAACCATTCCAAGGACCTAGAGATTTACTTTTGTTCTATTTTGTAGGACATGACTCCCACTCAAAGAAATATTATTCAAGTCAATCTCGTGAGAGTACCTCCTCAACTCAAAGAATTAGCGTCAAGGGTTCCTGAGAATTCTTTGTTCACCGAGAGACATGGTCGACTTATCAATCTGGTTACTTCAAGCTATGATGAAGACATGATGAAGGTTCTCTTCCAATTCTTCGACCCTTTGCATCATTGCTTTACCTTTCCCGATTACCAACTTGTGCCTGCTACGGAAGAATTTTCTCAACTCTTAGGGATCCATATCCTTGATCAACTACCCTTCAACTGTATTGAAAGATACCCAGGACCTGAGGTTATTGCTCGATCTTTACATTTGCAACGATCTGACATTATGGCCAATTGGGAAATGAGAAGTGGCGTCAAAGGGTTTTTGGCCAAGTTTTTGTTGGAAAGGGCTCAATTATTTTGGGATGCTTTGGATTTACAATCATTTGAAGAAGTGTTGGCTTTTCTCATCTATGGGATGGTTTTTTTTCCCAATCTGAACCAGCTTATAGACGTGAACGCTGTCAAAAATATTCTATGTCACAATCTGGTGCCCACTTTACTTGGGGATATCTTGCATTCTTTTCACTCTCGCACCATGAAGAGAAGAGGACTCCTTATGTGTTGCACTCCTCTTTTGGCCAGGTGTTTTATTTCGCACCTATCCCGATCTATTATAAAAAACGAGCAAGGTTTAATATGTTCTAGTAGGTTGATATCGCTCACACATTCGGATATCTATTAGTGTGCACGATCTATTGAAAGCATTACTATTATTGACCGTTGTGGGGAATTACCTAATGTCCCTCTACTTGGAATTAGGGGAGGTATCATTTACAATCCTTGTTTGGCTCTGAGACAGTTTGGGTATGCTAGGTGGGATGGCCCTTATGATGCACTTGTCCAAGGAATCGCATTTGACTACGAGAATGATGTCCAACTCTATCGTTGGAGATTCATACGAGTTCGGGGCATGATTAACAAGGTTGATAGTAGCATGTTGGGACATAAGAACTCTATTCCTTTGGAGCCTTATCTCAAGTGGGTGCGATCTCGCGCCCAAAACCTCATGATGCCATACCCCGCCATCTTACCTATCATCACAGAGCCTGTCACTAAAGGAGATGTTCCATATACTATCCTTTATCCTGATATGCAAACTTCTCTCGAAGATTTGCAAAGAGCTTGGATTCATCTAAAGGAGGAGCGAGACACCTTTGAAGCCCAGTTTTATGCAAGCGATAAGAAGAAATTAGAACTCACGAGACAACTTCATTAGGAGAGGAGCTTGAATGCCTATATTGCTCCAAAGAGGAAGCATTCATAGGAAGTTTGAGCCATTATTACTGTATTTTAGCTCATTTTGTTTCTTTTGTTTCAATGTAAGCCCGAGAGGCATATTGTAATCAAATTGAACTTATTAATACAAATGATGTTTGTTCCTTTAGTCTAAACAAACATAAATCTTCCAAGTCCTTGAAATCATTTGCATACACATTTTCATGCATCATGACATAAATAGGTTTTCCACAACAGGTTTCCTTATCTCTCTACTGTTTATTTTAGTAAGATGGATATAAAACAAACAGTGAAGGACTTGCAAACATAGAATGCCCAATTCCAAGCAACCTTGTTGACCCTGGCCAAGGGATAACAAGATATGATGACGATGCTAAAAACCAAAAAGAAGACAAAAAAGAAGGCCCTCATCAACATGGGTAAGAGATTCAAAGGTCCAGTTCGACAAGTAAAGATAGTTGAAGAGTCGTCTGAAGAGGAAGAAAATCAAGATGAGGAGGTAAGGAGCACCCATGCTGAGGGTGAAAATAATAAAGGTTCTGAAGATGAAGACTAATTTGATGAGCAATACCCACCTGTCGAGGATAGATACAAGCAGTTGGAGGATAGGCTAAAAGTTGTTTAAATTCAAGCCGTGCCTGGTTTGGATTTTGGCGATTTGGGTTTAGTTCCTGGGGTCGTAATTCCCCGTAAATTCAAAATACCAGTCTTCGCCAAGTATGATGGGGTCTCCTGCCTAAAACTTCACCTAAGGTCTTACGTGCGCAAGATGCAACCGCACACCACCGACAAAAAGCTATGGATCCATTTCTTCCAAGAGAGTCTGGTTGGGAGTTGTTGTACCCCAAAATTTTCCCTCACATATTTCTCAATACATTTCAAGTGAGGTCCTCAAATTGCTCAAGGAAGTCCAAGGGTTGACCAAACCAACTCTCTCCTAAGGCAGTCTACCCCAAATTAGGGTTTCATTTTGCACCAAGATGCTTGAGTCCAAAGGGTACCAAATTCTCACTATTGTCATAATATGTTCTCAAGATAATCCATGTCAAGTCTCAAGCCTTGCAGAGGAAATTTGCTCAGTCAATTGCTCAAGGGCCTGAAAATCGACTGTGCTAGGGCAAAAGTCAACTATGGCCCACATACAGTCAAACTTCAAGATTTTTGGTCAACATTCTCATTTTGAAGTATTATTCATCATTTTATAAAGGTTTGATCATGATTCCTCAAGGATTGCTCACAATTCATCAAAACCCAAAAGTTGCTAAATTAAGGTTTTGAAGGAAAAGTCAACTCAACTTTGACCAAGCACAACTTTCTCATACTTTATTAGAAATGACCCATTCAAATCTCATTTTTAAGAGGATGTGATTCCCTACAATTCATATTCATCTCCCAAGTTCTAAATATGCACTCACAAGAAGATATGAATTTTGACATTATAGGTCATTTTGGAAAGTCAACAAAAACACCTTTTATGTCAAAGCTTCATACATGAACATGGAATACTCAATTGAGATGATACCAAAAGGCCTGCTTAGAGGACATCTTAAGCTTTCTAAAAAGTCCTAGAACACCTCTCTAGGGTCAAAATTGAAAGAGTTATACATTGGTAAAGTTGACCCTTTTTGCAAAATTGCCAAAAGTCAAATATGTCCAAAATTGCATTTTTTGTCAAATGGGCCCAACTTTTTATGCTTGCACTGAGTTTGTAATGTGACCCACGACCCATGAGCCCTTCCACTTGTCATTCTTTTATTTTTGTCATTTATTTTGATTTTATTTCATTTAAATCAAATAAAATCAAAATAAAATAATGAAAATATCAAAAACTAATTAAATCTTGAGATTTTGTGCATGATTTGGTCCAATATATAGCTGGAAGTAAGATCAAATCGTGCAAGAATCATATGGACACAAAAAGATTTCATTTTGCTTGATTTGGAAATATTTTGTACAAGGATCAAATTATGAATCAATATTCATAATTGGAGAAGATTTAAAACAAATGGCAACCCTAATTCATTCTTGGATACATAAGGGACGAGTGCAGATCAAAAACAAAGGGCTGGAGGTGTGCAAGAGAGAAAATAAGTTTCAAAAATTCAAGGGAAAGTTGCAGACCAATTTCCATGTTTCATATCACTTCAAGGCATTCTAGTCACCCCAATCGTTTGCTGGACATCCCTGGATCAAGATTCAATTGCTAGCAAGCTTCCTCACGCCTTGAAACACGTTGTAAGGTTCATACGGTTTCCATATTTTTTTGAATTCGAATACGTTAATTCTGGCACATTCAACATGTTTAATTGATATATTCATAATCCTTGAGTTGTTTAGGGGTTTTGCATACAGGAACAATTGGCCATTAATAATGGTACCATGATGCTCGTGAGGTTGCAACGAGTTAATTGGTACCATTGGTTGTCATTTATCATGCCTATATGAAATTTTAGAGAAGCACAGGGTTGTACCTATACTCAGATGTCCGTAGGTAAAGACTTCCCAGGCTAACACGACGGTGGGAGGAAGAAGAAAGTAACGTGGCACTCCCTGACTTGCCAATTCAAATTTCGCGTGTTTCAGAACTTGGTCTTTTGTTTTTATCATATAATTTTTATTTGTTAGTAGTTATACAACTAACACAACCAGCTCAGCTGGCTAGCATGCAGCGTGAGAATGCCTAAGGGCCTGGGTTTGATCCCCAGGTCCCAACATTGCTTCGTATTATTTTTCTTGGCATAATCAGGTGTACTAGAGTCTCACGAGTCTACCATGCATCATCAGCATCCAACCATCCAAACCACCAAGGCTTCAGATCCAAGGCTATCCCTTGAAGGTCCATCATACGCGCATTCAAGAAAGCACATGGGATATGGCAAAGTCAACAAAGGCCAGGAGTTATTGGGCCCAGAATTGCAATTAGCACCCCCTTCTTACTAGGAAACCAGACCCATCTTTCTTTCTTTTTATTTATTTTAATTCTTTTAATTTATTTAATTTGTTTTTTTAACAAAATCAATTTCTTTTTTTCATAAAAAATCATAAAATCAAGTTTCACAAAATTTAGAATTAGGTTTTTTTATTATTTTATCAAATTTAATTTAATATTAGTTTTAATTTAATTTAGGGTAATTCTAACTTTTTATATAATTAAAATCAATTAGAAAATTAGGGTTAACTTTTGATTTAATTTCTTTTCCCAAAACAAAAAAAATGCAAAAAAAATGTTAATTTAATTATTTTTCTAAATTTAAATTAATTAGTAATTAGGTTTTTTATTTATCCAATTAAACTTTGTTTTCTCAAATAACACAAAAAACGACAAAAAGATGATTTTTTCTTGTAAATTACAATTAGGTAGTTGGGGTCAAAACCCTAAATCTCTCGTTTTCGATTTATCGCGCGCGTTTATTGTTTTTGAAATATTAATGTAACTGCTCACGGTATGTAATAGCTTAATTAGGATTTTCTTTATTTATCGTCTTTTACGGGTTTTTTGGCTATGTAATTAATCCCTACCCCGAAGCCTTGTAATAGCGTAGGTTTTATTTCTCCCATTTTAATTCTCACAAATATTAATTGTTTATATGTATGTTAATAAGATTGTATGACAAGATTGCATGTTAATTTAAAATGGTTAGAAAACCCTGATGTGCAAAGATAACAACTGAAATCAAATCACTCACACATGCGCACTCTTAGGGTATACTCTCACTTCGGTTGCCTTCGGTAAACGGTTATTAAGTATAGGGTGTCTTAGTGGTTGCCCTCTTGTCTAACAAAGATCAAAAGTCCCGTTCGGAAATGTCGCCTCGGAAATGTTGCCTCAAATATGATCTTAAGGCTCTAGGGTTATTACTAAGACGTCCTAACATTACTTTAGTAATCGTACGTCCCTTTCGAATTGACCCTTACAATTCCAACGACAGTGCTACCTATTTCTCAATAGTAGGATAGCGCTGTCTAAAGGAAATAAGAACAGAAACGATACTTTTTTCGAGTAGGTAGATAACTGTTAGGTACTTGCTCAAAACAAAAAAATCTTTTACACAAACACTTTCAAAACAAAGTTTTTTTTCAAAAACAACTTCGTAACACTCTTGAGGACAGAAACAAGGGTTAAAACGAAGTAAAACAAAACTTTTCAAAGCAAGCACACACAAGCAATTTAAAAATGAGCAAGTACCTAAGAGCCCATGGAAAACTATGGATAGGAAGGGTGCTAACACTTTCCCTTTCTATAATCTACCCCCCGTACTCAAAATCTCGGAAAAAGGGAATTTTTCTGTGCTTTTTTCCTTTCTAGTTGGATAAGATAAAAGTCGGTGGAGAATCTTGATTACCGTGACATTTTGCAAATACAAAATGCAAAATGCAAACCAACATATTTCAAAACAGTCGGTTCTGCCACCATATCACAGAACTGGCGACTCTGTTGGGGAATAATAAGTGGGGTATACCTTAGGATTTAGTTCATCATAAATTGCTTCTCTTGTTTGTTTTGGTTGCTTTACTTTTAAGGGTTTTGTTTGGGATTTACTATAGATCCTAACCCGGATCTGGGGACACCTTTTAGGTAAGTAGCAATAAACTGTGAGGGAACTGTACGGCGTAGACTGCTACGGTTGAAGTAGTAGCTACATTGATGTGGCATATTGGTTGGTACCGGTATCCCTTGTGGAGAAACGAGGAGAATACGGGGCTGCTATATGTGTCGTTAAGCATCAACTAACCTTAGAACCTTTAATCGACCAACTTGGCCATTAAAAAGTAGTGAGATAGCCGGCCTCGGTATAAAGCTGAGAACTGGTTGATACTCGATGCTACACTCATTGAGACCATACTCTCGAGATAGTTCCAGCCACAAGAAAAGATTATGTGAGCTGAAACCATGACTGATGGAGGATGGTCAGTGATATCGAGAACCTCTAGAACCCGGTTACTTTTTCTAGGACAGGTTGAAACCAATTGAACTTCAAGAGGGTAGTACCTTTGACTCCATGCAAGCCTTAAACTTAAGGGCTTTTGTGTGACTTGTTTGCCTTTGCCATGCATGTTATCTGCTATACCTGTTGTTTTTATCATGACATCATGCATCATAACATAGAATGCATATTTCATTACACTAACCATTTCAAAGACCAAGGGGATTTATCTTTGTTATGTTTTGCAGATTATGGCTTACGTGCGCAGAAATACCATCCGAGTTAACTTTGTGCAAATACTTGCTCAACTTAAAGAGTTAGCCTCAAGGGTTTCTGAGACTTCTACGTTCATTAAGAGACATGGTCAGCTTCTTATCCTGGTTACCTCAAAGTTTGATGAGCAGATGATGAGTGTGCTTTTCCAGTTCTTCGATCCCGTGCATCATTGCTTTACCTTTCCGGATTATCAGCTGGTTCCCACTTTAGAAGAGTTCTCTCATTTATTGGGCATATCCATCCTTGAGCAGGTACCCTTCACAAGTATGGAAGAGGTTCCTAGACCGGAAGACATTGCCTCAGCTCTGCATATGAAACAAGTTGATGTAGTATCCAATTGGGAAACACGAAGCGGGGTCGAAGGTTTTCTCGCCAAATTTCTGATAGATCCGGCTCATCTATTCAAGGATAATTTGGACTTTCAAGCTTTTGAAGACATCTTGGCTCTCCTTATCTATGGTTTGGTTCTCTTCCCGAATCTGGATTCCTTTGTAGATGTGCATGTTGTCAAGATTTTCCTTTCTCGCAATCCTGTGTGTACTCTATTGGGTGTTATCTTGCATGCCCTCTACACTCGTACTGTGCGAAGAAGAGGGACTCTTATGTGTTGCATGTTGTTGCTGTCGAGGTGGTTTATTTTGCACCTCCCTAAGTCTGTGTTGAAGAACAGAGAAGGTTTGGGTTGGTCCTACAGAATAATGTCACTTTCCCATACAGACATTCTTTGGTGTTCCCGGGCTATTGAAGACACTGCTGTCATTGATCGTTGTGGGGGATACCCTAATGTCCCTTTGCTTGGAATCAGAGGGGGTATAACCTACAATCCTTGTTTAGCTTTGTGACAGTTTGGTCGTGCTCAGAGAGATGGTCGTCATGAGCTACTTCTTGAGAATATTGCATTTGACTACAAGGAAGATGTTGACGAGCACCACCAGAGGTTTATACGAGCTTGGGGCATGGTGAACAGATCTGACCCCCAAGAGTTTGGACCAAGGACTTCCCTTCCTATGTAGCCTTACCTCCAATGGGTCCGAGCTCGTTCCCAGAAGCTTGGGATGCCTTATGAAGCCGTATTTCCTGTGATTGTGGAGCCCACTAATGAAGAAGGCGTTCCTTACACGATTCTTTATCCTTACATGCCCACTGATCCTGGGGCATTGCAGAGGTCTTGGATTCAGCTGAAAGAGGAAAGGGATACTTACCGAGAGAAGTACCATGAGAAAGAAAGGAAGATTTTGAAACTCACCAGGCAGCTCGAGGAAGAAAGAGTGATCAATGACTACGTCAGCACAAAGAGGAAGCGTCCATGGGATTTTTTATTTTTACTTTTCTAGTTTTAGATTTGTTTTTCATTTACTTCTTTGTAACGCCTCAAAGGCATCATTGAACCTTTTACAAGTTAATCTAATAAAGTTTGTTTATTTTTGGTTTGCAAATTTAAATCTCCCAAAGTCTTTGAAATCATTACATACGCATCCCATTATCATGCACATCATTACAGGTACCATTACAGGTTTCTCATCTCCTTCGCTATTTATTTTAGCAAAAATGTCTTCTGATCAAGCCATCAAATATCTTCAGGCACAGAACGCCCAATTCCAAGAGATGTTCTTGAGCTTGGCTAAAGGTCAGGAGGATTTGAAGACTCTCATTCTGAAGGAGAAGAAGAAGAAGAAGAATAAGGTCGTTCTTCTGAGTATGGGCAAAAGGTTTGGGGATAGGTTGAAACAGCAAGCTGATTTGTCCTCTTCATCCAGGGAAGGGGAGAACCAAGAAGAAGAAAAGGGACCCAGTCCTGCAATCTCTGATAATGATACTGATTTTGATGATGAGCAATATCCTCCTACCGAGGATAAGTATAAGCAGCTAGAAGACCGTCTGAGTGCTATGGAGATTCAGATGATCCCTGGTTTGGACTTCAGAGAACTGGGACTGGTATCAGGAGTGGTGATCCCTCATAAGTTCAAAGCTCCGATTTTTGCCAAGTACGACGAAGTATCCTGTCCAAAACTCCATCTCCGCTCGTATGTCAGGAAAATCCAACCCCACACTGCTGATAGAAATTTGTGGGTGCATTTCTTTCAAGATAGTCTGTCAGGGACTCAGCTTGAATGGTTTTATCAATTGGAAGGAGCCAATGTCCGAAACTGGGAAGACCTTGCTGCTGCTTTTTACAGACAGTATCAGTATAACGCCGACCTTGCTCCCACTCGTACTCAGCTCCAGGGTATGTCTATGGGTGCAAGTGAAGGTTTTAAGGACTATGCCCAAAAGTTGAGAGACTTGGCTGGAAGAGTCCAACCCCCTTTGTCTGATAGGGAGTTGGTTGACATGTTTCTAGGGACGCTATCTGGTCCATTTTTTAATCATCTGATCGGCAGTTCGTCATCTGGGTTTACTGAGTTGATTTTGACTGGAGAGAAAGTAGAAGCTGGTATCCGAAGTGGTAAGATACAAAAGGATACTTCGTCAAGTGCAGTAAAGAAGCCTTTCACTGGTAAGAAAGAAGCTAGTGCAGTCTACGGCCCGAGGGGCCAAAGAAGACCTGAACACCGTCAAGCAGTAAATGCGATAGTGATATCAAGACCCACAGTTGCTCCACAATGCAACAATCAACAAAGGGTGGAAAGACCACAGAGGAAGTTCACTCGACTCAATATGACCTTGTCTCAAATTCTACCACAATTATTGAAGACCGATCTGGTAAATCTGAGGGAAGCCCCGAAGAACCCCAACACCACTTCTCCCCACTATAACCCGAATGCCCGTTGCGCCTATCACTCCGAAAGTCCAGGTCATGATACAAATAATTGTTGGGCATTGAAAAACAAGGTGCAAGACTTGATCGAAGCCAAAGAGATTGAGTTTGACGCTCCGGAGAAGCCCAACGTCATAACTGCTCCCATGCCCAAACATGTTCATGGAGTAAATGTTGTGGACAATGATTTATTTATGACCTCTGTGGAAGAAATTTATACTCCTTTGATGACAGTTAAGAAGAATTTGTTGTTAGCCGGTTTATTTCCAGGCTGTGGTGAAGGTTTCCACATGTGTTCAATGTTTCCTGCTGGTTGCCACTTATTGAAATCAGGTGTTCAGCCCCTGATGAATAACAAAGAGATCTTGTTCGAAAAGACTTTGATTTTGTTGGTTCCAATTCAAGATGTTGCCATCATAACCATTTCCGCCAATCCTTCCAAGGTTTCCTCGAGAAATCCTGTTAGGATTACACTTGTCCCAAGAATTTCTCTGTTAATAATTACTGTCCCTGGTCCTATCCCATACACTTCGGACAAGGCTGTCCCTTGGCACTATGGTGCTGATGTGTATTACCATGGAGTTAAACAAGACTTAAAAAGTGAGGAAGCTGATGTTGATGTCAGCAATATTGTCGGGGCTAGCAAGGTCACCAGGAGTGGAAGACTCTTTTCTCCCGTGATTTCTTCTCCGGCTATCCACAAACCTATTGTCATTCCATCTGCTAGTACATAAGCTACTATCCCAGTTCCTATTCCAGTTATCACCCCTATCGCCGAACCATCTGAAACTCGGGGCAAAGAAGTCACAGGTGAGCCTTCCCGGACGGAGGCACCTAGAAAAATGTTGTTGGAAGCCTCTAAACAAGAAATGGAGGAAATACTGAAAATTATCAAGAAAAGCGACTACAATGTGGTCGAACAGCTGGGGCAGACCCCATCAAAGATTTCCATGTTGTCTCTGCTATTGTGTTCTGAAGCCCATGCAAGGGCTTTGATTGCCTTTCTCAAGACTGCGCATGTGCCACAGGAAACTTCTGCAGATCAGTTCAAAGACTGTGTGGCTAGCCTAACTGCTGACAATGGGCTAGGTTTCTCAGATGCATATCTGACTGCTAAAGGAAGGAATCATAATGATGCTCTGCACGTCTCGATCGAGTGCAGGGGCACTACTATGGCCCATGTACTGGTGGATACCGGGTTCTCATTGAATGTTCTTCCAAAGAAAGCATTAGACCGTCTGGATTGTGAAGGTTTGATTCTAAAGCCGAGCAATATTGTGGTCAGAGCTTTCGACGGGTCAAAAAGGATGGTGCACGGGGAGGTGGGCATCCCTGTTAAAGTGGGTTCTAAGACCTTTGGATCCACCTTCTATGTGATGGATATCAGACCATCATACTCTTGCTTGTTGGTTCGTCCTTGGATTCATAAGGCTGGGGCAGTGACTTTCACGCTCCATCAAATGTTGAAATATCCAGTGAAAGGGAAGATTATCACGGTACGAGGTGAAGAGGAGTATATGGTGAGTCATCTCAATTCCTTTCTCTATGTGGAGATGGATGGGGAGTTCATCGAAACCCCTTGTCAGACTTTAGCGTCAACTGAAGTTGCTACCGATAAACCTCCGATGACGATGGCTTCTCTCAAGGATGCCAGGGTTGTAATCGAAGAAGGTGGGTGTACTAATTAGGGTCGGCTCCCTGATTTCACGCACAAAACCGACAAATTTGATTTGGGTTTTACTATAGGGGCTCAAAGGGTTGTTAGGCGCACACGGATTGGAAGACCTCCTCTTCACATCAGCAATCAGGGAGTTAATGCAGTTGAAGACGGTGAAGAAGATTTAGATATCGACAGCTGGATCTACCCTACAACTAATGGTGGATTGAACAACTAGACGACGAAGGACTTCATACCTGTTTCTTTTATTCCACAGTAATTGACTTTTGTTTTAAAGAGTTGTAATAAACAGTTTGAAACTTTATGGCCTGGTGCCTTGCCCGAGGCATTTGGCCTTGCTTGTGAGGGTTTATTATTTTTCATTTCCATATATCATTAATAAAGCATTGGACGTTTCTTGCATTAAAAATTTTGCGCTCCTTGTTTTTCTTTTCTGTCTCTCACTCTATTAAAACAACTATTCTCTTACACACACTCACATATCATACTAAAGATCCATATCCACTCTGGATCCCATTGATAACAACTCTGTTACTGCCAGTTATGACTTTGAAAATCCGATCAACCAAGATGAGGACGAAGGTGAGGATGATTGTGAGGTTCCTGGAGAGCTTTCTAGACTGTTACTACAGGAAGAAAAGGGCCATACAACCTCATGAAGAGCCAGTTGAATCAGTGAATTTGGGTACAGATGAAGACAAGAAAGAGGTCAAGATAGGTGTGAATCTTGTGCCTAGTGTCCAACAATGGTTGATACAGATGCTACGCGACTATGTTGAGATCTTCGCTTGGTATTATGAAGATATTCCTGGTTTGGACACTGATATTGTGGTACACCGCCTACCAACCAAAGAAGATTGTCCTCCGGTAAAGCAGAAGGTTCGTCGTATGCGCCTTGAGATGTCTGAGAAAATAAAAGCTGAGGTCATGAAACAATTCGACGCGGGATTTTTAGCTGTCACTTCTTATCTGCAGTGGGTTGCCAACGTTGTTCCAGTACCTAAGAAGGATGGTAAGGTACGGATGTGTGTGGACTATAGAGATCTGAACAGGGCGAGCCCCAAAGATGACTTCCCACTTCCTCACATCGATGTTCTGGTCGACAACACTGCGCAGCATAAGATCTTCTCCTTAATGGATGGTTTTTCTGGTTACAATCAGATCAAGATGGCTCCCGAGGACATGGAGAAGACAAGCTTCGTTACACAGTGGGGCACCTCCTATTACAAGGTAATGTCGTTTGGGTTGAAGAATGTTGGGGCAACTTATCAGCACGCCATGGTCGCTTTGTTCCATGACATGATTCACCATGAGATTAAGGTTTATGTTGATGATATGATCGCAAGGTCCTTGATCGAGGAAGAGCACCTTGACCATCTCCAGAAACTGTTCGACAGGTTGAAGACGTACAAGCTAAGGTTGAACCCGAACAAGTGCACCTTTGGGGTAAGGTCTGGTAAGCTGCTGGGTTTCATCGTGAGTGATAAGGGTATTCAGGTGGACCCTCCCAAGGTAAAAGCCATACAGGAGATGCCGGATCCCCGCACAGAAAAGGAAGTTAGAGGTTTTTTGGGACGTCTGAATTACATTGCCAGATTCATTTCACATCTGACCGCTACTTGTGAGCCAATCTTCAAGCTGTTGAACAAAGATTAAGTGGTAAAGTGGAATGATGAATGCCAAACCGCTTTCTAAAGAATCAAGGAATACCTCCAAGAGCCACCTATTCTGATGCCTCCAGTTGAAGGAAGACCTTTGATCTTATACTTGACAGTATTGGATAGTTCAATGGGGTGCGTGTTGGGGCAGCATGACGAGTCTGGCCGAAAAGAGCACGCTATTTACTACCTTAGAAAAAAGTTTACCGACTGTGAGACCCGATACTCATTGCTCAAGAAAACTTGTTGCGCTTTGGCATGGGCTGCTCGCCGGCTGAGACAGTATATGCTGACTCACACCACCTTATTGATATCAAAAATGGACCCAATCAAGTATATTTTCAAAAAAACCGCTCTCTTCGGAAGGATAGCAAGATGGCAGATGATCTTAACTGAGTACGATATCTAATACACAACCCAAAAAGCAATCAAGGGGAGTGTATTGGCGGATCATTTGGCACATCAGGCCGTGGATGACTATCAGTCCATGAATTTCGAGTTCCCTGATGAGAATATCATGTTGGTGACCGACTGTGAAGAACCTGGACCGGATGAAGGACCTGAGGAAGGATCCTGATGGTCTATGTATTTTAATGGAGCATCAAACGCGTTAGGTAATGGCATTGGCAATGTGATCATATCTCCTGAGGGCTGTCATACTCCGTTCACCTCCCGATTATGTTTTAACTGCACCAACAATATGGCGGAGTATGAAGCATGTATCATGGGTCTTCGAGCTGCTATTGACCTGAGGATTAAGTTCTTGAGTGTATTCGGAGATTCTGATCTAGTGATCAGTCAGATCAAAGGCGAATGGGATACGAAGCACCCAAATCTTATTCCTTACAAAGAGTATGTATTGACGTTGCTCCCACACTTTGAGGAAATAACCTTTGAACACTTCCCCAGAGAATAGAACCAGTTAGCGGATGCGCTAGCTACCATGTCTTCTATGTTCGAAGTAAGGTGGGTCAATGAGGCTCCCCAGATTACCATCGAGAGGTTGGACGAACCCGCACATTGCTGTGACATTGAGACTGAAGAGGTAGAAAATAAACCCTGGTTTCACGAGGTAAAGAAGTATCTTGAGACTCAAGAATACCCCGAGGGGGCATATGTTAATGATAAGAAGTTTCTGAGAAGGTTCGCTGCGAAGTTCTTCATCAGTAATGGAATCCTCTATAAGCGTAACCATGATTCAACCTTACTGCGGTGTGTAGAAAAGAGTGAGGCAGAAAGGATCATGGCAGAGTTACATGAAGGTACCTCCGGAACTCATTCCAGTGGACATACCATGGCAAAGAAGATCCTACGAGCTGGATATTATTGGTCCACCATGGAAGCCGATTGTTATCAGTATTCTCGAACCTGTCATAAGTGCTAAGTTTATGCTGATAAGGTGCATGTACCTCCAGTTCCTCTGAATGTTCTGACAGCTCCCTGGCCCTTTGCAATGTGGGGCATCGACATGATTGGCGAGATCAGACCTACTGCGTCTAACGGGCATCGCTTCATTCTAGTAGCAATTGATTATTTCACAAAGTGGGTTAAGGCAGCTTCTTTTGCTACAGTAACCAAGAACGTAGTGGCGCGGTTTATCCGACACAATCTGATCTGTCGATACGGTGTACCGGAGAGGATCATCACGGACAATGGTACGAATCTCAACAATACGATGATCACCGAGCTCTGCAAACAGTTCAAGATACAGCATCATAACTCTTCTCCCTAATGGCCGATGATGAATGGGGCTGTTGAAGCAGCTAACAAGAACATCAAGAAGATTGTACAGAAGATGACGGTGACGTACAAAGACTGGCACGAGATGTTACCATTCGCTCTTCATGGGTACCGTACCTCAGCACAAATGTCGACAGGGGCAACACCCTACTCTCTGGTGTATGGCATGGAGGCGGTCCTACCCATCAAAGTCCAGATACCCTCTCTCTGGATTATGAAGGATGCGGGTTTAAACGAAGGCGACTGGATTCAAACCCGGCTTGATCAGCTGAATTTAATTGATGAAAAGAGGCTTACTGCTATTTATCATGGTCAGATGTATCAAAAGCGAATGATCAAGGCTTTTAACAAGAAAGTCAGGCGTCAAGAATATCAAGTCGGGGATCTGGTGATCAAACGCATCATTTTGCCACAAGGTGATCCCAGGGGAAAATGGACCCCCACATACGAAGGGCCATTTTTGGTTAAGAACATTTTCTCGGGAGGAGCTATGATTCTAACCACCATGGATGGTGACGACCTTCTTCACCCTGTCAATGTAGATATAGTGAAAAGATACTATGCATAATCAAAGACCCGCTAGGTTGACTGGCCTAGGCAAAAATAAGGGCTTCCCGGCAAACCAAAAGGGTTCGGGCAAAAGTAAGGGATGAAAATGAAAAAAAACTATACACCCGGCAAGTCGAAAACCTGAAAAGGCGGCTTGGGCAAAAAAGGGTATCCCAGTGGACTGAAAACCTAAAAGGGCAGTCCAGGAAAAACTTAGGGATCAAAGCGTAACACTATGTCTCATTGGATCATCTTGTAACTAGACTTCGGTATCGACTGTCAAGCTCGGATGGTGCCAATCAACCTGATCTACCTTCGACCAAGTAGCAAAGTGATGAGACTCTCGAAGATATAAAGGCAATAGCAGAGTTGGAACCCAGTGGGATTGTTTCACATAGCTGTTTTTCTTTCTTTTATACAAATTATATAATTTCTATTCTTCGGAGGCGTTCTCTTACTAGGACGTCAGCCTCTTTGTATAAAACGCCTATTACGGGCCAACTTCAAAAATCAATACAATTCGTTTCCACAAGAAATTCCAAATTGTTTTTCTTTTTCTGTTTTGTTTTGCAAGAATGTCCAATGATACATTTTTGATATATGCATTTGAAAATAATTGTTGCTTATAAATACTTACACAAGAAACAAAAGACAATTACTCGTAATTCTAGGAACAGGGGGCAAACAAGAAATGTCCAAATCTCACAGTTGTTCTACCCACCAGGTACAGGGATAGAACCAGCTTGAGAATATGACTAAAGATACATACACTCCTCACAGAGTAGGAAGTATCCAAAGACAATGATGTTAGCTCTCCCCAGCCGAGGTTCATAATCGCGAATGTGTCGGCAAAATTCTCCCCAAGTAGAGTTTATCTATGGCCAGTAAGAGAAATTTACCACATGCGGAGTTTATTTCTCCAAAATCAGCAGATCGTCCAACAGAGTATCTCTCTTCCTCGGAGAGTCATTCTCCCACAGGGTTATTCTCAAACAGAGTCTCTCCCGGCGGATTGTTCTCAAGCAGAACAGACGCAAGTCTCCAGTTAATCATCTTCAGTCATTATCCCCAGCAAGAACGAAGAACTCACCTCCTTATACTCTCCAACAGCAGCCCGGGATTTATTCTCCCCAGCGGAGAATATCACAAGAACATTGCATATCCATACATTGTGGCCTGTGCATATGCATCATACTGCACAATCTCATTTATTTTGAGAACATAATTAATCGATACATTTCATACATCATGACATTACATACGACTAACTCTTTACCTTTCAGGGAAAGATACAATCAAGTTATCACAAGTTTTCTCTGGTTCAGTCAAATCGATACTAAGATTTCTATTCCAGTTCAAGCTATGAAGCCCGGAAATCGACCGGATAATATCTTGATTTATCCAAAATACTATGAAGCCTGGAATCGACCAGATAGTGGTATGTCTTAAATACAAGCTATAAGGCCTGGAAATCGACCATAAAATAGCTTAACCCCTCAGCAAGTTATTGTGAAGTCTGGAAATCGACCAAATAGCAATATAAGATACCATGAAGCCTGAAATCGACTAGATAATGGTATAAGACACTATGAAGACTGGATCACGACCAGATAGCGGCAAAGGATAATGAAGCCTGGGACACAACCAGATAACAATATAAGGTACTGTGAAGCTTGGAATTCGACCAAATAGCAGTTCACTTGGCCAATTACTATGAAGCCCGGAAATCGACCGGATATTAGTATGCCTTAAATTCAAATTGAAGCCCGGATGCGACCGGATAACCACCTAATTCCTTCTAAAGCCTAGAGCACAGCCAGATAATAATTGATAAATTGCAAAGCCTGGAGGACAACTAGATAGCAAGTTTAATCTCATCTCCCTAGTAAGTCACTGTAAAACCTGGAGCACGACCAGATAGCAGTCAGTCTTATTTTCCTCGGCAAATCACTGTAAGGCCTGGAGCACGACCAGATAGCAGTTCATTTTCACCTCCTCGACTAAGAGATGATTCCCCAGTAGAGTAACAGACAACTGAAGTTCCTAAAACTCTATTTCTCTCAAGACAAAGAACAACATTCCCCAGCGTAGTCCTCCTTAACAACAGGTATACGGGCTCTCGCAAAGGAATCTCTTATGCAATCGACACTTTTTCTGATGGCATCTCTAAGCCCATCTTCCGTCATTGACTTCCAAATAGGCATCTATAAGTCCATTCCGGATATCACAAGACCAGTACCACTTCATGCGAGTGAAAATTTCTGGGCACTCTAGTGTTCAATCATCTTCCACCTTCAGATTACGAAAGGCAAACAAGCCAATCTACATCCTCAGGTTTAAGATGATTGAACATGGGCAGCCGTTGTACCCCAAAATTTTCCCTCCCATATTTCTCAATACATTTCAAGTGAGGTCTTCAAATTGCTCAAGGAAGTCTAAGGGTTGACCAAACCAACTCTCTCCTAAGGCAGTCTACCCCAAATTAGGGTTTCATTTTGCACCAAGATGCTTGAGTCCAAAGGGTCCCAAATTCTCACTATTGTCCTAATATGTTCTCAAGATCATACATGTCAAGTGTCAAGCCTTGCAGAGAAAATTTGCTAGGTCAATTGCTCAAGGGCCTGAAAATCGACTATGCTAGGGCAAAAGTCAACTATGGCCCACATACAGTCAAACTTTAAGATTTTTGGTCAAAATTCTCATTTTGAAGTATTATTCATCATTTGATCAAGGGTTGATCATGATTCCTCAAGGATTGCTCACAATTCATCAAAACCCAAAAGTTGCTAAATTAGGGTTTTGTAGGAAAAGTCAACTCAACTTTGACCAAGCACAACTTTCTCATACTTTATCAGAAATGACCCATTCAAAGCTCATTTTTAATAGGATGTGATTCCCTACAATTCATCTTCATATCCCAAGTTAAAAATATGTACTCACAAGAAGATATGAATTTGGACATTATAGGTCATTTTGGAAAGTCAACAAAAACACCTTTTATGTCAAAGCTTCATACATGAACATGGAAGACTAAATTGAGATGATACCAAAAGGGTTGCTTAGAGAACATCTTAATATTTCTAAAAAGTCCAAGAAAACCTCTCTAGGGTCAAAATTGAAAGAGTTATGCATTGCTAAATTTGACCCTTTTTGCAAAATTGCCAAAAGTCAAATGTGGCCAAAATTGCATTTTTTGTCAAATGGGCCCAACTTTTTATGCTTGCACTGAGTTTGTAATGTGACCCACGACCCATGAGCCCTTCCACTTGTCATTATTTTATTTTTGTCATTTATTTGGATTTTATTTCATTTAAATCAAATAAAATCAAAATAAAATAATGAAAATATCAAAAACTAATTAAATCTTGAGATTTTGTGCATGATTAGGTCTAATATACAGCTGGAAGTAAGATCAAGTCGTGCAAGACTCATATGGACACAAAAAGATTGCATTTTGCTTGATTTGGAAAGATTTTGTACAAGGATCAAATCATGATTCAATATTCATAATTGGAGAAGATTTGAAACAAATGGAAACCCTAATTCATTCTTGGATACATAAGGGACGAGTGCAGATCAAAAACAAGGGATTGGAGGTGTGCAAGAGAGAAAACATGTTTAAAAAATTCAAGGGAAAGTTGCAGACCGATTTCCATGTTTCAAATCACTTCAAGACATTCTAGTCACCCCAATCGTTTGCTGGACATCCCTGGATCAAGATTCAATCGCTAGCAAGCTTCCTCACGCCTTGAAACACGTTGTAAGGTTCATACAGTTTCCATATTTTCTTGAATTCGAATACTTTAATTCTGGCACATTCAGCATGTTTAATTGATATATTCATAATCCTTGAGTTGTTTGCAAGCTAATGGTTACATTTAATTGCGTTTTTACTAACTGAACATGAAAGTGCCATGGCTAGGGTTCATGCTTTGTTTTTAGGGGTTTTGCATACAGGAACAATTGGCCATTAATAATGGTACCATGATGCTCATGAGGTTACAACGAGTTGATTAGTACCATTGGTTGTCATTTATCATGCCTATATGAAATTTTGGAGAAGCACATGGTTGTACCTATACTCAGATGCCCGTAGGTAAAGACTTCTCAAGCTAACACGACGGTGGGAGGAAGAAGAAAGTAACGTGGCACTCCCTGACTTGCCAATTAAAATTTCATGCGTTTCAGAACATGGTCTTTTATTTTTATCATAGAGTGTTTATTTGTTATTAGTTATACAACTAACACAACTAACTCAGTTGGCTAGAGTGCAGCGTGAGAATGCCTAAGGGCCTGGGTTCGATACCCAGGTCCCAACATTGCTTCATATTATTTTTCTTGGCATAATCAGGTGTATTAGAGTCTCACGAGTCTACCATGCATCATCAGCATCCAACCATCCAAACCACCAAGGCTATCCCTTGAAGGTCCACCATACCCCCAGTCAAGTAAGCACATGGGATCTGGCAAAGTCAACAAAGGCCGAGAGTTATTGGGCCCAGAATTGCAATTAGCACCCCGCCTTCTTGCTAGGAAACCAGGCCCATCTTTCTTTCTTTTTATTTATTTTAATTCTTTTAATTTATTTAATTTGTTTTTTTAACAAAATCAATTTCTTTTTTTCATAAAAAATCATAAAATCGAGTTTCACAAAATTTAGAATTAGGTTTTTTTTATTTTATCAAATTTAATTTAATATTAGTTTTAATTTAATTTAGGGTAATTCTAACTTTTTATATAATTAAAATCAATTAGAAAATTAGGGTTAACTTTTGATTTAATTTCTTTTCCCAAAACAAAAAAATGCAAAAAATGTGTTAAATTAATTATTTTTCTAAATTTAAATTAATTAGTAATTAGGTTTTTTATTTATTCAATTAAACTTTGTTTTCTCAAATAACACAAAAAACGACAAAAAGATGATTTTTTTTCTTGTAAATTACAATTAGGTAGTTGGGGTTAAAACCCGAAATTTCTCGTTTTTGATTTATCGCGCGTGTTTATTATTTTTGCAATATTAATGCAACTACTCACGGTATGTAATAGCTTAATTAGGATTTTCTTTATTTATCGTCTTTTACGGGTTTTTTGGCTATGTAATTAATCCCTACCCCGAAGCCTTGTAATAGCGTAGGTTTTATTTCTCACATTTTAATTCTCGCAAATATTAATTGTTTATATGTATGTTAATAGGATTGTATGACAGGATTGCATGATAATTTAAAATGGTTAGAAAACCCTAATGTGCAAAGATAATAACTGAAATCAAATCACTCGCACATGCGCACTCTTAGGGTATACTCTCACTTCGGTTGCCTTCGGTAAACGGTCATTAAGTATAGGGTGTCTTAGTGGTTGCCCTATTGTCTAACAAAGATCAAAAGTCCCGTTCGAAAACGTCACCTCGGAAATGTTGCCTCGAATATGATCTTAAGGCTCTAGGGTTATTACTAAGACGTCCTAACATTGCTTTAGTGATCGTACGTCCCTTTCGAATTGACCCTTACAATTCCAACGACGGTGCTACCTATTTCTCAATAGTAGGATAACACTGTCTAAAGGAAATAAGAACATAAACGATTCTTTTTTCGAATAGGTAGATAATTGTTAGGTACTTGCTCAAAACAAAAAAAAATCTTTTACACAAACACTTTCAAAACAAAGTTTTTTTTCAAAAATAAATTCGTAACACTCTTGAGGATAAAAACAAGGGTTAAAAAGAAGTAAAACAAAACTTTTCAAAGCAAGAACACACAAGAAATTTAAAAATGAGCAAGTACCTAAGAGCCCATGGAAAACCATGGATAGAAAGGGCGCTAACACCTTCCCTTTCTATAATCCACCCCTCGTACTCAAAATCTCTGGAAAAAGGGAATTTTTTTGTGCTTTTTTCCTTTCCAGTTGGATAAAATAAAATTCGGTGGCGACTCTTGCTTACCGCGACATTTTGCGAATACAAAACGCAAACCAGCATTTTTCAAAACAGTCGGTTCTACCACCATATCACAAGACTCAACTAGAATGGTTCTATCAATTGAAGGGTTCCCACATCCACACATGGGAATATCTAGCCACTGCTTTTTATCATCAGTATCAATATAATGCCGATTTGGTACCAACCAGAGTCCAACTTCAAGGTATGACAATGGGTACCAATGAGGGGTTTAAGGAGTACGCATAAAAATGGAGGGATCTTGCTGGTAGGGTCCAACCACCACTAATTGACAAATAATTAATTAAAATGTTCATGGGTACATTGATTGGCCCATTTTTCAACCTATTGATTGGCAGTTCGTCGTCTGGCTTCACCGAGTTGATACTGACTGGTGAAAGGGTAGAAAGGGGCATTAAGAGCGGAAAAATGCCAATGACATCTGCTTCCACTTCCAACACTATAAATAAGCCTTTCATTGGAAAGAATGAAGAAAATGATGTGTATGGGGAAAGGGCCCATGCCAAGAAGGGACGTTGACCCTCTGTTAATGTTGTGTTAATATCCAACCATCCGTCTGCTCAAAGGCAATCATCCAACAATCAACGATCCGAAATTCCACGAAGACAATTCACAAAGATTAGCATGTCACTGTCCCAAGCCTTGCAACATCTATTGAAGTCCAATCTAGTGACAATGTATGATCCACCATCCAATTCGAACAATTCATCACCAAAATACAATCCTAATGCTAAGTGCGCATATCATTCAAACAATCCTGGGCATGAAACTGATCAGTGTTGGGCTCTGAAGAATAAGATTCAAGATCTGGTAGACAACAAAACAATTGAATTTGATCCACCTGCTATTCCCAATGTGATAACCGCACCAATGCCAAACCATCCCAAAAGTGTAAATGCAATTGATGATACCACTTTCGTTTCCTCCATTGAAGATTTAACAACTCCGTTAACTATTGTGAAGGTTAACTTGCTAAAATTTGGGGTATTCCCTGGATATTCTAAAGATTGTGCCTACTGTGATCAACAAGTAAGAGGGTGCAAGCGATTGAAGGAAGGTGTGCAACGCCTGGTAAATAGTCGCAAGATTCTGCTTGAAAAGATTCTTGCAATCAAGAGTTTGAGCAACAAAATTGAAGACATGTCCATAATAACAATTTCCAATAAGCCTTTTAGGATCCCCTCAAAGGGTTCTATAAGGATTTCAAATGAACCAACCATCGCTCCTTTAATAATCACTACCGCATGGCCCATCCCTTATTCCTCTGACAAAGCAGTTCCATGGAACTATGGTGCCGAGGTTTATTATCATGGGGTAAAGCAAGATTCTTGGATCGACAAAAATGAAGCTGATGTCACCAACATTGCCGGTTCTAGTAAAGTGACGAGAATAGGGAGGATCGTTTCCCCTAATATTTCACCACCCGTTACTACAATGATTCCCGCCCGCATAACCAATAACAAGTCCAGTACCAACACTAAAGATAAAGAGATTGAAGGTGATCCTTCTAGGATAGAGGCACCTACCAAAGAGGCTAATGTTGAGGATCCCTCCCCTCACGAGATGGAGGAAATTCTGAAAATAATAAAGAAGAGCAATTTCAAAATAGTGGAGCAGCTGGGGAAAACACCGTCTAAAATTTCCATGTTGTCATTATTACTCTGTTGGGACGTTCATGCCCAAGCTCTGATCAAGTTCTTAAAGAAGGCTCACGTGCCCCAGGAAACCACCGCTGACCATTTTGAGAACTGTGTGGCAAGTTTAATGGCTGATAATGGATTAGGATTCTCTGACGCTGATTTGACTCCTATGGGAAGAAACCACAACAAAGCCTTACATATCTCTGTTGAATGTAATGGAACCACCATAGCTCATGTCTTAGTTGATATTGGCTCATCGTTAAATGTGCTACCCAAGGGTGTTTTGGACCGGCTAGATTGTAAAGGACTGGTTTTAAAGCCAAGCGATGTTGTCGTGAGGGCTTTCGATGGGACTAAGAGATTGGTTCATGGAGAGGTGGATCTCCCAATTAAAGTTGGCTCACAAACTTTCAATTCTATCTTTTACATAATGGACATATGTCTCGCCTCTTATTCTTGTCTGCTTGGAAGCCCTTGGATCCATGGGGAAGGGGAAGTAACATCCACCCTTCATCAAAAACTAAAGTATCCAGTCAAAGGGAAGATCGTTACTGTTAGCGGAAAAGAAGAATTTATGGTGAGCCATCTTAATTCCTTCAAATATGTGGAAATGGATGGTTAATTCATATAGACTCCATGCCAGGCCTTTGAAATTGTTCCTCCTATGGTTGCCGCCACCAAAGCCTCCTCCAACATATCAAAAGCTGATGAAGTTGTACCAAGAATGATTTCGCTCTAGGATGCCCATGTCGTGCTCGAGAAGGGAGACTATACTATCTGGGCCAAGCTTCCCGACATCCCGTTTAAAATATAAAAATTCGGATTGGGTTTCACCATTCAAGCTTAAAAAGAAGTTAGGCGCGCTCGCGTGGGAAAGATACCTCTCCGCATCTGAAATCATGATGTGAATGCTGTAGAAGATTCGGATGATGGATGCCCTTTCGAAGAATGGATCTACCCTACGGTCAAAGGAAAGCTCACCAACTGGCATGAAAAGGATTTCACACCTATCTCCTTCATTGAGGAGTAATTACTGTTTACCATTTTCTGTCAATTCAAGAATTTCTGCCTGTAATCTTAATTTCCAAAACAATGACTTTTAAGCCATGTGCCTTTCCTGGGGCACTTTGGTCCATTTTGTTAAAGGGTTTTGTTCATGTTCATCTATCATATGATCATTTAATATAAACCATTGGACCTTTTGGCATTCAAATTTTCGCGTTCATTGTCTTTATTTCCCTTTATTGTATTTTTTTCTCAAATAGCCATGTATCTTACATGCACACACACACACACTTGCAGATCTTCATCCACTCCGGATCTCATTGCCCATGACTCTACTATTACAAGTTATGATTTCAGACATCCAGCTAACCAAGCCGAAGATGAAGGCGGGGAAGATTGTGAAATACCAGGAGAATTAGCCAGACTTCTAATGCAAGAAGAGAAACTTGTTCAACCTCACGAAAAGTCGGTTGAAGTTATCAACTTAGGTACGGAGACAGAAAAAAGAAAGGTCAAGATTGGTGCCAACCTAAAAAATGATATCAAGAGTTGATTGGTTCAGATGTTACATGATTGTCTTGAAGTGTTTGCTTGGTTTTATGTGTTGTACCCCAAAATTTTCCCTCTTATTTTACTCAATAGATACTCCTAGAGATCCTCAATTTGCTCAAGGATGCCCAAGAGTTGACCAGACAAACTCTCTCCTAAGGTAGTGTGTTTCAAATTAGGGTTTCCACTTTCATCAAGATGTGTGGATCACAAAGGCCCCAAATCCTTTCCAAGTTACTAATATGTTCCCAAGATTATCCATGTCAAATCTTATGCCTTGCACAAGAAGTTTGCTCAGTCAACTGCTCAGATGCTTGAGAATCGACTTTGTTAGGTCAAAAGTCAATGATGGCCCACATACAGTCAAACTTCAAGATTTTTGGTTAACATCAACATTTTGAAGTGAATTTCATCATTTGATCAAGGGTTGATCATGATTCTTCAAGGAATGCCCCAAATTCATCAAAACCCAAAAGTTGCTAAATTAGGGTTTCTTAGGAAAAGTCAACCAAACTTTGACCAAGCATAACTTCTTCATACTTTATCATAAATTTTCCATCCAAGGCTCATTTTGAATAGGATGAAATTCCCTACAATTCATATTCATCCCACAAGTTCAAAATATGCACTAATCAAAAGATATAAATTTCTACATTATAGGTCTTTTTGAAAAGTCAACAAAAATACCTTTTGGGTCAAAGCTTCTTACATGAACATGGAAGACCCAATTGAGATGAAACCAAAAGGGTGGTTTAAGGGACATCCTAAGCTTTCTAAAAAGTCAAAAAACACCTCTCTAGGGTTAAAAATGGAGGAGATATGTATTGTCAAAATTGACCAATTTTTGGAAATGTGCATAATGTCAACATTGATCAAAATGACTTTTTTCCAAATGGGCCCATGTTTTCTTGTTTGAAACTTGTTCCTAAGGTGACCCACGACCCATGAGCTTATCCACCTATTATTTTATTATTTATTTTGATTTTTTATCCATTTAAATCAAAATAAATCAATTTAAATAGTAGAATAATCAAATAAAATCAAAGATTTGATTTTATGAGCATATTATGAGTCCATGACCAGCTAGAAAATCAAAAAATTCGTGCAAGAGCTAATTGATTGGAAAAGATCTTAATTTGGTCTATTTTGGAAACAAATCATACAAGACAAAGAATGAAATCAAATATCCATAATTTGCAAAGATATGATTAGTTTTTATTGACCTAATTCATTCCAATATAAGGACATAACATTCTCAAGGCAAAAAGGAGGGTTTGTGGTCGTGAAAACAAGGGAAGAA
This sequence comes from Vicia faba, assembly GCA_948472305.1. Classification (NCBI taxonomy): domain Eukaryota; kingdom Viridiplantae; phylum Streptophyta; class Magnoliopsida; order Fabales; family Fabaceae; genus Vicia; species Vicia faba. The sequence goes on from OX451736.1 coordinate 612,886,944, forward strand.
ATTGCAAATTTTGGAAGAAAAAGTGCAGACCGTATTCTCTTCCATAGGCCGTTTCAAGTAATTCCAAAGCCAACAATTTGTTCCTGGACGTGTTCTGAAGCCATTCCAATCATCCTCAAGCCTTAAAACCTTCAGAAATCACGCCTCACAGTGCCATGATTTGCATCTTTTTTCAAGATTCGTTTTCAATGATTTATCCATCATAAACATGTTTTGATCATATATCCATGTTTGCTATCATATTTGAAATGTTTTGGATTGGTTTGATTGAAGTTTAAGTGCAGGAATGGCACGATGCCATTGTTAGGGTTTTGAGGTCCCAAATTGGGAATTCTATATAAAGGCAAAATTGGAAAAAATTAGGGGTACTATCATGCTCAGAAGATAATTTGCAGTTGATCCATGTCTTTGGTTTGAATTTATTCTGCTTGTGTTGCGTTTTTTGAATTTTACAGGTGTATGGCTACGAACAAAATCTGTCACTATAGCCTTTAGTGACGGAAACGACTGTAGGTAAAAGTGTGGCCAAAAACAACAGTTATTGGGAAGAAGATAATTAGGTGGCAGAATCCTATTGGGTGATTTGAATCACGTGCACGTTTGGGAAAGACCACTTTATTTCCTTTATATTTTATTTATGTTATTATATATACAACTAACCATCCCAACAAATTTTGTTTTCTTACTTTGTTTCTACAGATTCAATGCATCATCATCCAAAACGCCTACCATGCGCTACTACCATCTGGCCATTGTATGTATCAATAATTCAGATCCAACGCCTCAAACAATGAAGGACTATGGTACACTCTCAGGCTGGCACAACACAGGCCCATTCTTTTCTTTTCTATTTTAATTTTTTTAATTGTTTTACTAATTATTTTCCTTTATTAAAATAACACCAAAAAATCATTATTTTTTATTTAATCAAAAAATCATCAAAAAACATAAAAATCTTTTTTTTTCATAAAAATATTTTATTTCTTTAATTAATTAGTTTAATTTAATTTAGGGAAAATTTAATTCCTTTTTTATAATTTAAATTAATTAGAAATTAGGGTTTTAATTTGTACATAAACTAATTAATTTTTCTCAAAAAAAAACTAACCTAAATCTTTTTTCAATTAGATTTTTTAGGTTTCCTAAATTATTCTCGCATTTAATTCGCCGCGCGCATTTTTTAATTTCCTTTTATTATTATTGTAACTGTTTCGAGGTTGTAATAGTAATTAGGGTTTAAATTCCGCCTTTTTATTTTCAGTCCAAAATAATTATGTATCTGCAAAAGCCTTGTAATAGCTAGGACTTTAAACTTTCTTACTTTTAATTCCGCAAACTATAAACTGCTTAGATGTATGTTAATAGGATTGTATGGAAAGACAAACTGAAAATTAATACAGTAGAAAACCCTAAATGTGCAAAGATAAATTAACTGAAAAAACACACATGCACATGCTCACTCTTAGGGTTTGCCTCACTTGGTTGCCTCGGAAATAATGGTCGTGTCCCTCGAACGTAGGGATATCTTAGCAAAAGACCCTCAATCTAAAAGTCATCATAAAGATTATAGCCCCTTAACGTCCCTCGAGTTGCCTACGAGAAATGATCTTGTCCCTCGATGTTGCCTACGAATATATGATGACAGTCCCTTCGAAATGCTAAGGTATCCTTACATGTTGTCTTCAATGACCATAACGTCCCTTTCGAATATCCCTTGAAAAATCCAACGACGGTGCTACCTATTCCTTAATAATAGGATAGCGTTGTCTAAAAGGAAAACGAACAGACTTTTTTCGAGTAGGTAGATTAGTTCTTAAGTACTTGCTCAAAACAACAAATCTTTTACACCATACACTTTCAAACAAACTTTTCCAACTAAAGTTTTCAAAACACTTCATAACATTCTTAAGGACAGAAACAAGGGTTAAAACAAAGTAAAATAAAACATTTCAAAACAAGCACACACAAGCAATTTCAAAATGAGCAAGTACCTAAGAGCCTGTGGAAAACCACGAATAGAAAGGGTGCTAACACCTTCCCTTTCTATAATCTACCCCCGTACTCAGAAACATCTCGAAAAAGGTTTTTTCTGTTCTTTTTCCTTTTCCTTAATTGGATGAAATAAAAGTCGGTGGCGACTCTTGCTTACCGCGACATTTTGCAAACAAAAAATGCAAACCAGTATTAACAGTTGGTTCTGCCACCGTATCACAGAATTGGAGACTCTGCTGGGGGGACTAAATAAAGTGGGGTATACCTTAGGATCTAGGTCATTTCAAATTGCTTCCTTGTTTGTTTTCTTTATTCTTAAAGGGTTTTTGCTTGGGTTACTATAGATCCTACACCCGGATCTGGGGGAACTTATTAGGTAACCAACAATGGATCATGGAGACTGTACGGCATAAAACGGTATGGTTTAAGTGATAGCTGTGTTGGTGTGGAACTTTGGCTGGTACCGATATCCTTTGTAGGGAAACGAGGAGAATACGGGGCCGCCGCGTGGTGTCGTGAAGCACTAACAGACCTTAGAACCTTAGTTGAACAAACGTGTCCATTAGTAAGTAGTGAGATAGCTGGCCTCGGTGTAGAGCTGAGGATTGGTTGATACTCGATGCTACACTCATTGAGATCAGACATTCGGGATATTTCGGCCGCAAGAAAAGATTGCTTGAGCTGACACAATGCCCGATAAAGGATGGTCAGTGATATTGAGATCCCTTAGAACCCGGTTACTATTTATAGGACAAGCTGAACCAATCCAACTTCAAGAGGGTACTACCTTAAACTCAAGCAAGCCTTAAACCTAAGGACTTGGTGTGATTTGTTTGTGCTTGTTATACTTGTGATTTCTCAACATAATCATGACATCATGACATCATAAACATGGCATATCATACTAACCATTTCAAGGATCTCAAGGGTCTATGATGTAGGTCATGGCGAACCAGACGTCTAGCAAGGGGAAAGGGGATTTATTTTCCTCTAGCCAATGTTCTCAAAGGATCTTGAGTCAGGGGCTATAACCCACTCGATATGGTGAGCTTGACTCTTGAAGAAGGACTCTCAATGACACGAAGTTTCTTCAATCAAGCTGCAATCAAATTCTAACAGTTTCTTGTTTACCCCGCGAGATCCTTGAAAACATTGCATACATATCATACACATCATTATAGGTACCATTACAGGTTTCTCATCTTCTTCGATGTTTATTTCAGCAAAAATGTCTTCTGAACAAAGCATCAATGACCTTCAGGCACAAAATGCCCAGTTCCAGTAAATGTTCATAAATTTGGCAAAAGTGCAGGAGGATCTGAAAACCGTCATCCTGAAAGAGAAAAAGAAAAAGAAGAAGGTTGTCGGTATTATGAATATAGGCAAAAGGTTTAGAGGGTCGTTGAAGCAACAAGTCGATCTGACCTCTTCATCCAAGGAAGGGGAGAATCAAGAAGAAGAGACAGGGGAGAAGGACCTCAGTCCTGCAGTTTCTGACAACGATACCAAATACAATGATGAGCAGTATCCTCCCACTGAGGATAGATACAAGTAGTTGGAAGATCGCTTGAATGTTATGGAGGTCTAGAGGATACCTGGGTTGGATTTTGAAGATTTGGGATTGGTGTCGGGAGTGGTCATTCCGCAGAAGTTCAAGGCTCCAATTTTTGCAAAGTATGATGGGGTGTCCTGCCCAAAACTCCATCTCCGCTCTTATGTCAGAAAGATCCAGCCCCACACCACTGATAGAAATTTGTGGGTTCATTTCTTTCAAGATAGTCTGTCAGGGACTCAGCTTGAATGTTTCTATCAACTGGAGAGAGCCAATGTCCGAAATTGGGAAGATCTGGCTTCTGCTTTCTATAAGTAGTATCAATACAATGTCGACATTGCTCCTACTCGTACTCAACTCTAGAGTATGTCTATGGGGGCAAGTGAAGGCTTTAAAGACTATGCCCAAAAGTGGATAGAATTGGTTGGAAGAGTCCAACCCCGATTTTATGATAGGGAGTTGGTTGATACGTTTCTGGGGATGCTATCTGGTCCATTCTTTAATCATTTGATCGATAGCTCATCAACGGGTTTCACCGAGCTGATTCTGACTGGAGAAAGAGTAGAAGCTGGGATCCGGAGTGGTAAGATCCAGAAAGATACCTCTTCGAGTACAGAGAAGAAGTCATTTGGAAAGAGGGAATCCAATGTTATGCACGGCCAGAAGGGGCGTAGCAAGGCAGACTACCACAAATCTGTAGGGGCAGTGTTGATCTCTAATTCGGCACGGATGCAACAACCACAACACCGAAACAATCAGCCAAGGGTGGAAAGACCTCACAGGCAGTTCACCCAAATCAACATGCCATTTTCACAAGCATTGCAACATATGTTGAAGATGAATCTGATTATGGTGATAAACCCGCATCCAAACCCTAAGACTTCTTCTCCTAACTACAATCTGGATGCAAGGTGTGCTTATCATTCTGGCAGCCCGGGGCACGATACTAACGATTTTTGGGCGCTGAAATACAAGATTCAGAATATGATTGACGCCAAGGAGATTGAATTCGACCCTCCTGAGACTCCCAACATGATCACTGCTCCCTTGCCAAAACATGGCTAGGATTGAAAGCATTTTTGTTCATTTAAATTCTGAAGTTGTATTTTCTTTGCTTATTTGTCATGTCAAACTCTATTATTTCATTAATGCATTACACATGTCTGTCTTGAATTAATTTGTTTTCGTTATGCTTAAACTGCTTTATACTTCCTTTTCGTGATATTCAACTCTCGACTAAAAACTGTAAGCCTTTAGAGGGAGGATGACGAAAATGATACCACAATCTCTACAGTATGCTTTTGAACAGACCCTGCTGACGATGTACTGGCATTTTTTTCAAATCCTAAACACTGGAGATATAAGGAAGATAATCCCTAGTCAACCCCTTTGAGCCAAAGAAGCAGGAGTTTTTCTTTTACACAAATTAAAACCCTTAATCACAACCTGGGGCAGGGTAGTTTTCTCAGTTAATCTAGGTGCACAATGAATGGCATCAAAGACGTCCTTCCAAAACAAAAGACATTGATGGTTCCCTATAATCGTCAAGACAAGCAGTCATTATCTCTCGAAATAAAAGCCCATTAAGTCAAAACCTATGAAGGATACTTAAGAAAAAACTAGGGCATCCCGCTGACTGTAATCATAAAAGACGCAGTTCAGGCAAAGAAATGGATAGTAAAATCAAAAAGAAAGAGGTCCTACAAACCCTCAACAAAAAATGACTTCCTATTCAAAATAAACTATCAGTATCCGAACCGTCACTGGAATATCAGAGTAAAGACTCAAACAGGATCTAAATGCACAATTAACTGAGCATAGGATCGAAGAACGTCACGAAGAACGGGTTGGGGACAAATAAAATTTGAGCCTTTATCCTTTGTTTCTTGAATCGTGAACCAGGCCACATTACAACCCTTAAAAGTCCTAGCTAAAGCATGGGTTAGTTCGAAAGCATACTGTTACAAAAGGTATCCCGACTCTTGAAGGTCCGTTACAAATCCTGAGTTAATATCACATCTTTGCAAAATTCTATTTTACTATAAAAAACTGCATTTTCAAAACCTCAAGACAGACATAAGCTTTGCATTCTTAAAGTAACATTGTTTGCATATGACTATTTGTTCAACAGCAGAGAAATTCGCATGACGAATGTCTAGTGAACAAAAACCTTCTCAATAAAAAGGATCACCTCAAGTGGAAAAACACTTCCAACCAAGGGGGCACGGCATGATCATTGTCCATCATCTGGGGCAGTCAAGATTCAAGGAATCTCTCAAAGATGCCAAATAGCCAGGGGCAGATCTCCCTCTGAATCACTTGGGGCATTGGGCATGAATTCCAGCAACGACTTATGTACGATCAAATGAGCATCTTCTGGCAGTGTGGCAACACTTACTACTATGGATAGTGACAATCCTCTGTACCTGGTGAACATGGACATAGTCGGAAAATACTACGCATGAACAAAGACCCGCTAGGTTGACTGGCCTAGGCAAAAATAAGGGCATCCCGACGAACCAAAAGGGTTCGGGCAAAAATTAGGGATAAAAACAAAAAAAGATATGTACACCCGGCAAGTCGAAAACTTGAAAAGGTGGCTTGAGCAAAAAAGGGCATCCGGTGGACTGAAAACCCGAAAGGGTGATCCAGGCAAAAGTTAGGGATTTGAAGCGTACGACTATGTCCCGTCATTTGTTTATCAATAGAAGACGTATCATCCTGATCAGCATCCATAAAGCCTTTGTGGGTACTTTCTCCAGCAGGAACAGGGGCAGAAAAGTCCTGATGCAAAGTCATTGTCGCATCCTCAGCATGCGTCCCAGTAACATCTACACTCCCCACAGAGTAGAGGCAACCAAAGTTTTGATCTCTGCTTCCCCAAACAAGAGTTACTTTCCCCAGCCAAGCTCTTTCGGAGAGCCGACGTCTATGTTCCCCGATCGAATTTTGTAATCGCAAGTAGTTCATATAGTTTTCTCCCGAGCAGAGTTTATTTCTCTGAATGCGGAAGATCATCCCCAACAGAGTTATTCTCCCGCAGAGTTGTTCTCAAGCAAAGTCTCTCCTCGGCAGAATATCCGTAAACAAGGGGCAAATCCCCAACATAGTCATCTTCGGTTCACCATCTCCAGCGGAAGTAGAAGAACCACTTTTTCTACGACGGTCAGGAACTCAATTTCTGTTACTCTCCAACAGCAGTCATGGATTTATTTTCCCAAAATCGGACGTGCCACAATAGCATTTCATTGTTCATATATCATGACGTGCGCATACATATTACATACATCATAATCTCATTTGTTTTGATAACATCGTCATACAATGCATTTCATGCATCACATACAATTAATCATGTACCTTTTCAAGAAAGATGGTTATCATCAACAACTTCCAACAAGTTCAAGATTAGCTCCTGAAACTAAACAGAGTGATTATTTGCACGATCAAATGTAGCTTTACACGGGTTCGTCACGAAGCAATCTTACACGGGTTTCTCCTAAATGCAGCTTCACACAGGTTTATCCTGAAAAATCTTACACGGGTCCTTTCTCATACATTTCCGAATGAAGTTTTACACAGACTTAGTCTAAAGTAACCTTACCCAGGTTCCTCCTGAAATTTTACACAAACTTATCCCAAAGTAACCTTACCCCGGTTCCTTCTGAAGTTTTACACAAACTCATCCCAAAGTAATCTTACCCAGGTTCCTCCTAAAGTTTTACACGAACTTATCCCGAAGTAACCTTACCCAGGTTCCTCTTGAAGTTTTACACAAACTTATCCCAAAGTAACCTTACCCCGGTTCCTTCTGAAGTTTTACACGAACTTATCATAAAGTAACCTTACCCAGGTTCCTCTTGAAGTTTTACACAGACTTAGCCAAAGTAACCTTACCCAGGTTCCTGCCGAAGTTTTACACGGACTTATCCCGAAGTAACCCTACCCAGGTTCCTCCTAAAGCCCTACACAGACTCATCACGAGCAACCTTACCCAGGTTCCTTCTGAAGTTTCACTCAGACTTATCTTGAAGCAACCTTACCTAGGTTCCTTCTCGGTTCAGATGCAGTTTTACCCAAACTCCTCACAAAGAAATCTTACCCAAGTTCCTTCTCAGTTCAGATGCAGTTTTACCCAAACTCCTCACAAAGCAACCTTACCCAGGTTCCTTCTCGGTTCAGATGCAGTTTTACCCAAACTCCTCACGAAACAATCTTATCCAGGTTCCTTCCCACAGCCCTACTATCCAGGATTTCATATCGAAGTAACCCTACTATCCAGGTTCCTTCTCACAACCCTACTATCTGGGCTTTCATATCAAAGAAACCCTACGACCCAGGTTCCTTTTCATAACCTTACCATCCAGGTTTCTTTTCTCTTACCTCTAGACAATAGTCCACAACACTGTAAGACTTGGACCTGATCAAACACAATTGGTTTCGCATTTCCCCAGTAAGTCGCGATGTAGCCTGTACACTGACCAGATATGCAGTTCACCTCCAGAGTTAATTCCCTAGTAGAGTAACGGACCACTGAAGATCCTAAAATTCTACTTCTCCCAAGACAGATACCAACATTCCTCAGCAGATTCCTCCTCAACGACAGGAGCAGGGACTTTCATCAAAAGAATATATCAAGAAATCAACATCCTCTAGATGGCATATTCAAGCCCATCTCCAACGGTATTCCTTCACATCTTAGATGGAATCTTTAAGCCCATCTCCGACAATTCTCTAGAAACTTCCAAACGACATCTATAAGCCCATTCCCGATATCACAAATCAAGTATCACTTCATGCGAGTGTAAATTTCCGGGCACTCTAGTGTTCAATCATCTTCCACCTTCAGATCACGAAAGGCAGACGAGCCAATCTACATCCTCGGGTTTAAGAAGATTGAACAGGGGCAGCTGTTGTACCCCAAAATTTTCCCTCTCATTTTACTTAATACATACTCCTAGAGATCCTTAATTTGCTCAAGGATGCCCAAGAGTTGACCAGACAAACTCTCTCCTAAGGCAGTGTGTCTCAAATTAGGGTTTCCATTTTCATCAAGATGTGTGGATCACAAAGGCCCCAAATGCTTTCCAAGGTCCTAATATGTTCCCAAGATTCTCCATGTCAAATCTCATGCCTTTCACAAGAAGTTTTCTCAGTCAACTGCTCAGATGCTTGAGAATCGACTATGTTAGGTCAAAAGTCAACTATGGCCCACATACAGTCAAACCTCAAGATTTTTGGTCAACATCAACATTTTGAAGTGACTTTCATCATTTTATCAAGGGTTGATCATGATTCTTCAAGGAATGCCCCAAATTCATCAAAACCCAAAAGTTGCTAAATTAGAGTTTCTCAGGAAAAGTCAACCAAACTTTGACCAAGCATAACTTCTTCATACTTTATCAAAAAATTTCCATCCAAGGCTCATTTTGAAGAGGATACAATTCCCTAAAATTCATCTTCATCCCACAAGTTCAAAATATGCACTAATCAAAAGATATGCATTTCTACATTATAGGTCCTTTTGAAAAGTCAAGAAAAATACCTTTTGGGTCAAAGCTTCTTACATGAACATGGAAGACCCAATTGAGATGAAACTAAAAGGGTCGTTTAGGGGACATCCTAAGATTTCTAAAAAGTCCAAGAACACCTCTATGATACAGTGGGAGAGAACTGACTATTTTTTGGAATGCTGGTTTGCGTTTGTGTTTGCAAAATGTCGCGGTAAGCAAGAGTCGCCACTGTCTTTCATTTTATCCAACAAGGAAAGGAAAAAAGCACAGAAAAATTCCTTTTTTGAGATGTTTCTCGGGTATGGGGGTAGATTATAGAAAAGGAAGGTGTTAGCACCCTTTCTATCCGTGGTTATCCACGGGCTCTTAGGTACTTGCTCAAAGTGTTTTCAAAATTTGCTTTTCTTTGTGTTTGTGGGTTTGAAAGAAGTTTTTGTTTGAAAGGTGTAAGTGCGAAAAGTTTTGTTTTGTTTTGAGAGAGAAAGTACTTAAGAACCATCTACCTACTCGAAAAAGGAATCAATTTGTGCTAATGTCCTTTAGACAATGCTATCCCACTATTGATGAGTAGGTAGCATCGTCGTTGGAGTTTTAAGGGTCAATTCGATTAAGGGACGTATGGTCACTAAAGCAATGTTAGGACTCCTTAGCGGTAACCCTAATGTCTTAGATCATTTTTCTGAGGCAACCGTTTCGAGGAAACTATGATCTTTGGACAAGAGGGCGACCTCTAAAACTTCTTATACTCAATGACCACGTTCAAAGGCAACTAAGTGAGGTGTACCCTAAGAGTGCGCATGTGCGAGTGTGTTGTTTCGGTTAATTTTATCTTTGTACATGTCGATGGTGAGCTATGTTGATGTTAGGTTTAACATTTGATCTTGTCATGCATTCCCTATTATCAAACATCTAACAGTTTATAAGTTGCGGAAATTAAATCTAACTATTACAAGGCGTCGGGTATTTACATCGCCAAAAGCAACGCTTGAATTTAAAATGCGGAAAATAAATAAAGCGGTAAAAATAGTAAAGTCCTATTAAACTATTACATTCCAGGAAACAGATACAATATTGAATAAAAATGGATCGCGTGCGAGAAATTAAATTGGGCGAATTTTTTAGGGTTTTGACGCTTTGATTATTAAAGAAAGATTTTTTCGTTGTTTTTATTATTTTTTTAAGAAAAGTAATTAGATTTTTAAATTAAATGCAAAATTGATTGGTTATTAAATTAATTAATGAAAATAATTAAATGACATATTTTTGGGTTTTTGTTATTTTAGGAAAGAAATAAAATAATTAAGTTAGTAATAAAACTTATTTATTCTAATTAATTTTAAATTATTTACAAAATAAATGAAAGTTATCTAAAATTAACCTAATTAAATTAATTAATATTTATTGATAAAAAATAAAATTCTAAGTTTATTTGGACATAAAAATATTTTTGTGATTTTTGATAAAAATGAAAATTAATTAACTGTTAGTAAAAATAAAATAGAAAAAGGAAATAAAGGGTGAGAAATGGACCTGATTTTAGGGTGCAACAGTTGTTGGTGTCATGTGTAAGCTGTTTTGTTTTGGCCATTTGTGTTTTGGCTTTTGACCATTTGTGTTTTGGCTTCAACGTTCCTTAATGAACCTGCATGGTATCCTGTCTAAATCTGCAGTGTTGAATCTCATGAACACATTAAATAAATTACTATATATCATAAAATACAAATAAAGCCAATATATGAAGAAATTTAATGTTTAAGCCAATATGGCATGTATGAATGATTATTCCCTTTTGATCATGGAGATCAAATCAGTCTTACCCTTACTAGAGAAGTAGTGATATGAATGTTTTATGCCCTTTTAATCATGGAGATCAAGCCAGCCTTATCCTTACTGGAGAAGTAGTTAGAAGTTGGTTTGTAACCGAGATGGCTTGTTTGTAGTGAGATGTTGGTTTGTAATCGGGATGGCTTGTTTGTAGTGAGAGGGGGATTTGTAATAAGGATTTCAAGGTTTTAGGGTTCTTGAAAGAATTTGATATTCTGACAGCGTTGTGGCAAGGGTTTTTTTTTCTCTCTCTGTTGGTATGAAAAGAATGAGATTTATATAATGGAAATTAGAGCAAAGAAAATGGGCTTTGAATGTGCAATTGGGCCTCCAATGTTCACTTGAGTTCGTCACATTGCAGGCTAAATCGCAGGGGATTAAGTGCAATTTTTGAAGTTGAAATGTGAAAACAAAATGTAGCCAACATCAAGGACTAACTCCTGTCCGAAAATCGGCTTAATCGGATAAAAGGTGAATTAGTTGTGAATTTTTGAAGTTTCAGCTCAGACAAACTTATTTTGGGCTCCAGTGTCGACTCTGGCACGTTCTTCAATAAAAAACTGGTATTGATCGGAGCATAATTAGGTCTCGACTTTTGAAGCAAAGTTGTAGATATCTGAGTCATTGACCTTGTGTAAAAATATGAGCCCAATCCGATAAAAATTGACCGAGTTATGAATTTTCGAAGTTTCGACCCAGATAAAATAATATTCAGCATTCAGGATTTTTGGCGCGTCACGCGTACTCTGAGCAAAAAACGAGGCCTTTTGAATACTGTTCGAACTCGATACCTCCTGTGAAAATGTAGCCAACTCGATTTGTGAAATTTTTGCGCCAGAACCAGCTCGATACAATGAAAATCGACCAAGTTATGATTTTCCGAACATGACCCAAATAAATTTCTGACACAAATTTCCTGTACGGAAATACTTGATAAATCCGCATTTTTGAAGACCTTCTGATCGAAATTGGCTTCCAGCCATGAGAGATGAAAACGTAAGTGACGTCAAGACAGAATTTTGGCCACTGGAACGGGTTCAAAACGAGCCACTGTCTTCAAGTTATGAATTTTTTAGCGCGTAAAAACTACACTTTCAGCACACTTTTTCACCATATTTCTTCGAGAAAACTCACACAATCGGATTCCTTCTTTAAAGAATTGACTCTTGAGCCGAACCTGAATTTGAGAATACGTTATCAGAGATATCTTGGCGAAAGAACACCTGAATATGATGCGCCGGGTTAGATTTGTGAATCTTTCTTTAAATGTTTTGAGAAATATGGGAAGGCAAATTTTGGGGTACAACAACTGCCACTGTTCAATCTTCTTAAACCTGAGGATGTAGATTGGCTTTCGTGCCTTTCGTGATCCGAAGGTGGAAGATGATTGAACACTAGAGTACCCAGAAATTTGCACTCGCATGAAGTTGTACCAGCCTTGTGATGTCGGGAATGGGCTTACAGATGCCATTTGGAGACTGTTGATAGGTGGTCTGAACTTCGACTGGAAAACGAATCAGGGAGATATTATCGTCGATCTGAATGAACCAGAGGAGGTCTTGGATTAACTTTGACTGGACCGGCATCATAAAAATCTTTAGGAATCGATTTAACTGGGCCAGACAAGGTCTTGGAGTAACTTCAACTGGATCGGCATCAGAAAAATCTTTAGGAATCGACTTAACTGGACCAGAGAAGGTCTTGGGATAACTTTGACTGGATCGACATCAGAAAAATATTTAGGAATTGATTTAACTGGACCAGACAAGGTCTTGGAGTAACTTCAACTGGATCGGCATCAGAAAAATCTTTAGGAATCGACTTAACTGGACCAGAGAAGGTCTTGGGATAACTTTGACTGGATTGGCATCAGAAAAATCTTTAGGACTCGATTTAACTGGACCAGACAAGGTCTTGGAGTAACTTCAACTGAATCGGCATCAGAAAAATCTTTAGGAATCGACTTAACTGGACCAGAGAAGGTCTTGGGATAACTTTGACTGGATCGACATCAGAAAAATCTTTAGGAATCGATTTAACTGGACCAGACAAGGTCTTGGAGTAACTTCAACTGGATCAGCATCAGAAAAATCTTTAGGAATCGACTTAATTGGACCAGAGAAGGTCTCAGGATAACTTTGACTGGATCGACATCAGAAAAATCTTTAGGAATTGATTTAACTGGACCAGACGAGGTCTTGGAGTAACTTCAACTGGATCGACATCAGAAAAATATTTAGGAACCGACTTAACTGGACCAGAGAAGGTCTTGGGATAACTTTGACTGGATCGGCATCAGAAAAATCTTTAGGAATCGATTTAACTAGACCAGACAAGGTCTTGGAGTAACTTCAACTGGATCGGCATCAGAAAAATCTTTAGGAATCGACTTAACTGGACCAGAGAAGGTCCTGTGATAACTTTGACTGGATCAGCATCAGAAAAATCTTTAGGAATCGATTTAACTGGACCAGACAAGGTCTTGGAGTAACTTCAACCGGATCTGCATCAGAAAAATCTTTAGGAATCGACTTAACTGGACCAGAGAAGGTCTTGGGATAACTTTGACTGGATCGGCATCAGAAAAATCTTTAGGAATCGATTTAACTGGACCAGACAAGGTCTTGGATTAACTTTGATTGGATCGTCATCAGAAAAAATCTTTAGGAATCGATTTAACTGGACAAGTCAAGGTCTTTTGACTTAGCTGAGAATTTAACTGCATCTTTCCTGAAAGGTAAAGGTCTGTCATATGCAATGCATGATATGGATCAAGCAATGATGTTCTCAACATAAATGAGATTTTATGGTATGATGCGTATATGCATGTATCATGATGTATGGAAATGTAATGCTTTAGCTGGGAAAAATAAATCTCGGGTAGCTGCTGGAGAATAGAGTTGATTTCTTCGTTTCCGCTGGGGATGACGAACGAAAATGATTGGAGAATAAACCCGCAGGAGAAGATAACTCCGTTGGAGAATAAACTGATGAGGAGATTACTCTGTGGGAAAGAGATGCTCTGCTGAGGATTCCACTGATACACTCCGCTGGGGATGGATTACTGTTGCTGGTGATACTGAATCTGTTAAGGATTGATTTCCTGTTTGTGAAAGGAAAGAACTTCGCTGGCGATGATCTTTCAGTTGCGATTTGCTGGGGATAACCATGTTAGACTTTTATGGGGATAATCCTCTGAATTATACTGGGAATGATCCTTTGAACTTGGATGGGGAGATTTATTTTGTACTCCGCTGGGGATGATGCTTCAACTCTGTTGGGGGAGCTTTTTCAGACCGTACTGGGGAATATTGACTCCACTGGGGGTATCTTGTATTCTGCCGGGGAACATTCTTATACTTTGCTAGGGAATATTAAGACTACCGGGGAATATTAAGACTGCCAGGGATATCAAGCCTTTTTAGTGCTGATGGTAGATCAACTCTGCTTGGGGAGAGTATTGCTGATTCGTTCATAGTTGCAAGTCTCAGCTGGGGGAGCTACCGTTACTGTCTTACTCTGCGGGGAGTGAAAGTACTTTGGTCATATTCTTCAAATGAATTTACCTTGTACCTGGTGGACAAAGTAACTATACAATTCGGACAATTCTTATTGCCCCTGTTTCTGCGGGAGAAGGTACCTGTGGAGGCCCTGTGGATCGAGTATTATCCCCCCTTATGAGGTGCTTGGTATCTTTCGGTCAAAATGACAAGTCTTCTTCTGGAGGGCCAGTGACGAGATGACGAGACATAGTCGTATGCTTTGATCCCTAATTTTTGCCTGGACCGCCCTTTCGGGTTTTTAGTCCACCGGGATACCCTTTTTTTTCCAAGCCGCCTTTTCAGGTTTTCGACTTGCGGGTGTACAATTTTTCATTCTCATCCCTAATTTTTTCCCGAACCCTTTTGGTTCGCCGGGAAGCCCTTATTTTTGCCTAGGCCAGTCAACCTAGCGGGTCTTTGATTATGCTTAGTACTTTTTGACTATGTCCACGCTCTCAGGATGTAGGGAGGTGTCACTGTCGGTAGTGTTGTGTTGCCATACTACCAGAAGATCTTCGTTTGATCATGCAATATTCGTTGCTGGAATTCATGTCCAATCCCCCAATTGATTTAGATGGAGATTTGCCCCTGGCTATTTGGCATTTTTGAGAGATTCCTTGAATCTTGACTTAACTGCCCCAGATGATGGACAATGATCATGCCGTGCCCCTTGATTGGAAGTGCTTTTTCTACTTGAGGTGACCCTTTTTGCTGAGAAGGTTTTTGTTCACTGGATATTCGTCGTTCAAATTTCTCTGCTGTTTGAACAAATAGTCATATGCAAACAATGTTATTTTAAGAATGCAAAGCTTATGTCTGTCTTGAAGTTTTTGAAAATGCATTTTTCAGTAAAATAGGCAAATTTTGTAAAATGTGATGTCAACTCAGGATGTACAGCAAGCCCTACAGGAGTCAGGATACCTTTTGTAACAGTATGCTTTCGGACTAACCCATGCTTCAGCTAGGACTTTTTAAGGGTTATAACGTGGCCTGGTTCACGGTTTAAGAAACAAAGGATAAAGGCTCAAATTTTATTTGTACCCACCCGTTCTTCGTGATGTTCTTCGATCCTAAACTCAGCTAATCGTGCATTAGATCTTGTTTGAGTCTTTGCTCTGATATACCAGTGATGGTTCGGATACTGACAGTTTATTTTGAGCAGGCAGTCATTTTGTTGAGAGTTTGCAGGATCTCTTTCCTTTTGGTTTTTATTATCCCTGTCTTTTTCCTGAACTATTTATTTTGTAATCACAGTCAGTGGGATGCCCCAGTTTTGCTTAAGTCTCCTTCACAGGTTTTGACTTATTGAGCTTTTATTTTGATAAATAATGACTACCTGTCCTTACGATTATACGGAACCAACACCGTCTTTTGTTTTGGAAGGACTTCTTTGATGCCATTCATTGTGCACCTGGATCAACTGAGAAAACTACTTTGCCCCAGGTTATAATTAAGGGTTTTAATTTGTGAAAAGAAAAACCCCAACTTCTTTGGCTCAAAGGGGTTGACTAGGGATTATCTTCCTTATAACTCCACTGTTTAGGATTTGAAACAATGCATGTACCTCGTCAGCGGGGTCTGTTCAAAAGCATACTGTAGAGATTTCGATATCATTTTCATCACCCTCCCTCTAAAGGCTTAGAATTTTTTAATCGAGAGTTGATCATCACAAAAAATGAAAGCAATTTGAATATAGTGAAATACGAATGGATTGATTCAGAGCAGACATATGCAATGCATTGATAAAGTAATAAAGTTTGACATGAATAAATGTTCGAACAATCAAAAGAAAATTACAACTTGAAAATTCTAATGAATAAAAAGTCTTCTCGTCTCAGTACTTGTCACTTAAAATGGTGAACCTTGGGGGGATGGCAAAAGAATTCAATCTGACCGTCTTGTGTGAGTTCCAATGCTCCTCCATCAATCAAGTCATGAATTTTGTTGCTTCACGCCCAACAGATGTTAGTATCATGCCCCGGGCTGTTGGAGTGATATGCACACCTTGCATCAGGATTGTACCTTGGGGAGGCTATGTTGGGATTCTTAGGAGGGTCCCTTAACGTCACCAGATTCAATCTCAACAGGTGTTATAAAGCCTGAGACAGCGACATGATGAGCTTGGTAAATTGCCTCTTGGGCATATTTGGCTTACTCCGATCAACCCGTTGTTTATGGAAAGGTTGTTGTTAGACCCTTGAGGTAGTAGCAACTTGGAGAGGTATATTCTTCATTAAACCAAACCTTTGACTTCTCGGAAGTTGATTAATGACTTGGTCCCAGGCCTTGACTGTTTGCTTCATGTTGTTGTATCTGTCTTGATGAAGCTGGCTGATAATGGTTCTCAGCTCTTCTTGTTCCCGGGTTAGGCCTTGGATAAGAGCCATCTGCCCTAGCATCAGGGTTTTCATGGCACTGAACTCAGCTTGCAGTTATTCCAGTCGTTCGTCCTTATTGTCTTCATGACTTTTCTTGACCAAGTTCCCTACGAGGAGTGTTTTCAACTCTTCCTGCCCCTTGGATAGGTTTAGGAATACGTCCCTGAACTGAGATTCTCGAGTTTGAAGATCTTGGTTGTCTGGTTGGAAAGTCGTTGCTGAAATAAACAGCGATAACATGAGAGACCTGTACTGGGAGACCTCTTATGCAATTATATGTATGTATGCAATGTTTTCAAGGATCCCGCGGGGTAAACAAGAAACTTGTTAGAATTTGAATTTTGAAGCTTTGATTGGAGAAACTTCGTGTTGTTAAGAGTTCTTCTTCAAGAGTCAAGCTCACCATATCGAGTGGGTCATAGCCACTGAATCAAGTCATCGTGTTTTGATTTATAGACGACATTGGCTAGAGGAAAATAAATCCTCTTTGCCCCTTGCTTGACGTCTGATTTACCATAACCTGCATCACGGACCCTTGAGATCCTTGAAATGGTTAAGAAAATGTTAAGGCATGATGTTATGATGTGTATGCTATGCGTTTAAGCAAAAATGTGAGGTGATGTAAGTAAACCCTGCAATAAATCCAAATTATTGGATAAGGACTGTAAACAAAACCTGCAAGGAACTCATGTTGTCAGATAACAAGAATGTGCAAGTAGTTCAAGTTTGAAGGCACACAAGTCACACAAACAGCCTTAAGTTTAGGATGTCATGGAGTTTAGGTATTACTCTCTTTCTGTTTAGTTGGTTCAACCTGTCCTAGAAATAGTAACCGGGTTCTAGAGGATCTCAATATCACTGACTACCCTCGATCAGTCATAATTCCAGTTTAGCAACCTTTTCTTGCAGCCGGAATCATCGCGAGAGTTTAGTCTCAATGAGTGTAGCATACTGCTACTGTTCTATGGCCAAGTTGGTAAATTTAAAGGTTCTAAGGTCAGTTGGTGCTTAATGACCCCTTAGTAGACCCATATTCTCCTTGTTGTGCCACAAGGGATATCGATACAAACTAAAGTGCCAAACCAACGTAGCTACTGCTTCAACTGTATCGGTCTACGCTGTACAGTTCCCTCACAGTTTATTGCTACTTACCTAAAGGGTATCCCCATATCCGGGTTAGGATCTATAGTAACTTAGATACAACCCACAAAGATAAAGCATTCAAGTCAAGCAATTGAAAACATTATGAACTATTCCTAAGGTACACCCCACTTATAAAGCGTCCCCAGCAGAGTCGCCAGTTCTGTGATACGGTGGGAGAGAACTGACTGTTTTTTGGAATGCTGGTTTGCGTTTTGCGTTTGTGTTCGCAAAATTTCGCGACAAGCAAGATTCGCCACCGTCTTTTATTTTATCCAACAAGGAAAGGAAAAAAGCACAGAAAAATTCCTTTTTCGAGATGTTTCTCGGGTCCGGGGGGTAGATTATAGAAAACGAAGGTGTTAGCACCCTTTCTATCTGTGGTTATCCATGGGCTCTTAGTTACTTTCTCAAAGTGTTTTCAAAATTTGCTTTTCTTTGTGTTTGTGGGTTTGAAAGAAGTTTTTGTTTGAAAGGTGTAAGTGCAAAAAGTTTTGTTTTGTTTTGAGAGAGCAAGTACTTAAGAACCATCTACCTACTCGAAAGAGGAATCAATCTGTGCTAATGTCCTTTAGACAATGCTATCCCACTATTGATGAGTAGGTAGCATCGTCGTTGGAGTTTTAAGGGTCAATTCGATTAAGGGACGTGTGGTCACTAAAGCAATGTTAGGACGCCTTAGCGGTAACCCTAATGTCTTAGATCATTTTTCCGAGGCAACTGTTTCGAGGCAACTATGATCTTTGGACAAGAGGGCGACCTCTAAAACTTCCTATACTCAATGACCACGTTCGAAGGAAACCAAGTGAGGTGTACCCTAAGAGTGCGCATGTGCGAGTGTGTTGTTTCGGTTAATTTTATCTTTGTACATGTCGATGGTGAGCTATGTTGATTTTAGGTTTAACATTTGATCTTGTCATGCATTCCATATTATCAAACATCTAACAGTTTATAAGTTGCGGAAATTAAATTTGCAAAAATTAAATCTAACTATTACAAGGCGTCGGGTATTTACATCGCCAAAAGCAACCCTTGAATTTAAAATGCGGAAAATAAATAAAGCGGTAAAAATAGTAAAGTCCTATTAAACTATTACATTCCGGGAAACAGATACAATATTGAATAAAAATGGATCGCGTGTGAGAAATTAAATCGGGCGAATTTTTTAGGGTTTTGACCCTTTGATTATTAAAGAAAGATTTTTTCGTTGTTTTTATTATTTTTTTAAGAAAAGAAATTAGATTTTTAAATTAAATGCAAAATTGATTGGTTATTAAATTAATTAATAAAAATAATTAAATGAAATATTTTTTGGTTTTTGTTATTTTAGGAAAGAAATAAAATAATTAAGTTAGTAATAAAACCTATTTATTCTAATTAATTTTAAATTATTTACAAAATAAATGAAAGTTATCTAAAATTAACCTAATTAAATTAATTAATATTTATTGATTAAAAATAAAATTCCAAGTTTATTTGGACATAAAAATATTTTTGTGATTTTTGATAAAAAAGAAAATTAATTAACTGTTAGTAAAAATAAAATAGAAAAAAGAAATAAAGGGTGAGAAATGGACCTGATTTTAGGGTGCAACAGCTGTTGGTGTCATGTGTAAGCTGTTTTGTTTTGGCCATTTGTGTTTTGGCTTTTGGCCATTTGTGTTTTGGCCTCAACGTTCCTTAATGAACCTGCATGGGATCCTGTCTAAATCTGCAGTGTTGAATCTCATGAACACATTAAATAAATTACTATTTATCATAAAATACAAATAAAGCCAATATATGAAGAAATTTAATGTTTAAGCCAATATGGCATGTATGAATGATTATACCCTTTTGATTATGGAGATCAAATCAGCCTTACCCTTACTGGAGAAGTAGTGATATGAATGCTTTTATGCCCTTTTGATCATGGAGATCAAGCCAGCCTTACCCTTACTGGAGAAGTAGTGAGATGTTGGTTTGTAACCGAGATGGCTTGTTTGTAGTGAGATGTTGGTTTGTAATCGGGATGACTTTTTTGTAGTGAGAGGGGGATTTGTAATAAGGATTTCAAGGTTTTAGGGTTCTTAAAAGAATTTGATATTCTGACAGCGTTGTGGCAAGGGTTTTTTTTCTCTCTGTTGGTGTGAAAAGAATGAGATTTATATAATGGAAATTAGAGCAAAGAAAATGGGCTGAACCTGAATTTGAGAATACGTTATCAGAGATATCTTGGTGAAGAACACCTGAATATGACGCGCCGTATTGGACTTGTGAATCTTTCTTGAAATGTTTTGAGAAATATGGGAGGGCAAATTTTGGGGTACAACAACCTCTCTAGGGTTAAAAATGGAGGAGATATGTATTGTCAAAATTGACCAATTTTTAGAAATGTGCATGAAGTCAACATTGATCAAAATGACTTTTTTTTCCAAATGGCCCCATGTTTTCTTGTTTGAAACTTGTTCCTAAGATGGCCCACGACCCCTGAGCTTTTCCACCTATTATTTTATTATTTTTATTATTTATTTTGATTTTTTATCCATTTAAATAAAAATAAATCAATTTAAATAGTAGAATAATCAAATAAAATCAAAGATTTGATTTTATGAGCATATTATGAGTCCATGAACAGCTAGCAAATTAAAAAATTCGTTCAAGAGCTAATTGATTGGAAAAGATCTTAATTTTGTCTATTTTGGAAACAAATCATACAAGACAAAGAATGAAATCAAATTTCCATATTTTGCAATGATATGATTAGTTTTTATTGACCTTATTCATTCCAATATAAGGACATAATATTCTCAAGGAAAAAAGGAGGGTTTGGGGTCGTGAAAACAAGGGAAGAAATTGCAAATTTTGGATGAAAAAGTGCAGATTGTATTCTCTTCCATAGGCCGTTTCAAGTAATTCCAAAACCAACAATTTGTTCCTGGACGTGTTCTGAAGCCATTCCAATCATCCTCAAGCCTGAAAACCTTCAGAAATCACGCCTCACAGTGCCATGGTTTGCATCTTTTTTCAAGATTCATTTTCAATGATTTATCAATCATAAACATATTTTGATCATATATCCATGCTAGCTATCATATTTGCAATGTTTTGATTGGTTTGATTGAAGTTTAAGTGCGGGAATGGCACGATGCCATTGTTACGGTTTTGAGGTCCCAGCCAGTATCATGGATTTCAAAAGTAGCAAGCTTCGAAAAACTTTATCCATGGTGTTCGAACGTATGAACACTACAACTTGCATACACTTTGTTAAATCATTCACAAATAATAACAAAAACTATGAACATGCAATCATGAGTCTAATTTAAGATTTAGGGGACTGAATATTTTTACCACTGGAGGCGCCTGGATCTTCAGTCCTGGGCGTGAGATGGTCGGGGCATGAACGAGTGTACGCCTGTGTGAACTCCAAGAACACGATCGGAGTGTTAACCTGGACGAAAGGTGCCTGCAATGGAGTTTTGACAACTTTGTAATTTGATGCTATTTTCTAGACTTTCGTAGGGCAGACTGGTGTTTTTGTAAGGAAATATGTGTGTGTCTCTGTGTGGCAGTCTCTGTGTTTTTTTCGTGTGTTTTTTCTATGGGATCATGAGGTTTATATATACAAGGGAATTTAGGTCAATATTTGTGTATCAAATATTGGTCCATTATGATGAAGAGATTTGATTTGATTTCTTCATAAAGACTTGCTATATTTGATTCAATCACGTGCCAATCTATTTTCATGCGTTACTTCCAGCCTGATATAAGTTGTTTGGGCCTCCAACATGATGAAAATCGAAAGCTGACTTGTCCCTACAGATCCATTTCCCTTCGAGTTTGCTCTCTTCGAAGGCTCTAAGCTCCAATTCGAATTACTTCAGCTTCGATTGCATAGCCCCTTCGATTGAGCCTCCCTCTGCTTCGATTGCTTGATTCGAAAAGAATCGCCCTGGTTGAATCAGCTCTTGTGGAGTTGTGAACAAACAAGGCAAGAATTTGGCCTTTAATTCAAAAATTGAATCCACGATCAACGTTGAATTCTTGCCATATTTGTAAGGAAAACAATGCCATTTTTTCATGTTCAATGTACCTGGACATGTTTTTCGAGTGCCCTCTTGATGGCCTCTTTCGAATGTCCTGGAAGGAGTTCTTTGAATGTCCCTTGTCCAAATACCAATCGAAGGGTATTTATTGAAATGTCAATTGAAGAGTCCTTTTCTACACCAACCGAAAGTCCTTGTCCATGCCAATCGAAGGACACGGTTAACATGCATGTCGAAGCTTCTTTGACACAATGCTAAATCGAAGGATCCCTTGCCATGCCAATCGAAAGGCTTGGCCCAGGGTGCCAAATGAAAGGTCCTTCAGAATTCTAATCGAAGGCCTTGACACAATGCCAATCGAAAGATCTTGTCCATGCCAATCAAAGGACACGGTTAACATGTCTGTCGAAAGGCACTTTGTACGCTCTAATAAAAAACAACCTTATTTAAGATGCCCATTGAAGCTGCCTTGTTGGAAATTCCCATTGAAAGGCCCTATGCCAATCGAAGGACCTTTTGTAGATGTTAGTCGAAAGACCTTTTTGCAGATGCCAATCGAAGGATACTTAACCATCATTTGAAAATTTTCCTTTTCTTTAGGCAAAGGTTTGTAACCACCTATGCAAGAGGAAATCTTGGAAAAACATGAGAGGGAAAATTTTGGGGTACAACAGCTTCCCCTGTTCAATCTTCTTAAACCTGAGGATGTAGATTGGCGGGTATGCCTTTCGTGATCGGAAGGTGGAAGATGATTGAACACTAGAGTGCCCAGAAATTTTCACTCGTCTGAGATGATACTTGACTGTTCGTCTAAGATGATACTTGACTGTGTAGATAGTATTGGGAATGGGCTTATAGATGCCATTTGGAAAAGATGACGGAAGATCGTCGGAAATGGGCTTAAAGATGCCATCAGAATATGACGGAGAGTCGTCGGAGATGGGCTTAAAGATGCCATCAGAATATGGCGGAGAGTCGTCAGAGATGGGATTATAGATGCCATCCAGAACAATGATGATTTCATGAGATATCCTTTTGTGGGAATTCCTGCTCTTGCTGTTAGATAGGACTCTGTTGAGGAATGTTGGTCTCTATCTTGGAACATAGAGTTTTAGGAGCTTCAGTTGTCCGTTACTCTACTGGGGAGTCATCACTTGATTGAAGATACAGAAGTGAACTTTTATCTGGGCAGAATCCAGGCTTTATAGTGGCTTGCTAAGGATAATAAGGCTAACTGTTATCTGGTCCTACTCCAGGCTTCACAGCGACTTACTGGCGAGATGAGATTAAACTGTTATTTGGTCATGATCCAGGCTTCACAGCATCTTGAATTATTGATTGACTATTATCCGGTCAGTTTTTGGGTTTCATAGCTTCTTTAACTGGAATAGAAATCTTAGTATCAATTTGACTGGACCAGAGAAAGGTCTCGAGTTGTCTTCAACTAGGATAGAAATCTTAGTATCAATTTGACTGAACCAGTGGAAGGCCTTGAATTAACTTTGACTGGCATAGTAATCAAGAGAATCTTAGTATCGATTCAACTGACCCAGACGAAAGTCTTGGAACCTCTTCCACTGGAATGGTAATCAGAGAGATCTTAGTGTCGACCTGTCTGACCCAGGGAAAATCTTGGGTTAACTTTGACTAGCATAGTAATCAGGAGAATCTTAGTATCGATTCAACTAACCTAGACGAAAGTCTTGGAACCTCTTCCACTGGAATGGTAATCAGAGAGATCTTAGTGTCAACTTGTCTGACCCAGGGAAAATCTTGGATTAACTTTGAATGGCATAGTAATTAGGAGAATCTTAGTATCGATTCAACTGACCCAGAAGAAAGTCTTGGAACATCTTCCACTAGAATGGTAATCAGAGAGATCTTAGTGTCGACCTGTCTGACCTAGGGAAAATCTTGGGTTAACTTTGACTGGCATAGTAATCAGGAGAATCTTAGTATCGATTCAACTGACCCAAATGAAAGTCTTGGAACCTCTTCCACTGGAATGGTAATCAGAAAGATCTTAGTGTTGACCTGCCTGACCCATGGAAAATCTCGGGTTAACTTTAACTGGCATAATAATCAGGAGAATCTTAGTATCGATTCAACTGACCCAGGCTAAAGTCTTGGAACATCTTCAACTGGAATAGTAATCAGAGAGACCTTAGTGTCGATCTGTCTGACCCAGGGAAAACCTTGGGTTAACTTTGACTGGAATAGTAATTAGGAGAATCTTAGTATTGATTCAACTGACCCAGACGAAAGTCTTGGAACCTCTTCCACTAGAATGGTAATCAGAGAGATCTTAGTGTCGACCTGTCTGACCCAGGGAAAATCTTGGGTTAACTTTGAATGGCATAGTAATCAGGAGAATCTTAGTATCGATTCAACTGACCCAGGCGAAAGTCTTGGAACCTCTTCCACTGGAATGGTAATCAGAGAGATCTTAGTGTCGACCTGTCTGACCCAGGGAAAATCTTGGGTTAACTTTGACTGGCATAGTAATCAGGAGAATATTAGTATCGATTCAACTGACCCAGACGAAAGTCTTGGAACCTCTTCCACTGGAATGGTAATCAGAGAGATCTTAGTGTCGACCTGTCTGACCCAAGGGAAATCTTGGGTTAACTTTGATTGGCATAATAATCAGGAGAATCTTAGTATCGATTCAACTGACCCAGACGGAAGTCTTGGAACCTCTTCCACTGGAATGGTAATCAGAGAGATCTTAGTGTCGACCTGTCTGACCCAGGGAAAATCTTGTGAGGACATCTTTCTGAGGAAAATCCTGGAATAGCCCTTTATTAGACGTAGCTTGTTGATTTGATCATTTCCCTGAAAGGTAAAGAGTTAGTCGTATGCAATGTCATGATGTATGAAATGAATTGCGAAAATGTTCTTAAAATAAATGAGATTATGTTGTATGCAATATGTACGCGCATGCCATGATGTATGCATATGGGATGCTACTGCGGTATTTCTTGGTCGGAGAAAATAAATCCCGGACTATTGCTGAAGAGTATTTGGAAGATGAATTCTTCATTTCCACCGGGGATGGTGAATGGATATGACTATGCTGGGGATTTACTCCTTTCTGTTTGTGAATATTCTACCGGGGAGAGACTCTTCCTGAGAAAACTCTGCATGGGAATAACTCTGTTCGAGAGAGGAGATGTTTTGCTGGAAGATTTTGCCGATTCGTAGTAATAAACTCTATTGGGGGATGAACTTTCGTAGCTAGAGGAATAAACTATGTTGGGGATTGAGCTTCCGCATTCAGAGAAATAAAACTCTGCTCGGGAGGAGGTTCTGCGGTCAGGGAAATAAACTCTACTCGAGAGAAAGCTTTATAAACCATTTGTGATTATAAAACTCGGCTGGGGAATATAGATATCGGCCCTCTGAATGAACTTTGTTGGGGAAAGTAACTCCTGTTTAGGGAAGAAGAGATCAAAAATCTTGGTTGCCTTTACTCTGTGAGGAGTGCATATGTCACGGGGTCGCATGTAATGGTGACTTCGCCCCAAACCGTCTATATCCCTGTGCTATGCTGGAAGGAGTAACTGTCGGGGCTAAAATGGTTTTTTAGACTTTGCCCCGTTCCTTAAGTCATGAGCAACTATCCTTCTATTTCTTATGCAAATATTTGTGAATAGAAATCATATTCAAATGCATATGTCAAGAATTAGTCATTGGACGTTTTTGCAAAATAAACAGGAAAGAGAAAAAAGAAAAGAAAATAGTATTGTACTTCCAAAGGAACAATTTGTATTGATTTCTGAAGTTTTCCTATAACAGGCGTTGTGTACAAAGAGGCTGACGTTCTAGTAGGAGAACGTCGTCGTGAGAGTGAAGACTATATGAAGTAGTGTACAAAGATAAGGAAATAGATATGTGTAATAATCCCATTGAGTTTCAATTCTGATATTGCCGCTATGTCTTCGAGCATCTCATCACTTTGCTACTTGTCTGAAGATGACTGGATTGATCGGTGTTGTTTGAGCTTGATAGTTGATACTGAAGTTTGATTGCAAGGTGATCCAGTGGGACATAGTGATATGCTTAAAATCCATAACTTTTTCCTGGACCGCCCTTTTGGGTTTTCAGTCCACCAGGATACCCTTTTTTCCCAAGCCGCCTTTTCAGGTTTTCGACTTGCCAGGTGTACAGATATTTTATTTCCATCCCTAATTTTTTCCTGAACCCTTTTGGTTCGCCGGGATGCCCTTATTTTTTCCTAGGCCATTCAACCTAGTGGGTCTTTATTCATGCGTAGTATCTTTTCACTATGTCTGCATTAACAGGTTAAGGAAGGTCATCACCATCCATGGTGGTCAAAATCATGGCTCCTCCTAAAAATATGCTTTTGATCACAAATGGATCTTCGTATGTGGGAGTCCATTTTCTCCTGCGATCACCTTGCGGCAATATGATGCGCTTGATCACTAGATCTCCGACTTGATATACTTAGCATCTGACCTTTTTGTTGAAAGCCTTGATCATTTGTTTTTGATATATTTGACCATGACAGACAACAGTAAGCCTTTTCTTATCAATCAGATTCAGTTGATCAAGTTGAGTCTGGATCCAATCGTCTTTGTTCAAACCCACATCCTTCATGATTCTCAGAGAAGGGATCTGGACCTTAATAGGCAGGACTACCTTCATACCATATACTAGAGAGTAGGGTGTTTCCCTTGTTGACGTTCATGTGGAGGTGCGGTACCCATGAAGAGAAAAAGGTAACATCTCATGCCAGTCGTTGTATGTCACTGTCATCTTCTGTATGATTTTCTTAATGTTCTTGTTAGCAGACTCCACAGTGCCATTCATCTTCGGCCGGTAAGGGGAAGAATTATGATGCTGGATCTTGAATTGTTTACAGAGTTCAGTGATCATCATATTTTTCATATTCATACCGTTGTCAGTGATGATTATCTCTGGCACACTGTAACGACAAATCATGTTATGTTTGAAAACCGCGCCACAATGTTCTTGGTAACAATAGCAAAAGAGGCAGCTTCAACCCACTTCGTGAAATAATCAATGGCCACCAGGATGAAGTGGTGTCCATTGGAAGCGGTAGGTCTAATCTCTCTAATCATGTCAATGCCCCACATTGCAAAGGGCCAAGGAGCCGTCAAGATGTTCAAAGGAACCGGAGGTACATACACCTTATCGGCATAGATCTGACATTTGTGACAAGTTCGGGAATGCTTATAGCAATCCGCTTCCATAGTGGGCTAATAGTATCCTTCCCGTAGGATCTTTTTAGCCATGGTATGTCCACTAGAATGGGTTCCAAATGTACCTTCGTGTAAATCTTCCATCATCCTCTCTGCTTCGCTCTTGTCTATGCACCAAAGTAAAGTAGAGTCATGGATGTTGTTGTACCCCAAAATTTGCCCTCTCATTTTCTCAAGGAATCACTCTGCATCCTCAGGTCTGCTTCCATCCAATTCTAAGTTTTGAATTACCAATTTTTCCCAACAAAATCGCCTACAAGGGCAAAATTGTCATTTTCACACTAAAAAAATCAAACTTTAGCTTTTGAACCAAAACCAAGTTTCAAGAATCATATTTCAACAAGGCATGTTGAAATGTGAAATTTTGTTTCATCTAAAAAATTCAAAAGTCAAATCTACTTTGGAAAAGTCAATTTCTAAATACTTAGAACTTTCCTAAGTATGACACTTCAGAACTTCTGAGCCAGCCTCCAGGAAAGTGCAGTCAGAAGTTGTAAACATGGTTCAGAACATAGCCTTCAGTCAGAACATGGCTCTTCAGCATCTACGCAAGCTCAGTTGGAGTTTGCCAGGGTAATGAAAAGAAGGTTATAAAGCGTGATACAAAGCCTAAAAGCTCCTTTAGAATATGTTGGAGCCAGAAGATAAGGAGATCATGAGATTGGATGCTACGCTGAAGCAGAACTTCTAATCCAGAGTTTTCAAAGGTAAATCAAAGAAGGTTACTGGAAAGCATGGGGAATCCTTCAGAGTATACTGAGGCAACAAGATACAGAAGTCAGAAGTTGGATGTTTGTTCTAGGTTACGCTGGAATGGAACTTCTGATCCAGAATTAAGCAATGATGCAAAATCTCACATTACAGGATTTTTGATTTTGACAAATCTCATCATCATTTAATGCTCATTAATACTCACAACCACTTTTGAGTCTTTACCCAAAGGGTCTCTCTACGTGTGGCATAGAAATACCTTTGTACAGAAATATGTGAGGGTCCATGCGTTACTTTTTGCTTATGGGTTTACTTTTCCTTAATCCCTGCTTGCTAATCCAGTCTAGGCTAAAAAAAATGTCAACTATCACACCTTTTTTGAACTTGCTTTAAGAACAAGACAACATCTAGCGTATGATGTTGGCGCTACTTGACCTCTCCAAAACTACAAAAACCTTTGCCTATAAATAGAACCCCTTTGGCAACTGAAAAGATGTCAAAAAAATTTTGAAAAAAGAAAATCCTTAAATCTCTGCCAAAATTCCAAGAGTTCCAAGAAATGTAAACACAACATACAAAACCTGTTAACCTTTGATTCCTTGCATTCAAACTCCACTTGCTCTCAAATATTTCTTGACTAAAAAAAAATATCCACACAGTTTCTGATCCTTATATTAGAAACTGACTAAAACTTCTGTGTTCATACTATAATACACTCTCCATCCATCTACTCAAAGAAACCAGAACATCACTTACTTGTTGTTCCAGAAGTTGGAAACTTCCAACCTACTGAGTATGTGGAGAAGTTGTTCAGAATATCATCAGAGTTAAGGTTAACTCCAATTCCCAGAACTTCTTCCAGCTGCAAGGTAAGCTTATGTTGACTCTCATCACATTACTTAAGCGTTACCAGATTTGCATGCTCAAAAACACAATGTAGATATCATGTTTCTGATGTTGTATATATGCTGAGATTCCATGCATCTGCCTGCCTAAATAGGGAGTAAATCAGTTCAGAACTTCTTGAAGAAACTAGAACTCAGAATTAGGATTAGCAAATGCATACTTTCCTCTTATTTATAAATCTGATATTTCTTATTTCTGAAACACTATGACATCTGCTATAACTGTTCTATGCACATCTTCTGTTTTGTGGAGAAATAATCAAGTTGCGGATGTTCTGGCTAGCATAGAGAGAGAGAGAGAGAGAGAGAGAGAGAGAGAGAGAGACCAAGTTCTGCCAGTGGTACCAACATTTCTGGAGTCTGTTTTGTTTCCATTAATATCAGAACTTCTGAAAACTACTGTGTTCCCAGTGGTTTCAGAACTTCTGGCTTTATACATTTTCACTAACGGGTTTCTGTTTTGCAGCATGCCAGGGTCAGAACCTCTGACCTCATTTAATCAGCAATACGCTGATTCGTTTTTTCCTTTTCTCATTTTTTTTTTGCTATCACTTTCTATTCCATTAACCAGCAAACATCAAAAAAATTCTTTCACGCTTTATTTTATTTCTTAAAACAAAAGATCAAAAATATTTTCTTAAAACAAAACAAGTTCATTTCACATCTTCTTGTACATTCTTATACATTTCAATATGGTTGTAATAGTATCTTAGGACTTATTTTCTTTGCAATCCCCATTCATAAACTTGTACACCCCATCCCCTAAACATTGTAATAGCGTAGGACTTTACATTTTTATGCTTTTATTGCTTTCATATATTGTTAGTAATTAGGATGTGTATGGTTAGACATGAAAATAACAAAATAGACAACCCTAATCAAGACTAAATGCATGCAGTCAAACACACTTTACACACATGCACCCTTAGAATAATTCCACTCGTTGCCTTACAAAAATGGCCATGTTATGCATGTGGGATGTCTTAGCACAAACAAATCGAAAATACAAGATCATGGTCCCTCGATGATGCTATCAATGTTACCTTCTAAAAATGATCTTAGTCCCTAAATAAAAGTGCTAAGTCATCTCACAATTTTTCTATCATGGTCATACGATGACCCAAACGCCCGTCCGTTCACATCCAATGATGGGGCTTCTTACCAAATCAATGGTAAGATGGCAACATCTAAAGGAGAAGAAAAATCACATTTAAGACCTTTTGAGTAGGTAGGTTCGCTCTCAGTTACTCGCTTGCTCACAACAAAATATTCCGTACACCTACACTTTCACTTTGAAACATTTTCGAAACAAAAAATTTGTACACATTCTTATAGAGACGAGAACCGTTGCAAAGACATTTTCAAAATCACTTTCAAAACATTTTCCAATCTCGAAATATTTTCAAGAAGCTCAAACACCTTTGTATACATTCTTACAAACGAGAATCATTACAAAAGTTAGCCTAAACAATGGCGCCTTTTCAAAATACTTTCAAAAACCACACACCACAAGCACATTCAAACAAAAGCAAGTGATCTAGCGAGTAACTAAGAGCCCATGGAAAACCATGGATGAAAAGGGTGTTAATACCTTCCCTTTTCATAATCTACCCCATGAACTCAAAAACATCTCTAAAGGTCTTTCATGTGCTTTTTCACCTTTCCTTTTTGGATAAAATAAAAGTTGGTGGCGAATCTTTCTAAACCGCAACATTTGTGAACACAAACGCAAAACCTCAAGTCAGTTCTCCCACCATATCACAGAACTGGCGACTCTGCTGGGGAGTATTAAAAGTGGGGTTACCTTAAGGATAGATCACATTTATTTGCTTACAATGTTTGACTTGTGTGCTTTATGTTTTGGTTCTTTGTTTGGGTTTGAATCCTATACCCGGATTTGGGATACATTATAGGTAAGTAGCAATACATTGTGGAAACTGTGCGGGGTATACCGATATGGTCTAAGCAATAGCTATGTTAGTGCGACATATTTGTGGGTACCGGTAGCCTTTGAGTTAATCAAAGAGAATACGGGGCTGCTGAGTGATGTCATGAAGCAATAATGAACTTCTAGAACCTTTACTTGACCAACTTGGCCTTTAGGATGTAGTGAGATGACCGACTTTGGTGCAGTCCGAAGTTGGTAGATACTTGATGCTACACTCATTAAGGTTTGGTTTCTTGGGATATTTCGGCCGCCATTAAAGAGGCTTGAGCTGAAACAATGACCAAGGAAACAATCCAGTGATATTGAGCTCCTTAGAACCCGGTTACTATTAACTAGGACAGGTTTAAGCCAACCATCTTCAAGAAGGTACTTACCTATAAAACTCCATGAACATCACATATATCCACTAACCATTTCAAGGATTTCGAGATTCATCTTTGTTCTTGTTTTGTAGGATATGGATCCACTTCGCAGGAAAACTATTCAAGTCAACCTTGTAAGAATTCCTCCACAACTCAAGGAGCTAGCTTCAAGGATCCCTGAGAACTCTCCATTCAACGAGAGACATGGTCGTCTACTCAACTTGGTCACCTCCAACACATATAAGGATATGTTGAAGGTGATCTTTCAGTTCTTTGATCCTTTGCACCATTGCTTCACGTTTCCCGACTATCAACTTGTGCCTACTTTGGAAGAATTCTCCCAACTCTTGAGAATTCCCATTCTCAATCAACTACCTTTCAATAGTATGGAAAGATACCCAAAGCCATAAGAGATTGCTCAAGTTCTACACTTTCACTCATTTGATGTCACAACGCATTGGAAACTAGGAGTGATGTCAAAGGCTTCTTAGCAAAGTTCTTGTTTGAGAAAGCCCAAAGCTGTTGGAATTCCCTAGATCTTCAAGCCTTTGAGGAAATTGTGGCTCTCCTCATCTATGGGATGGTTTTGTTTACAAACCCTGACCAACTCATAGAGGTGAACGCCGTCAAAATCTTTATGTCACGTAACCCGGTGCCTACATTGCTAGGGGATATCCTACACTCTTTTCACACTCGTACAATGAGGAAAAGAGGTGTCCTTATGTGTTGCACTCCTCTCTTGGCAAGATGGTTTATTTCTCATCATCCCCAATCAGTCTTAAAGAATGAGCAAGGGTTAAGGTGGTCACAAAGGTTAATGACACTCAAACATTCAGACATTTATTGGTGCTCCCGATCCAAAGAGAATGTTATCATTATTGACCATTGTGGAGAATTATCTAATGTACCTCTACTTGGAATTAGGAGAGGTATCACCTACAATCCCTGCTTAGCTCTTCGACAGTTTGGTTACGCCTGAAGGGATGGTCCACACGAGATGCTGATTCAAGGTTTGGTATTCGACTACGACAACGACGATCAAGGTCTTTGCCAGAGATTTATCCGAGCTTGGGGGATGACAAACAAGGTGGATAACAAGACTTTGGGGCATAATAATTTCATCCCTCTTGAGCCCTACCTCAAATGGGTACGAACCCATGCTCAAAGTCTTATGATGCCTTACCCTTCTATTCTCCCGGTAATCGTTGAGCCTGTCAAGGAGGGAGATATTCCATACACTATCCTACATCCTGACATGCCCACATCTCTTGAAGACCTACAAAGGGATTAGATACAACTCAAAGGAGAGCGATATACTTTTGAAACCCAATTCTACGCAAGCGAGAAGAAGGTTTTGGAACTCACTAGGCTACTTCATGAGGAGCGGGCTCTAAATGTCTACATTAC
The DNA here is from genome assembly GCA_948472305.1 of Vicia faba. Classification (NCBI taxonomy): domain Eukaryota; kingdom Viridiplantae; phylum Streptophyta; class Magnoliopsida; order Fabales; family Fabaceae; genus Vicia; species Vicia faba. Next base: position 612,919,489 of record OX451736.1, read on the forward strand.
ACCAAAGAGTATGCGCCCTACTTTTTTATCTTAGAGTTTTGTATTATTTTGTCCAAGGGGCATTGATGTACTTAACTTTATCTTATTAATATAACGTGTGTTTCTTTTTGTCTAAAAAAAACTTGAATCTTCGAAATCCATGAAAACATTGCATATGCACATATCATTCATCATGACATAAGCAGGTCTTTTGCAACAAGTTCCTCATCTCTATGTTGTTTATTTTAGTAAGATGGATCTCGAACAAACAGTGAAAGATCTCCAGACTCAGAACACGCAGTTTCAACAGTTGCTCATGACCTTGGCTAAAGGGCAAGAAGAATTGAAAACTCTGTTAGCTGAAGAGAGGAAAAAGAAAACAAAGAAGGCCAATGGAGTCTTGAACATGGGGAAAAGATTTCATGAGCAGACGAGAAGGACTTTAAACTTTGCAACCACATCCGGAGAAAAAGACAATCAGGAAGGGAAAGGTAAGGAAACAGCAGTCCCGTCAGAATCAGAAGAAGAGGAGGAAGAAAAGGAAGACTACTCTGAGGAACAGTATCCTCCAGCTGATGACAAGTACAGACATCTTGAGGAGCGTTTGAGCGCGATGGTAGTACAAAAGGTGCCAGGCTTAGACTTTGAAGAATTGGGACTAGTGTTGGGGATTGTGATTCCTCTGAAGTTTAAAGCGCCTATATTTGCCAAATATGATGAAGTGTCATGCTCTAAGATGCATCTTCGTTCATATGTGAGAAAAATCCAACCCCACACCGCCAATAAAGACTTATGGGTGCACTTTTTCCAAGACATTCTGTCTGGAACATAACTCAACTAGTTTTACCAACTAGAAAGAGCCAACATCCACAATTGGGAAGATCTCGCCGCAGCTTTCTACAAGCAATATCAGTACAATGTCGATTTGGCGCCTACCCGTACTCAACTCTAGAGTATGGCCATGGCTTCCAATGATGGTTTCAAGGATTACGCCCAAAAATAGAGAGATTTGGCTGGAAGAGTTCAACCCGCTCTGTCTGAAAGGGAATTGGTGGACATGTTCTTCGGCACTTTGTTTGGTCCCTTTTTCAACCATCTGATCGGAAGTTCATCTGCAGGATTTACTGAGCTAATATTAACCGGAGAGAGGGTGGAAGCCGGTATAAAAAGTGGAAAGATTAAGAAGGATTCATCCTCTTCTACAATTGTAAGGAAACCTTTTATTGGGAAGAAAGAGGTAGCTTCTATATATCCGTAAAGAAACCAAGGGAGAGCCGAACGCCGACTAATGGTGGGGGATGTTGTGATTCCAAAGCCTACGCCTGATCAACAAAGAAATAATCAACCAAGGATGGAGAGGCTAGTCAGGAAATTCACCAGAATCGACATGACTCCGTCTCAAGTATTACCGCATCTTCTAAGATCCAACTTGGCAACCTTGAAAGAAGCTCCGAAAAATCCCAATACAACATCTCCTTATTATCACCCCAATGCCCGTTGCGCATATCACTCGGAAAGTCCTGGTCACGATACTAATAATTGTTGGGCCTTGAAGAATAAAATACAAGACCTCATTGAAGCAAAATAAATTGAGTTTGATGCGCTCGAGAAGCCAAACGTCATTTCTGCTCATATGCCCAGACATGGTCATAATACCAATGCTATTGAAGAAGATTTGTTTGTTGCCACAGTTGATAAACTCGTGACTCCCCTTCCAACCATTAAAATAAACTTGTTGAAAGCCGGTGTGTTCCCGGGTTGTAATGAAGTTTGCCATCTCTGCTTATCCTCACCAACTGATTGCCCTTTGTTGAAAGCAGGCATTCAATGCCTGATAGATAACAAAGAGATTTTGTTTGAAAGTGCTCCTGTTTCACCTATTCCTGTTGAAGATGTTTCAATCATTACCATTTTCGCCAATTCTTCCAGGGTCTCCACCAAAAGACCCGTTAGAATTACATCGGTTCCGAAAGCAACTCCTCTAATAATCACAATGCATGGGCCAGTCCCATATTAATTAGACAAAACCGTGCCATGGAATTACGGAGGGGACATTTAATACCATGGCATTAAACAAGAAGAAGATTCTGACATCAGCAATATTACTGGAACTAGTAAAATTACCCAAAGCGGTAGGATCTTTTCTCCATAAATTGCTCCCCCGAAAGCAGTTTCTGGACCCGTGATCATCCATGTGGCTGCTCCAAAGGTTACTTCTGTACCCATAATCATCTCTGCAAGTGCTCCTATTGACGAAGACGTTACAACCCCTGTTGCCATTCCTACCAACACTCCTACTGCTGAAACTCGAGGGAAAAGTATTTTGGTCGAACCTGTCTGGACGAAGGCCCAGCCATTGACTATCCCCGAGACATCTAAGAAAGAAATGGAGGAGATCCTAAAGATTATAAAGAAGAGCGACTATGATGTAGTTAAACAATTAGGCCAAACTCCCTCCAAGATCTCCATGTTGGCATTACTACTGTGTTCTAAGGCTCATGCGGAAGCCTTGGTGAAATTCCTAAAAATGGCCCACGTGCCTCGAGAGACGTTTGTTGAACAATTTCAAGACTGCGTGGCCATCTTGACAACGGATAATGACCTAGGCTTCTCAGATGCTGATCTGACACCGAGGGGAAGAAAACATAATGAGGCGTTGCACGTCTCAGTGGAGTGTAGAGGCACAACTCTGGCCCATGTCTTGGTGGATACTGGCTCATCCTTAAATGTATTACTGAAAAAAGCTCTCGACAGACTTAACTGTGAAGGACTGATGCTAAAGCCCAGCAACATAGTAGTAAGGGCATTTGATGGCTCAAAGAGAATGGTGCACGGGGAAGTGGATATCCCCATAAAAGTTGGGACTCAAACTTTTAATTCAACCTTTTATGTAATAGACATCCGCCCTTCGTACTCTTGCCTGCTAGGTCGACCGTGGATCCACAACGATGGCGTTGTCACCTCTATATTGCACCAAATGCTGAAGTATCCGGTTCAAGGAAAGATTATCACTGTCCATGGAGAGGAAGAATACATGATCATCCATCTCAATTCCTTTAAGTATGTGGAATTGGACGGCGAGTTCATTGAAACTCCTTTTCAACACTTCGAAAAGGTCCCCCAAGAGGTAGCAGTGACCAAAACTGTGTCCCAGATTCCCAAAGTTATAAGACCTCCGCTCCAAATGTCATCTCTGAAGGACACCAAAGAAATGGTAGAGGAAGGTGGATGCACCATCTGGGGGCAACTTCCGGATATCCCATATAAATCTGACAAGTTTGGCCTAGGTTTCACTTCAAGTGCTCAAAAGGTTGTACGTCGTTCCCGTGCTAGAGGGCCACCCTTGAAGATTAGCAACCGAGAGGTCAATGCGGTAGAAAATGGTAAAGATGATTGCAACCTGGAGGATTGGATTTTTCTGACTGTCAATAGAGGACTCAACAATTGGGAGGCTAGAGACTTCGTCCCAATAAATTTCATCCCACAATAATTTATCTTTACATTTTTTTGGATCTGTAATATTCAAAAACAATTCGCACTCTTAAAACCTTGTGTCTTGCCCGAGGAACAATGGTCCATTTGTAAGGGTTATTATTTCATCCTCATATGACATCAATGAATCATGGACGTTTTTCACATACAAACTTTTGTTCTCATTGTTTTTTCTTTTACATTTTATTTTACAGATAGTTATACCCTTACACACACCCACACTCACAAATGCAGGTATCCATCCATTCTGGATCCCATGGGTAACGATACTGCTATGGACTTTCATGACTCTAAGGATCTAATCTACCAAGCCGAAGATGAAGGTGAGGAAGGTTGTGAAGTACCAGGAGAACTTGTCAGACTACTACAACAAGAGGAAAGAACCATTCAGCCTCACGAGGAACTTGTGGATACGATCAACTTGGGTACCGAGGAGGATAAAAAAGAGGTCAAGGTGGGTGCCAACCTGGAACCCGATGTTAAGGAGCGTTTGATTCAGTTGCTACACGACTATGTTGAAGTCTTCGTTTGGTCATATGAAGACATGCCAGGACTTGATACAAACATCGTGGTACATCGTCTGCCTACAAGAGAAGATTGTCCTCCAGTAAAACAAAAGGTTCGCCGCATGAGACTTGATATGTCAGAAAAGATTAAAGCGGAGATCATGAAGCAATTCAATTTTGGATTCTTGGTTGTTACCTCCTACCCTCAATGGGTTACCAACATTGTTCTCGTACCTAAAAAATACGGCAAAGTATGAATGTGTGTGGACTACAGAGATTTGAATAGGGCGAGCCCTAAAGATGATTTTCCACTCCCCCACATTGATATCCTGGTTGACAATACAGCACAACATAAAGTGTTTTCCTTCATGGAAGGATTCTCAGGTTATAACCAAATCAAAATGGCACCTGAGGACATGGAGAAAACAACATTTGTCACACAGTGGGGCACATTCTGCTACAAGGTAATGCCATTCGGATTGAAGAATTCTGGGGAAACCTATCAACGCGCCATGGTAGCTTTATTTCACGACATGATACATCATGGAATAGAGGTCTACATAGACGATATGATAGCCATATCGCAAACAGAAGAAGAGCATCTTGATCACTTACAAAAGTTGTTTGAGAGACTGAAGAAGTACAAGTTGAGGTTGAATCCAAACAAGTGCACATTTGGAGTACGGTCTGGTAAACTCCTAGGCTTTGTCGTCAGTATCAAAGGTATTGAGGTCGATCCTGCCAAAGTTAAAGCAATATAAGTGATGCCTGCTCCTCGTACTGAGAAGGAAGTCAGAGGATTCTTGGGACGTTTGAACTATATTTTCAGATTCATTTCTCACCTAACAGTTACTTGTGAGCCAATCTTCAAACTATTGAAGAAGGATCAAGTAGTCAAATGGAATGATGAATGCCAAGTTTCTTTTGACAAAATCAAAGAATACTTACAAGAACCTCCTGTGTTGATGCCACCAGTAGAGGGAAGACCATTGATCATGTATCTGACTGTTTTAGAAAACTCGATGGGGTGTGTATTGGGGAAGCATGACGAGTCTGGCCGAAAAGAGCACGATATTTATTACCTGAGCAAAAAGTTTACCGACTGTGAAACCAGATATTCACTGCTCGAGAAAACTTGCTGCGCTCTGGCATGGGCTGCTCGCTGGCTAAGACAGTATATGCTGACTCATACTACCTTATTGATATCTAAAATGGATCCGATAAAATACATCTTCGAGAAGCCTGCTCTTTCTGGAAGAATAGATAGATGGCAGATGATCCTAACAGAGTACGACATATAGTATACTACCCAGAAAGCTATAAAGGGCAGTGTATTAGCTGATCACCTTGCTCACCAAGTTGTAGAAGACTATCAGTCCATGAAGTTTGAATTCCCGGATGAAGACATCATGATATTAGATAATTGTGAAGAATTCAGGCCGTATGATGGACCTGAACAAGGATCCCGATGGACCCTATTCTTTGATGGAGCCTCCAATGCACTCGGCAATGGTATCGGTGTTGTACTCATATCTCCAGAGGGGTGTCATACTCCCTTTACCACCAGACTTTGCTTCAATTGTACAAACAACATGGAAAAATACGAAGCGTGCATCTTCGGTCTCGAAGCTGCCATAGACTTGAGGATCAAATCATTATATGTATTCGGGGACTCAGCCTTGGTCATCAGTCAGATCAAAGGGGAATGGGACACCAAGCACCCAAACCTTATCCCTTACAAAGAACATGTTTTGACATTGCTACCACATTTTGAGAAGATTACCTTCCAGCATTTCCCGCGAGAAGAAAATCAGCTAGCAGACGCTCTAGCCACAATGTCATCTATGTTTAAACTTAATTGGGATAACGAGGCTCCCCAGATCACCATCGAACGAATGGATGAACCAGCACACTGTCACGAGATTAATACTGAAGAGGTGGTGGACCAGCCTTGGTTTCATGAAGTCAAGAGGTATCTCGAGGCTCAAGAATATCCAGAAGGAGCTTCAATCAATGATAAGAAGTTCTTAAGGAGATTCTCTGCTAAATTCTTCCTTAGTAATGGAATCCTGTACAAATGAAATCATGACTCCATTTTGCTTCGGTGCATGGATAAGGTTGAAGTTGAAAAGGTCATGGCTGAATTACATGAAGGTACTTTTGGCACCCACTTCAGTGGGCATACGATGGCGAAGAAAATCCTAAGAGCAGACTATTATTAGTCTACCATGGAAGTAGATTGCTATCAATACTCTCGAACCTACCATAAGTGTCAAATTTATGCTGACAAAGTGAATGTACCCCCGGTTCCTCTGAATGTCTTGACGGCTCCTTGGCCCTTTGCTATATGGGGAATTGATATGATTGGGGAAATCAAGCCGACAACCTCCAATGGACACCGCTTCATCCTAGTGGCCATTGACTATTTTACAAAGTGGTTTGAAGCAGCCTCCTTCACCTCCTTTACCAAAAATGTTTCTCGTTTCATCAGGAAAAATCTCATTTGCCGATACGGTATCCCGGAAAGGATCGTCACTGACAATGGTACAAATCTCAATAACACTATGATCACCGCATTGTGCGAGCAATTCAAGATTCAGCATCACAATTCTTCTCCCTATCGGCCAAAGATGAATGGTGATGTCGAAGCAGCAAATAAAAACATTAAAAAGATCATACAAAAGATGACAGTCACATACAAAGACTGGCATGAGATGTTACCATTCGCTCTCCATGGGTATCGTACCACAGCTCGTACATCAATCGGGGCAACACCCTTTTCTTTGGTTTACGGCATAGAGGTTGTCTTGCCTATTGAAGTTCAGATCCCCTCTCTGAGGATTATGAAAGATGCAGGATTGAACAAAGACGATTGGAACCAGACTCGACTTGATCAATTAAATCTGATTGACGAGAAGAGACTTACTGATGTTTGCCACGGCCAAACGTATCAAAAACAGATGATCAAGGCTTTCAACAAGAAAGTCAGACGCCAAGTTTATCAAGTTGGGGATCTAGTGATCAAACGTATCATCTTTCCACAAAGTGATCCCAGGGGCAAATGGACTCCTACCTATGAAGGAACATTTGTAATCAAAAACATCTTCTCTAGTGGGGCAATGATCTTGACCACCATGGATGGCGACGACCTGCCACACCCTGCGAATGCAGATATAGTCAAAAGATACTACGCATAAGAGACCCGCTAGGTTGACATACCTAGGCAAAACAAGGGCATCCCGGCGAACCAAAAGGTTCGGGCAAAAATTAGGGATAAAACAAAAATTTGTACAATCGGCAAGTTGAAAACCCAAAAGGGAAACTTGGGCAAAAAAAGGGTTTCCCGGTGGACTGAAAACCCAAAAGGGCGATCCAGGCAATATTTAGGGCATTAAAGCGTATGACTATGTCTGGTCGGATCACTTTATGGACAATCGTTGGCTTCTACTGACAAACTCAGAGGCTCTAATCAATTCAGTCATCTTCGGACAAGGCAAAAATGGACAAGATGCTCGGAGATACAAGGTCTATAGCAGAATGGAAACCCCATGGGATTTTATACACATAGCTATCTTTTCTTTGTATCAAAATTTTCCTTTTCTACGACAGCATTCTCTTACTAGAGTGTTTGTCCCTTTGTACAAAAAATACTTATTCAAAGTCAATACAAAGATATCACTTTGAAATTGCCAAAAAATATTTGTCTTTTGCTTTACACTTGTGTTTTGTTTGTAAAAACGTCCAGTGATTCATTGTTGAACATATGCACTTGAACATAATACATGTTTTTTACAAATATACAAAATGAGAAAGGCAATTATTGATGGATTAAAAGGATAAGAACATATCTCTAGACCATTCCATATTCCCCAGAGTTTTCAATACTCCCCAACGGAACAAAACTCCCAGCTACTCCCAGCGGAACAAAGCTTCCAATTTTTCAATCCCCAGTAGGAATCATCCATTTTCTCCAGGTTCCCCAAGCAGATTTTTTTCAAGAAGTACATAGAATTCCCCTTACAAACAGAATTTACTTCTCTCAACAAAAGTTCATCAGTACTTCAACTTCACAACATGAAGACTCATATATTCTCAGCAGCACCCAGGGATTTATTTTCCTCAATCTGACAGCAATACAGTAAATCAGCTCACACACGCATACATTGCATCCATTTATCATAAACATTGATAAAACAAATACATTACACCATGCATTTCATACAACATGACTTTGCATTTTAGCTAACATTTTACCCTTTTCAGGATAAGGTTAACAACTACCATTTCAACTTCTGATACAGTTCAGATACGCACCAGACACAGATGCCATTTTGATACTCATTCAGACTCTACTCCTGATACAGTTCAGATACGCACCAGATACGGATGCCATTCTGATACTCATTCAGATTCAACCTCTTGATACAGTTCAGATACGCACCAGATACGGATGCCATTCTGATACTCATTCGATGACACCTCCTGATACAGTACAGATACGCACCAGACACTGATGCCAATTTGATACTCATTCAGAATCAACCTTTTGATACAGTTCAGATACGCTCCAGACACGTATGCCATTCTAATACTCATTCAAACTCAACTTTTGATACAGTTCAGATACGCACCAGATGCGGATGCCATTCTGATACTCATTCAAAGACCTCTTGATACATTTCAGATACGCACCAGACAAGGATGCCATTCTGATACTCATTCAAAGACCTCCTGATACAGTACAGATACACACCAGACACGGATGCCATTCTGATACTCATTCAGAATCAACCTTTTGATACAGTTCAGTTACTCTCCAGACACGGATGCCATTCTGATATTCATTCAAACTCAACTTTTGATACAGTTCAGATACGCACCAGATGCGGATGTCATTCTGATACTCATTTGAAGACTTCTTGATACAGTTCAGATACGCACCAGACAATGATGCCATTCTGATACTCATTCAAAGACCTCCTGATACAGTTTAGAAACGCTCCAGACACGGATGCCATTCTGATACTCATTCAAAACTCAACTTTTGATACAGTTCAGATACGCACCAGATGCGGATGCCATTCTGATACTCATTCGAAGACCTCTTGATATAGTTCAGATACGCACCAGACAAGGATGCCATTTTGATACTCATTCAAAACTCAACTTTTGATACAATACAGATACGCTCCAGACACGGACGCCATTCTGATGTTCAACTTACAAATTACATCTCAACAAGCATTCTTGGATGGCATCTACAAGCCCATCTCCAACAAGATTCTATCACCTCTCCAAATTTTATCTTTAAGCCCATTCCTCCTATCATCGCATCACCGAGTGCAAATTTCTGGGCACTCTAGTGTCCAATCATCTTCCACCTTCGAGTCAAGAATGGCAAAACTCACCAATCTAACTCTTCAAGTTTCAGAAGATTGAACAGGGGCAGCTGTTGTACCCCAAAATTTGCCCTCTCATTTTCTCAAGGAATCACCCTGGATCCTCAGGTATGCTTCCATCAAATTCAAAGTTTTGAATTACCAATTTTTCCCAGCAAAATCGCCTGCAAGGGCAAAATGGTCATTTTCTCACTAAAAATCAAACTTTAGCTTTTGAACCAAAACCAAGTTTCAAGAATCATATTTCAACAAGGCATGTTGAAATGTGAAATTTTGTTTCATCTGAAAAATTCAAAATTCAAATCTACTTTGGAAAAGTCAATTTCTAAATACTTAGAACTTTCTTAAGTATGACACTTTAGAACTTCTGAGCCAGCCTCCAGGCAAGTGCAGTCAGAAGTTGTGAACATGGTTCAGAACATAGCCTTCAGTCAGAACATGGCTCTTCAGCATCTACGCAAGCTCAGTCAGAGTTTGCCAATGTAATGCAAAGAAAGTTATAAAGCGTGATACAAAGCCTGAAAGCTCTTTCAGAACATGCTGGAGCCAGAAGATAATGAGATCAGAAGATTGGATGCTACGCTGAAGCAGAACTTCTAATCCAGAGTTTTCAAAGGTAAATTAAAGAAGGTTACTGGAAAGCCTGGGGAATCCTTCAGAGCATGCTGAGGCAACAATATACAGAAGTCATAAGTTGGATGTTTGTTCTAGGTTACGCTAGAATGGAACTTCTGATCCAGAATTAAGCAATGATGCAAAATATCACATTACAGGATTTCTGATTTTGACAAATTTCATCATCATTTAATGCTCATTAATGCTCACAACCACTTTTGAGTCTTTACCCAAAGGGTCTCTCCACGTGTGGCATAGAAATACCTTTGTACAGAAATATGTGAGGGTCCATGCGTTACTTTTTGCTTATGGGTTTACTTTTCCTTAATCCCTGCTTGCTAACCCAGTCTAGGCTAAAAAAAAACTGTCAACTATCACACCTTTTTTGAACTTGCTTCAAGAACAAGACAGCATCTAGCATATGATGTTGGCGCTACTTGACCTCTCCAAAACTACAAAAACCTTTTCCTATAAATAGAACCCCTTTGGCCACTGAAAAGAGGTCAAAAAAATTTTGAAAAAAAAAGCCTTGAATCTCTGCCAAAATTCCAAGAGTTCCAAGAACTGTAAACACAACATACAAAACATGTTAACCTTTGATTCCTTGCATTCAAACTCCACTTGCTCTCAAATATTTCTTGACTAAAAAAAAACATCCACACAGTTTCTGATCCTTATATTAGAAACTGCCTAAAACTTCTGTGTTCATACTATAATACACTCTCCATCCATCTACTCAAAGAAACTAGAACATCATTTACTTGTTGTTCCAGAAGTTGGAAACTTCCAACCTACTGAGTACGTGGAGAAGCTGTTCAGAATATCATCAGAGTTGAGGTTAACTCCAGTTCATAGAACTTCTTCCAGCTGCAAGGTAAGATTATGTTGACTCTCATCACATTACTTAAGTGTTACCAGATTTAGATGCTCAAAAACACAATGTAGATATCAGGTTTTTGATGTTGTATATATGCTGAGATTCCATGTATCTTCCTGCCTAAATAGGGAGTAAATCAGTTCAGAACTTCTTGAAGAAACTAGAACTCAAAATTAGGATTATAAAATGCATACTTGCCTCTGATTTATAATTATGATATTTCTTATTTCTGAAACACTATGACACCTTATATAACTGTTCTATGCACATCTTCTGTTTTGTGGAGAAATAATCAAGTTGCAGATGTTCTGGCTAGCATAGAGAGAGAGACCAAGTTCTGCCAGTGGTACCAGCATTTTTGGAGTCTCTTTTGTTGCCAATAATATCAGAACTTCTGAAAACTATTGTGTTCCCAGTGGGTTCAGAACTTCTGGCTTTATACATTTTCACTAACAGGTTTCTGTTTTGCAGCGTACCAGGGTCAGGACCTCTGACCTCATTTAATCAGCAATACGCTGATTCGTTTTTTCCTTTTCTCATTATTTTTTTTGCTATCACTTTCTATTCCATTAACCAGCAAACATCAAAAACATTTTTTTTCACACTTTATTTTATTTCTTAAAACAAAAGATCAAAAATATTTTCTTAAAACAAAACAAGTTCATTTCACATCTTCTTGTACATTCTTATACATTTCAATATGGTTGTAATAGTAACTTAAGACTTATTTTCTTTGCAATCCCCATTCATAAACTTGTACACCCCATCCCCTAAACATTGTAATAGCGTAGGACTTTACATTTTTGCACTTTTATTGCTTTCATATTTGTTAGTAATTAGGATGTGTATGGTAAGACATGAAAACAACAAAATAGACAGCCATAATCAAGACTAAATGCATGCAATCAAACACACTTTACACATATGCACCCTTAGGGTAATTCCACTCGTTGCCTTACAAAAATGGCCATGTTATGCATGTGGGATATTGTTGTACCCCAAAATTTTCCCTCTCATTTCTCAAGGAATCACTCTGGATCCTCAGTTTTGCTTCTATCCAATTCCAAGCCTTGAGCATCAACTTTTCAAGAAAATCACTCACAAGGGCAAAATGGTCATTTGCACACTGAAAGGTCAAACTTTGACTTTTGGATCAAAACCAAGTTTCAAGAATCTTATTTCATCAAGACATGTTGGAATGTGAGATTTGTTTCATCAAGAAATTTAAAAGTCAAATTTACCATGGAAAAGCCAAATTCTAAATACTTAGAACTTTTCTAAATTTGATACATCAGAACTTCTGAGCCAGCCTCCATGCAAGTGCAGTCAGAGGTTGCAAACATGGTTCAGAACATAGCCTTCAGTCAGAACATGGCTCTTCAGCCTCTACAAAATCTCAGTCAGAGTTTGCCAGTGTAATTCAAAGAAGGTTAAGGAACGCGCTGCAAGCTTTCCAGAAGGTCTGAAAGCTCCTTCAGAACATGTTGGAGCCATAAGATAAGAGGATCATAAGATTAGATGCTACGCAAGCTCAAAACTTCTGATCCAGAACTAAGCCATGGTGTAGTTTCATGTTGCAGGATTTTTGGTTGTGATAAGTCTCATCATCATTTAATGCTCATTTAATGCTCACAACCACCTGTTGAGACTTTATCCAAAGGATTTTCACCATGTGTACCTCTACTATATTGGGATAACAACTTTGATACTAAGCCCATGCTTTGCCTTTTGCTTTTCCATAATTCCTGTTGACAACCACCATGCTTGCTGCAAAAACAAGGCAGCGCTTCAGCATATGAAGACTATATGCAACGCTTTGGTCAGAACTTGACCAAATCCCAAAACCTTGGTTATACAAACTGCTGCAGACCTATGACCAACAGCTAGTTCAGCCTACGCCTGCATCCCATGATTGCACCAAACTAGCATACAAAAACTGTGATGAAAAAGCAAAGGAACAAGATGCTAAAACAGGTTCAAATCCCATTTGTTTTTCCCCCAAAAATCACAACAAATTCATCTATAAATACTTGGCTCAATCACACGTTTAAGGGGGTTGGTTTTTGGCTGGAGGCTGGCTTTTTAAGAGAGAGATTGGCCAAAACAGAGAAAAGGAAGTTGTGAAACCTACATAAAAAAATCCAGATTTCTCATACACAAAAACAGACCTTTGTTCTTCCCTTTGAACCAAAGAACGCAACCACTCGTCTGTTTCTCTTGCTGACTCAGAACATCCAAAGGCAGCCACTCAAAGCTCTAAGCACGCTCCAGGTAAGTCTTTCTGACTTTACTTGTTTTTCATTCTGAACTTCATTAATATGTAAATATCATAGTATTAATGTTGTATACATCATTGCATGAATAGAAAAACTATGGATCAGAACTTCTAGAATAATGCTAGGCTCAGACTTGGGATTAGAACTTCTATGAACTGTTGTGTTGTTTTTCCTCTGACTTGCTGTTTGCTAAAAATGAATAAGTTGTTGACGTGCTAATTAAATATGAGAAAAGAGTTGAAATGTAATATAGAACTTTTGATTTTCACATGCTGATAACACACAGAACTTTTATGATTTTTCTCACTATTAACACACACTGAACTTCTGATTCTTATATGCTGATAACGCACTGGACTGCTAATGTTCGCTCACTGGCTCAGCATAATATAGAATTTCTGATGTTCACTCACAGTCTTAGCACAACACAGAACTTCTGAGTTCTCCCTACATGTCAAATACACTGAACTGCTGATGTTTACTCACTATTTTAGCCTAACACAGAACTTCTGACTTTTGGTTCACTGGCTGAACACCACCCAGAACCTCTGTGTTTTCCCTCTAATGTTTTGCAGGACTTCAGAGTGTATCAATCTAGAACCTTTGTTCCCTTTCCCTCTGATGTTTTTTGCAGGACCTCAGAGTGTACGAATCCAGAACTTCTGATCCCACTGACGTTTCCTACTGAGTCACGCGTCTGGCTTCAGAACTTCTGATCCTTGTTTCTTTGTTTGCAGCAACACGCTGTTTCTATCTTTCATTTATTTTCCTTTTCATCATTTTTAATATTAACATAAAAAACATAAAAACATTTTCCTGTTACTAATTAATTTTTTTTTCCGTTAAGACAAAAACATTTTCTAAACAAGTCCATTTTCTTGCTTATATTGTACATTTAAATATGGTTGTAATAGTAACTTAGGACTTATTTTACTTGCAATACCCATTCATGAATTTGTACCCCCATCCCCTAAATATTGTAATAGTGTAGGACTTTACATTTCTGCAATTTATCGCTTTCAAATGTAAATGCTAGTAATTAGGCGTGTATGGCAAGATAAAACCAACAAGTAGACCACCAAAAATCAAAGACAAAATGCATGCAAATCAAACACATTTTGCACACATGCACCCTTAGGGTAATCTCACTTGTTGCCTATCGGAAAAATAGTCATGTTCCTCGAACATGGGCGTTTTAGCAAAGACCCTCGATAAAAGATCGTAGTCCCTCGATGTTGCCTTCGGTAAACGATCTAGTCCCTAAACGACATTGCTAAAACGTCCCATATGTTGCCTTCTATGATTATACAAACGTCCCATACCCATCCCTTCACATCCAACGATGAGGCTTCTTACCAAATCAATGATAAGATAGCCACATCTAAAGGGGGAGGAAAAGCATATCTAAGACCTTTTGAGTAGGTAGGTTCACTCTCAGTTACTCGTTTTCTCACAACAAAAACATTTTATACACCCACACTCTCATCTTTGAACTATTTTCTAAACAAACACTTTGTACGCATTCTTATAGAGACGAGAACCATTACAAAGACATTTTCAAAATACTTTCAAAACACCCACCACAAGCACATTCAAACAAAAGTGAGTGATCTAGCAAGTAACTAAGAGCCCATGGAAAACCATGGATGAAAAGGGTGCTAACACCTTCCCTTTTCATAATCTACCCCCCGAACTCAAAAAACATCTCTAAAGGTCTTTCCTGTGCTTTTTCACCTTTCCTTTTTGGATAAAAGAAAAGTCGGTGGCGACTCTTGCTAAACCGTAACATTTGCGAACACAAACGTAAAACCTCAAGTCAGTTCTCCCATCGCATCACAGATGTCTTAGCACAAACAAATTGAAAATACAAGATCATGGTCCCTCGATGACGCTATCAATGTTGCCTTCTAAAAATGATCTTAGTCCCTAAAGAAAAGTGCTAAGTCATCTCACAATTTTGCTATCATGGTCATACGATGACCCAAACACCTGTCCCTTCACATCCAATGATGGGGCTTCTTACCAAATCAATGGTAAGATGGAAACATCTAAAGGAGAAGGAAAATCACATTTAAGACCTTCTGAGTAGGTAGGTTCGCTCTCAGTTACTCGCTTTCTCACAACAAAATATTTCGTACACCTACACTTTCACTTTGAAACATTTTCGAAACAAACACTTTGTACACGTTCTTATAGAGACGAGAACCGTTGCAAAGATGTTTTCAAAATCACTTTCAAAACATTTTCCAATCTCGAAATGTTTTCAAAAAGCTCAAACACCTTTGTATACATTCTTACGAACAAGAATCATTACAAAAGTTAGCCTAAACAATGGCGCCTTTTCAAAATACTTTCAAAAACCACACACCACAAGCACATTCAAACAAAAGCAAGTGATCTAGCGAGTAACTAAGAGCCCATGGAAAACCATGGATGAAAAGGGTGTTAATACCTTCCCTTTTCATAATCTACCCCCCGAACTCAAAAACATCTCTAAAGGTCTTTCCTGTGCTTTTTCACCTTTCCTTTTTGGATAAAAGAAAAGTTGGTGGCGACTCTTGCTAAACTGCAACATTTGCAAACACAAATGCAAAACCTAAAGTCAGTTCTCCCACCGTATCACAGATGCGCTTGTAGAGGATTCCGTTACTGAGGAAGAATTTTATGGCGAACCTTCTCAGAAACTTCGTATCATTGACAGATGCCCCCTCGGGATATTCTTGAACCTCGAGATACCTTTTCACTTCATGAAACCAAGGTTTGTCTGCTACTCCTTTGGTGTCGATCTCGTAGCAGTATGCTGGTTCATCCAACCTCTCGATGGTAATTCGGGGAGCCTCGTTGTCTCGTTTGACCTTGAACATAGATGACGTGGTAGCTAGCGCGTCCGCTAACTGATTCTCTTCTCGTGGAAAATGTTCAAAGGTGACCTCTTTAAAGTGTGGAAGCAATTTCAGCACGTGTTCTTTGTAAGGGATAAGATTCGGTTGTTTCGTATCCCACTCGCCTTTGATTTGACTTATTACCAATGCTGAATCTCCGAAAATGTGCAAGTAATTGATCCTCAGGTCAATAGCATCTTTGAGACCCATGATGTATGCTTCATACTCTGCCATATTGTTGGTACAGTTGAAACATAATCTGGCGGTGAAAGGAGTATGACAGCCTTCAGGAGATATAATTACAACACCAATGCCATTGCCGAGTGCGTTCGAGGCTTTGTCAAAAACTATAATCCATCGAGATCCTTCTTCAGGTCCTTCATCCAGTCCAGGTTATTCATAGTCAGTCACTAGCATAATATTCTCGTCCGGGAACTCAAAATTCATGAACTGGTAGTCATCCACAACCTGATGAGCCAAATGATCAGCTAGTACACTTCCCTTGATTGCTTTATGGGTCGTGTATTGGATATCATATTCGGTCAAGATCATTTTCCATCTTGCTATTCTTCCAGAGAGGGCGGGCTTCTCGAAGATGTACTTGATCGGATCCATCTTAGATATCAGCAAAGTAGTGTGGGTCAACATATAATGTCTCAGTCGGCAAGCAGCCCATGCCAAAGCGCATCAAGTTTTCTCGAGCAGTGAGTATCTTATTTCACAGTTGGTAAACTTTTTGCTAAGGTAGTATATTGCATGCTCTTTTCGACCAGACTCGTCATGCTTCCCCAGCACACACCCCATTGAATTATCTAACATTGTTAAGTACATTATCAAAGGTCTTCCTTCAATCGGAGGCATCAGAATTGGTGGTTCTTGAAGGTGTTCCTTAATTCTTTCGAAGGCAGTCTGGAATTCGTCATTCCATTTTACCACTTGATCTTTCTTCAGGAGCTTGAAGATTGGCTCACAAGTAGCAGTTAAATGGGAAATGAACCTGGAAATGTAATTTAGTCGTCCCAAAAAGCCTCTGACCTCCTTCTCAGTGTGAGGAGCCGGCATCTCTTGTATAGCCTTTACTTTTGCAGGGTCTATCTGAATGCCCTTGTCACTGACAATGAAACCTAGTAGTTTACCAGACCTTACCCCGAAGGTGCACTTGTTTGGATTCAACCTCAACTTGTACGTCTTCAACCTATCAAACAACTTTTGTAAATGATCAACGTGCTCTTCCTCAGTTTGAGACCTGGCTATCATGTCATCCACATATACCTCTATCTCATGGTGAATCATGTCATGAAAAAAGGCGACCATGGCTCGCTGATAGGTTGCCCCGACATTCTTTAATCCAAACAGCATCACTTTGTAGCAGAAAGTGCCCCATTATGTGACGAAGGTTGTCTTCTCCATATCTTCGGGTGCCATCTTGATCTGATTGTAACCAGAGAAACCATCCATGAAGGAAAAGATTGTGTGTTGCACGATGTTGTCAACCAGAACATCAATGTGGGGGAGCAAAAAGTCATCATTGGGGCTTGCCCTGTCTAGATCTATGTAGTCCACACACATCAGTGCCTTGCCGTCTTTTTTAGGCACCGGAACTACATTGGCAACCCATTGGGGATAAGAGGTGACGGGTAAGAAACTAGCGTTGAACTGTTTCATAACCTCCGCTTTGATCTTCTCCGACATTTTAGGGCGCATGCGATGGACCTTCTGCTTTACCGAAGGGCAATCTTCTTTAATTGGCAGACGATGATCCACGATATTCGTGTCTAGTCCTGGAATGTCTTCATATGACCAGGCAAAGATCTCGACATAATCATGCAACATTTGTATCAACCGCTGTTTAAAATTAAGCCACATATTTACACTGATCTTGACTTCTTTTCGGTCGTCCTCTGTGCCCAAGTTTATTGTCTCAACTGGCTCTTCATGAGGCTGTATAGCCCTCTCTTCCTGCTATAACATCCTAGCAAGTTCTCCAGGTACCTCACAATCTTCCTCACCTTCGTCCTCAGCTTGGTTGATCGGATTTTCAAAGTCATAACTGGCAATAGAAGAACTATTATCAATGGGATCCAGAGTGGACATGGATCTACAGTTTGATACATGAATGTGTGTAAGAGCGTAGATGTATAGACAAAGTAAAAGTAGAAAAGAAAAATAGAGAGCGCAAAATTTGTATGCATAAACGTCCAATGCTTTATTAATGCCATATGATAATAGAACATGATAACCCTCACAAATAAACCGATGTGCCCTGGGTAAGACACACTGCCATAAAGTTATATTGTTTATTACATATCCAAAAAACAAGAAAGACAATTACTTCTGAACAAAAGTAATCGGTACAAAATCCTTTTCTGTCCAGTTATTGGGTCCACCGTTGGTAGTAGGGAAGATCCAGCTGTCCATGTCATTGTCACTGTCTCCGTATTCTAAAGCGTTGACCCCATGATTGCTAATGCGTAGGGGAGGTTTTCCAGCACGAGCACGTCGAACATCCCTTTGATCCCCTAAAGAGAAACCCAAACCAAATTTATCAGACTTGTATGGAATATCAGGGAGTTGACCCCAAATGGTAGACCCGCCTTCTTCGATAACTGTTTTTTCATCCTTGAGAGAAGCCATCTTTAAGGGAGGTCTGGTGATCTTCGGCATATTGGTAACAGTTTCAGTTGCATCCAGAGTTTGAGGTACCTCTTCGAAATTCTGGTACAGAGTCTCGATGAACTCACCATCCATTTCCACATATCTGAAGGAATTCAGGTGACTGACCATGTATTCTTCTTTGCCGTGTATAGTGACAATTCTCCCTTTGACCAGGTATTTCATCATCTGATGCAGAGTGGAGGTAACATCTCCAGCCCCATGTATCCAAGGGCATCCCAACAAACAAGAATAAGATGGTCTGATATCCATCACATAGAAGGTAGAGTCGAAAGTCTGAGAACCAACCTTGATAGGGACGTTCACCTCCCCGTGCACCATTCTCTTTGAACCGTCAAAAGCCCTCACTACAATATTGCTGGGCTTTAAGGTCAAACCTTCATAGTATAGTCTATCTAGAGCGTTCTTAGGAAGCACATTTAATGATGAGCCAGTATCTACTAGGACATGGGCCAAAGTAGTGCCCTTGCACTTGACAGAGACATGCAACGCATCATTGTGCTTCCTCCCTCTAGGAGTCAAATCAGCATCAGAAAAGCATAAACTGTTATCAACCGTCAAACTAGCCACACAATCTTTGAATTGGTCACCAGAGGTTTCCTGGGGAACATGGGCAGTTTTCAGGAACTTCACCAAAGCCTTTGCATGAACTTAGGAGCACAACAACAAGGCTAGCATGGAGATTTTTGAAGGGATCTGCCTCAGCTGTTCGACCATGTTGTAGTCGCTTTTCTTGATAATTTTCAAAATTTATTCTATTTCTTTCTTGGAAGCCTCTAGGATAGATATCGAATGCGCCTTCGTCTGGACAGGCTCAACCAATACGTCTTTGCTCTGAGTCTCGGTCGACTCAGTGATAGGGGTGTTAGTAGGGGTAATCACAGGGATTGTAGTAGTAGTATCAGCGGGAATGAAAGTAGGAATGATCACAGGACCAGTAACAACTTTCGGAGGAGATATCTCAGGGGAGAATACTCTTCCACTTATGGTTATTTTGCTGGTTCCCATAATGTTGCCAATGTCAGGGTCAGCCTTCTCAGAAACCTGGTCTTCATCATCCAGCCAATCTTGTTGACACTGTAGTAGTAGACGTCACCCCCATAGTTCCAAGGAATAGTTTTATCTGAGGAGTATGGGATTGGCCATGGCATAGTAATTATCAGTGAAGTAACCTTCGGAACAGATGTAATCCTGACAGGTATTTTGGTGGAGACCCTGGACGGATCGGCGAAAATGGTTATTATTGAAACATCTTTGCAAGAAATGGTTGGGACGGGATTCTTCTCAAACAAAATCTCTCTATCATCCATTAGGCGTTGAACACCTGCCTTCAATAAATGGCAACAAGTCGGTAGAGATAAACAGAAGTGGAAACCTTCGCCACAGCCCGGAAATAAACTGACCTTCAATAAGTTCCACTTAAAGGTCATAAGAGGAGTAACAAACTCTTCAACATTAGCAACAAACATATCATCTTCAATAGTGTTAACACCACGACCGTGCTTGGGCATAGGAGCAGTGATAACATTTGGGATTTCAGGGGCGTCAAACTCAATTTCCTTCGCCTTAATAAGGTCTTGTACCCTGTTTTTCAAAGCCCGACAGTCATTTGTATCGTGACCTGGACTTTCCGAATGATAAGCATAGCGGGCATTTGGATTGTAGCGGGGAGAGGTAGTGTTGGGATTTTGTGGCGCTTCTCGCAAGGTTACCAGATTAGATTTCAACAAATGAGGCAAAACTTGGGATAAAGTCATATATATTCGGGTGAACTGTCTTACCAGCCTTTCTGTTATCTGCTGATTATTCCTCTATTGAGTGGGTGCAGGCTTAAGGATCATGACAACCCCTATTGTTGGACGGAGTTCAGTTATGTCCTGACTCCTTTGATTGTACACAACACTAACCTCTTTCTTCCCAGCAAATGGCTTCCTTACTGCACTGGAGGATGCACTCTTTTGGGTCTTACCACTCTTAATTCTAGCTTCCACTCTTTCCCCTGTCAAGATTAATTCAATAAAGTCGGCCGAGGAACTTCCAATTAGGTGATTAAAGAATGGACTAGACAGGGTACCCAGAAACATATCCACTAGCTTCCTATCAGACAAGGGAGGCTAGACTCTTCCTGCTAAGTCCATCCACTTTTGAGCGTAGTCTTTGAAGCCCTCGCTCGAACCCATAGCCATACTTTGGAGTTAATACAGGTGGGAGCAAGGTCTACATTATACTGATACTGCTTACAGAAAGCAGTGGTCAGGTCTTCCCAATTATGGATATTGGTCCTCTCTAGATGATAGAACCAATCTAACTGAGTTCCGGATAAACTATCCTGAAAGAAGTGGACCCATAAGTCTCTGTCAGCAGTGTGAGGCTGTATCTTTCTCACATAAGATCGGAGGTGCATCTTGGGACATGAAACCCCATCGTACTTGGCAAACAATGACACCTTGAACTTTGGTGGAATGACAATCCCGGACACCAAACCCAGCTCTTCAAAGTCTAGCCCAAGCACTTTCTGAATCTCTATTGCACTCAGACGCTCTTCCGGCTGTTTGTACTTTTCGTCGGTCGGAGGATACTGCTCTTCATTGTAATCAGTCTCATTGTCATATTCCTTCGGACTAGGATCATCCTCTCTTGTCTCACCCTCTTGGTTATCTCCTTCTTTGGATGAAGATGTCAGCTCAACCACTTGCCTTAACAGTCCCTTGAATCTCCTTCCCAGATTTACCACACCAGCTGTCCTCCTTGGCTTCTTTGTCTTGTCTTTAACAATCAAGGCTTTCAGTTCCTCTTGCCCTTTGGCTAGAGCCATGATCATTTGTTGAAACTGGGCATTTTGAGTTTGTAGATCCTTCACTGTCTGTACGAGAGCCATTTCTTTACTGCTGAAATAAATAGCGGGGAAGATGAGAAACCTACTATGAAACTTGTTTATGCAACGATATGTATGACATGTGTATGCAATGATTTCAAGGATTTTGGGAAATTTAAATTTGCGAACCAAAATGAAACAAAGATTTTATTAGTAGAATTCAAAATACAATTGCCTTTTAGGCATTTCAATTGAAGGTTCACAATACTAGAAAAAAATCAGGTTTCCCATGGGCGCTTCCTCTTTGCACCGAGATAGACATTAAGACTTCTTTCCTCATGAAGTTGCTTTGTGAGCTCTAAAACTTTCCTCTCATGAGCATAGAAATGGTCTCTATAGGTATCCCGCTCTTTCTTCAGCTGAATCCAGGATCTCTGCAGTTCTTCCAGATCAGTGGGCATATCAGGATGAAGAACCATATAGGGAATATCCCCTTCAGTAATGGGCTCCACAATCACTGGTAAGATGGCAACATATGGCATCATAAGATTCTGAGCACGAGCTCGTACCTATTGGAGATAAGGCTCCATAGGAATGGAAGTCTTCGGCCCCAACGTCTTGATGTCAAATCTGTTTACCATGCCCCAAGCTCGTATGAACCTCTGGCGATACCCTTAAACATCATCCTCATAGTTAAATACAACGCCCAAGATAAGCATCTCGTGAGGACCATCCCTTTGAGCGTAACCAAATTGTCGCAGAGCCAGAGAAGGATTATAGGTTATGCTCCCCTTAATTCCAAGTAGTGGGACATTAGGGGATTCCCCACATCAGTAATAATAGAAATATCTCCCATATATCGGGAATACCGGAGAATATCCGTGTGAGAGAGTGACATTATCCTTTGCGACCATCCTAAACCTTCTTCATTCTTCAGTACTGTTTTAGGGAGGTGAGAAATAAACCACCTGAAAGTAAAGGCACACAGCACATAAGAATCCCTCTTTTCTTTGTGGTACTAGTGTGGAAGGTATGCAAGATATCTTTGAGTAAAGTGGACACAGAGTTGTGAGAAAGGAAGGCCATGATAGCATTCACATCAACGAGTAAGTCTGGATTAGGGAACAATACCAACCTATAGATGAGAAGGTCCAAAACCTCCTCAAAATCCTGGAAGTCCAAATCATCCCAAAACAACTGAGCCTTCTCTATTAGGAACTTGGCTAGAAAACCCTTAACTCCGCTTCTTATTTCCCAGTTGGATACAACATCGGACCGTTTCAGGTGTAAAGTTGTTGCAATGACCTCTGGCTTTGGAGCTTCTTCCAAACCGATGAAAGGAAACTGATCCAAAATAGGTATACCCAATATCTGAGAGAACTCTT
This sequence comes from Vicia faba, assembly GCA_948472305.1. Lineage (NCBI taxonomy): Eukaryota > Viridiplantae > Streptophyta > Magnoliopsida > Fabales > Fabaceae > Vicia > Vicia faba. Next base: position 612,942,388 of record OX451736.1, read on the forward strand.
CCATGGTGGGTACCAACTGATAGTCTGGAAAGCTGAAGCAATGATGCTTAGGGTCAAAGAACTGAAAGAGCACACTCATCCTTTTCTCACCAAAACCTGAGGTAACCAGATTGAGGAGTCGACTGTAGTCCTTGGTGAATGAGGAAGTCTCAGAAACCTTGGATACTAGCTCTTTGAGTTGAAGTCGTATTCTCAAAAAGCTGATTCTGATGGTATATCTACGAGCAGAAGCCATGATCTGCAAAACAGAACAAAGATAAATTCCCCTAATCCTTGAAATGGTTAGCATAATGAATAATGAATGTTTATGATGCATTATGTCATGTTTAAGCAAATTAATCACACACAAGCAAAGCACACAAGACCTTATGTTTAGGCTTGCATGGGGTTTATAGGTAAATACCCTCTTGAGTTTAGTTGGTTTCAAACCTGTCCTAGAAATAGTAACTGGGTTCTAAGGAGTCTCAATATCACTGATCTTTCTTTATCGATATTATTTCAGTTTAGCAATCTTTTCTTGCAGCCAAAACATCCCGAAAGTCTGATCTCAATGATTGTAGTATCGAGTATCAGCCGATTCCCAGCTTTACATCGAGACCGGCTATCTCACTACTTTCTAATGGCCAAGTTTGTTCAAATAAGGTTTTAAGGTTCGTTAGTGCGTCACGACACCACGCGGTGGCCCCATATTCTCCTCGATTCGACACAAGGGATACCGGTACCAACCAAAGTGTCACACCAACATAGCCATCGCTTCAACCATATCGGTCTATGATGTACAGTCTCCATGATCTATTGTTGTTTACCTTAAAAGATGCCCCAGATCCGAGTATAGGATCTTTACAAGAATACCCCAACAAACCCTCAAAGATAAAGTAATCAAAGCAAACAGAGAAAGAAATTTTAAAATGATCTAGACCCTAAGGTAAACCCCACTTTATAATTTCCCCAGCATAGTCACCAGTTCTGTGATACAGTGGCAGAACCGACTGTTTAATAGTGGTTTGTATTTTTTGTTTGCAAATGTCGCGGTAAGCAAGAGTAGCCACCGACTTTTCTTTTATCCAACAAAGGAAAGAGTGAAAATAACATAAAAAGACATTTTTCGAGTTTCTGAGTAAGGGGGTAGATTATGGAAAGGGAAGGTGTTAGCACCCTTTCCATCCGTGGTTTTCCACGGGCACTTAGGTACTTGCTCATTTTGAAAATTGCTTACGTGTTTGTGTGAAAAAGTTTTTTGTTTGAAAATGCCTTAGTGCGGTGATTTACTTTATGGTAACCCTTGTATCAATCCTCAAGAGTGTGATAAAGCGTTTTGAAAACTTTGTTTGAAAGTGTTTGAAAGTGTGGTGTGAAAATTTGTTTGAGCAAGTACCTAACAGTTATCTACCTACTTAAAAAAGACTGTTCTTTTCCTCATATCCTTTAGACCGTGTTATCCTACTATTAGTGAGTAGGTAACCCTAGTCGTTGGATGTTGAGGGACTATCAAAAGGGATGTAATGGTCATTGAAGGAAACATGTAAGGATACCTTAGCATTTCGAAGGGACTATCATCATAAGATCATTTCTCGTAGGTAAGTCGAGGGACATTTAGGGACTATGATCTTTATGATGACTTTAAACTGAGGGTCTTTTCTAAGAGTATCCCTATATTCGAGGGACATGACCATTTTCGAAGGCAACCAAAATGGGAAATACCCTAGGGGTGCAAGTGTGCAATAGTGTGCTTTTTTCCAGATATTTTATCTTGCAGTTTAGTGATCTACTGATTGATTGATTAATCATACATGCCTAGGTTGCTAGCAATTATATACAATAATATAAAATATAAAAGTGGGAAATAAAGGTCATACGCCATTAACCTCACCTCAACATGTACGATGGTTACCGCACCTCAGCATGTACGTCAACATGGGCAACACCTTACTCTCTGGTATATGGTATGGAGGTTGTCCTACCAATTAAAGTCCAGATCCCTTCTCTGAGGATCATGAAGGATGCGGGTTTGAATGAAGACAATTGGATCCAGACTCGACTTGATCAACTGAATCTGATTGATGAGAAAAGGCTTACTACTGTTTGTCATGGTCAAATGTATCAAAAACGGGTGATCAAGGCTTTCAACAAAAAGTTCAGATGTCAAGTGTATCAAGTGGGTGATCTGGTAATCAAGCGCATCATACTGCCACAAGGTGATCCCAGGGGCAAATGGACTTCCATGTATGAAGGGCCATTTGTGATCAAAAGCATATTCTCCGATGGAGCCATGATTCTGACCACCATGGATGGTGACGACCTTCCTCACCCTGTCAATACGGACATAGTGAAAAGATACTACGCGTAAACAAAGACCCGCTAGGTTGACTGGCCTAGGAAAAAATAAGGGCATCCCGACGAACCAAAAGGGCTCAGGTAAAAATTAGGGATAAAGATAAAAAATCTGTACACCCGGCAAGTCGAAAACCTGAAAAGGCGGCTTTGGAAAAAAAGGGTATCCTGGTGGACTGAAAACCCGAAAGGGAGGTCCAGGAAAAAGTTAGGGATTAGAAGCCTACAATTATGTCCCATCTGATCACCTTGCGATAAGACTTCCGTATCGACTATCAAGCTCAAACAGTACCGATCAATCCAATCAGCTTCGAACAAGTAGCAAGGTGATGAGACGCTCAAAGACATATGGGCAATAGCAGAATTGAAACTCAATGGGATTATTACACATAGTTATTTTCCCTTTGTACACTATTTTGTGTAGTTTTCATTTTTTACGACGGTGTTCTCCTACTAGAACGTCAGTCTCTTTGTACAAAATGCATGTTATAGGCGAACTTCAAAAAATCAATACAAATCATTTAAAGTACAAAACTGTTTGCTTTTATTTTTCTGTTTTGTTTTGCAAAAAATGTCCAATGAGTTATTTTTGACATATGCATTTAAATATGATCATTGTTCACAAATACTTGCATAAAAAACAGAAATATAGTTACTAACGATTTTAAGAAATGGGGAAAAGTCTAAGAAACAATTTGCAGTCCCGACAGTTACTCCTTCCAGCAGGTACAGGGGCAGGGACAATTTGAGACAAAGTCACCATTACATATGACCCCATGACATCTATGTTCCCCACAGGACAGAAATAACCAATTTCTGGTCTCCTTCTTCCCCAAGCAGGAATTACCTGCTCCAGCTGAAATCTATATTCCCCAGTAGAGTTTTATAATCTTAAATAGTTTATAAAGCCTCCTCCTGAGTAGAGTTTATTTCTCTAACTGCGGAAGCTTAGGCCCCAACAGAGTCTATCTCTCTACATCGGCAAAATCTTTCAACCAAGCATTATCTCTATCCACAGAGTTATTCTCAAGCAGAGTCAACCCCGGCAGAATATCCTCAAACAGAAAGAGGAAGTCCCCAGCAAATCAACTCCATTTATTATCCCCAGCAGAAACGAATGATTCAGCGTCTCAATGATCTTCAACAGCAGTCCGGGATTTACTTTCCCAGACTGGAAAATATCGCAATAGCATCCCATATTCATACATCAAGGCATGTGCATACACACTGCATACAGCATGATATCATTTATTTTGAGAACATCATCACAATGCATTTCATACATCATGACATTGCATATGACTAACTCTTTACCTTTTTCAGGGAAAGATCAAATCAATAAACATCGTTGGCTACTTACATGACCTGGTAGTCTTTGCAAAAGCTACGTCTAACGAAGGGATATTTTAGGATTTTCATCAGAAAGATGCCCTCACAAGACCTTCTCTGGTTCAGTCAGATTGACACTAAGATCTCTTTGATTCCTATTCTGGTTGAAGATATTCCAAGACTTTTGTCTAGTTCAGTTGAATCGATACTAAGATTCTTCTTATTTCCATTCCAGTCAAAGTTAATCTAAGACCTTCTCTGGTTCACTTAGATCACACTAAGATCTCTCTGATTCATATTCTAGTTGAAGATATTCCAAGACTTTTGTCTGGTTCAGTCGAATCGATACTAAGATTCTTCTGATTTCCATTCCAGTCAAAGTTAATCCAATACCTTATCTAGTTCAGTCAGATCGACACTAAGATCTCTCTGATTCCTATTCCAGTTGAAGATATTCCAAGACTTTTGTCTGGTTCAGTCGAATCGATACTAAGATTCTTCTGATTTCCATTCCAGTCAAAGTTAATCCAAGACCTTCTCTGGTTCAGTCAGATCAACACTAAGAAATATCTGATTCCTATTCCAGTTGAAGATATTCCAAGACTTTTGTATGATTCAGTCTAAATAGATCCTAAGATTCTTCTGATTTCCATTCCAATCAAAGTTAATCCAAGACCTTCTCTGGTTCAGTCAGATAAACACTAAGATCTCTTTGATTCCTATTCCACTGGAAGATATTCCAAGAATTTTGTCTGGTTTAGTCTGAATCGATCCTAAGATTCTTCTGATTTCCATTCCAGTCAAAGTTAATCCAAGACCTTCTCTGGTTCAGTCAGATCGACATTAAGATCTCTCTGATTCCTATTGCAGTTGAAGATATTCCAATACTTTTGTCTGGTTCAATCTGAACCGATCCTAAGATTCTTCTGATTTCCATTCCAATCAAAGTTAATTAAAGACCTTCTCTGGTTCAGTCAGATCGACACTAAGATCTCTCTGATTCCTATTCCAGTAGAAGATGACCCAAGACTTTTGTCTGGTTCAGTTGAATCGATACTAATACTCTTCTGATTTCCATTCCAGTCAAAGTTAGTTCAATATTTTCCTCTGGTTCAGTTAGATCGATACCAAGATCTCTCTGATTCCTATTCCAGTTGAAGATATTCCAAGACTTTTGTCTGGTTCAGTCTGAATCGATCCTAAGATTCTTCTGATTTCCATTCCAATCAAAGTTAATTAAAGACCTTCTCTAGTTCAGTCAGATCAACACTAAGATCTCTCTAATTCCTATTCCAGTTGAAGATATCCAAGACTTTTGTCTGGTTCAGTTGAATTGATACTAATATTCTTCTGATTTCCATTCCAGTCAAAGTTAATTCAAGATTTTCCTCTGGTTCAGTTAGATTAATACTAAGATCTCTCTGATTCCTATTCCAGTTGAAGATAATCCAAGACCTTTTCTGGTTCAGTTAAATCGACACTTAGATTTTTCTGATTCTTATCCAGTCAAAGATAAATCAAGACCTCTGCTGGTTCAGTTCGAATCGACCATTGATTTGTTACTGATTCTTTTCTAATAGATCCTTTCTCTGATTCAGTTAAATCGACACTAAGATTTTTCTAATTTATGTTCCAGTTTGAGAAACTGCAAAGCATAAAGTATGACCAGACAACAGTTTAATCTCATTTCCCCAGTAAGTCGTTGTGAAGCCTGAAATACGACCAGATAGCAGTTAGCCTTATCATCCTCAACAAGTCACTGCGAAGCCTGGATCCTGACCAGATAGCAGTTCACTTCTGTCTCTTCAGTCAAGGGATGACTCCCCAGTAGAGTAATGGACAATCGAAGCTCCTAGACTCTATTCCCCTAAAAAAACATTCCCCAGCGGACTCCTCCTAGGAAAACAGGAACAAGAATCCCCACAAAGAGACTTCTTATGAAGTCAACATCTATTTTGGATGGCATCTTTAAGCCCATCTCCGAAGACTCTCCGTCATATTCCTTGGATGGAATCTTTAAGCCCATCTCTGACAATCTTCTATCATCTTTTCCAAATGGCATCTGTAAGCCCATTCTTGATATTATTCACCAACAGTCTCACTTAGAACGAGTGCAAATTTCTGGGCACTCTAGTGTTCAATCATCTTCCACCTTCAGATCACGAAAGGCAAACAGGCCAATCTAAATCTTCAGGTTTAAGAAGATTGAACAGGGGCAGCTGTTGTACCCCAAAAATTTCCCTCTCATTTTCACACAAGACATACTCTTAGAGGTTCTCAAATTGCTCAAGGATGACTAAGAATTGACTAGGTAAATTCTCCTCCTAAGGCAACAAACCCCAGCTATGGTTTCAATTTTCATCAAGATGGTTGAACTCTAATGGTCTTGAATGCTTCCCATGGTCCTAATATGCCTTCAATATTATCCATGCCAAATTTCATGCCTTGCACAATAAGTTTGCTCAGTCAATTGCTCAAGTGTTGGAAAATCAACGGTGTTAGGTCAAAAGTCAATTGTAGCCCATGTACAGTCAAACTTTAAGATATTTGGTCAAAATCAACATTTTGAAGTGATATCCATCATTTGATCAAGGGTTAATCATGATTCCTCAATAAATTCTCCTAACCCATCAAAAGTCAAAAATGGCAAATTAGGGTTTCTATAGGAAAAGTCAAACAAACTTTGACCAAGCATAACTTTCTCATACTTTATCAAAAAATTTCCAACCAAAGCTCATTTTGAAGATAATCTCATTCCCTACAACTTATCTTCATCCCTCAAGTCCAATAAATGCACCATTTGAATGATACAAGCTCATACATTACAGGTCATTTTCAGAAAGTCAACAAAAGCCACTTTTTTCCAAGACCTTTTACATCAAGATAAAATCTTAAAATGTAAAATTGATCAAAAATAGGGATTGAAGTAGACATCTTAGGCTTTCCAAAAAGTCCTAGATCATCATCATGAGATAAAAATTGAGCAAGTTATGGCTTTCCTAAGTTGGGAAAATTAGAGAATTTTCAAGAATTATGCATTGAGCAAACTTGAAGTTTTAGGTCAATGGCTTAATTTCTTGGACTTCAAACATCTTTATAAGCCTATAGAGGACCTCTAAAGTTATTCTTGCCATGTCTTTCATTTTCTAACTATTTTATTCATATTTATTTTAATTTATTTCAAATAAATATAAAATAAAATGTATAAAATAATTGGAAATGGGCTTTGAGCTTTGGGTTGATGTTTTGGACAGCCTAGGCCCATAAAATTTCATGCAAGCAATGTCATTCAAAAAGGACAAGGTTCCATGTCTTTGGCAAAGTTATAAAACATCATGCAGGGCTTTAAAAACACATGTTTATGGTTTTTATTACCTTTGTTCTCTTGTCTCCTCCCTCCTCTATATATAAAGGACACATTAGAAAGCTTCAAGACACATGATATATAGCCTGGAAAAGCTCTACAAATTTTACAAAAAATATCAAAGTTGTAAAATTTGCATTTTAGGTTCCAGCCTTCCTCAGTCCAAACAAAAGATCCAAATACATTCCTGAAGGCTCCCTGAAGCTTTTACAATCATTACCAAGCCTTGAAACATCACAAAACTCCTCAGTAAGCTCCATTTTTATATTTTCTAACTTGTTTCATGTAGATCAGGTGCTCCTCGTAGCTAGATGTGCATTATACACCATCAAACATGTACCATCAAATGTCCATCTGATCAGATCTAGCGCACTCCATCTGCGGGCTCACCATATGCCATCAAGACCAATCCACATTGGATCCAGAAGCAAATCTGGGTCTCTCCTTTCATGGGCCAGCGAATTCAACCACACCCCCACTTTTTTCTACTATCTCAGGCCCATCTAGTTTTTTTTTGTAATGTTTTAATTTCTTTTATCTTCTTTACTTAATTAAGCAAATAATAAATAAAAAACTCACAAAAAAATTAGGCTTAGACTTTTTTTTAATTAAAATAATGAATTGCTTTAATTAATTAATTAATTAAATTTTAACTACTTACTTATTTTAAAATGAACTAGAATTTAGGATTTAATTTATGTTTCAAATGTTTTCTTAATAAAAAATGCAAAAATATTAGAATTAGATTAATTTCATTCAATATTTATTTTCTTAAATTAAATTTAGATTTAGTTTAATTATTTTTCTTGAAATAAATAAAAATAAAACCAAAAATATTTTTCTTGTTTACTTAGAATTTTTCTTAGGATTTTTAGACGTAATATTTATTTCGTGCGCATTATTTTTATTCTCGCATTTTATATAAATAATGTAACTGATTATGGGATGTAATAGTCTAGATTTAAAATTCTGCATTTTATTTTCTTGCACTTTTTTATGTAATTGTCCCAAAGCATTGTAATAGTCTAGGATTTAAATTTTCGCACTTTAAATTTTTGTAAATATTAACTGTTAGTAACTAGGCGTGCATGATAAGACTGAAAATTAAAATGTTAGCAAACTTAATAATGCAAGATAAATAACTGAATCTCAACACACTTGCACATGCGCACCTCTAAGGTATCCCCCACTTTGGTTGCCTTTAAATAAAATAGTCATGAGGCAGGAACGCTTTAGTAAAGACCCGTAAATCAAAAAAGATCATAGTCCCTCGATGACCCTACAGTTGCCTTTCGGTAAATGATCTAGTCCCTAAAAGAAAATTGCTAAAGCGTCTCCACAAATTGCCTTCGTGATTGTAAAACGTCCCTTCGATTGTCGCTCAACATCCAACGATAGGGATACCTACTCACTAATGGTAGGATAGCACTATCTAAAGGGTAGGAGGAAGAGAACATCCTTTTACGAGTAGTGTGATCGGTGGAAATAGAACTGACTGTTTTTGAATGCTGGTTCGCGTTTGTGTTTCACAAAATGTCGCGATAAGCAAGAGTCACCACCGTCTTTTATTTTCTCCAACAAAGAAAGGACAAAAGCACAGCAAAATTCCTTTTCGAGATGTTTCTCGGGTTCGGGAGGTAGATTATAGAAAGGGAAGGTGTTAGCACCCTTTCTATCCGAAGTTATCCACGGGATCTTAGGTACTTGCTCACTATGTTTTCAAAAGTTTTGCTTTTCTTGTGTTTGTGGGTTTTGAAAAAGTTTGTTTGAAAACTTCGATTTAACTCTTGTATCTGTCCTCAAGAGTGTATGAAGTGTTATTTGAAAACTTTTGTTTGAAAAGTGTAAGTGCGAAAAGTATTTTTGTTTTGAAAGAGCAAGTACCTGAGAACCTCTACCTACTCAAAGGAATTAAGCTGTGTAAATGTCCTTTAGACAGTACTATCCCACTATTGAGAAGTAGGTAGCACCATCGTTGGAGTTTTCGGGTCAATTCGATTAATGGGACATGTGGTCACTAAAGCAATGGTAGGACGCCTTAGCGGTAACCCTAATGTCCTAGGTCATCTTTTATCGAGGCAACCGTTTCGAGGGAACTTTGATCTTTAGACAGGAGGGCGACCTCTAAAACACCCTATACTCAATGACCACGTCGAGGCAACCAAGTGAGGCGTACCCTAAGAGTGGCATGTGCGAGTGTGTCAGGTTTCAGTTAATGTTATCTTTGTACATGTTATGGTGAGCTACGATTGATTTTAATTTAAGAGAGATCTTGACATGCATAGCCTAGTTAACATACATCTAGCAATTAATGGTTGCGGGAAATAAAACTAAACTATTACAAGGCGTCGGGTATTTACGTCGCCAAAAACAAACCCTTGAAAAAAGTAAATTGCGGAAAATAAATAAAAGCGATAAAGAGTCCTAATTAAAGTTATTACATCCTCGGAGCAAATACAATTATATAGATCAAAATATGAATCAAAAATAATCACGCGCACGAAAAAATTGAATCGGAGAGTTTTTAGGGTTTTGACCCTTTTCAAGAAAGAAGGAGATTTTTTATTATTATTTTGAATTAAATGAAATTAAGCCTAGACTAATTAAATAAAATAAAAAAAGAAATTTTTTGGTTGTTTTGAATGTTTTAAAGAAATAAAAAAAAGATTAAAATTGTCAAGAAACTCTAATTCTAATTTATTTTTTATTTATTGCAAAAAATAAAATTAACCTAATTAAAACTAAATTAATTATATTAATATTTATTTACAAAATAACTAATTAATTTTAATAAATAAAAATATTATATTTTTTATGTTTTTTGGATTTATTAAAAAAAATGTTAATTATTTTAGTTAGTAGTTAATTAATAAAATTGATAAAAACAAATTAAATAAAAATAAAAGGAGAAGAAGAAAATAAACCCAGGGGGTGCTGGCCCAAATCAGGAGGTGTATTCTGCAATTTTCAGGCCCAACAATATTCCAGCCACGTTGACTTTTGTGATTATCCACATGCTTGTTGACTGGGGAGTATGGTGATCTCCCATTCATGTCCATTGGATCTATGCCTGGAGACATCTGGCGCCTGGGAATTGGAGGTGTATGATGGACCCCCTTTTGAAATCTGTACAAGAATATCTGAAAAATAAAAGTAACAAGGTTTTGGGGGGACCTGGGATTCGAACCCAGGTCCCAATGCTTCCAGGCCAACGCACCAACCACTCCACTATGCTGCTTTACTTGTTATTGAAATAAGTGGCAATTATTATATATATAAAACAATCAATATACTGTAAATAAAACAAAACGCATGCTTTTTTCAAATTGGCCAACCATGTGATAACACATCATCGTCTTCAACCTTTTTCTGCATAGTTAGAATCAGATAGCTGGGGTTTTTAACCCCCACTAATTCCTGCAAGGAAAAATAGCGAATAGAACCACAGTACATATAAATGTTTCGCGAGGTATGGGTCTTGATCATCTTGGTCTCACGATCTCAACCATGTGTCTCACTGGTCCCAATTTTCCTTGGTTCAGAAAGCCCTAATTTAAAGCTCAAGAACCCTAGAAATTTGATCATGGCATCTCACGATTCAGGGGACCATAGTTTAATTCAACCATTCCATTAGCTTTGTATGGTCTCTAGCAATGCAAAACAATCATAAAAACATGTTAAATGCGCATGAATTAAGCAATACGATTTTGAATAAAAGGTGCAAACCGTGGGATTGTATTCAATGATTCTTTGAGCTTTAGTGCCTGAATTTGATTGCAAAACACTCCTGGGACCTCCTGCAATATGTTTGAATGAATAAAATGCCTTGAATCGACCTAGAATGCAAGAACAAGTTTTGACTTTTCTTGAAAATTCTTGAATGTGCTATGGCCGTTTCTGCAGCTTTCAATCGTGTGCTAGGGTATGGTTAGCTTGCATACATACAGGAGAATCAAATTAGGTCAAAGTTTTGGATCCAATCCATGTGCATTGATGTTTAAATCTTTGATTGAAAATCAAATATTCTTGATTTTTCATGATTGAACAATGTTGCCAAATTTGGATTTTTTTGTATCTTTGACTTGTGCACGAATTTGCCAGCATGTTTTGATCATATTTGCTTCACAAATTGATTTAAAAATCAAATCTTCTATTTTCTTATGATTTAAATTAATTAAATGGATTAATATTAATTAAAAATCCAATTAATCAATAAAAATAAGAAAATAAATCCAATTAATCTTGATGGGTCGTGCATAGGTCATGGGTGAAGTTTCAAGAAGAGATTTGAGGCCCATTAGTAAAAAGAAGGTGTTTTGAGCAAAGTTGACTTTTGCAAATTCATAAAAATTTCCCAACTTCTCCAATGCACAACTTGCTCAATTTTGATCATATGACCATGTTCTTGGACATTATGGAAAGCCCTTGAAGTCCTCCAACCAATGCCTTTGGTCCCATGTCATTTGGATTTACCAATCTCAAGTTATGGCCTTTGACTCAAAGTGTACATTTGTTGACTTTTGAAATTGACCTATAATGTAAAAATTGGTAACTTCTTGTGAGAGCATTTCTTGAACTTGGAGTGTGAATATGGATTGTAGGAAATTGCATCCCCTTCAAAATTAGCATTGGATGAAATTTTTCTGACAAACCATGAAAAAGTTATGCCCTGGTCAAGATACAGTTGACTTTTCTACTGTCCAAAAATAGTAACTTTTGCATCTTGATGATTTTTGAGCTATTCTTGTGGAATCATGATCAAGGCTTGATCAAATGATGATTGTGAACTCAAAGTGAGATGTTGACCAAAAATTCTGACTTTTGACTGCAAAATGACCATTTTTCCCTTGTAGTTGACTGTAGATCAAATGAGGCTTTTGACTGTGCAAACTGGCACTGTGAGTTTTGAAACTTGGCATGTAGGTGCTTGAGAATGTATATAGGCCTATGAGACTTTATTGAACCATTGAAAACCCTAAATTCCTTGAAAGAAACAAAACCCTAATTTCCGCTGTCTTAGGAGATGGTTTGACTGTACAACCCTTGAGCCATTTTGAACCATTTGGAGATGATTCTTGACATATCTTGAGGAATATGGGAGGGAAAATTTTGGGGTACAACAGTTGCCCTTGTTCAATTTTTTTAAACCCTAGGATATAGATTGGCTTTCGAGCCTTTCGTGATCCGAAGGTGGAAGATAATTGAACACTAAAGTGCCCAGAAATTTGCACTCGCATGGTGTAGTATCAGCATTGTGATGTCGGGAATGGGCTTACAGATGCCATTTGGAGATTGTTGGTAGGAGGATGGGCTTATAGATGCCATCTGCAGGAGTGTTTATTGAATTGTAATCTTGTAAGTTGAAAGAAGGAACCTGTGTAAGGTTGCCTGATGATGAGTTAGTGTAAAACTTTTGGAGGAGAAGGAACCGGTGTAGGGTTACTTTGATGATGAGTTCGTGTAAAACTTCATCTTGGAGAAGGAACCGGTGTAGGGTTACTTTGGTGATGAGTCCGTGTAAAACTTCATCTTGGAAAAGGAACCGGTGTAGGGTTACTTTGGTGATGAGTCCGTGTAAAACTTCATCTTGGAAAAGGAACCGGTGTAGGGTTACTTTGGTGATGAGTCCGTGTAAAACTTCATCTTGGAAATGAGAAAGAACCGGTGTAGGGTTGCCTGAGGATGAGTCCGTGTAAAACTTCATCTTTGGAAATGAGAAGAGACCGGTGTAGGGTCGCCTCATGATGAGTCCGTGTAAAACTTCATCTTTGGAAATGAGAAGAGACCGGTGTAGGGTCGCCTTATGATGAGTCAGTGTAAAACTTCATCCGAAATTGAGAAGGAATCGGTGTAGGGTCGCCTTATGATGGTTTGTCTTCATTGACGGGTTGTCTTCATTTACGGGTTGTCTCTATTGACGGGTTATCTTCATTGACGGGTTGTCTTCATTGACAGGTTGTCTTCATTGACGGGTTGTCTTCATTGACGGGTTGTCTTCATTGACGGGTTGTCTTCATTGACGGGTTGTCTTCATTGACGGGTTGTCTTCATTGACGGGTTGTCTTCATTGACGGGTTGTCTTCATTGACGGGTTGTCTTCATTAACAGGTTGTCTCCATTGACAGGTTGTCTCTATTGACGGGTTGTCTTCATTGACGGGTTGTCTTCATTGACAGGTTGTCTTCATTGACGGGTTAGCATCAGAAAAATCCTTAGGAATTGATTTAACTGGATTTGTCTTCTTTGACTGGATTATGGTCAGAAAAATCTTTAGGAATCGATTTTACTGGATTTGTCTCCATTGACATAATTTGAGAATCTAACTGCATCTTTCCTGAAAGGTAAAGGTCAGTCATATGCAATGCATGATATGGCTCGAGAAATGATGTTCTCAACATGAATGAGATCGCATGATATGATGCGTATGTGCATGTATCATGATGTATGAAAATGTGATGTTTTAGCTGGGGAAAATAAATCCCGGAGCTGCTGGAGAATAGAGTTGATTTCTTCGTTTCCGCTGGGGATGATGAACGAAGATGATAAACTTGCAAGATAGGATGACTCCATTGGGGAATAAACCGGTGAAGATATTACTCTGCGGGGAATTACTTTGTGGGAAGAGGTGCTTTGCTGAGATTTTAACGATAATTCCGCTGGGGATTCCGTTGATAAGCTATATTGGGGATTTTGATGATGAACTCTGTTGGGGATAGAAAGAACTTCGCTGGGGATGATCTTTCTGTTGCAACCTGCTGAGGATAACCCAGTTAGACTCTTGTGGGGGGTAACCTCTGAATTTGGCTGAGGAGATGCACTTGTACTCTGCAGGGGGCAAGCTTCCAGAATCTACTGGGTAAGATGATTCAACTCCGACGGGGAAGCTTTTTCAGACTGCGCTGGGAAATGGCTCCACTGAGGGTATCTTGTATTCCGCAGGGGAACATTCTTATATTTCGTTGAGGAATATTAAGACTGTCGGGGATACCCAACCTTTTTAGGGCTGATGGTAGACAAACTCTGCTTGGGGAGAGCATTGCTGATTTATCCGTAGTTGCAAGTCTCAGTGGGGAGAGCTACCATTACTGTCTTACTCTACAGGGAGTGAAGGTATCTTGGTCATATTCTTCAGCTGAATCTACCTTGTACCTGGAGGACAGAGCAGCTTGTACAATTCGGACAATTCTTATTACCCCAGTTTCTGCGGGAGAAGAAGGCCTATGAGGCACTTGATAACTGTCGATTGACAAATCCTCTTCTGGTAGGTAAGTGACGAGATGACGGGACATAGTCGTACGCTTTTGATCCCTAACTTTTTCCTGGACCTCCCTTTCGGGTTTTCAGTCCATCGGGATACCCTTTTTTGCCCAAGCCGCCTTTTCAGGTTTTTGACTTGCCGGGTGTACAGATTTTTTCATTTTCATCCCTTATTTTTGCCAGAACCCTTTTGGTTCGCCGGGAAGCCCTTATTTTTGCCTAGGCCAGTCAACCTAGCAGGTCTTTGATTGCGCGTAGTATTTTTTTGACTATGTCCACATTCTCAGAGTGTAGGGAGTTGTCACTGTCAGTATTGTTGTGTTGCCATATTACCAGAAGATGTTTGATCGTGCAAGATTCGTTGCTGGAATTCATGTCCAATGCCCCAAGTGATTCAGATGAAGATTTTCCCCTGGCTATTTGGCATTTTGAGAGATTCCTTGAATCTTGACTTGACTGTCCCAGATAATGGAAAATGATCATGTCTGCCCCCTTGGTTGGAAGTGTTTTTTCCACTTGAGGTGACTCTTTTTATTGAGAAGGCGTTTGTTCACTAGATATTCGTCGTGCGAATTTCTCTGCTGTTTGAACAAATAGTCATATGCAAACAATGTTATTTTAAAAATGCAAAGCTTATGTCTGTCTTGAAGTTTTTGAAAATGCAGTTTTCAATAAAACAAGCGAATTTTTGTAAAATGTGATGTCAACTCAGGATTTTACAGCAAGCCCTACAGGAGTCAAGATACCTTTTGTAACAGTAAGCTTTTGAACTAACCCATGCTTCAGCTAGGACTTTTAAGGGTTATAACGTAGCCTGGTTCACGGTTTAAGAAACAAAGGATAAAGGCTCAAATTTTATTTGTACCCACCCGCTCTTCGTGATGTTCTTCGATCCTAAGCTCAGCTAATCGTGCATTAGATCTTGTTTGAGTCTGGAACGACGTTTTTGGTAATGATTCACACAAGTTTGATTTTTGAAGGCAGTCATCATTTTTTGCAACATTTTTCATGTTGTCGAGGATTTGTAGCGACCTCGTTCTTTTGATTTGTGTTATCCCTGTCTTTTGCCTGAACTGTTTCTTTTGTATTTACAGTCAGCGGGATGCCCCAGTTTTGTAAGTCTCCTTCATAGGTTTTGACTTATTGGTCTTTTGTTTTGAGAGATAATGACTGCATGTCCTTACGATTATGCGGAACCATCATCGTCTCTTATTTTGGAAGGACTTCTTTGATGCCATTCATTGTGCACCTGGATCAACTGAGAAAATTACCCTGCCCCGGGTTGTGATTAAGGGTTTTAATTTGCGAAAAGAAAAACTCCAACTTCTTTGGCTCAAAGGGGTTGACGAGGGATTATCTTCCTTATAACTCCACTGTTTAGGATTTGAAACAATGCATGTACCTCATCAGTGGGGTCTATTCAAAAGCATACTGTAGAGATTTTGGTATCATTTTCGTCATCCTCCCTCAAAAGGCTTAGAATTTTTTTTAATCGAGAGTTGAACATCACAAAAAATGAAAGCAATTTGAATATAGTGAATACAAATGGACTGATTCAAAACAGACATATGCAATGCATTGGTAAAGTAATAAAGTTTGACATGAATAAATATTTAAACAATCAAAAGAAAATTACAAATTGAAAATTCTAATGAACAAAAAAGTCTTCTCGTCTCAGGACTTGTCACTTCAAATGGTGAACCTTGGAGGATTGGTAGAAGAACTCAGCCTGACCATCTTGTGTGAATTCTAAAGCTCATTCGTCAATCAGGTCTTGAATTTTGTTCTTCAATGTCCAACAGTCGTCAGTATTATGCCCCGGGATATTGGAATGGTATGTGCACCTTGCATCAAGATTGTGCTTTGGGGAGGCTGTGTTGGGATTCTTAGGAGGGTCCCTTAACGTCACCGAATTTAATCTTAACAGGTGTTGTAAAGCTTGAGACAGCGGCATGTTGAGCTTGGTAAATTGCCTCTTGGGCATGTTTGGCTTACTCTGATCAGACCATTGTTCTTGGCAAAGTCTTTGTTGAACCTGTGAGGTAGTAGTAATTTGGAGAGGTCTATTCTTCATCAAACCAACCCTTTGACTTATCGGAAGTTGATTGATGACTTGATCCTCAGCCTTGACTATTTGCGTTATATCGTTGTATCTGTCTTGATGAAGTTGGTTGATCATGGTTCTCAACTCTTCTTGCTCCCGAGCTAAGCCTTGGATAAGGGCCATCTGCCCCAGCATCTGGGTTCTCATTGCATCTACCTCATCTTGCAGGTGTTTCAGTCGTTCGTCCTTATTGTCTTCAGGACTTTTCTTGACCAAATTCCCCATGAGTAGTGTTCTCAACTCTTCTTGCCCCTTGGATAGGTTTAGGAAGATTTCCCTGAACTGAGTTTCTTGAGTATGAAGATCCTGGTTGTCTTGTTGGAGAGCCATTGCTGAAACAAAAAGCGAGAATATGAGAGACCTGTAAAGGGTGACCTGTTATGCAATGATATGTATGTATGCAATGTTTTCAAGGATCTCGCGGGGTAAACAGGAAACTATTAGAATTTGAATCTGGTAGCTTGATTGAAGGAACTTCATGTTGTTGAGAATCCTTCTTCAAAAGTCAATCTCACCATATCGAGTGGGTCATAGCCCCTGACTCAAGTTATCGTGCTTGGATTTCTAAACAATCTTGGCTAGGGGAAAATAAATCCCCTTTGCCCCTTGCTAGACATTTGGTTCATCCTGACCTGCATCACAAACCCTTGAGATCCTTGAAATGGTTAAGGAAAATGCTATGGTATGATGTTATGATGTGTATGCTATGTGTGCGAGGTGATGTAAATAAGCCCTGCAATTAATCCAAATTGTTGGATAAGGACTGTAAACAAAACCTGCAAGGAACTCATGTTGTCAGATAACAAGTATGTGCAAGTAGTTAAAGTTTGAAGGCACACAAGTCACACAAATAGCCTTAAGTTTAGCCTGGCATGGAGTTTAGGCATTACCCTCTTTCAGTTTAGTTGGTTAAGACCTGTCCTAAAAATAGTAACCGGGTTCTAGAGGATCTCAATATCACTGACTACCCTCAATCGGTCATAATTCCAGTTTGGCAACCTTTTCTTGCGGCCGGAACCATCACGAGAGTTTAGTCTCAATGAGAGTAGCATACTGCTACTGTTCTATGGCCAAGTTGGTCAATTTAAGGTTCTAAGGTCAGTTGGTGCTTAATGACTCCTCAGAAGACCCATATTCTCCTCGTTCCAACACAAGGGATACCGGTACAGACCAAGGTGTCACACCAATGTAGCTACTGCTTCATCCGTGTCGGTCTACGCCGGACAGATCCCTCACAGTTTATTGCTACTTGTAAGTCTCAGAGTGCCTAAGAGGGGGGGGGGGTGAATTAGGTCTTATAAAATTTATTCGGTTTTATGAGAATGCTTGGTAGTAATTTTTCGGTTAAGTGTTTGAAGGTTTTGATTATATCTTTATCTTTTCCTGATTATGGTTATGAAAGCGATAAATGCCGAAAAGTAAAGAACACGGTGATATATCCTGGTTCCCCTCACAATCCGAGAGTACTCCAGTCCCCTTTCCAACACGAAAGATATTTCACTATAGTTAGAATGATTGTACAGCCTATGCTTACTATCTAACCTATAGGGTGATCAAAGATTCTTAACACCTTTAAGACCAAACAAACACTAATGTGAATGAAGAACAATCCTCTTCAAATCACAACACTTACTTCCAACAATCCTGGATAGTAAGGGAAAATATTTAAGTAATACAATGATTTAGTTTGAAGTATATGGAGAGCTTTATCAATCTTCAATTGATCTTCTTCTTAAAGATAAAAACAATTCTCAACAATGTATATAAATGTTCACAATGTATGAATGAAACTTGAAATGATAATGAAAGTGTATATGGAAAGTTTCACAAAATTATGAACACATGAAAGTTTAAATTCAAATGTGAGTAAATGAGAAAATTGTTAATGAAGAAGTATATTTGTTAATTTAAAAATTGAAGTATTGAACATTGTTTGAAAATAAGAAAATCTGCATTTTATAAAGTTGTAAGAACCTCTTCATTCATGCCAATTCATATGAAAAGTTGTAATGCATTCATGAAAAGATACCACTTGAAAAATGTTCAAAAAACAAAGTAAAAGCTGCATTGGTTCGCTAGGAACCGGTTCCAACACTGACAGAACCCGGTTCTTAGTGAACGTTATAAGTTGGAATTCAAATTTATCATGCAGGAACCGGTTCCCCTATTGGTACAACTCGGTTCCTGGTACAAAATCCAGGGACATGTTTTTTGAGAAAAGCTGGAACCCGGTTCCCTGTTAGGGAGGAACCGGTTCCTAAGGGTTTATTTTCAAAAATACTTTTTGAAAGATATTTCAAACAAAGTTTTTCTTGATGTTAAAGTTATGGAATATGTATATGTTGATGAATGCATATTGTGAACATCTATATTCAAGATTTAAAGAATTATTCATACCATTTTGACATTTGATGATTTCTTCAATAATTCTTCAATAATCTTCAAGACTTTTATTTGATGTTGATAAGCTTTTTGCACATCCTTTGAAAGTTGATGTCCATGTTGTCTTCATCAAAACACATGCTTTAAATATGACTTGAGAAGCTTGCAATTACATTCTCCCCCTTTTTGATGATGACAACCAAGTCTTGAAAACGATTTCTTGAAATGTTCATGTTGTTTTGTGTAGCAAACATGTTGAGCAAATGCAAGGCTCCCCCTAAATTGTATGCTCCCCCTAAGTCCATGATTCTTTGAATTTTGGAGAGAGTTTGATATTTATTTGGGACTGCAATTTCTTTGAGACAAAACAACACACATGCATACTCTTCTCCCCCTTTGTTAACATAAAAAAGGATGGGGAAAAAGAGTGAAATAGATACATATAAAAATTAAGACGTGTATCTTAAGAGAAACATTAGATATCACCTTCATCCAAAATACCAAGTTCTCTTCGGATTTTGAAGAAAGGGTCTCGAGCAAGCGGTTTAGTGAAGATATCTGCGAGTTGGTTATGAGTATCCACAAAAGTGACTTCGACATCTCCTTTAAGTACATGATCACAGAGAAAATGATGTCGAATATCTATATGTTTGGTTCTTGAATGCATGACCGGATTCTTTGTAATATTGATAGCACTTGTATTGTTGCATCGAAGAGGAATGCATCCGAGATCAAGTCCGTAATCACGGAGTTGTTGCTTGAGCCAAAGAATTTGTGCACAACAACTACCTGCTGCTATGTATTCTGCTTCGGCCGTGCTAAGAGCAACACATGCTTGCTTTTTACAAGCCCATGATACTAATGCATTTCCAATAATGTGACAAGTACCACTTGTGCTT
This sequence comes from Vicia faba, assembly GCA_948472305.1. Taxonomy (NCBI): domain Eukaryota; kingdom Viridiplantae; phylum Streptophyta; class Magnoliopsida; order Fabales; family Fabaceae; genus Vicia; species Vicia faba. Next base: position 612,962,054 of record OX451736.1, read on the forward strand.
TTACGATCAGTTTTATAACCTGCATAATCCGCGTCAGAAAAACCAATTAAAGTGCAAGTACTACATTTTGGATACCATAGGCCGACATTGATTGTTCCTTTAAGATACTTCATGATCCTTTTAACTGCAATGAGGTGTGATTCCTTTGGATTTGCTTGAAAGCGAGCGCAAAGACAAACACTAAACATGATGTCAGGACGACTTGCCGTCAAGTATAATAAAGAACCAATCATACCTCTGTACTTTGTAATATCAATTGGAGTACCGGATTCATCTTGATCAACATATGTACCGGAGCCCATTGGAGTATTCATGGCTTTACAATTGTCCATATCAAACTTTTTCAATAATTCTTTGCAATACTTAGATTGGTTGATGAAGATTCCATCTTCTAGTTGCTTGATTTGTAGTCCAAGAAAGTAGTTCATCTTTCCCATCATAGACATCTCGAATTCTCCTTGCATCATCAATGAGAATTCCTCACACATTTCTTTGTTAGTCGATCCAAAAATGATATCATCAACATAGACTTGAACCAATAAAGTGTTACTTTGGATTTTCTTAATGAACAAGGTTTTATCAACCTTACCCTTTTCGAAACCTTTTTCACACAAAAAATTGCTAAGTCTATCATACCATGCTCTTGGTGCTTGCTTTAAGCCATAAAGAGCCTTTCTCAACTTAAAGATATGTGAAGGATGTTTGAAGTCTTCAAATCCCGGGGGTTGTTTGACATAGACTTCTTCATTGATGTATCCATTCAAGAATGCGCTTTTGACGTCCATTTGAAAAAGCTGAAAATTTAATGAACAAGCATAAGCAAGTAAAAGACGTATAGCTTCTAACCTTGCAACCGGAGCAAATGTTTCTTCAAAGTCGATTCCTTCCTCTTGATTGTAACCTTGAGCAACCAACCTTGCTTTGTTTCGAACAATTAGACCATTCTCATCAAGTTTGTTCTTAAACACCCATCAGGTACCTATGATGTGTTTACCACTTGGTCTAGGAACAAGTTCCCAAACTTGATTTCTCTCGAATTGATTTAATTCTTCTTGCATCGCAATAATCCATTGATCATCTCCTAAGGCTTCATCAACTTTGGTAGGTTCAATTTGAGAAACAAACGCCATGTTTAAGCAAGCATCTTTTAGATTCAATCTTGTTGATACTCCTTGGCTAATGTCACCAATAATTTTGTCAATAGGATGGTCTCTATGAGTTCTCCATTCTTTTGGTAGATCATTGGTGTTTGAATCTTGTTGAACAATGTTTTCTGAATTTTCCGGTGATTTCTTAATTTGATCAAATGAAAGATATTCCGGGGTTAAATCTATAGGATCATCATCATCACAAGAAACTACTTCCTCCTTAGAGGGGTTAGTTTCATCAAAAGATACATGCATAGATTCTTCAATAGTTAAAGTTCTTTTATTATAAATTCTATATGCTTTACTAGAAAGCGAATAACCAAGAAATATACCTTCGTCGGATTTCTCGTCAAACTTACCGAGATTATCCTTGTCATTGTTAAGAACAAAGCACTTGCATCCAAAAATGTGAAAGTGAGCAATATTTGGCTTTCTTCCTTTGAAGAGTTCATATGGAGTCTTCTTTATTATAGGTCTAATGATAACTCGATTTCCAACATAACATGCCGTACTAACCGCATCCGCCCAAAAATATTTAGGAAGATTTGCATCACTAAGCATTGTTCTTGCAAGTTCCACTAGAAACCTATTCTTTCTTTCAACTACTCCATTTTGTTGTGGAGTTCTTGGTGCTGAAAAATTATGAGAGATACCATGTTCTTCACAAAATTCTTCAAATTGAGCATTTTGGAATTCTCCACCATGATCACTTCTTATGGATACAATCTTTAATGATTTTTCATTTTGGATTTGCTTAGCATACTTCTTAAAGGCTTTGAAAGCATCACTTTTCTGCATAGGAAACAAAGTCCAAGAATATCTAGAAAAATCATCAATAATGACTAAAGCGTATACATTACCTCTGAAGCTTTTTGTTCTTTATGGACCAAAGAGATCCATGTGTAACAATTGTAGTGGTCTTGTAGTAGACACCACATTCTTAGACTTGAAAGTTGTTTTGGTCTGTTTTCCCTTTTGGCATGCATTACATAATTTGTCCTTGATGAACTTCATCTTTGGTAGACCAATAACTAAGTCATGCCCCAATTTGTTCAAGTGCTCCATGTGAATGTGAGCGATCCTCTTGTGCCATAACCAAACGTCATTGTTGTTTACCATAAAACATTGTACCTTCAGAGACAAATCATCTAAAGTAATCATAAAAATATTGTTAGTTCTTATACCTTTGAGTTTTACCTCATTGGTTGCCTCATCCATAATGAGACATTCATCTTTGTTGAATTTGATCTTGAACCCTCTATCGCAAAGTTGACTTATGCTAAGAAGATTGTGCTTTAATCCTTCAACATAGAGAAAATCCTCAATTTGAATGGATGGAGGTGTGCCAACTATTCCAACGCCAAGAATCTTTCCTTTGGTGTTGTCTCCATAGGTGACATACCCTTTGGCTTTATGTACTAGATATGAAAATTGGTGTACATCTCCTGTCATATGCTTTGAACATCCACTATCAAGATACCAAACATTTGATGTGGATTTCAAGCATACCTACACAAACAAATTATTCTTTGTTAGGTACCCAAGTTGCCTTGGGTCCTTCATAGTTAGTTCCCTTTTTCACCCACACATAATGCCCACTTGCTATACTAAAGTTTCTAACATAGCAAGCATTATGTGTATGGCCTTTAATACCACAATAAAAACAAGTAGGTTCAAAGTTACTTCTATATCTAGAAGGATAAGATTTCTTCTTAGGAAATGTTTTCTTTTTCGATACATTAGCCTTTTTCTTTTGATGATTATGAACAACTTGCTTCTTTTCTACTTTCTTGGGATTGGAACTATTACTAGACTTTACAAAAACAGTGGGATTGTTACTTGGTTTCTTAGAATTCACATAACCAAGACCCCTTTTATCATTAGGATAACGTTGTTGGCTTAGTAATCCTTCCAATCCTATTTGTCCTTTTACATATCGTTCAATGACTCTTTTCAATTGAACAATTTGAAAGACATTTGATTCACACTTGGATCATGCAAAGTTTTCTTTTTCTTTAATAAAATTCTGTTTTTGAAGTTCAAAATCTTTAGTCATAGTGTCAATTTTTTCTAAACAACTTAGAAGTTCTTTTTCTTGATTTGACATCTTTTTGTATAAACTTTTGCATTCTTTCAAGAGTTCAACAATAGCATCTTGAACATCATCATCAAAAAGATTAAATTCATTACTAACCTCTTCTTCATTGTCGGAGTGATGTGAATCCATTAATGCTAGATTTGCACGTTCCTCGCTTTCCGAATCGGATGAAGAACTTATCTCATTATCTTCCCATGCAACATAAGCCTTTTTGTTCTTGAACTCCTTTTTGCCTTTGAATCCATTTTTCTAGGAGAGTTTTGGACAATCCGGCTTTATGTGACCTTGCTTTCCACATTCATAACATGTGACATCTTGTGTTTATGTGGAGGCTTCTTTATCTTTATGATTATAAAATTTCTTCCTCTTGACAAAGTTAGCATTATGAAGATTATTTTTATGACCAAAATATTTTCCTAACCTTTTTACAAGAAGCAAGAAGTTTTCATCTTCCTCCGATGCATCTTTATCTTGACTTTCCTTTGAATCAACTTTCAAGGCAATGCCTTTGGATTTCTTCTCTAAATTTTCATGTTTTTCAAGTCTACCGAGTTCCGTTTCATATTCTTAAAGTTTGCCAAATAATGTAGCAGAAGTCATTGCAGAGAGACTCTTCTTTTCCGAGATTGCCGTTACCTTTGGTTGCCATTCCCTAGTCAATGATCTAAGGATTTTCAAGTTGAGTTCATCATTTGTCAAGGTTTTACCAAGAGCATTTAAGTGATTTGTCAAATGCACAAATCTCTTTTGTAAGTCAAGAATGGATTCTCCGGGCTGCATTAGAAATAGTTCATATTCTTGACTCAAGGTATTTAGCCTTGATCTTTTTACTTCAGCCGTTCCTTCATGAGTTTGAACCAGGGTATCCCATATTTCTTTTGTTGTCTTGCAGTTCGAGACACGGAAAAATTCGTCCATACTGAGTGCACCTTGAAGAAGGTTTATTGCCTTTTTGTCATAGAGAACTTTCTTTTTATCACCGTCGTCCCATGCAGTTTTGGGCTTTACAGAACCAATGCCATTGATTACTGATATTGGGATAAATGGACCATTTTCAACAGCATCCCATACTTCCTCTCCTTGTGCTTCTAAATGCGCCTTCATGCGTATTTTCCAGAAGTCAAAATATTCACCACATAATAGAGGAGGCTTGTTGTTACTACCACCATCTCTGAAAACTGGTTGATGATTTGCGGAAGCCATTCTGGATCTTTAGGAACAAGTTACCTATAACTTGCTCTAATGCCAATTGTAAGTCTTAGAGTGCCTAAGAGGGGGGGGGGTGAATTAGGTCTTATAAAATTTATTCGGTTTTATGAGAATGCTTGGTAGTAATTTTTCGGTTAAGTGTTTGAAGGTTTTGATTATATCTTTATCTTTCCCTGATTATGGTTATGAAAGCGATAAATGCCGAAAAGTAAAGAACACGGTGATATATCCTGGTTCCCCTCACAATCCGAGAGTACTCCAGTCCCCTTTCCAACACGAAAGAGATTTCACTATAGTTAGAATGGTTGTACAGCCTATGCTTACTATCTAACCTATAGGGTGATCAAAGGTTATTAACACCTTTAAGACCAAACAAACACTAATGTGAATGAAGAACAATCCTCTTCAAATCACAATACTTACTTCCAACAATCCTGGATAGTAAGGGAAAATCTTTAAGTAATACAATGATTTAGTTTGAAGTATATGGAGAGCTTTATCAATCTTCAATTGATCTTCTTCTTCAAGATAAAAACAATTCTCAACAATGTATATAAATGTTCACAATGTATGAATGAAACTTGAAATGATAATGAAAGTGTATATGGCAAGTTTCACAAAATTATGAACACATGAAAGTTTAAATTCAAATGTGAGTAAATGAGAAAATTGTTAATGAAGAAGTATATTTGTTAATTTGAAAATTGAAGTATTGAACATTGTTTGAAAATAAGAAAATCTGCATTTTATAAAGTTGTAAGAACCTCTTCATTCATGCCAATTCATATGAAAAGTTGCAATGCATTCATGAAAAGATACCACTTGAAAAATGTTCAAAAAACAAAGTAAAAGCTGCATTGGTTCGCTAGGAACCGGTTCCGACACTGACAAAACCCGGTTCTTAGTGAACGTTATAAGTTGGAATTCAAATTTATCATGCAGGAACCGGTTCCCCTATTGGTACAACCCGGTTCCTGGTACAAAATCCAGGGACATGTTTTTTGAGAAAAGCTGGAACCCGGTTCCCTGTTAGGGAGGAACCGGTTCCTAAGGGTTTATTTTCAAAAATACTTTTTGAAAGATATTTCAAACAAAGTTTTTCTTGATGTTAAAGTTATGGAATATGTATATGTTGATGAATGCATATTGTGAACATCTATATTCAAGATTTAAAGAATTATTTATACCATTTTGACATTTGATGATTTCTTCAATAATTCTTCAATAATCTTCAAGACTTTTATTTGATGTTGATAAGCTTTTTGCACATCCTTTGAAAGTTGATGTCCATGTTGTCTTCATCAAAACACATGCTTTAAATATGACTTGAGAAGCTTGCATTTACACTACTTACCTAAAAAAAAGGGTACCCCCAGATCCGGGTTAGGATCTATAGAACTCCGATACAAGCCCAAAAAATTAAATCACACAAAGCATACACTTGAAAACATGGTGATCTAATCCTAAGGTACACCTCACTTATAAGATCAATCCCCATCAGAGACGCCAGTTCTGTGATCGGTGGAAATAGAACTGATTGTTTTTGAATGCTGGTTCGCGTTTGCGTTTCGCAAAATGTCACGGTAAGCAAGAGTCGCCACCGTCTTTTATTTTCTCCAACAAGGAAAGGACAAAAGCACAGCAAAATTCCTTTTCGAAATGTTTCTCGGGTTCGGGAGGTAGATTATAGAAAGGGAAGGTGTTAGCACCCTTTTTATCCGAGGTTATCCACGGTGTGATCGGTGGAAATAGAACTGACTGTTTTTTAAGCTGGTTCGCGAAATGTCGCGGTAAGCAAGAGTCGCCACCGTCTTTTATGTTCTCCAACAAGGAAAGGACAAAAGCACAGCAAAATTCCTTTTCGAGATGTTTCTCGGTTCGGGAGGTAGATTTATAGAAAGGGAAGGTGTTAGCACCCTTTCTATCCGTGGTTATCCACGGGCTCTTAGGTACTTGCTCTTATGTTTTCAAAAATTGTTTGCTTTTCAAGTGTGTGTGGGTTTTGAAAAAAGTTTCGTTTGAAAAATTTCTAAGTAACTCTTGTATCTGTCCTCAAGAGTGTATGGAAAATTTGTTTGAAAACTTTTTGAAAGTGTGAGTGCGAAAAGATGTTTTGTTTGTTTTTGAGAGAGCAAGTACCCAGGAGAATCTACCTACTCTAAGGAATTAGGTTGTGTAAGAGTCCTTTAGATAGTGCTATCCCACTATTGAGAAGTAGGTAGCACCGTCGTTGGAGGTATTCGGGTCAATTCGATTATAGGGACAATGTATGGTCACCGAAGCAAAAGTAGGACGCCTTAGCGGTAACCCTAATGTCCTAGATCCTTTTTATCTGAGGCAACCGTTTTGAGGCGACTGGATCTTTAGACAGGAGGGCAACCTCTAAAACACCCTATACTTGACGACCACTTTCGAGGCAACCAGTGAGGCGTACCCTAGGAGTGGCATGTGCATGTGTGTCCAATTCAGTTTATGTTTATCTTTGAACATGTATCATGGTGATCTACGAGTTGTTTTTAATTTTCATCCAAGTCTTGCATGCATATTAACAGTTAAGAGTGCGGAAAATAAATTGGGGAAAAGGTAAATCTAACTATTACAAGGCGCGGGTCTATACATCGCCAAAAACAAAAACCCGTTTGGAAATAAATGCGGAAAATTAAAGAAAGCGGTAAAATCCTAATTAACTATTACATCCTCTGAGAAGATACATAAATAATGATCAAAAGGAATTAGAATGCACGAATAGAAATTTAATCGGGACGTCCTTAGGGTTTTGACCCTTTTTGAGAAAAGAATTGAAATTGTCCTTTTTTGCAATTAATTTAATATTAAACCTAAACCTAATCAATTATTTAATTAAAAGAAAAAATGTTTTTGTATTTTTTTATACTTTAATGAAAATAAAAAAAAAAGAAATTAAAAGTCAAGAAAAAAACCCTAATTCTAACCTATTTTATTTATTTTGAAAAAAGATTAAAATTAACTAATTAAACTAATTAATTTGTTAGTATTTTATTTACAAAATAAATTAATAATGAAATTAATACATAATAATAAATATTATAAATATTTGTTTTCTGAATTAATTATTAAAATAGCTATTTGTTAGTTAAATAAATAATAATTAATAATTATAAAAAGGAAATAAAAAGAAAGCAAAAAGAAATAGAAAGAAAACCAGGGGGGTTGATGGACCCAATGGAGGTTTGAAGAAGAAATTTGGCCCATTAAGAACCAAGCCTGCTTTGACTTTCTGGATAGTCTATGCTGGCTTTGACTGGGGAACATGATGGTCAACACTTCATAGCCCTTTGATTGTTGATTATGAACACCTGGCACTTGGATGGTTGAGGTGTATGGTGGAACCATTAGAAAGCGCTGCATGGGAATTTGTTAGAAAAAATAGAACAAGTATTTTGGGGGACCTGGGAATCGAACCCAGGTCCCAATCCTTACCAGACACATCATCTCCCACTAGGCCATTGTGTTGCATCTGTTAACATAATGATGAGTAATTATAATATAGCAAATTTAATTCATATGTTATCCAAACAAAAAGCGCGCGTCTCGTTCAAACCAGCCAATCCTGTATCAACACGCAATCATCTTCTTCCTTTTGCCTGTAAAAAACAAAACAAATAGCGGGGGTTTTTAACCCCCACAACCTGCAAAAAGGGAAAATAGCGAATAGGTCTATGCGTTATATAAATAGGGCGCGACATGTCCATTGAATTCGTCTTGATCTTCTGAGTCCAACCATGGGCATCATTAGTCCTAATTTTGCTTGGTCAAGAAAGCCCTAAAATCAAAGCTTCGAAACCATAGATTTCTTTAATGGCAGTTTTCGTTTCAGGGAACCATAATCAAATTAATCTGTACCATTAGCTTCAGAATGGTGTTAGCAATGCAAAGCAATGATCATAACATGTTAATGACGCATAAAACTTGAGTTTCAATTCTAGAAAAATTAAGCAAACCGTGAGTTCGTTCTGGACGTTTCCTTGAGGTTAAACGCTTGGTTTCGATTGCAAATTGTTTGAGTATCCCAGCAATGTTTTTGAATCCTTCAATTGTCTTGAAAGGGCCTGGAAAGTGGAATTTAGTTTTGACTTTGTTCTTGATTTTTTGGAATTTGGTTATGGTGTTTTGCAGCAGTTCTCACGTATATGGAATTAGGTTTAGGTTCTGTATATGTAGTAGAATGGAATTAGGGTTCAATTTTTGTCCAAGAATCCATGAAATAATGTTTTCAATATTTGATTTCAATCAAATCTTTTTGCACATTTTTGATTGACAAAACTTGCTAAAATTGGATATTTTGGTCCCCTTGATGTGTGCACGAGATCTTCAGCTTGTCTTGAGTTCATTTGCATCACAAAAAGATTTGAAAACCATATCTTTTGAATTTTCCTACAATTAAATGAATTAAATGAATTAATATTAATAAAAATTCAATTATTTAATTAAAAATAAGAAAATAAATCAATTTAAGTTCAATGGGTCGTGCATAGGCCTTGGACAAAGTTTCAAGAAAGAATTTGAGGCATATTAGCAAAAATGAAGTGTTTTGGGCAAAGTTGACTTTTGCAAATTCCCAAAAATTTCCCAACTTCTCCAATGCATATCTTGCTCAATTTTGATCCTATGAACATGTTCTTGGACATTTTGGAAAGGTATTGAAGTCCTATAAACAATGCCTCTTGTCCCATGTCATTTTGATTTACCAATCTCAAGTTATGGTCTTTGACTTAAAGTGCCTTTTTGTTGACTTTTGAAATTGACCTATAATGTAGAAATTGATAACTTTTTGTGAGAGCATTTATTGGTCTTGGAATGTGAAGATGAGTTGTAGTAAATGTCATCCCCTTAAAAATGAGCATTGGATGGGATTTTTCTGATGAACCATGAAAAAGTTATGCCTTGGTCAAGTTACAGTTGACTTTTCAACTGTCCAAAAATAGAAACTTTTGCATCTTGATGATTTTTGAGCCATGCTTGTGGAATCATGATCAAGACTTGATAAAATGATGATTGTGGATTCAAAATAAGATGTTGACCAAAAATTTTGACTTTTGACTGCCAAATGACCATTTTGCCCCTGCAGTTGATTGTGGAGCAACAAGGGCTTTTGACTGTGCAATTGGACCCTGTGAGTCTTGAGACTTGACATGTGGATGCTTGGCAATGTATATAGGCCTATGGGACTTGATTGGACCATTGAAAACCTCCAATTTCTTGAGAGAACCAAAACCCTAGTTTTTGATTGGCTTAGGAGGCATTTGGACTATGCAACCCTTGAGTAGTCTTGAACACATTGAAGATGATTCTTGACAAACTTTGAAGAATATGGGAGGGAAAATTTTGGGGTACAACACACGGGCTCTTAGGTACTTGCTCACCATGTTTTCAAAAGTTTTTCTTTTCTTGTGTTTGTGGGTTTTGAAAAAGTTTGTTTGAAAACTTCGATTTAACTCTTGTATCTGTCCTCAAGAGTGTATGAAGTGTTGTTTGAAAACTTTTGTTTGAAAATTGTAAGTGCGAAAAGTATTTTTGTTTTGAAAGAGCAAGTACCTGAGAACCTCTACCTACTCAAAGGAATTAAGCTGTGTAAATGTCCTTTAGACAGTACTATCCCACTATTGAGAAGTAGGTAGCACCGTCGTTGGAGTTTTCGGGTCAATTCGATTAATGGGACATGTGGTCACTAAAGCAATGGTAGGACGCCTTAGCGGTAACCCTAATGTCCTAGATCATCTTTTATCGATGCAACCGTTTCGAGGCAACTTTGATCTTTAGACAGGAGGGCGGCCTCTAAAACACCCTATACTCAATGACCACGTCGAGGCAACCAAGTGAGGCGTACCCTAAGAGTGGCATGTGCGAGTGTGTCAGGTTTCAGTTAATGTTATCTTTGTACATGTTATGGTGAGCTACGATTGATTTTAATTTAAGAGAGATCTTGACATGCATAGCCTAGTTAACATACATCTAGCAATTAATGGTTGCGGGAAATAAAACTAAACTATTACAAGGCGTCGGGTATTTACATCGCCAAAAACAAACCCTTGAAAAAAGTAAATTGCGGAAAATAAATAAAAGCGATAAATAGTCCTAATTAAAGCTATTACATCCTCGGAGCAAATACAATTATATATATATCAAAATATGAATAAAATATAATCACGCGCGTGAAAAAATTGAATCGGAGAGTTTTTAGGGTTTGACCCTTTTCAAGAAGGAAGGAGATTTTTTATAATTATTTTGAATTAAATGAAATTAAGCCTAGACTAATTAAATAAAATAAAAAAAGAAATATTTTTGGTTGTTTTGAATGTTTTAAAGAAAAAAAAAAGATTAAAATTATCAAGAAACCCTAATTCTAAATTATTTTTTATTTATTGCAAAAAATAAAATTATCCTAATTAAAACTAAATTAATTATATTAGTATTTATTTACAAAATAACTAATTAATTTTAATAAATAAAAATATTATATTTTTTATGTTTTCTGGATTTATTAAAAAAAATGTTAATTGTTTTAGTTAGTAGTTAATTAATAAAATTGATAAAAACAAATTAAATAAAAATAAAAGGAGAAGAAGAAAATAAACCCAGGGGGGTGCTGGCCCAAATCAGGAGGTGTATTCTGCAATTTTCAGGCCCAACAATATTCCAGCCACGTTGACTTTTGTGATTATCCACATGCTTGTTGACTGGGGAGTATGGTGATATCCCATTCATGTCCATTGGATCTATGCTTGGAGACATCTGACGCCTGGGAATTGGAGGTGTATGATGGACCCCCTTTTGAAATCTGTACAAGAATATCTGAAAAATAAAAGTAACAAGGTTTTGGGGGGACCTGGGATTCGAACCCAGGTCCCAATGCTTCCAGGCCAACGCACCAACCACTCCACTACGCTGCTTTACTTGTTATTGAAATAAGTGGCAATTATTATATATAAAAAACAATCAATATACTGTACAGATATGCCCTGGCTAGATACAGGTATCGAATCTGGAATTAGTCGTCTACAGATATGCCCTGGCTGGATACAGGTATCGAATCTCTAAACTCTTCATGCAGACATGCCCTGGCTAGATACAGGTGTCGAATCTACAATCAGTTACTCATAGATATGCCTTGGCTAGATACAGGAATCGAATCTGGAATTGGTCGTCTACAGATGTGCCCTGGCTGGATACAGGTATGGAATCTCTAAACTCTTCATGCAGATATGCCCTGGCTAGATACAGGAATCAAATCTACAATCAGTCACTCACAGATATGCCCTGGCTAGATACAGGAATCAAATCCGAAATTGGTCGTCTACAGATATGCCCTGGCTAGATACAGGTATCGAATCTCTAAACTCTTCATGCTGATATGCCCTGGCTAGACACAGGTATCGAATCTACAATCAATCGCTCACAGATATGCCCTGGCTAGATACAGGTATCGCATCTGGAACTGGTCGTCTACAAATATGCCCTGGCTGGATACAGGTATCGAATCTCTAAACTCTTCATGCAGACATGCCCTGGCTAGATACAGGTGTCGAATCTACAATCAGTTACTCACAGATATGCCTTGGCTAGATACAGGAATCGAATCTGGAATTGGCCGTCTACAGATATGCTCTGGCTGGATACAGGAATCGAATCTCTAAACTCTTCATGCAGATATGACATGGCTGGATACAGGTATCGAATCTACAATCAGTTACTCACAGATATGCCCTAGCTAGATACAGGAATTGAATCTGGAATTAGTCGTCTACAGATATGCCCTGGCTGGATACAGGTATTGAATCTCTAAACTTTTCATGCAGATATGCCCTGGCTGGATACAGGTGTCGAATCTACAATCAGTTACTCACAGATATGCCCTGGCTAGATACAGGAATCGAATCTGGAATTAGTCGTCTACAGATATGCCCTGGCTGGATACAGGTATTGAATCTCTAAACTTTTCATGCAGATATGCCCTGGCTGGATACAGGTGTCGAATCTACAATCAGTTACTCACAGATATGCCCTGGCTAGATACAGGAATCGAATCTGGAATTAGTTGTCTACAGATATGCCCTGGCTGGATACAGGTATTGAATCTCTAAACTCTTCATGCAGACATGCCCTGGCTAGATACAGGTGTCGAATCTACAATCAGTTACTTACAGATATGCCCTGGCTAGAACAGGAATCGAATCTGGAATTGGTCGACTACAGATATGCCCTGGCTGGATACAGGTATCGAATCTCTAAACTCTTCATACAGATATGCCCTGGCTAGACACAGGTATCGAATCTACAATCAATCGCTCATAGATATGCCCTGGCTAGATACAGGTATCGAATCTGGAATTGGTCGTCTACAGATATGCCCTGGCTGGATACAGGTATCGAATCTCTAAACTCTTCATGCAGACATGCCCTGGCTAGAAACAGGAGTCGAATCTACAATCAGTTACTCACAGATATGCCCTGGCTAGATACAGGAATCGAATCTGGAATTGGTCGTCTATAGATATGCCCTGGCTGGATACAGGAATCAAATCTCTAAACTCTTCATGCAGATATGCCCTGGCTGGATACAGGTATCGAATCTACAATCAGTTACTCACAGATATGCCCTAGCTAGATACAGGAATTGAATCTGGAATTAGTCATCTACAGATATGCCCTGGCTGGATACAGGTATTGAATCTCTAAACTTTTCATGCAGATATGCCCTGGCTGGATACAGGTGTCGAATCTACAATCAGTTACTCACAGATATGCCCTGGCTAGATACAGGAATCGAATCTGGAATTAGTCGTCTACAGATATGCCCTGTCTGGATACAGGTATTGAATCTCTAAACTCTTCATGCAGACATGCCCTGGCTAGAAACAGGTGTCGAATCTATAATCAGTTACTCACATATATGCCCTGGCTAGAACAGGAATCGAATCTGGAATTGGTCGTCTACAGATGTGCCCTGGCTGGATACAGGAATCGAATCTCTAAACTCTTCATGCAGATATGCACTGGCTGGATACAGGTATCGAATCTACAATCAGTTACTCACAGATATGCCCTGGCTAGATACAGGAATTGAATCTGGAATTTGTCGTCTACAGATATGCCCTGGCTGGATACAGGAATCGAATCTCTAAACTCTTCATGCAGACATGCCCTGGCTGGATACAGGTATCAAATCTACAATCAATCACTCACAGATATGCCCTGGCTAGATACAGGAATCGAATCTGGAACTGGTCGTCTACAGATATGCCCTGGCTGGATACAGGTATCGAATCTCTAAACTCTTCATGCAGACATGCCCTGGATGGATACAGGTATCGAATCTACAATCAATCACTCACAGATATGCCCTGGCTAGATACAGGTATTGAATCTGGAATTGGTCGTCTACAGATATGCCCTGGCTGGATACAGGTATCGAATCTGGAATTGCGACAGTTGATAGTAATCATCTTTGGATTGACCTTTTTCCTGAAAAGGCAAAACATCAGTTGTATGCAATGTCATGATGGATGAAATGCACGATGTTATGATGCTCAAAAATAAATGAGATAGTGTGTTATGATGTGTATATGCATGCGTCATGGTGTATGATAATGTGATGTTTATGAATGTATTTTCGTCTAGGAAAATAAATCCTTGACGACTGCCGGGAGCTTGTTGAATCCTGGGTTGATGTTGAAGAATAGAGTTCTTTGTTTCCACGGGGGATGATGATTGCAAGAATAAACTGGTAAGAGAAGATGACTCCGTTGGGGAATAAACTTGTTGGAGAGGTTACTCTGCGGGGAATTACTCTGTGGAAAGAGATACTTCGTTGAGGTTTGATGATAACTCCGCTGGGGATACTGTTGATAAGCTTTGTTGGAGGATTTGATTAACTCCACTGGGGATTCCGTTGATGAGCTCTGTTGGGGATTTGATGAACTCCGTTGGGGGATAGGAAGAACTTCGCCAAGGACGATCTTTCCGTGGTAATTAGCTGAGGATAACCCAGTTATAAGCTCTGGTGGGGGATAACTGTTGTACCCCAAAATTTGCCCTCCCATTTCCTCAACATTTTCTCATCACAAGACCCTTGAAGCTCAAGATCCAGTTAGGGTTTGCTCTGCTCAAGACTTCTCCTTGCACTGTTGACCCAAATTAGGGTTTGATTTTGCACAAAGATGTTTTGACCTAAAATGCCCAAAGTGACTTTCATGCTTCATTTTGGACTCACAAGTGTATCCATACCAAGTTTCAAGCCTTGATTGCAATCCTTGCCCAGTCAATTGGACAGTTGACCTAGAAATCAGCTGTATTGGGGAAAAAGTCAATTGTGGTCAATTGACAGTCAAACCTCATGATTTTTGACCCACATCAATATTATGAACTCATATGGACCATTTGATCAAGTTTGGATCACAATTCCACAAGAAATTTGATCAGATCACCAAAAGGGCAAAATGGTCATTTTTAGGGTTTTGACTGCACAAAGGCAATTTTTGACTGTTTGACCTAGCCAATGGCAAACCAAGCTCACATATGGACTCAAGGACTCAATGGCATTGTCTTTACATGTTCAACAAGTTCAAAAAATCCCAAATGCATAAGATTGACAGATGAATTTTCCAGTCAACTGATCAAATTTGACTGTATACTAAAAAGTCAAACTTTGACTTTTTGGTCAAAATCAAGTGCCAAGATTCATTTTTCATCAAGACATGTCAAATTATGAAACTTGTTCATCAAGAAATCAAAAATTACAAATTAGGGTTTGAAATGAAGAAATTTCATAACTTAGAAATTTTCTAAGTTATGAAACTTCCTTATTTTTTCCTAACTTTGTCCCATTTTTTCATCAAGATACATTTGGATTCAAACAAAACTCAAAACATGAAAGTTATAGTCCATTGCAAAATCTACAATTTTTATTCACAAAGTTTCCTCAAAAGAAGCTTGTAGCTCAAGTTATGATTTTTGGAACAAGGGTGCAAAACATTCTTAACTTGGAAAAAATTTGACCTATTCTAGGCAGGATTTTTGCCCAACTTCATGGCCACTTTTCACATGCTTCCACTTGGAATTTCAACTTGCATTACAAAGATGGATTGTATTACACATTCCAATCTTTCCAAATTGTCCAAGACCTTCTCAAACACCCTTGTGGTTAGGGAGAATCGAATTGGTAAAGTTGGGCAAAAGTCACTTTTGTTCTTGACCAATTTCATGTTCATACACTTTGCATTTTTGAAATCAGCTTGTACAAGCTAGATTACATGCCTCTAATCCTTCTTACACTCAATAATTAAATGCATATCCTTTGTGCCAAGATGTTATTTCATTCATTTGGACAATACACACAAATTTAAGCCATATTTAGAAAAAGCACTTTATCCATTCTTGTAAAGCGTGGCTTTATGTCAAAACACAAATCAAAGAAGTACAAAGCATATCTTCTAGGCACAAGATTATGGACTTATCCCACTGATCAAGGAGAGATTATGCAGCATGCTTGAGGGACCTGCCTTGGCCTACAACCTAACTTGGCAACTTTTGCTTAAGATAGAAGAAACTTGCATATTGAACATCATCTCTCATTCCTGTAACAACAAGCCTAAACAAACTTCTTGAGCACATTCCAAACATCAAACCTGACCTGAAACACGAGCAAACCACCTTCAATACCTCCTTATTCACGGAAACACCTTCTTGCTGCAAAAACAGAGTCCCTTCTGCAACTTGACTTCCACAAACACTTCCACTCGTGCGTTTTGGCCAAAGCTAGTTCAAACATGTTCCATATCACCCACTAAAGCTATCCCAAGCATTGAACACAAACTGTAACATCCCTAACATCATTTGCCATTTTCAGTTTTCAACTTTGCAGGTGAACTTCCATAGCTCGATTCAGCTAGTTTCAAAGCAAGCTAGAGGTTGGAAGAGCATCCTTGGACCTCAAGCAAGTTGTACAAGTCCTCACACTGCATTGAAAGTGCCTCCATTGCTGTACACGACTCAAGCTGAACAGGTAAAACTTTGAACTTATATCTCTCTATCCAGGCATAGTTAGGCTTAAGTTTGTGAAGAAAGCATGTTCTAATCATAGCCCTGAAGCCATCCATATAGTTACTTTTCATTTATGTTGTGTATGCTGAGAGAATTTTGGACCTGAACATTGAAAAAAACTTAGGTCAGAAATTGGGGGAGACGAAATTCTCTCTCATTTCTGAGAGTTAGGTTAAGTTTTTTATATGTATGAACTCGTGACATGATGCTCTATAATGTTTATGTTGTGAGTTTTTGTTGAAAGTCAAAGAATCAAGAGATAGCAGGGAAGGAAGAAAACACGTGTTTTCTTTGTTTCAAAGTTGCTGGAGGTTGAAGACAACCACCTTTGGGCTGGGCCTGTTTTGTTTTTCTGTTTACACCACCTTTTCACACATACACCCCCTTGGCCCATTGTGTAATTTTTTAATCATTTTTGACTTTTTCTTTTTGTTTCTGACTTGTTACCTTTTTGTTAAAATATAAAAAACATAAAAAATATTTTTTCACCTTTTTTTGTATTTATTAGGCATTTATTTGTTTTATTTGATATATATATGTAAATAAATATAAATATACTTTATTTAAAATACTAAAAATAATACAAATACATTTTTATTTTCTGATTTTATTTTATTTTATCTTTTGAAAACATTTTATAAAAAAATATACTTTTTTTTTGTAATTAATAAATATTTTTATTTTTTGTATATATTTAATATATTTAATACATAATATAAATACTTATATATTTATTAGAATATTTGGGATAAAAATACAAAATAATACATTTTTATTTTTGTTAATATTTGACCTCAAAAATCACTTCTTTACAATATACTTCCTTTTTATTTATTTTTTGTATATAATTAATAAACATTGTATATATTAAATAATAAATACCTTTTATTTGCAAAATTAGGGTTTTGCCCTAAACATGATAAATACCCAAAATTAACCTTTTATTTTTTATTTGTCACATGAAAAATTCTTTTTACATACATATAAAAAATCATTTTTTGCATCTTGCATATTTATTGTATTTTATTTAATTATTGTACAATTAATCTTTGTATATTCAATTTGGATGTAATAGCTTAGGTTTTAATTTCTTTCTAAATATCCCTATCTGAACATTTGTACCCCCATCCCATAATTGTGTTGTAATAATTTAGGATTTTATTTTTTGCATTTTAAAGCTTTCTAAATATGCCATGATAGACTTAGGGTTTGTATGCAAAAATCAACCAAACAAATAGCTTGACCTAATTCAAAGATAACAAAGCATGAAAATGGACAACACCAATCACACTTGCACCCCTAGGGTTACTCCACTTGTTGCCTTCAATAATGGGCCATATTGCATGTTGAGTGTTTTTGGCAAAACAAAACAATATCAAATGATCATAGTCCCTCGATGACGCTTTCGAAAGTTGCCTAAAAATGATCAAGTCCCTTAAAGGAAAAAGTTGCCAAAGACACTTGCACCATTGCAATCATGGTCTAAACGATGACCCGCGCCCGTCCCGTTAACATCCTAACACAAGATTGTCCACCAAATACAATGGTGGAACAAAATTGTTAAAAGGGTTAAAACATAGGAAAGATCTTTGAGAAATTTAGGGTAGATAGCTCTTGGTTACTTGCCATCTTGCAAAACAAAAACACTTGCCTATTTTTTTTCAAAACAGACATCACAACACACTTTCAAAACAACTTTCAAAAACATTGAAAACTTTTCAAAAGATATACACCTTTGTATACATCCAAACATGGGTCATTACAAAGGTCGCCATAACAAATGGCCTCTTTTCAAAACATTTTCAAACTCACACACAAAGCACCATTTCAAACAATTAAAAGCACCATTTCAAACAATTGAAAATGCAAGGCAAGTGATCTAAGCAAGTAACTAAGAGCCCATGGATAACCATGGATAGAAAGGGTGCTAATACCTTCCCTTTCTATAATCTACTCCCCGAACCCAAGAAAACATCTCAAAGGTTTTTGCTGTGCTTTTTAACCTTTCCTTAGGATAAAATAAAAAGTCGGTGGCGACTCTTGCTCAACCGAAACATTTGCGAAAACAAACGCAAAACCTCAAGTCAGTTCTCCCACCGTATCACAGAACTGGTGATTCTGCTGGGGATATTTTTTAAAGTGGAGTAACCTTAGGGCTTAGATCACCCTCTTGCATGACTAATTGCTTGCTTTGATTGCTTTATATCTTGGCTCTCTTGTTTGGGTTTGAAATCCTACACCCGGATTTGGGGAAACATTCATAGATAGCAATACGTTGTGGAAACTGTGCAGGGTATACCGACACGGTTGAAGCAATAGCTATATTAGTGCGTCATATTTGTGAGTACCGGTAACCCTTGAGTTCAATCAAGGAGAGTACGGGGCCGCTGAGTGATGTCACTAAGCACTAATGACCTATAACCTTACTTGACCATCTTGGCCTTTTATTAGGGGTATGAGATGATCGGCTTTGGTGCAGTCCGAAGTTGGCAGATACTCGATACTACACTCATTGAGGGTTGTTTTCTTGGAATATTTTGGTCACTAGTTAAGTGGCTAAACCAAAACAATGAACATGGAAAACAATCCAGTGATATTGAGCTCCTTAGAACCCGGTTACTATTTATAGGACATGTTTTTAAGCCAACTACGCTCAAGAGGGTACTTACCTATGAAACCCCATGCAAGCCTGAAACTAGGGTTTTGTGTGAATTGCTTGTACATATGTTTTGTGCATACATCATAAACATCATAAAGCATCATATGCATCCACTAACCATTTCAAGGGTTTGGATCTTCATCTTTGTTCTTGTTTTGTAGGTCATGGAAATTCCTCGTAGGAAAACTATCCAAGTCAACCTTGTGAGAATCCCTCCTCAACTCAAGGAGCTCACATCAAGAATTCTGGAAAGCTCTCCCTTCAGTGAAAGACATGGTAGACTGCTCATCCTAGTCAACACCAACATTGAAGAGGACATGGTAAAGGTGTTGTTCCAGTTCTTTGACCCCCTTCACCACTGTTTCACTTTCCTCGACTACCAATTGGTGCCCACTTTGGAGGAATTTTCTCAACTCCTGAGAATTCCTATTCTTAATCAACTACCCTACAATGGTACGGAAAAAGAACCAAAGCCTGAAGATGTTGCTCAAGCACTACACTTGCAACCATCTGACATCAAGGGGCATTGGGAAACTAGAAGCGGTGTCAAAGGCTTCTTGGAAAAATTCTTGTTTGAGAAGGCACAAGAGTGTTGGAATTCATTGGATCTACAAGCCTTTGAAGAAATTGTGGCACTCCTCATTTATGGGTTGGTCCTGTTCCCAAATCCTGACCATCTTGTAGATGTCAACGCCGTCAAAATCTTCTTATCCAGGAATCCAATACCAACATTGCTTGGGGACATTCTTCACTCATTTTACACACAAACAATGAGAAAGAGGGGTGTTCTCATGTGATGTACTCCTCTCCTTGCAAGGTGGTTTATTTCGCACCTTCCACAATCTGTCTTGAAGAATGACCAAGGCTTAAGGTGGTCACAACGGTTGATGACCCTCACTCACTCTGATGTACATTGGTGTTCTCGATCCAGAGAAAATGTCATCATCGTCGATCATTGTGGAGAGTTCCCTAATGTTCCATTGCTTGGCATTAGAGGAGGCATTACCTACAACCCTTGTCTAGCTTTGAGACAATTTGGATACACACGGAGGGATGGCCCTCATGACATTTTGATTCCTGACCTAGTTTTTGACTTCGACAACGATGCGCAAGGACTTCGCCAAAGATTCATCAGAGCTTGGAGAATGCCTAACAAGGTAGACAGCAAGACACTGGGGCACAAGAACTCCATCCCTCTTGAGCCTTATCTCAAGTGGGTACGAACCCGAGCCCAGAGTCTAATGATGCCTTACCCCCATGTTCTCCCTGTGATTAAAGAGCCCGTTAAGGAAGGAGAGGTTCCCTACACCATCCTATATCCTGACATGCCAACATCGTGGGAGGAGATGCAGAAGAGTTGGATCCAACTCAAGGAGGAATGGAATACTTTTGAAGCCAGCTTCTACGCCAGTGAGAAGAAGGTTTTGGAGCTTACCCGCCGACTCCACGAGGAAGAGACCCTTAACACCTACATCGCACCAAAGAGGATGCGCAATGTCTTTTTACCTTGAGAAGTTTTTTGTAATATTTGGCCCATGGGGCATTTATGTACTGACAAAATTTCTTCTTATTAATATGACGTGTGTTCTTTTTGTTTGCAACAATTTTGAATTTTCTAAACCTTGAATGCATTGCATAAATAAGCATATCATTCATCATATGCATAACAGGTACCCTTCTTCTACAGGTTGCTTAATCTTCTTCGTTGTTTATTTTAGCACTCAATCATCATGTCTTCTGAGCCTACCACCGAACAAGCTATCAAGGCTCTCCAAGCCTAGAACGCCCAGTTTCAGGAGCTGGTCATGAGCTTAGCCCAGGGTCAACAGGAGTTGAAGACTCTGCTCTTGAAAAAGAAGAAGAAGAAGAGGACTGTGTTGTTTAACACCGGACGAAGGTTTGGGAATACATTGCAGAATGAGGCTGATCAGACTACTTCCTCTGCAGAGAAAGACAGTCCCCAAGAGGGAAGGGCTCCTAGTCCTGTGGTCTCCGACAACGAGACAGATTACAATGATGAACAGTACCCTCCTGCTGAAGACAGGTACAAGCAACTAGAGGACCGTTTAAGTGCCATGGAGATCCAACATGTGTCGGGGCTGGATTTTGGAGATCTAGGTTTATCTTCTGGGGTGGTGATCCCACACAAGTTCAAGGCACCTGCCTTTGTGAAGTACGACGGGGCTTCCTGCCCTAAGCTGCATCTCAGATCATATGTAAGGAAGATCCAACCTTACACTGCAGACAAGAACCTTTGGATCCATTTCTTCTAGGACAGCCTTTCGGGGTCTCAACTCGAATGGTTCTATCAGCTGGATGGAGCCAGTATTCGAAACTGGGAGGACTTGGCTACCGCATTTTATAAACAGTATCAGTATAATTCCGACCTCGCTCCCACGCGTACCCAACTCCAGGGTATGTCACTGGGGACGGGCGAAGGATTCAAAGAGTATGCGCTAAAGTGGAGGGACCTGGCTAGAAGGGTGCAGCCACCTTTGACTGACCGTGAACTTGTTGACATGTTCCTGGGGACCCTGTCCGGTCCATTCTTCAAACATCTGATTGGTAATTCTTCTGCTGGGTTTACAGATCTGATCTTGACTGGTGAGAGGATAGAAGCTGGTATCAAGTCGGGGAAGATCCAAAAAGGTGCCTCCACGAGTACTGAAAAGAAGCCCTTCAAGAAGGAAGCCAGTGCTGTTTATGGTCCCAGAAGATAAATTAAACCGGAACGCCGCCAAGCTGTCAATGCATTGGTAATTTCAAAGCCTGCTGCTGCTCCTCAACAGTATAACCAACCAAGGGGTGAGAGACCCAAAAGGCAGTACACTCGGCTCAGTATGACCCTGTCTCAGATTTTGCCGCAACTACTGTCAACCAATCTGGTAACTGTCAAAGAAGCTCCGAAGGTAGTGAACACAGCTTCTCCAAAGTACAACCCCAACGCCCGTTGCGCTTATCACTCTGATAGCCCGGGGCATACCACAGATGATTGTTGGGCTCTGAGGAATAAGGTTCAGGACCTTATTGATGCTAAAGAAATACAGTTTGAGGCGCCCGAAAGGCCCAATGTTGTGACTGCTCCCATGCCCCAGCATGGAGTGAATGCTGTGGAAGAAGACCTATATGTGACCTCCGTGAATGATATTGTTACTCCGTTATTGACCGTCAAGAGGAACCTGTTGCTAGCCGGTTTATTTCCGGGATGTGGTGAAGGTTGCCTTCTATGTGCTGTTTCACCTGCTGGTTGTCCCTTGCTGAAGTCAGGCGTCCAAAACCTGATGGATAACAAAGAGATCTTGTTCGAGAAGATTGTTGTTCCTGCTGTCCCTGCTGAAGAAGTTTCTATTGTTACTATTTTCAACAACCCTCCTAAGGCTCCTTCAAAGAAGCCTGTCAAAATCATGTCCACTCAGAAGATTGCTCCTATCATCATCACTGTTCTGGGACCTCTCCCCTATACATCTGAAAAAGCTGTCCCATGGCATTATGGGGCAGATGTTTATGTTCTTGGAGTAAAGCAAGAGTTTGATACTAGTACCGGCGTCAGTAACATCACCGGGCCTGCCAAAGTTACTCGCAGTGGTAGGCTGTTCTCACCAGATATTGCGCCACCAGCTATTCAGAGACCTCTTATCATTACACTTGCAAGTGTGCCTGTTCCCCTTCCTAATCAAGTTCCTGTTTCTACCCCTGCTACCGAGTCATCTGACGCTCGGGGCAAAGGGATTGCTACTGATTTGCATGCCCTGACGGAGGTACCAAAGACAACCATTATTGAAGCTTCCGAACAAGAAATGGAAGAGATTCTCAAGATCATTAAGAAGAGTGATTTCAATGTAGTTGAGCAGTTGGGGCAAACCCCATCAAAAATTTCTATGCTATCATTGTTGTTGTGTTCAGAGGCCCATGCCAAGGCCATGATTTCCTTCCTGAAGACGGCCCATGTGCCACAAGAAACGTCTGCTGATCAATTTACTGATTGTGTGGCCAACTTGACTGCCGATAATGGGTTGGGCTTCTCTGACGCTGATCTGACTGCCAAAGGAAAGAACCATAACGACGCCCTGCATGTCTCCATTGAATGCAGGGGAACTACTCTTGCCCATGTGTTGGTGGACACCGGTTCTTCATTGAATGTATTACCCAAGAAGGCCCTAGACAGGTTTGATTATGAGGGTTTGGAGCTCAAGCCTAGTAACATTGTTGTCCGGGCCTTTGACGGTTCGAAAAGGATGGTACATGGTGAAGTTGACATTCCAATCAGGGTTGGCTCTCAAGTTTTTGATTCTACTTTTTATGTGATGGATATCCGACCATCCTATTCTTGTTTGTTGGGTCGTCCATGGATCCACAAGGCTGGAGCTGTGACCTCCACACTACATCAGAAGCTTAAATACCCGGTCAGAGGGAAAATTGTTACAGTTCAGGGAGAGGAAGAGTATATGGTCAGCCACCTCAACTCGTTCCGGTACATAGAGATGGATGGGGAATTCGTTGAGACTCCATTCCAGCACTTTGAAGAAGTTCCTCAGACACTGGCGTCAGCAGAGACTGTGACTGAAGAGGGTTCTCCTTTGAAGATGGCTTCCTTAAAGGATGCCCGGGCTGTTATTGAGAAGGGTGAGTGCGCAAACTGGGGCCGACTTCCTGATTTCACTCCAAAGACTAACAATTTTGGTCTGGGCTTCACTGCAGAGGCTCAGGGGGCTGTTCGTAAGGCGAGAATTGGAAAACCTCCTGTGTTCATCACCAACCCGGGAGTGAATGCTATTGAAGACGACATGGAGGAATCTGAATTCGACAGTTGGATCTACCAAACAACCGACGGTGGACCAAGCAACTGGACTGCCAAGGACTTCACACCTATTACTTTTCTCACTCAGTAATGAACTCTTTTGTTTTGAATTTGTAACAGACAATATTTTGAAACTTTTATGGCTCGGTGTCTTACCCGGGGCACTGTGGCTTCATTTGTGAGGGATTTTGTGTGTCATTTTCATATATCATCAATAAAAACATTGGACATTTGTTGCATTTCAAAATCTTGCGCTCCTTTTCTTTCTTTATTATACATTGCAAAACAGCTATATTTAGACACACTCACCTATACAGGTTCCAATCCACTCTGGATCTCACTGGTAACGACCCTGTTACCGCCAGTTATGACTTCGAAAATCCGATCAACTTAGCCGAAGACGAAGGTGAAGATGATTGCGAAGTGCCTGGTGACTTGCAAGACTGCTACTCCAGGAAGAGAGGGCCATTCAGCCACATGAAGAGCCAGTGGAAACAGTAAATCTGGGTACTGAGACAGACATAAAGGAAGTCAAGATTGGTGCCAATCTAGAGCTCAGTGTGAAACAACGGTTGATTCAGATGCTACATGACTATGTGGAAATCTTTGTCTGGTCTTACGAAGACATGCCTGGGTTGGATACCGACATTGTGGTTCATCACCTTCCTACCAAGGAAGGATGCCCTCCGATAAAATAGAAGGTTTGCCGTATGCGTCCAGAAATGTCCGAGAAAATCAAAGCGGAGGTTATGAAACAATTTGATGCCGGGTTTCTAGCGGTGACTTCTTACCCTCAGTGGGTTGCCAACGTGGTTCCAGTGCCGAAGAAGGATGGTAAGGTCCGAATGTGTGTTGATTACAGGGATTTGAACAGGGCCAGCCCTAAGGATGATTTCCCTCTGCCTCATATCGACGTTCTGGTTGACAACACTGCTCAGCATAAAGTATTCTCCTTCATGGACGGCTTCTCCGGTTATAATCAAATCAAGATGGCTCCTGAAGACATGGAGAAGACCACTTTTATCACTCAATGGGGCACCTTTTGCTACAAGGTCATGCCTTTTGGGTTGAAAAATGCTGGGGCAACCTACCAACGTGCCATGGTTGCTTTATTTCATGACATGATCCATCATGAGATAGAAGTATATGTCGACGATATGATTGCAAGGTCCCAAACTGAGGAGGAACACCTTGACCATCTACGGAAGCTGTTTGACCGTATGAAGTTGTACAAGTTGAGGTTGAACCCAAACAAGTGCACCTTTGGGGTGAGATCTGGAAAATTGTTAGGCTCCGTCGTAAGCGACAAAGGCATTCAAGTGGACCCTACCAAAGTGAAAGCCATACAAGAGATGCTGACTCCCAAGACAGAGAAAGAAGTCAGAGGCTTTCTAGGACGTCTGAATTACATTGCCCGATTCATCTCACATCTAACTGCTACCTGTGAACCAATCTTCAAGTTGTTGAAGAAAGATCAAGTAGTACGTTGGAACGATGAATGTTAGGCCACTTTCGAAAGAATCAAATAGTATCTCCAAGAACCACCCATTCTTATGCCGCCGGTTGAAGGGAGACCTCTAATCTTATACTTGACTGTACTTGACAACTCAATGGGGTGTGTGCTGGGGCAGCATGACGAGTCTGGCCGAAAAGAACACGCCATTTATTACCTTATCAAAAAGTTTACCGACTGTGAGACCCGGTACTCACTGCTCGAGAAAACTTGCCGCGCTTTGGTATGGGCTGCTCGCCGGCTGAGACAGTATATGTTGACTCACACTACTCTGTTGATTTCAAAAATGGATCCAATAAAGTACATCTTCGAAAAGCCTGCCTTGTCCGAAAGAATAGCAAGATGGCAGATGATCTTGACGGAATATGACATCCAATACACGACTCAAAAAGCAATCAAGGGAAGTGTATTGGCAGACCACTTGGCACACCAGGCAGTGGACGATTACCAGTCGATGAACTTTGAATTTCCAGACGAGGATATCATGGTAGTGACTGATTGTGAAGTACCTGGACCGGATGAAGGACCTGAGAAAGGATCCCGATGGTCTATGCACTTTGACAGAACCTCGAACGCTTTAGGTAATGGTATTGGCGCTGTGATCATATCCCCTAAAGGCACTCATACTCCACTCACCGCCCGACTATGTTTCAACTGCACCAACAACATGGCAGAGTATGAGGCATGTATCATGGGTCTTCAAGCTGCAATTGATTTAAGGATCAAGTTTCTGAGTGTCTTCGGAGATTCCGCTCTCGTGATCAATCAGATCAAAGGCGAGTGGGATACGAAACACCCAAATCTTATTCCCTACAAAGAGTATGTGTTGACGTTGCTTCCCCACTTCGAGGAGATAAATTTTGAACACTTCCCAAGAGAGGAGAATCAGTTAGCGGACGCGTTGGCTACGATGTCTTCTATGTTCAAAGTCAAATGGGACAACGAGGCTCCCCAGATCATTATCTGGAAATTGGATGAACCTGCACATTGCTGCGATCTCGAGACCGAGCAGGTAACAGAAAAACCCTGGTATCATGAAGTGAAAAGGTACTTGGAAGCTCAAGAATACCCCGACGGTGCATCTGTTAATGATAAGAAGTTCCTGAGAAGGTTTGCGGCAAAGTTCTTCCTCAGCAACGGCATTCTCTACAAGCGAAACCATGATTCAACCTTACTGCGTTGTGTGGATAAGGCTGAAGCAGAAAGGATCATGGCAGAGCTACATGAAGGTACCTTCGGAACACATTCCAGTGGACATACCATGGCAAAGAAAATCCTTCGGGAAGGATATTTCTAGTCCACAATGGAAGCCGACTGTTATCAGCATTCTCGAACTTGTCATAAATGCCAGATCTATGCTGATAAGGTGCACATTCCTCCGGTTCCTATGAACGTCTTAACAGCACCTTGGCCTTTTGCAATGTGGGGCATTGATATGATCGGCGAGATCCGACCTACGGCATCCAACGGGCATCGCTTCATCCTAGTAGCGATTGATTACTTCACAAAATGGGTTGAAGCAGCTTCCTATGCTACCGTAACCAAGAACGTCGTGGCACGGTTCATTCGGCATAACCTGATCTATCGATACGGAGTACCTGAGAGGATCATTACGGACAATGATACCAATCTTAACAACAAGATGATCACTGAGTTCTGCGAGCAATTCAAGATACAGCACCATAACTCTTCTCCATATCGGCCGAAGATGAATGGGGCTGTAGAAGCAACAAATAAGAATATCAAGAAGATTGTGCAGAAGATGACAGTGACCTACAAAGATTGGCACGAAATGTTACCGTTTTCTCTTCATGGGTACCGTACCTCAGCACGGACGTCAACAGGGGCAACTCCTTTTTCCTTGGTCTATGGTATGGAGGCAGTCTTGCCTATTGAAGTCCAGATACCCTCTCTCCGGATAATGAAGGATGCAGGTTTGAGCAAAGATGACTGGATCCAGACTCGGCTTGATCAATTAAACCTAATTGATGAAAAGAGACTCACTGCTATTTGTCATGGTCAGACGTACCAAAAACGGATGATCAGGGAATTTAACAAGAAGGTCAGACGACAAGAGTATCAAGTCAGAGACCTGGTAATCAAGCGCATCATTCTTCCTCAAAGTGATCCCAGGGGTAAATGGACCCCTACGTACGAAGGGCCATTTGTGTTTAAACATATCTTCTCAGGAGGAGCTATGATTCTAACCACCATGGATGGTGACGACCTTCCTCACCCCGCCAATGCAGACATAGTAAAAAGATACTACGCATGAATTAAGGACCCGCTAGGTTGACACACCTAGGCAAAAATAAGGGCTTCCCGGCGAACCAAAAGGGTTCGGACAAAAACAAGGGATGAAATGAATAAATCTTTACACCCGGCAAGTCGAAAACCTGAAAAGGCGGCTTGGGCAAAAATGGGTATCCCGGTGGACTGAAAACCCGAAAGGGCGGTCCAGGAAAAAGTTAGGGATAAAGCGTAATACTATGTCTCATTGGATCACCTTGCATCCAGAGTTCGGCATCAATTATCAGACTATTGGGCTCAGATCAATCAGCTTCATCTTCAACTAAGCAGCAGAGTGATGAGACACTTGAAGACATAAAAGGCGATAGCAGAGTTGGAACCCAGTGGGATTATTTTTCACATAGCTGTTTTGTTTCCTTTTCAAAATTGTATAAACTCTATTTTGCTCGGCGGCGTTCTCTTACTAGGACGTTAGCCTCTTGTACAAAAACGCCTATTTACAGGCAAATTTGAAAATCAATACAAATTCACTTTTCAGACAAATTACCCATCGTTTTTCCTTTTTTTGTTTTGTTTTGCAAAGAACGTCCAATATTCATTTTTGATATATGCATTTGACATTAATTGCTAATCATGAATATTTGCATGCGAAACAAAGGACTAATTACAGATGACATCAGAAACAGGGGGAATTTAGAATTGTCCAAGCGATCTAGTTGCTCTGTCCACCGAGGTACCAAGGCAAGTTCGGCTGAAGAATGTAACCAAGTTACCTCAACTCCCCACAGAGTAAGACAAGATTCAGCAATACTCTCCCCAGGCAGAGTTGGTCTCCCATCAGCCCTGAAAAGGCACAGTATCTCCAGCAAGTCAGCAATACTCTCCCCAAGCCGAGTTAGTCTACTGTCAGCCTTAAGGAAGTTGGGTATCCCCCAGAAGATATCAACATTCCCCAGCGGAATATAGACATTCCTCAGCAAGCATCCCCGGCAGTCTTAATATAAGATTTGTTCCCCGGCGGAATACAGACACCCTAGTGGAACCATTCCCAGTACAATCCAAGGTTTCCCCAGGAAAATGGAATCCATATCCCCAGTAGATTCTGGAAGCTTATCCCTAGTAGATTCTGGAAGCTTATCACCTGCAGAGTACATACGTCTCTCCCCGACTTTATTCAAAGGTTATTTCCCCACCAGGGTATAACTGGGTTATCCTCAGCTAATTACCACAGAAAGATCGTCCTCGGCAAAGTTCTTCCTATCCCCGGCAGAATTCATCAAGTTCCTCAACATAACTTATCAGTGGAATCCCCAGCGGAGCTCTCATCAAAACCTCAACGAAGTATCTCTTCCCACAGAGTCATTCCCCGCAGAGTAATCTCTCCAACAAGTTTATTCCCCAACGGAGTCATCTTCTCCTACCGGTTTATTCTTGCAACCATCATCCCCAGCGGAAACGAAGAACTCTATTCTTCAAAACAACAGCCCAGGATTCAACGAGTTCCCGGCACTCGTCGAGGATTTATTTTCCTAGACGAAAATACATTCATAGATATTTCACATTTCATACATCCTGTTTACATACATGATAAAGTGCATACAACACTATCTCACTTTGAGCATCATGACATCATGCATTTCATTCATCATGACATTGCATACAACTAATGTTTCGCCTTTTCAGGAAAAGGTCAATCCAAAGATGATTACTATCAACCATCTCAATTCCAGATTCGATACCGGTATCTAGCCAGGGCATATCTGTGAGTGATTGAATGTAGATTCGATACCTGTATCCAGCCAGGGCATATTTGAAGACGACAAATTCCAGATTCGATTCCTGTATCCAGCCAGGGCATATTTGAAGACGACAAATTCCAGATTCGATTCCTGTATCTAGCCAGGGCATATCTGTAGACGACAAACTCCAGATTTGATACCTGTACCAAGCCAGGGCATATCTGTAGACAACAAATTCCAGATTCGATACCTGTATCCAGCCAGGGCATATCTGCGGACGACAGATTCCAGATTCGATACCTGCATCTAGCCAGGGCATATCTGTAGACGACAATTTCCAGATTCAATACCTGTACCTAGCCAGGGCATATATGCATGAAGAGACTGAAGATCAACACCTGTAGCAGGCCAAGAAACCATCTTCCTTTCTCAAAGTATGCAAGTTCTCGCTAAGGAATCTCTTACGCGATTAACACTTCCAAATGGCATCTATAAGCCCATTCCCGACAAGGTTCTGTCACGTCTCCAGATGGAATCTATAAACCCATCCTCCTATCCATCCTATCTCCCAAATGGCATCTATAAGCCCATTCCCGACATCACATTGCTGATACTCCAGCATGCGAGTGCAAATTTCTGGGCACTTTAGTGTTCAATCATCTTCCACCTTCGGATCACGAAAGGCACGCAAGCCAATCTACATCCTCAGGTCTAAGAAGATTGAACAGGGGAAACTGTTGTACCCCAAAATTTTCCCTCCCATTTCCTCAACATTTTCTCATCACAAGACCCTTGAAGCTCAAGATCCAGTTAGGGTTTGCTCTGCTCAAGACTTCTCCTTGCACTGTTGACCCAAATTAGGGTTTGAGTTTGCACAAAGATGTTTTGACCTAAAATGCCCAAAGTGACTTTCATGCTTCATTTTGGACTCACAAGTTTATCCATACCAAGTTTCAAGCCTTGATTCCAATCCTTGCCCAGTCAATTGGACAGTTGACCTAGAAATCAGCTGTATTGGGGAAAAAGTCAACTGTGGTCAATTGACAGTCAAACCTCATGATTTTTGACCCACATCAACATTATGAACTCATATGGACCATTTGATCAAGTTTGGATCATAATTCCACAAGAAATTTGATCAGATCACCAAAAGGGCAAAATGGTCATTTTTAGGGTTTTGACTGCACAAAGGCAATTTTTGACTGTTTGACCTAGCCAATGGAAAACCAAGCTCACATATGGACTCAAGGACTCAATGGAATTGTCTTGATATGTTCAACAAGTTCAAAAAATCCCAAATGCACAAGATTGACAGATGAATTTTCCAGTCAACTGATCAAATTTGACTGTATACTGAAAAGTCAAACTTTGACTTTTTGGTCAAAATCAAGTGCCAAGATTTATTTTTCATAAATACATGTCAAATTATGAAACTTGTTCATCAAGAAATCAAAAATTACAAATTAGGGTTTGAAATGAAGAAATTTCATAACAGAAATTTTCTAAGTTATGAAACTTCCTTATTTTTTCCTAACTTTGTCCCATTTTTTCATCAAGATACATTTGGATTCAAATAAAACTCAAAACATGAAAGTTATATTCCATTGCAAAATCTACAACTTTGATTCACAAAGTTTCCTCAAAAGAAGCTTGTAGCTCAAGTTATGATTTTTGGAACAAGGGTGCAAAACATTCTTAACTTAGAAAAATTTTGACCTGTTCTAGGCAGGATTTTTGCCCAACTTCATGGCCACTTTTCACATGCTTCCACTTGGAATTTCAACTTTCATTACAAAGATGGATTGTAGTACACATTCCAAGCTTTCCAAATTATCCAAGAACTTCTCAAACACCCTTGTGGTTAGGGAGAATCGAATTGGCAAAGTTGGGCAAAAGTCACTTTTGTTCTTGACCAATTTCATGTTCATACACTTTGCATTTTTGAAATCAGCTTGTACAAGCTAGATTACAGGCGTCTAATCCTTCTTACACTCAATAATTAAATGCATATCCTTTGTGCCAAGATGTTATTTCATTCATTTGGACAATACACACAAATTTAAGCCATATTTAGAAAAAGCACTTTATCCATTCTTGTAAAGCGTGGCTTTATGTCAAAACACAAATCAAAGAAGTACAAAGCATATCTTCTAGGCACAAGATTATGGACTAATCCCACTGATCAAGGAGAGATTATGCAGCATGCTTGAGGGACCTGCCTTGGCCTACAACCTAACTTGGCAACTTTTGCTTATAATAGAAGAAACTTGCATATTGAACATCATCTCTCATTCCTGTAACAATAAGCCTAAACAAACTTCTTGAGCACATTCCAAACATCAAACCTGACCTGAAACACTAGCAAACCACCTTCAATACCTCCTCATTCACAGAAACACCTTCTTGCTGCAAAAACAGAGTCCCTTCTGCAACTTGACTTCCACAAACACTTCCACTCGTGTGTTTTGGCCAAAGCTAGTTCAAACATGTTCCATATCACCCACTGAAGCTATCCCAAGCATTGAACACAAACTGTAACATCCCTAACATCATTTGCCATTTTCAGTTTTCAACTTTGCAGGTGAACTTTCATAGCTCGATTCAGCTAGTTTCAAAGCAAGCTAGAGGTTGGAAGAGCATCCTTGGACCTCAAGCAAGCTGTACAAGTCCTCACACTGCATTGAAAGTGCCTCCATTGTTGTACATGACTCAAGCTGAACAGGTAAAACTTTGAACTTCTCTCTCTCTATCCAGGCATAGTTAGGCTTAAGTTTGTGAAGAAAGCATGTTCTAATCATAGCCCTGAAGCCATCCATATAGTTACTTTTCATTTATGTTGTGTATGCTGAGAGAATTTTGGACCTGAACATTGAAAAAAACTTAGGTCAGAAATTGGGGGAGAAGAAATTCTCTCTCATTTCTGAGAGTTAGGTCAAGTTTTTTATATGTATGAACTCGTGACATGATGCTCTATAATGTTTATGTTGTGAGTTTTTGATGAAAGTCAAAGAATCAAGAGATAGCAGGGAAGGAAGAAAACGCGCGTTTTCTTTGTTTCAAAGTTGCTGGAGGTTGAAGACAACCACCTTTGGGCTGGGCCTGTTTTGTTTTTCTGTTTACACCACCTTTTCACACATACACCCCCCCTTGGCCCATTGTGTGATTTTTTAATCATTTTTGACTTTTTCTTTTTGTTTCTGACTTGTTACTTTTTTGTTAAAATATAAAAAACATAAAAAATATTTTTTCACCTTTTTTTGTATTTATTAGGCATTTATTTGTTTTATTTGATATATATATGTAAATAAATATAAATATACTTTATTTAAAATACTAAAAATAATACAAATACATTTTTATTTTCTGATTTTATTTTATTTTATCTTTTGAAAACATTTTATAAAAAAATATACTTTTTTTTGTAATTAATAAATTTTTTTATTTTTTGTATATATTTAATATATTTAATACATAATATAAATACTTATATATTTATTAGAATATTTGGGATAAAAATACAAAATAATACATTTTTATTTTTATTAATATTTGACCTCAAAAATCACTTCTTTACAATATACTTCCTTTTTATTTATTTTTTTTATATAATTAATAAACATTGTATATATTAAATAATAAATACCTTTTATTTGCAAAATTAGGGTTTTGCTCTAAACATGAAAAATACCCAAAATTAACCTTTTATTTTTCATTTGTCACATGAAAAATACTTTTTACATACATATAAAAAATCATTTTTTGCATCTTGCATATTTATTGTATTTTATTTAATTATTGTACAATTAATCTTTGTATATTCAATTTGGATGTAATAGCTTAGGTTTTAATTTCTTTCTAAATATCTCTATTTGAACATTTGTACCCCCCATCCCATAATTGTGTTGTAATAATTTAGGATTTTATTTTTCGCATTTTAAAGCTTTCTAAATATGCCATGATAGACTTAGGGTTTGTATGCAAAAATCAACCAAACAAATAGCTTGACCTAATTCAAAGATAACAAAGCATGAAAATGGACAACACCAATCACACTTGCACCCCTAGGGTTACTCCACTTGTTGCCTTCAATAATGGGCCATGTTGCATGTTGAGTGTTTTTGGCAAAACAAAACAATATCAAATGATCATAGTCCCTCGATGACGCTTTCGAAAGTTGCCTAAAAATGATCAAGTCCCTTAAAGGAAAAAGTTGCCAAAGACACTTGGCACCATTGCAATCATGGTCTAAACGATGACCCGCGCCCGTCCCGTTAACATCCTAACACAAGATTGTCCACCAAATACAATGGTGGAACAAAATTGTTAAAAGGGTTAAAACATAGGAAAGATCTTTGAGAAATTTAGGGTAGATAGCTCTTGGTTACTTGCCATCTTGAAAAACAAAAACACTTGCCTATTTTTTTTCAAAACACACATCACAACACACTTTCAAAACAACTTTCAAAAACATTGAAAACTTTTCAAAAGATATACACCTTTGTATACATCCAAACATGGTTCATTACAAAGGTCGCCACAACAAATGGCCTCTTTTCAAAACATTTTCAAACCCACACACAAAGCACCATTTCAAACAATTGAAAGCACCATTTCAAACAATTGAAAATGCAAGGCAAGTGATCTAAGCAAGTAACTAAGAGCCCATGGATAACCATGGATAGAAAGGATGCTAATACCTTCCCTTTCTATAATCTACTCCCCGAACCCAAGAAAACATCTCAAAGGTTTTTGCTGTGCTTTTTAACCTTTCCTTAGGATAAAATAAAAAGTCGGTGGCGACTCTTGCTCAACCGAAACATTTGCAAAAACAAACGCAAAACGTCAAGTCAGTTCTCCCATCGTATCACAATAACCTTCTGAATAAAGCTTGGGAGAGATATGTACTCTGCAGGTGATAAGCTTCTGGAATCTACTGGGGATATGCTTCCAGAATCTACTGGGGAGACTGATTCAACTCTCCTGGGGAAACTTTCTGACTGTACTGGGGAAGTGGCTCCACTGGGGTGTCTTGTATTCCGCCAGGGAACAATCTTATATTAAGACTGTCGGGGATGCTTGCTTAGGAACATCTGTATACTCCGCTGGGGAATATTGAGATCTTCTAGGGGTACCCAACTTCCTTAAGGCTGACCGTAGACTAACTCTGCTTGGGGAGAGTATCGCTGACTTGCTGGAGATACTGTGCCTTTTCGTGGCTGAGGAGAGACCAACTCTGCTCGGGGGAGAGTATTGCTGAAACCTGTCCTTACTATGCGGGCAGTGGAGGTAACTTGGTCATGTTCTTCAGCTGAACTTACCTTGGTACCTCGGTGGACAGAGCAACTAGATCGTTCAGACAATTCTTATTGCCCCTGTTTTCTGGGAGAAGATACCTGTGGAGGTGCTTGATGACTGCCGATTGACAAATCTTCTTCTGGTAGGCAAGCGACGAGATGACGGAACATAGTCGTACGCTTTTGATCCCTAACTTTTGCCTGGACCGCCCTTTCGGGTTTTCAGTCCACCGGGATACCCATTTTTTCCCAAGCCGCCTTTTCAGGCTTTCGACTTGCCGGGTGTACAGATTTTTTCATTTCATCCCTTATTTTTGCCCGAACCCTTTTGGTTCGCCGGGAAGCCCTTATTTTTGCCTAGGTGTGTCAACCTAGCGGGTCTTTGATTATGCGCAGTATTTTTTTCGACTATGTCCATGCTCTCAGGATGTAGGGAGGTGCCCCTGTCAGTAGTGTTGCGTTGCCCTACTACCAGAAGATCTTCGTTTGATCGTCCAATGCCCCAAGTGATCCAGATGGAGATTTGCCCCAAGTTGGTTGGCCTTTTGAGAGATTCTCCGAATCTTGACTTAACTGCCCCAGATGATAGACCATGATCATGTCTGCCCCTTGGTTGGAAGTACTTTTGTTCACTTAGATATTCGTCGTGCGAATTTCTCTACTGTTTGAACAAATAGTCATATGCAAACAGTGTTATATCAAGAATGCAAAGCTTATGGCTATCTTGAAGTTTTTTTTTTTTTTTGAAAATGCATTTTTTTTCATAAAAACAAGTGAATTTTTTGTAAACTGTGATGTCAACTCGTTATTTTACCGCAAGCCTTAAGGAGTCAGGACACCTTTCGTAACAGTATGCTTTCGAACTAACCCATGCTTCAGCTAGGACTTTTAAAGGTTGTAGCGTGGCCTGGTTCACGGTTTAAGAAACAAAGGATAAAGGCTCAAAGTATTTGTACCCACCCGCTCTTCGTGATCTTCTTCAAACCTAGACTCAGTTGATCGTGCGTTAGACCTTGTTTGAGTCTTTGTCCTGATATTCCAATGATGGTTCGGATTCTGACAGTTTACTTTGAATGGGCAGTCATTTATTTTTTTGGTTGAGGGTTTGTAGGACCTCTTTCTTTTTTGATTTTGTTATCCCTGTTTTTTTTGCCTGAACTGTTTCTTTTTGTATTTACAGTCAGCGGGATGCCCCGGTTTTTTGTAAGTCTCCTTCATAGGTTTTGACTTATTGGGCTTTTATTTTTGGGAAATAATGACTGCCTATCTTTTATGATTTTTCGGAACCATCACTGTCTTTTGTTTTGGAAGGCCTCCTTTGATGTTGTTCATTGTGCACCTGGATCAACTGAGAAGACTACCCTGCCCCAGGTTATGATTAAGGGTTTTAATTTTCGAAAAGAAAAACTCCTACTTCTTTGGCTCAAAGGGGTTGACGAGGGATTATCTTCCTTATAACTCCAGTGTTTAGGAATTGAAGCAATGCATGTACCTCATCAGCGGGGTCTGTTCAAAAGCATACTGTAGATCATGGTATCGTTTTCGTCATCCTCCCTCAAGAGGCTTAGAATTTTAATTGAGAGTTTGAACATCACAAAAAATGAAAGCAGTTTGAATATAGCGAATGCGAATATATTGATTCAAAACAGACATATGCGATGCATTGATAAAGTAATAAAGTTTGCTATGACAATAATTGTTTGAACAATCAAAGAAAAATACAACTTGAACATTCGAATGAACAAAAGTTTTTTTCAATCCTAGGACTTGTCACTTCAAATGGTGAATCTTGCAGGGATAGTAGAAAAACTCAGCCTGGCCATCTTGGGTGAATTCCACTGCTCCTTCATCAATCAGATCCTGGATCTTGTTCTTCAGAGACCAGCAGTCGTTTGTGGCATGCCCTGGGCTGTTCGAATGATAAGCGCAGCGGGCGTTGAGGTTATACCTTGAAGGTGTCTTGTTGGGATTCTTAGGAGGGTCCCTTAGAGTTACCAAGTTCAGCCTCAACAGGTGTTGTAAAGCTTGAGACAGTGACGTGTTGAGCTTGGTGAATTGCCTCTTGGGCTTGTCTGGCTTGCTCTGATCAACCCATTGTTCTTGGTGAGGTTGTGGTTGGACCTGTGAAGTGGTAGCAGCTTGGAGAGGTCTATTCATCAAACCAAACCTTTAACTTCTTGGAGGCTGATTACAGGTTTGGTCCCTAACCCTGACTACTTGCTTCATACTGTCTTGCTGAAGCTGGTGAGGTTGGTGCTGAATTTGTGACCCTGAAGCAAGTTGAGGAGCTTTTCCCTTGTCTTCTTGTCTCAAAGGGAATTTAATGATGACTGGCTCTTCAACCTTAGATGTTTGCCCCAGTTGGTTATCTCGAAGCAGTTGGTTGACGAGAACCCTGAGCTCTTCTTGTCTTTGAGCTAAGTCTTGAATGAGAGCCATCTGCCCCAGCATCTGGGTTCTCATTGTATCCACCTCAGCTTGCAGGCGTTTCAGCCGTTCGTCCTTGCCGTCCTCAGAACTGTTCCTAACCAAAGTCTCCATGAGGAGTGTTCTCAGCTCTTCCTGCCCCTTGGATAGATTTAGGAGGATCTCCCCGAACCGAGTCTCTTGAGCATGAAGATCCTGGTTGTTTTGTTGGGAAGCCATTGCTGAAATAAACAGCAAAGAAGGTAAGTGACCTGTAACAAGGGTACCTGTTATGCAATGATATGTATGATATATGTATGCAATGTTTTCAAGGATCTCGCGGGGTAAACAAGAAAATTGTTAGCGTTTGGATCTGGTAGCTTGATTGAAGGAACTTCATGTTGTTGGGAGTCCTTCTTCAAGAGTCGAAGCTCACCATATCGAGTGGGTCATAGCCCCTGACTCAAGTCATCAACCTTGGCTAGAGGAAAATAAATCCCCTTTTCCCCTTGCTAGACAGTTGGTTCATTATGATCTGCATCACAAGCCCTTGAGATCCTTGAAATGGGTTAGTCCTTATGCAGGATGTATGCAATGGTATGATGGTATGATGTTATGCTATGCGTGGAGTGATGTAGGTAAACCCTGTTATAAGCCAAGATTAAGGACTGTAAATAACACCTACAAGGAACTCATGTGTCAGATAACAAGAATATGCAAGTGGTCAAGTTTGAAGGCACACAAGTCACACATATAGCCTTAAGAGTTTAGGCCAGCATGAAGTTTAGGTATTACCCTCTTTCAATTTTGTTGGTTAAGACCTGTCCTAGAAAATAGTAACCGGGTTCTAGAGGATCTCAATATCATCGACTACCCTCAATCAGTCATAACTCCAGCGTCACAATCTTTTCTTGCGGCCAGAACCATCGCGAGAGTTTAGCCTCAATGAGTGTAGCATACTGCTACTGTTCTATGGCCAAGTTGGGTCAATTTAGGGTTCTAAGGTCGGTTGGTGCTTAATGACTCCTCAGAAGACCCATATTCTCCTCGTTGCAACACAAGGGATATCGGTACAGACCAAGGTGCCACACCAATGTAGCCACTGCTTCACCCGTGTAGGTCTACGCGGGACAGGTCCCTCACAGCTTATGCTACCTAAAAGGTATTCCCCCAGATCCGGGTTAGGATCTATGTAACTCCAAAACAGGCCCACAATTTTAAAGCAATCAAAACAAGCAATTGAAAACATAAGTATGATCTAATCCTAAGGTACACCTCACTTAAAGTTTCCCCAGCAGAGTCGCTAGTTCTGTGATCGGTGGAAATAGAACTGACTGTTTTTTAAGTTGGTTCGCGAAATGTCGCGGTAAGCAAGAGTCGCCACCATATTTTATGTTCTCCAACAAGGAATGGACAAAAGCACAGCAAAATTCCTTTTCGAGATGTTTCTCGGTTCGGGAGGTAGATTTATAGAAAGGGAAGGTGTTAGCACCCTTTCTATCTGTGGTTATCCACGGGCTCTTAGGTACTTGCTCTTATGTTTTCAAAAATTGTTTGCTTTTCAAGTGTGTATGGGTTTTGAAAAAAGTTTCGTTTGAAAAATTTCTAAGTAACTCTTGTATTTGTCCTCAAGAGTGTATGAAAAATTTGTTTGAAAACTTTTTGAAAGTGTGAGTGCGAAAAGATGTTTTGTTTGTTTTTGAGAGAGAAAGTACCCAGGAGAATCTACCTACTCTAAGGAATTAGGCTGTGTAAGAGTCCTTTAGATAGTGTTATCCCACTATTGAGAAGTAGGTAGCACCGTCGTTGGAGGTATTCGGGTCAATTCGATTATAAGGACAATGTGTGGTCACCGAAGCAATAGTAGGACGCCTTAGCGGTAACCCTAATGTCCTAGATCCTTTTTATCTGAGGCAACCGTTTCGAGGCGACTGGATCTTTAGACAGGAGGGCGACCTTTAAAACACCCTATACTTGACGACCACGTTCGAGGCAACCAGTGAGGCGTACCCTAGGAGTGGCATGTGCATGTGTGTCCAATTCAGTTTATGTTTATCTTTGAACATGTATCATGGTGATCTACGAGTTGTTTTTAATTTTCATCCAAGTCTTGCATGCATATTAACAGTTAAGATTGCAGAAAATAAATTTCGGAAAAGGTAAATCTAACTATTACAAGGCGCGGGTCTATACATCGCCAAAAACAAAAACCCGTTTGGAAATAAATGCGGAAAATTAAAGAAAGCGGTAAAATCCTAATTAACTATTACATCCTCTGAGCAGATACATAAATAATGATCAAAAGGAATTAGAATGCGCGAATAGAAATTTAATCGGGACGTCCTTAGGGTTTTGACCCTTTTTGAGAAAAGAATTGAAATTGTCCTTTTTTGCAATTAATTTAATATTAAACCTAAACCTAATCAATTATTTAATTAAAAGAAAAAATGTTTTTGTATTTTTTTATACTTTAATGAAAATAAAAAGAAAAGAAATTAAAAGTCAAGAAAAAAACCCTAATTCTAACCTATTTTATTTATTGTGAAAAAAGATTAAAATTAACTAATTAAACTAATTAATTTGTTAGTATTTTATTTACAAAATAAATTAATAATAAAATTAATACATAATAATAAATATTATAAATATTTGTTTTCTGAATTAATTATTAAAATAGCTATTTGTTAGTTAAATAAATAATAATTAATAATTATAAAAAGGAAATAAAAAGAAAGCAAAAAGAAATAGAAAGAAAACCAGGGGGGTTGATGAACCCAATGGAGGTTTGAAGAAGCAATTTGGCCCATTAAGAACCAAGCCTGCTTTGACTTTCTGGATAGTCTACGCTGGCTTTGACTGGGGAACATGATGGTCAACACTTCATAGCCCTTTGATTGCTGATTATGAACACCTGGCGCTTGGATGGTTGAGGTGTATGGTGGAACCATTAGAAAGCGCTGCATGGGAATTTGTTAGAAAAAATAGAACAAGTATTTTGGGGGACCTGGGAATCGAACCCAGGTCCCAATGTTTACCAGACACATCATCTCCCACTAGGCCATTACGTTGCATCTGTTAACATAATGATGAGTAATTATAATATAGCAAAATTAATTCATATGTTATCCAAACAAAAAGCGCGCGTCTCGTTCAAACCAGCCAATCCTGTATCAACATGCAATCATCTTCTTCCTTTTTCCTGTAAAAAACAAAACAAATAGCGGGGGTTTTTAACCCCCACAACCTGCAAAAAGGGAAAATAGCGAATAGGTCTATGCGTTATATAAATAGGGCGCGACATGTCCGTTGAATTCGTCTTGATCTTCTGAGTCCAACCATGGGCATCATTAGTCCTAATTTTGCTTGGTCAAGAAAGCCCTAAAATCAAAGCTTCGAAACCCTAGATTTCTTTAATGGCAGTTTTCGTTTCAGGGCACCATAATCAAATTAGTCTGTACCATTAGCTTCAGAATGGTGTTAGCAATGCAAAGCAATAATCATAACATGTTAATGATGCATAAAACTTGAGTTTCGATTCTAGAAAAATTAAGCAAACTGTGAGTTCGTTCTGGATGTTTCCTTGAGGTTAAACGCTTGGTTTCGATTGCAAATTGTTTGAGTATCCCAGCAATGTTTTTAAATCCTTCAATTGTCTTGAAAGGGCCTGGAAGGTGGAATTCAGTTTTGACTTTGTTCTTGATTTTTTGGAATTTGGTTATGGTGTTTTGCAGCAGTTCTCACGTGTATAGAATTAGGTTTAGGTTCTGTATATGTAGTAGAATGGAATTAGGGTTCAATCTTTGTCCAAGAATCCATGAAATAATGTTTTCAATATTTGATTTCAATCAAATCTTTTTGCACATTTTTGATTGACAAAACTTGCTAAAATTGGATATTTTGGTCCCCTTGATGTGTACACGAGATCTTCAGCTTGTCTTGAGTTCATTTGCATCACAAAAAGATTTGAAAACCATATCTTTTGAATTTTCCTACAATTAAATGAATTAATATTAATAAAAATTCAATTAATTAATTAAAAATAATATAAAAAAATCAATTTAAGTTCAATGGGTCGTGCATAGGCCTTGGACAAAGTTTCAAGAAAGAATTTGAGGCCCATTAGCAAAAATGAAGTGTTTTGGGCAAAGTTGAC
Organism: Vicia faba; assembly: GCA_948472305.1. Lineage (NCBI taxonomy): Eukaryota > Viridiplantae > Streptophyta > Magnoliopsida > Fabales > Fabaceae > Vicia > Vicia faba. Next base: position 613,003,399 of record OX451736.1, read on the forward strand.
TTTTGCAAATTCCCAAATATTTCCCAACTTCTCCAATGCATATCTTTCTCAATTTTGATCCTATGAACATGTTCTTGGACATTTTGGAAAGGTCTTGAAGTCCTCTAACCAATGCCTTTTGTCCCGTGTCATTTTGATTTACCAATCTCAAGTTATGGTCTTTGACTTAAAGTGCCTTTTTGTTGACTTTTGAAATTGACCTATAATGTAGAAATTGATAACTTTTTGTGAGAGCATTTCTTGGTCTTGGAATGTGAAGATGAGTTGTAGGAAATGCCATCCCCTTCAAAATTAGTATTGGATGGGATTTTTCTGATGAACCATGAAAAAGTTATGCCTTAGTCAAGTTACAGTTGACTTTTCAGCTGTCCAAAAATAGAAACTTTTGCATCTTGATGATTTTTGAGCCATGCTTGTGGAATCATGATCAAGAATTGATCAAATGATGATTGTGGCTTCAAAATAAGATGTTGACCAAAAACTTTGACTTTTGACTACCAAATGACCATTTTGCCCCTGCAGTTGATTGTGGAGCAACTAGGGCTTTTGATTGTGCAATTGGACCCTGTGAGTCTTGAGACTTGACATGTGGATGCTTGGCAATGTATATAGGCCTATGGGACTTGATTGGACCATTGAAAACCTCCAATTTCTTGAGAGAACCAAAACCCTAGTTTTTGATTGGCTTAGGAGGCATTTGGACTGTGCAACCCTTGAGTACTCTTGAACCAATTGAAGATGATTCTTGACAAACTTTGAAGAATATGGGAGGGAAAATTTTGGGGTACAACACACGGGCTCTTAGGTACTTGCTCACTATGTTTTCAAAAGTTTTTCTTTTCTTGTGTTTGTGGGTTTTGAAAAAGTTTGTTTGAAAACTTCGATTTAACTCTTGTATCTGTCCTCAAGAGTGTATGAAGTGTTGTTTGAAAACTTTTGTTTGAAATATGTAAGTGCGAAAAGTATTTTTGTTTTGAAAGAGCAAGTACCTGAGAACCTCTACCTACTCAAAGGAATTAAGATGTGTAAATGTCCTTTAGACAGTACTATCCCACTATTGAGAAGTAGGTAGCACCGTCGTTGGAGTTTTCGGGTCAATTCGATTAATGGGACATGTGGTCACTAAAGCAATGGTAGGACGCCTTAGCGGTAACCCTAATGTCCTAGATCATCTTTTATCGAGGCAACCGTTTCGAGGCAACTTTGATCTTTAGACAGGAGGGCGACCTCTAAAACACCTTATACTCAATGACCACGTCGAGGCAACCAAGTGAGGCGTACCCTAAGAGTGGCATGTGCGAGTGTGTCAGGTTTCAGTTAATGTTATCTTTGTACATGTTATGGTGAGCTACGATTGATTTTAATTTAAGAGAGATCTTGACATGCATAGCCTAGTTAACATACATCTAGCAATTAATGGTTGCGGGAAATAAAACTAAACTATTACAAGGCGTCGGGTATTTACATCGCCAAAAACAAACCCTTGAAAAAAGTAAATTGCGGAAAATAAATAAAAGCGATAAATAGTCCTAATTAAAGCTATTACATCCTCGGAGCAAATACAATTATATAGATCAAAATATGAATCAAAAATAATCATGCGCGCGAAAAAATTGAATCGGAGAGTTTTTAGGGTTTTGACCCTTTTCAAGAAAGAAGGAGATTTTTTATTACTATTTTGAATTAAATGAAATTAAGCCTAGACTAATTAAATAAAATAAAAAAAGAAATATTTTTGGTTGTTTTGAATGTTTTAAAGAAATTAAAAAAAAGATTAAAATTGCCAAGAAACCCTAATTCTAATTTATTTTTTATTTATTGCAAAAAATAAAATTAACCTAATTAAAACTAAATTAATTATATTAGTATTTATTTACAAAATAACTAATTAATTTTAATAAATAAAAATATTATATTTTTTATGTTTTCTGGAATTATTAAAAAAAATGTTAATTGTTTTAGTTAGTAGTTAATTAATAAAATTGATAAAAACAAATTAAATAAAAATAAAAGGAGAAGAAGAAAATAAACCCAGGGGGGTGCTGGCCCAAATCAGGAGGTGTATTCTGCAATTTTCAGGCCCAACAATATTCCATCCACGTTGACTTTTGTGATTATCCACATGCTTGTTGACTAGGGAGTATGGTGATCTGCCATTCATGTCCATTGGATCTATGCTTGGAGACATCTGGCGCCTGGGAATTGGAGGTGTATGATGGACCCCCTTTTGAAATATGTACAAGAATATCTGAAAAATAAAAGTAACAAGGTTTTGGGGGGACCTGGGATTCGAACCCAGGTCCCAATGCTTCCAGGCCAACACACCAACCACTCCACTACGCTGCTTTACTTGTTATTGAAATAAGTGGCAATTATTATATATAAAAAACAATCAATATACTGTAAATAAAACAAAACGCGCGCTTTTTTCAAATTGGCCAACCATGTGATAACACATCATCGTCTTCAACCTTTTTCTGCATAGTTAGAATCAGATAGCGTGGGTTTTTAACCCCCACTAATTCCTGCAAGGAAAAATAGCGAATAGAACCACAGTACATATAAATGTTTCGCGAGGTATGGGTCTTGATCGTCTTGGTCTCACGATCTCAACCATGTGTCTCACTGGTCCCAATTTTCCTTGGTTCAGAAAGCCCTAATTTAAAGCTCAAGAACCCTAGAAATTTGATCATGGCATCTCACGATTCAGGGGAACATAGTTCAATTCAAACATTCCATTAGCTTTGTATGGTCTCTAGCAATGCAAAACAATCATAAAAACATGTTAAATGCGCATGAATTAAGCAATAGGATTTTGAATAAAAGGTGCAAACCGTGGGACTGTATTCAGTGATTCTTTGAGCTTTAGTGCCTGAATTTGATTCCAAATCACTCCTGGGACCTCCTGCAATATGTTTGAATGTATAAAATGCCTTGAATCGACCTAGAATGCAAGAACATGTTTTGACTTTTCTTGAAAATTCTTGAATGTGCTATGGTTGTTTCTGCAGCTTTCAATCGTGTGATAGGGTATGGTTAGCTTGCATACATATATGAGAATCAAATTAGGTCAAAGTTTTGGATCCAATCCATGTGCATTGATGTTTAAATCTTTGATTGAAAATCAAATATTCTTGATTTTTCATGATTGAACAATGTTGCCAAATTTGGACTTTTTTGTATCTTTGACTTATGCACGAATTTGCCAGCATGTTTTGATCATATTTGCTTCACAAATTGATTTAAAAATCAAATCTTCTATTTTCTTATGATTTAAATTAATTAAATGGATTAATATTAATTAAAAATCCAATTAATCAATAAAAATAAGAAAATAAATCCAATTAATCTTGATGGATAGTGCATAGGTCATGGGTGAAGTTTCAAGAAGAGATTTGAGGCCCATTAGCAAAAAGAAGGTGTTTTGAGCAAAGTTGACTTTTGCAAATTCATAAAAATTTCCCAACTTCTCCAATGCACAACTTGCTCAATTTTGATCATATGACCAGGTTCTTGGACATTTTGGAAAGCCCTTGAAGTCCTCCAACCAATGCCTTTGGTCCCATGTCATTTGGATTTACCAATCTCAAGCTATGGCCTTTGACTCAAAGTGTACATTTGTTGACTTTTGAAATTGACCTATAATGTAAAAATTGGTAACTTCTTGTGAGAGCATTTCTTGAACTTGGAGTGTGAAGATGGATTGTAGGAAATTGCATCCCCTTCAAAATGAGCATTGGATCGAATTTTTTTGACAAACCATGAAAAAGTTATGCCTTGGTCAAGATACAGTTGACTTTTCTACTGTCCAAAAATAATAACTTTTGCATCTTGATGATTTTTGAGCTATTCTTGTGGAATCATGATCAAGGCTTGATCAAATGATGATTGTGAACTCAAAGTGATATGTTGACCAAAAATTCTGACTTTTGACTGCAAAATGACCATTTTGCCCTTGCAGTTGACTGTAGATCAAATTAGGCTTTTGACTGTGCAAACTGGCACTGTGAGTTTTGAAACTTGGCATGTAGGTGCTTGAGAATGTATATAGGCCTATGAGACTTGATTTAACCATTGAAAACCCCAAATTCCTTGAAAGAAACAAAACCCTAATTTCCACTGTCTTAGGAGATGGTTTGACTATACAACCCTTGAGCCATTTTGAACCATTTGGAGATGATTCTTGACATATCTTGAGGAATATGGGAGGGAAAATTTTGGGGTACAACAAGTAGGTATACTTGTTGTACCCCAAAATTTTCCCTCTCATGTTTCCCAAAGTCTTCCCCTTGCATGGTTGATCACAAACTCTTGCCTAAGGAAAAGGAAAATTTTTGAGTGGTGCTTTAGGTACATTTCGATTGGCATTCTGAAAGACCCTTCGATTGGTGTTCTGAAGGAGCCTTTCGATTGGCATTCTGTCAAGCATTTCGATTGGCATTAGGTCAAGGCGTTCGATTGGCATTCTGAAAGACCCTTCAATTGGTATTCTGAATGAGCCTTTCGATTGGCATTATCGACAAGCACTTCGATTAAGCATGAACAGCACCTTTCGATTGGCCTGTTAACAAAGCCATCAAGAGGGCACTCAAAACATGTCTAGTCGAAGCAGAAGGAGTCCCATTCGAAGGAGGCAAATCAGGACCAATCGAAGAGCAGGGCCTGAAGGCATTCGAAATCCAAAAGCGTCCAGGTTCATTCAAGGGACATGAATGTTTCAAAAAAGGAAATTATTTAATGTGTCTGATTCTTGTCTCATGGCTTTAATGGCCTGTTTAATGGTTGTCTCTTGCCATTACTGCACCCTCACACCCCTATAAATACAAGATTCAGTATACATATCCAGGACACAAAAAAATACACAACAGGAGAACAAAAAAACATTGGAGAGGCGCTGCCCATACAATCCTTCAAAGGTTGTCAGAATTTTCCAAGCCAAAGCAGTCCTTCAGATCAAAGGTGCCCACGCCCAGAAGCCCTCAGATCAAAAGTTCCTACATCCAGGAAGTGCCCAGATCGAAGGTGCCTACATCCAGGAAACGCCCAAATTAAAATTCCAATCTGCTGGTAAGAAAGGGTAAACTATCCAACCTCATATTTGCATAATACATCCATACTGGTTGTTACCTTCGATTTTCTATCCTAGACAGGATCAAGAGGCTTGGGTTTGGCACCCAAGCCATGTCCATCGTTTGCTAATATTTGCTGCAGACATAGCCTGAAGAGACCCAGCAAGCGCAGGATCGAAGAGCCTGAGGTTCAATACCCAGGCCCTGCATTTTATTACGCTAACATACTTTTACAGGTATAACATCCCAGATCGAAGGAGACACCTTCTATGGATCGAACCCATTAGTATGCTGGTCGAAGGAGGCATCTCATTCCTGGATCGAAAGCCATGACCTCCATGATCAAAAGACAATCCTCTTCCCTGGATCGAAGGCTACTCACGCCTTACTGTCTGGCCCAATCGAAAGGACCATGACCCTCTCTGGATCGAAGCTTCCATTCCCTCCCTGGGTCGAAACTCCGTTTTTTTCCCTGGATTGAAGGATCCCCCCCTTGTATTTTATTTTTGTTTTCATTGACATCTTTTTTATCTTTTTTAATTAACATTAAAATAAAAAACATTAGGCTAGTTTTTTCTATTAAAATTAACTTTGTTAATTAATCTCTTAATTATCTTAACATTTTCTCAAAACTAAAATTAAATAGATTTAGATCATTTTCCCAAAATAAAATAAAACAACAAAAAGATTTTATTCTTAGGACTTTTTTTTAGAGTTTATTTTCAGATTTGCGCGCGTTTATTTTATTATAACTGTCTACTGGTTTGTAATAGTTTAACTAAGACTTTTACACTTTACTGCTTTTATTCCCCCAATTTTTGGACATGTAAATAATCCCCCTCCCCGAAGCCTTGTAATAGCGTAGGATTTACCATTCCCGCACTTTAAATTCCTGTACATATATTAACTGCTTAGATGTATGCTAACTAGGATTGTATGACAAGATCTAAAAACAAATGGTAGAACACCTAAATAAACAAAGATAATATAACTGAAAAACAATACACTTGCACATGCCACTCTTAGGGTACACCTCACTTGGTTGCCTCAAATGTGGTCATTAAGTATAGGATGTTTTAGAGGTCGTCCTTTTGTCCCAAGATCATAAGTTGCCTCGAAACGGTTGCCTCGATAAAAATGATCTAAGACATTAGGATTACCACTAAAGCGTCATAACGTTGCTTTAGTGACCACACGTCCCTAAAACTGAATTGACCCGAAAAACTCCAACGACGGTGCTACCTACTCCTCAATAGTGGGATAGCACTGTCTAAAGGACAGTTGCACAGTTTAATTCCTTTTTGAGTAGGTAGATGTTCTTAAGTACTTGCTCTCTTTTAAACAAAACAAAACTTTTCGCACTTACACTCTCTTCAAAACAACAAACTTTTTTTTAAAACCCACAATCACAAAGAAAAGCAAACTTTTGAAAACATAGTGAGCAAGTACCTAAGAGCCCGTGGATAACCACGGATAGAAATGGTGCTAATACCTTCCCTTTCTATAATCTACCTCCCGAACCCGAGAAAAATCTCGAAAAAGGAATTTTTCTGTGCTTTTGTCCTTTCCTTGTTGGATAAAATAAAAGACGGTGGCGACTCTTGATTACCGCGACATTTTGCGAAAACAAACGCAAAACGCGAACCAGCATTGAAAAACAGTCAGTTCTCATTCCCACCGATCACAGAACTGGCGACTCTGCTGGGGATTGATAAGTGAGGTGTACCTTAGGACTAGATCACTTGTGTTTTCATTTTTATTGCTTTGTATGCTTTTAATTTTGTGGGCTTGTATCGGAGTTCTATAAATCCTCCACCCGGATTTTGGAAACATTCATAGATAGCAATACGTTATGGAAACTGTGCGGGGTATACCGATACAGTTGAAGCAATAGCTATATTAGTGCGACATATTTGTGAGTACCGGTAGCCTTTGAGTCAATCAAAGAGAATACAGGGCCACTGAGTGATGTCACTAAGCACTAATGACCTAGAACCTTACTTGACCATCTTGGCCTTTTTTAGGGGTAGTGAGATGACCGACTTTGGTGCAGTCCGAAGTTGGTAGATACTCGATACTACACTCATTGAGGATTGTTTTCTTGGAATATTTTGGTCGCCAGTTAAGTGGCTAAACCAAAACGATGAACATAGAAAACAATCCAATGATATTGAGCTCCTTAGAACCCGGTTACTATTTATAGGATAGGTTTTGAGCCAACTAAACTCAAGAGGGTACTTACCTATGAAACCTCCTGCAAGCCTGAAACTAGGGCTTTTGGTGTGACTTGCTTGTACATGTGTTTATGCATACATCATAAAGCATCATATGCATATGCTAACCATTTCAAGGGTTTAGATCTTCATCTTTGTTCTTGTTTTGCAGGACATGGAGTCTCTCCGCAGGAAAACAATTCAAGTCAACCTTGTAAGGGTCCCTCTTCAACTCAAAGAGCTTACATCCAGGATTCCCGAGAATTCCCTCTTCAGTGAAAGACATGGTAGACTCCTCATCTTGGTCAACACCAACATTGAAGAAGACATGATGAAAGTTCTCTTCCAGTTCTTTGACCCCCTACACCACTGTTTCACATTCCCTGATTATCAATTGGTGCCTACTTTGGAGGAATTTTCTCAGCTCCTGAGAATTCCTATTCTTAGTCAACTACCCTACAACGGTACAGAAAAGGAACCAAAACTTGAAGATGTTGCTCAAGCATTACGCTTACAACCATCCGACATCAAGGGGCATTGGGAAACCAAAAGTGGTATCAAAGGATTCTTGGCGAAGTTTCTGTTTGAGAAGGCACGAGAATGATGGAATTCTCTTGATCTACAAGACTTTGAAGAGATTGTGGCACTCCTTATCTATGGGTTAGTTTTGTTCCCAAATACTGATCAACTTATAGATGTGAATGCTGTCAAGATTTTCATATCCAGGAATCCCATACCTACATTGCTTGGGGACATCCTCCACTCACTTTACACACGAACAATGAGGAAAAGAGGTGTTCTCATGTGTTGTACTCCTCTCCTAGCAAGGTGGTTTATTTCTCACCTTCCACAATCAGTTTTGAAGAATGAGCAGGGTTTAAGGTGGTCACAACGATTGATGACCCTCACACATTCTAATGTACATTGGTGTTCTCGGTCTAGAGAAAATGTCACCATCATTGATCGTTGTGGAGAATTTCCTAATGTTCCATTACTTGGAATTAGGGGAGGCATTACCTACAACCCCTGTCTAGCCTTGAGACAATTTGGATATGCTCGGAGGTATGGCCCTCATGACATGATGATTCCTAACCTAGTTTTTGACTTTGACAATAATGCGCAAGGGCTTCGACAAAGGTTCATCAGAGCTTGGAGGATGCCTAATAAGGTGGATAGTAAGACACTGGGGCACAAGAATTTTATCCCCCTTGAGCCTTACCTCAAGTGGGTATGAACCCGCTCCCAGAATCTTATGATGCCATATCCTCACATTCTCCCCTTGATCAAAGAGCCTGTTATGGAAGGAGAGGTTCCATACGCCATCCTACATCCTGACATGCCAACATCATGGGAAGAAATGCAAAAGAGTTGGATCCAACTCAAGGAAGAGCGGAATACTTTTGAAGCGAGCTTCTATGCCAGTGAAAAGAAGGTTTTGGAGCTTACCCGCCAACTTCACGAGGAGGAGACCCTCAACACTTATATCGCTCCAAAATGGATGCGCAGTGTCTTTTTACATTAAGAATTTTGTAATATTTCGCCCATGGGGCACTTATGTACTAACAAATTTCTTAGTATGACGTGTGTTCTTTTTGTATGCAACAAATTTGAACTTTTGAACCCTTGAATGCATTACACAAATAGCATACCATTCATCATATGCATAACAGGTACCCTTTTACAGGTCTCTTATCTTCTTCGCTGTTTATTTCAGCAATCATCATGTCTGCTGAACCTTCCACCGAGCAAGCTATCAAGGCCCTCCAGGCCCAGAATGCCCAATTTCAAGAGTTGGTCATGAGCCTAGCTAAGGGTCAGCAGGACCTGAAGACTTTGATTCTGAAAGAGAAGAAGAAGAAGAAAAAGAGGACCATCATGTTCAACACTGGACGCAAGTTTGGAAACGGGTTGCAGAATGAAATTGATCTGGCCACCCCGTCTGGAGAGAAAGACAGTCCACAAGAAAGGAGGGCTCCTAGCACTATGGTCTCCGACAACGAGATGGATTATGATGAAGAACAGTATCCTCCTGTTGAGGATAAGTACAAGCAGCTGGAAGACCGTTTGAACGCTATGGAAGTACAGAAGGTGCCCGGTTTGGACTTCAGAGATTTGGGTTTATCATCTGGGGTGGTGATTCCCCATAAGTTCAAGGCACCTGCCTTTGCCAAGTATGACAGAGCTTCCTGTCCAAAGCTGCACCTCCGGTCATATGTGAGGAAGATCCAACCTTACACTACTGATGAGAGCTTATGGATCCATTTCTTTCAAGACAGTCTCTCAGGGACTCAGCTTGAGTGGTTCTATCAGTTGGACGGAGCCAGTATCTGCAACTTGGAGGATTTGGCTGCTGCATTCTTTAGGCATTATCAGTATAATTCCGACCTTTCTCATACGTGTACCCAACTCCAGGGTATGTCAATAGGGACGGGTGAAGGATTTAAAGAGTATGCTCAAAAATGGAGAGACCTTTCCGGAAGGGTGCAACCACCTTTAGCTGATCGTGAACTTGTTGATATGTTTTTGGGGACCCTGTCTGGTCCATTCTTTAACCATTTGATTGGAAGCTCTTCAGCCGGGTTTACAGACCTTATCTTGACTGGTGAGAGGATTGAAGCTGGCATTAAGGCTGGGAAGATACAGAAGGGTGCCTCATCGAGCACCGAGAAAAGACCGTTTAAGAAAGAGTCCAGTGCGGTCTACAGTTCAAGAATAAAGAATAGACCTAAACACCGCCAAGCTGTCAATGCAGTTGTTATTTCAAAACCTTCCGGTGCTCCACAGTATCACAACCAACAAAGGGACGAGAGACCTCGAAGGCAATTCACTCGTCTCAGCATGACTTTGTCTCAGATTCTGCCACAATTGCTGAAGACCAATCTGGTGACCCTAAAAGAAGCTCCAAAGAATCCAAATACAATGTCACCAAGGTATAACCCTAATGCCCGCTGCGCTTTTCACTATGATAGCCCGGGGCATAATACAGATGATTGTTGGGTTTTGAAGAACAAGGTGCAAGACTTAATTCACGTGAAGGAGATTGAGTTCGAGGCGTACGAGAGGCCTAATGTTGTAACTGCTCCCATGCCCAGGCATGGAGTGAATGTTGTAGAGGAAGACTTATTTGTAGTGTCTGTGGATGATCTTGTTACCCCTATGATGACTGTCAAGAGGAACCTGTTGCTAGCCGGTTTATTTCCGGGTTGTGGTGAAGGTTGCCATATGTGTTCTGTTTTACCTACTGGTTGTCCATCTTTGAAGTCAGGAATCCAAAACCTGATGGATAGCAAAGATATCCTGTTTGAAAATATTGTTGTTCCATCCGTTCATTCTGAAGAAGTTGCCATCATTACCATTTTCGACAATTCTTCTAAGGCTCCCTCGAGGACGCCTGTTAGAATTACATCTGTTCCGAGGATCGCACCTGTAATCATCACTGTTCCGGGGCTCATCCCCTATACCTCTGACAATGATATCCCTTGGCACTATGGGGCAGATGTTTATGTTCTTGGAGTTAAGCAAGAGTTTGATGTTGATACTGGCGTCAGCAACGTTACCGGACCTGCTAAAGTCACCCGTAGCGGTAGACTTTTCTCACTTGATATTGCTCCACCATCTGTCTGAAGACCTGTTGTCATTAAGCATGCAAGTGTACCTTCTGCCGTTCCTGATCAAGTCCATGTTCCTACCCCTGTCGCTGAGTCATCTAATGCTCGGGGCAAAGGGATCACCACTGATATGCCTGCCCAGACGGAGGCGCCAAAGATAATCACTGTTGAAGCTTCCAAACAGGAGATGGAAGAGATTCTGAAGATTATTAAGAAGAGTGATTATAATGTAGTAGAGCAACTGGGGCAAACCCCATCCAAGATTTCTATGTTATCACTGTTGTTGTGTTCAGAGGCCCATGCCAAGGCTCTGATTACCTTCCTGAAGACGGCCCACGTTCCACAAGAGACATCAGCTGATCAATTTACCAATTGTGTGGCCAATTTAACTGTTGATAATGGTTTGGGTTTCTCCGACGCTGATCTGACTGCTAAAGGGAAGAACCATAATGATGCTCTGCATGTCTCCATTGAATGCAGAGGCACTACTCTTGAACATGTGTTGGTTGACACTGGTTCCTCGTTGAACGTCTTGCCTAAGAAAGCTCTAGACAGACTGGACTGCGAAGGTTTGGAGCTAAAGTCGAGTAACATTGTTGTCCGGGCCTTTGATGGGTCTAAGAGGATGGTGCATGGTGAGGTTGATATTCCAATCAAGGTTGGTTCTCAGGTCTTCAACTCTACATTTTACGTGATGGACATTCGTCCATCCTATTCTTGTTTGCTGGGTCGTCCATGGATCCACAAAGCGGGAGCCGTAACCTCAACGCTCCACCAGAAGTTGAAGTACCCAGTTAAAGGCAAGATTGTGACAGTTCAAGGGGAGGAGGAGTACATGGTCAGCCACCTCAACTCGTTCCGGTACGTAGAGATGGATGGGGAGTTCATTGAGACCCCATTTCAACACTTTGAAGAGGTTCCTCAGACACCGGCGTCAGCTGAGACTGTGATGGAAGATTCTCCCATGAAAATGGCTTCCTTAAAGGATGCTCGGGCTGTTATTGAGAAGGGTGAGTATGCAAACTGGGGCCGACTTCCTGATTTCACTCATAAGACTAACAAGTTTGGTTTGGGTTTCACTGCAGAAGCTCAAAGGGTTGTTCGAAGTGCAAGGATTGGAAGACCTCTTGTGTTCATCAGCAACTCGGGAGTAAATGCCATCGAAGATGACGTGGAGGAGTCTGAATTCGACAGCTGGATCTATACTACGACCAACGGTGGACCAAACAACTGGACAGCAAAGGATTCCATCCCTATTACTTTTATTACTCAGTAATGAGCTCTTTGTTTCGAATTTGTAACAGACAATGTTTTGAAACTTTATGGCCCGGTGTCTTACCCGGGGCATCGTGGCTTCATTTGTGAGGGCTTTTGTATGCCATTTTCATAATTATTAATAAAAGCATTGGACGTTTTCGCATTTCAAATTTTGTGTTCCTTGTCTTTCTTTATTACATATTGCATAACAACTATTTTACATACACTCACATATACAGGTCCCAATCCACTCTGGATCTCACTAGTGACGGCTCTGCTACTGCCAGTTATGACTTCGAAAATCCGATCAACTTAGCCGAAGACGAAGATGAAGATGATTGTGAAGTGCCTGGTGAGCTTGCAAGACTACTACTCCAGGAAGAGAGGGCCATTCAGCCACATGAAGAGCTAGTAGAAACAGTGAATCTGGGTACTGAGACAGACCAAAAGGAAGTCAAGATCGGTGCAAATTTGGAGCTTAGTGTGAAACAGCGGTTGATTCAGATGTTGCATGACTACATGGAGATCTTTGCCTGGTCTTACGAAGATATGACTGGGTTGGATACCGACATTGTGGTTCATCGCCTGCCTACCAAGGAAGACTGTCATCCGGTAAAACAGAAGGTTCGCCGTATGCGTCCAGAGATGTCTGAGAAAATCAAGGCCGAAGTTATGAAACAGTTTGACGCCGGTTTTCTAGCAGTAACTTCCTACCCTCAGTGGGTTGCCAATGTGGTTTCGGTACCGAAGAAGGATGGTAAGGTCCGAATGTGTGTTGACTACAGGGATTTGAACAGGGCAAGCCCTAAGGATGACTTCCCTCTGCCTCACATTGACGTTCTAGTTGATAATACTGCTCAGCACAAGGTATTCTCCTTTATGGATGGTTTCTCCGGTTATAATCAAATCAAGATGGCTCCTGAAGACATGGAAAAGACCACTTTTGTTACCCAGTGGGGTACCTTTTGTTACAAGGTCATGCCTTTTGGGTTGAAGAATGCTGGGGCAACATATCAGCGTGCTATGGTCGCTTTATTTCATGACATGATCCATCATGAGATTGAAGTATACGTCGACGATATGATTGCGAGGTCCCAAACTGAGGAGGAACACCTTGACCATCTACAGAAACTGTTTGACAGGTTGAAGTTATACAAGCTGAGATTGAACCCAAACAAATGCACCTTCGGGGTGAGGTCTGGAAAACTGCTAGGTTTCATCGTGAGCGACAAAGGTATTCAAGTGGACCCTGCCAAGGTGAAAGCCATACAAGAGAAGCCAACTCCCAAGACAGAGAAAGAGGTCAGAGGCTTTCTAGGACGTCTGAACTACATTGCCCGATTCATCTCGCACTTAACTGCTACTTGTGATCCAATCTTCAAACTGCTGAAGAAAGATCAAGTGGTATGTTGGAACGATGAATGTCAGGCTGCTTTCGAAAGAATCAAAGAGTACCTGCAGGAGCCACCTATTCTTATGCCACCAGTTGAATGGAGACCTCTAATCTTATACTTGACAGTACTTGACAACTCAATGGGGTGTGTGCTGGGTCAGCATGACGAGTCTGGCCGAAAAGAGCATGCTATTTATTACCTTAGAAAAAAGTTTACCGACTGTGAGACCCGATACTCACTGCTCGAGAAAACTTGTTGCGCTTTGGCATGGGCTGCTCGCCGGCTGAGACAGTATATGTTGACTCACACTACTCTGTTGATTTCAAAGATGGATCCAATCAAGTATATCTGCGAAAAGCCTGCCTTGTCCGGAAGAATAGCAAGATGGCAGATGATCTTGATTGAATATGACATCCAGTACACGACTCAAAAAGCAATCAAAGGAAGTGTATTGGCAGACCATTTGGCACATCAGGCAGTGGATGATTACCAGTCTATGAACTTTGAATTCCCGAACGAGAATATCATGTTGATAACTGAATGTGAAACACCTGGACCGGATGAAGGACCTGAGGAAGAATCCCGATGGTCTATGTACTTTGATGGAGCTTCAAACGCTTTGGGTAATGGCATTGGCGCTGTGATCATATCTCCTAAAGGCTCTCATACTCCGTTTACCGCCCGACTATGTTTTAACTGCACCAACAATATGGCAGAGTATGAAGCCTGCATTATGGGTCTTCGAGCAGCAATTGACCTAAGGATTAAGTTTCTGAGTGTCTTTGGAGATTCCTCTCTCGTGATCAGTCAGATCAAAGGAGAGTGGGATACGAAACACCCAAATCTTATTCCTTACAAGGAGTATGTATTGACGTTGCTTCCCCATTTCGAGGAGATAACCTTTGAACACTTCCCAAGAGAGGAGAATCAGTTGGCGGACGCGCTAGCTACGATGTCTTCTATGTTCAAAGTCAAGTGGGACAACGAGGCTCCCCGGATCATTATTTGGAAATTGGATGAACCTGCACATTGCTGTGATCTTGAGACTGAAGAGGTAACAGAAAAACCTTGGTATCATGAAGTGAAGAGGTACCTTAAAGCTCAAGAATACCCCGAGGGTGCATCTGTTAATGACAAGAAGTTTCTAAGAAGGTTTGCGGCAAAGTTCTTCATCAGCAATGGCATTCTTTACAAACGTAACCATGATTCAACCTTACTGCGTTGCATGGATAAAATTGAAGCAGAAAGAATCATGGCAGAGCTGCATGAAGGTACTTTCGGAACTCATTCCAGTGGACATAACATGGAAAAGAAAATCCTTCGGGAAGGATACTACTGGTCCACAATGGAAGCCGACTGTCATCAGCATTCTCGGACATGTCACAAGTGCCAGGTTTATGCTAATAAGGTGCACATACCTCCAGTTCCTCTGAATGTTTTGATAGCACCTTGGCCTTTTGCAATGTGGGGCATTGATATGATCGGCGAGATCAGACCTATGACATCCAAAGGGCATCGTTTCATCTTGATAGTGATTGATTACTTTACGAAGTGGGTTGAAGCAGCTTCTTTCGCTACCGTAACCAAGAACGTTGTGGCACGGTTCATTCGGCACAACCTGATCTGCCGATACGGTGTACTGGAGAGTATCATTATGGACAATGGTACCAATCTTAACAACAAAATGATCACTGATCTCTGCGAGCAATTCAAGATACAACATCATAACTCTTCTCTCTACCGGCTGAAGATGAATGGGGCTGTTGAAGCAGCAAATAAGAACATTAAGAAGATTGTACAGAAGATGACAATGACATACAAAGACTGGCACGAGATGTTACCATTTGCTCTTCATGGGTACCGTACCTCAGCACGGACGTCAACAGGGGCAACACCCTATTCCTTGGTTTATGGCATGGAGGCAGTCTTGCCCATTGAAGTTCAGATACCCTCTCTTCAGATCATGAAGGATGCAGGTTTGAGCGAAGACGACTGGATCCAGACCCGACTTGATCAATTGAATCTAATTGACGAAAAGAGACTTACTGCTATTTGTCATGGTCAGACGTACCAAAAACGAATGATCAAGGCATTTAACAAGAAAGTCAGATGACAAGAGTATCAAGTTGGGAACCTGGTAATCAATTGCATCATTCTACCTCAAGGTGATCCCAGGGGTAAATGGACCCCTACTTACGAAGGGCCATTTGTGGTTAAGAACATCTTCTCAAGAGGAGCGATGATTTTAACCACCATGGATGGTGACGACCTTCATCACCCCGTCAATGCAGACATAGTAAAAAGATACTACGCATAACCAAAGACCCGCTAGGTTGACTAGCCTAGGCAAAAATAAGGGCTTCCCGGCGAACCAAAAGGGTTCGAGCAAAAATAAGGGATGAAAATAAAAAAAATTTGTACACCTGGCAAGTCGAAAACCTAAAAAGGCGGCTTGGGCAAAAATGGGTATCCCGGTGGACTGAAAATCCGAAAGGGCGGTCCAGGCAAAAGTTAGGAATTAAAGCGTAACACTATGTCTCATTGGGTCACCTCGCATCCGGAAATCGATATCAACTATCAGGCTCGGACGACACCAGTCAATCAGATTCATCTTCAACTAAGTAGCAAAGTGATGAGATGCTTGAAGATATAAAGGCAATAGCAGAGCTGGAACCCAGTGGGACTATTCACATAGCTGTTTTGTTTTCACAAATTGTATAAATTCTATTTGTTTGGCGGCGTTCTCTTACTAGGACGTCAGCCTCTTGTACAAAACGCCTATTTACAGGCCAAACTTCAAAGTCAATACAAATTCATTTTTAAACAAATTTCAAATTGTTTTTCCTTTATCTGTTTTGTTTTGCAAAGAATGTCCCATGTTCATTTTTTTATATATGCATTTGACATTAATTGATGCTCATAAATATTTACATGCGAAACAAAGGACTAATTATGGGTGATATCAGAAGTAAGGGCAATAAGAATTGTCTGAGCGGTATAGTTGCTCTGTCCACCAGGTACCAAGGTATATATTCAGCTGAAGAATATGGCTAAGATACTTTCACTCCCCGCAGGATAAGACAGTAATGATAGCTCTCTCAGCTAAAACTTGAAACTACGGACGAGTCGGCAATACTCGCCCCAAGCAGAGTTGGTCTACCATCAGCCCTGAAAAGGTCGTGTATCACCAAAAGGTCTTAATATTCCCCAACGGAGTATAAAGACATTCTCCAGCAAGCGTAAGAGCATCCCCGGCAGTCTTAATATTCCTCAACAGAGTATAAGAATGTATCCTGGAGGAATACAAGATACCCCCAGTGGAGCCATTTCCCCAGCGCAATCTAAAAAGGCTTCCCCGCCAGAGTTGAATCATCATTTCCAGTAAATTCTAGAAGCTTGTCCCCTGCAGAATACAAATGTATCTCCCCAGCCAAATTCATAAGGTTATCCTCACAAGAGTCTAACTGGGTTATCCTCAGCAAGTTGCAACTGAAAGATCATCCCCAGCAAAGTTCTTTCTTTCCCCAAACGGGACTTCTATCCCCAACAGATTCAATATCACCCGCAATGGTAATCAATCCCCAGCGGAGTTCATCATCAAAATCCCCAACAGAGCTTATCAACGGAATCCCCAGCGGAGTTTATCGTTAAAATCTCAGCAAAGTATCTCTTCCCCACAGAGTATTTCCCCTCAGAGTAATCTCTTCATCAAGTTTATTCCCCAACGGAGTTCTTTTCTCCTGCAGGTTTATTCTCACAATCATCTTCGTTCATCATCCCCAGTGGAAACGAAGAACTCAACTTTATTCTCCAGCAGCTCCGGGATTTATTTTCCCCAGGTAAAACATCACATCCCCATACATTATGATACATGCATATACGCATCATACGAATACAATCTCATTTATTTTGAGAACATCATTGCCTGATCCATATCATGCATTGCATATGACTGACCTTTACCTTTCAGGAAAAATGCAGTTAAGTTCTCAGCTTACGTCGAAGATCTGACCAGTTCTTACATCTCAATTGAATTATCATCAGTTGAATTTCAGATAAGGTTCTCAATCTCGACAGTCTCTTCCTTCATAGTGTGGACGAGTACTATAACCTCAACGGTATACTCCATTGAGCACGAGTCAGTTCCTAGATCTTGATGTTTTCCTCCGTCATAGTATGGACAAGTTCTATAACCTCAACGGTATACTCCCGGTGGGCACGAGACAGTTCCTAGATCTTGATGAAAATTTTTCCCTACGTCATGGTGTGGATGAGTACTATAACCTCAACGGTATACTCCATTGAGCACGAGTCAGTTCCTAGATCTTGATGTTCTCCTCCGTCATAGTGTGGACAAGTTCTATAACCTCAACGGTATACTCCCGGTGGGCACGAGACATTTCCTAGATCTTGATGAAGATGTTTCCCTACGTCATAGTGTGGACGAGTACTATAACCTCAACGGTATACTCCATTGAGCACGAGTCAGTTCCTAGATCTTGATGTTCTCCTCCGTCGTAGTGTGAACAAGTTCTATAACCTCAGCGATTTACTCCATTGAGCACGAGACAGTTCCTGGATCTTGATGAAGATGTTTCCCTACGTCATAGTGTGGACGAGTACTATAACCTCAACGGTATACTCCATTGAGCACGAGTTAGTTCCTAGATCTTGATGTTCTCCTCCGTCATAGTGTGGACAAGTTCTATAACCTCAACGGTATACTCCCGGTGGGCACGAGACAGTTCCTAGATTTTGATGAAGATGTTTCCCTACGTCATAGTGTGGACGAGTACTATAACCTCAACGGTATACTCCATTGAGCACGAGTCAGTTTCTAGATCTTGATGTTTTCCTCCGTCATAGTGTGGACAAATTCTATAACCTCGGCGGTTTACTCCATTGAGCACGAGACAGTTCCTAGATCTTGATGAAGATGTTTCCCCCCAATTGAATTATGGACAGATTCCTAAAACTCAGCTGAAGCATTCTCTCAGTTGAAGTACAGGCAGGTTCCTAAATCTCAACAAAGTTAGACTTCCCTAGCGGAATCTTCTACAAATAACAGGTATGCAAGTTCTCGCTAAGGAATCTCTTATGCGATCGACACTCCTGCAGATGGCATCTATAAGCCCATCCTCCTACCAATAATCTCCAAATGGAATCTGTAAGCCCATTCCTGACATCACAATGCTGATACTACACCATGCGAGTGCAAATTTCTGGGCACTCTAGTGTTCAATCATCTTCCACCTTCGGATCACGAAAGGCACGCAAGCCAATCTACATCCTCAGGTTTAAGAAGATTGAACAGGGGCAACTGTTGTACCCCAAAATTTTCCCTCTCATGTTTCCCAAAGTCTTCCCCCTACATGGTTGATCACAAACTCTTGCCTAAGGAAAAGGAAAATTTTTGAGTGGTGCTTTAAGTACATTTCGATTGGCATTCTGAAAGACCCTTCGATTGGTGTTCTGAAGGAGCCTTTCGATTGGCATTCTATCAAGCATTTCGATTGGCATTAGGTCAAGGCCTTCGATTGGAATTCTGAAAGACCCTTCGATTGGTATTCTGAATGAGCCTTTCGATTGGCATTATGGACAAGCACTTCGAAGCATGAACAGCACCTTTCGATTGGCCTGTTAACAAAGCCTTTCGATTGGCCTGTTAACAAAGCCATCAAGAGGGCACTCAAAACATGTCCAGTCGAAGCAGAAGGAGTCCCATTCGAAGGAGGCAAATCAGGACCAATCGAAGAGCAAGGCCTGAAGGCATTGGAAATCCAAAAGCGTCCAGGTTCATTCAAGGGACACGAATGTTTCAAAAAAGCAAATTATTTAATGTGTTTGATTCTTGTCTCATGGCTTTAATGGCCTGCTTAATGGTTGTCTCTTGCCATTACTGCACCCTCACACCCCTATAAATACAAGATTCAGCATACATATCCAGGACACGAAAAATTACACAACAGAAGAACAAAAAAACATTAGAGAGGCGCTGCCCATACAATTCTTCAAAGGTTGTCAGAATTTTCCAAGCCAAAGCAGTCCTTCAGATCAAAGGTGCCCACGCCCAGAAGCCCTCAGATCAAAAGTGCCTACATCCAGGAAGTGCCCAGATCGAAGGTGCCTACATCCAGGAAACGCCCAAATTAAAAGTCCAATCTGCTAGTAAGAAAGAGTAAACTATCCAACCTCATATTTGCATAATACATCCATATTGGTTGTTACCTTCGATTTTCTATCCTAGACAGGATCAAGAGGCCTGGGTTTGGCACCCAGGCCATGTCCATTGTTTGCTAATATTTGCTGCAGACATAGCCTGAAGAGACCCAGCAAGCGCAGGATCGAAGGGCCTGAGGTTCAATACCCATGCCCTGCATTTTATTACGCTAACATACTTTTGCAGGTATAACATCCCAGATCGAAGGAGACACCTTCTCTGGATCGAACCCATTAGTATGCTGGTCGAAGGAGGCATCTCATTCCTGGATCGAAAGCCATGACCTCCATGATCAAAAGACAATCCTCTTCCCTGGATCGAAGGCTACTCACGCCTTACTGTCTGGCCCAATCGAAAGGACCATGACCCTCTCTGGATCGAAGCTTCCATTCCCTCCCTGGGTCGAAACTCCTTTTTTTCCCTGGATCGAAGGATCCCCCCCTTGTATTTTATTTTTGTTTTCATTGACATCTTTTTTATCTTTTTTAATTAACATTAAAATCAAAAAACATTAGGCTAGCTTTTCTATTAAAATTAACTTTGTTAATTAATCTCTTAATTATCTTAACATTTTCTCAAAACTAAAATTAAATAGATTTAGATCATTTTCCCAAAATAAAATAAAACAACAAAAAGATTTTATTCTTAGGACTTTTTTTTAGAGTTTATTTTCAGATTCGCCCGTGTTTATTTTATTATAACTGTCTACTGGTTTGTAATAGTTTAACTAAGACTTTTACACTTTACTGCTTTTATTCCCCCAATTTTTGGACATGTAAATAATCCCCCTCCCCGAAGCCTTGTAATAGCGTAGGATTTACCATTCCCGCACTTTAAATTCCTGTACATATATTAACTGCTTAGATGTATGCTAACTAGGATTGTATGACAAGATCTAAAAACAAATGGTAGAACACCTAAATAAACAAAGATAATATAACTGAAAAACAATACACTTGCACATGCCACTCTTAGGGTACACCTCACTTGGTTGCCTCAAATGTGGTCATTAAGTATAGGATGTTTTAGAGGTTGTCCTTTTGTCCCAAGATCATAAGTTGCCTCGAAACGGTTGCCTCGATAAAAATGATCGAAGACATTAGGATTACCACTAAAGCGTCCTAACGTTGCTTTAGTGACCACACGTCCCTAAAATCGAATTGACCCGAAAAACTCCAACGACGGTGCTACCTACTCCTCAATAGTGGGATAGCACTGTCTAAAGGACAATTGCACAGTTTAATTCCTTTTTGAGTAGGTAGATGTTCTTAAGTACTTGCTCTCTTTTAAACAAAACAAAACTTTTCGCACTTACACTCTCTTCAAAACAACAAACTTTTTTTTAAAACCCACAATCACAAAGAAAAGCAAACTTTTGAAAACATAGTGAGCAAGTACCTAAGAGCCCGTGGATAACCACGGATAGAAAGGGTGCTAATACCTTCCCTTTCTATAATCTACCTCCCGAACCCGAGAAAAATCTCGAAAAAGGAATTTTTCTGTGCTTTTGTCCTTTCCTTGTTGGATAAAATAAAAGATAGTGGCGACTCTTGCTTACCGCGACATTTTGCGAAAACAAACGCAAAACGCGAACCAGCATTGAAAAACAGTCAGTTCTCATTCCCACCGATCACAATATTGTTCTTAAGTACTTGCTCAAATTTGAATTTTTCACACTTACACACTTTTCAAAAACTATTTTCAAAAAACGATTTATCACACTCTTGAGGACTGATACAAGAGTTACCATAAAGAAAACAAAAATCTTTCAAAACACACAAACACAAATATTTTTCAAAAATGAGCAAGTTCCTAAGAGCCTGTGGAAAACCATGGATGGAAAGGGTGCTAACACCTTCCATTTCTATAATCTACCCCCTTACTCAAAAAATCTTGAAAAAGGTCTTTTTTCTGTTCTTTTCACCCTTTCCTTTGTTGGATAAAATAAAATCCGGTGGCGAATCTTGCTTACCGCGACATTTGCGAACAAAAAACACAAACCAGTATTAAACAGTAGGTTTTGCCACCGTATCACACCAAGCTTGCATCGAAAGAGGCCAAAAGGCCAATCGAAGGAGCTAAATCGAAGAACACTTGTTTTTCTCCAAATTTGTCAAAATATTAATTTTATCTATTTTCCCCCTTTTTGACAGTTTCCTTTTAATCTTGGTACTGTAAAATCCTAATGTACTTTTGCAAGCTTAAACCTTGAGAATCCTTGTGAGAAATGCCTTGAAAAATGAGAGACTAAATTTCGGGGTACAACAGCTGCCCCTGTTCAATCTTCTTAAACCTGAAGAGTTAGATTGGCGAGTCTGCCATTTGTGAATTGAATGTGGAAGATGATTGAACACTAGAGTGCCTAGAAATTTGCACTCGATGATGTGGTGGTTGATTATGCAGGGAATGGGCTTACAGATGCCATTTGGAGAGATGACAAAGAGTTGTCGGAGATGGGATTATAGATGCCATCCAAAGGTGATTGTTGACAGAAATTAGACTAAGTCTAAATTTGAATTCAACTGGAAAAGAATCAGAATAAACCATTGAGAGATTTAAACTAAACCATAAGAGTTCTGGAAAGAATCAGATCAAACCTTAGAGCAATTTATCTGAACCAGAGAAAGTGTCTACCAGAAATAATCGGGATAAATCATTGAGAGATTTAAACTGAACCAGTAGGAGTCTTGAATATTATTTAACTAGAAAGAATCAGAATAAATCTTGGAGCGATTTATCTGAACCAGAGAAAGCGTCTACTGGAAAGGATCTGGATAAATCATTGAGAGATTTAAACTGAACCAGCTGAAGTCTCGAAAAGAATCAGAGTAAATCTTGGAGAGATTTATCTGAACCAGAGAAAGTGTCTACCAAAAAGAATTAGGATAAACCATTGAGAGATTTAAACTGAACCAGCAGATGCCTGGAAAGAATCAGAATAAATCTTAGAGCGATTTATATGAACCAGAGAAAATGTCTACAGGAAAGAATCAGGGTAAACCGTTAAGAGATTTAAAATGAATCAGCAGAGGTCTTAAATATTCTTTAACTGGAAAGAATCAGAATAAATTTTGGGGCGATTTATCTGAACCAGGGAAAATGTCTACCAGAAAGAATCAGGATAAACCATTGAGAGATTTAAAATGAACCAACAGAGGTCTGGAAAGAATCAGAATAAATCTTGGAGCGATTTGTCTGAACCTGATAAAGTGTCTACCGAAAAGAATCAGGATAAATCGTTGAGAGATTTAAACTAAACCAATAGAGGTCTGTAAAGAATTAGAATAAATCTTGGGGCGATTTAACTGAACCAGAGAAAATGTCTACCAGAAAGAATTAGGATAAACTGTTGAGAGATTTAAACTGAACCAACAGAGGTCTTGAATATTCTTTAACTGGAAAGAATCAGAATAAATCTTGGAGCGATTTATCTAAACCAAAAAAAGCGTCTATTGGAAAGGATCAGGATAAATTGTTGAGAGATTTAAACTGAACCAGCAGAAGTCTGGAAAAGAATCAGAATAAATCTTGGAGCAATTTGTCTGAACCAGAGAAAGTGTCTACCGAAAAGAATCAGGATAAATCATTGAGAGATTTAAACTGAACCAGCAGAGGCCTGAAGGAAGTATTTGTCATGTAGATTGTCACCATGTCCTGTTTCGGGAATTGATCTATAATTGACTTATTCACAGATAGTTATCCTGTTTTTTTGCTGAAAAATTTGTTGATGATAATTTTCTGTCGATTGATCTTTCTTGAAAAGGTAAAGAGTTAGTTGTATACAATGTCATGATGTATGAAATGCATGGCATAATGATGTTCTCAAAATAAATGAGATTATGTCGTATGCATTTGTGTTGTATGCGCTTATCATATGTGTAATATGATGCATGAAATGTTGTTGGAATGTAATTTTGTCTTGGAAAATAAATCCTTGACAAGTGATGGGGAGTTTTAGGAAGATGAATCCTGGACGGCCGTTGGGGATGAAGTGCATGCACATATTCAACTTTGCTTAGAATGTTTCCGCTGGGGAATCCTGTTTTGTTGTTTGAGGAGAACCCTGTTGGGGAGTGTTGATTTTTCTTGAGAAGAAAACACGGTGGGGAGTGTTGATTCCTGCTTGGGGAGAGGAGATCAGAAGTCTTTATTGTTTGTTGCTCTACTGGGGAGCTATTGGAGATTGTAGGAAAGTCTACTGGGGAAGAAGAATTATGGTCCCTTGAGATGTGATAGTCTGAGAAACGAATTCGAACTGGGGGATTTTGCCATTTGTTGGGGAAATAAACCATGTCTCCAGCCTGCCGGAGAGGCTTTTCCTTTTGGTAAAACTCCTCGAAGATTCTTGAGATCAACTTAGTTGGGGAGAGGTTTTAAGAGATGGAAACTCTGGCTGGGGATCACCCTATGCAAAGGACTTTGTGGGAGATTTGTCACTACCCCTAGTAGCAAGTGTTTTTGGTATTTCCAGGAGATGTTTACTTGACCGTATATATCCCTTTTTCGAGGTTCATGTTCAACTCCCCCAGTGATTCGGATGTAAATATGCCCCTGGTTATTCAGCACTTCTTGAGAGATTTCTCAGAACCTTGACTTGGCTGCCCCAGACGAGTTGGACAATGACATGTCATGCCCCCTTACTTAATAGGAGATCTGCCATTGGAAGTGTCATCTCATTTGGAATGCTTTTATTCACTGAGAGAGCTTTCGTTTGCTGGACATTCGTCGTGTTAATTTCTTCGTTGTCAAACAATTATCCATATGCAAACAACGATATTCAAATAATGCAGAGTTTATGCTTGTCTTGAAGTTTTGGAAATGCGTTTTAGTAGATAAAAGAATTGTTGTAAGAAAGTTCAACTCAGGATTTGGAGTAAAGCCTTACAGGAGTCAGGATACCTTTTGTAACAGTATGCTTTTAAACTAACCCATGCTTCAATTATGACTTTGAAAGGTTGTATCATGGTCTGGTTCACGATTTAAGAAACAAAGGATAAGGCTCAAAGTGTAATTGTACCCGCCCGTTCTCCGTGATGTTCTTCAGTCCTAAACTCAGTTAATTGTGCGTGTAAACTCCAATTGAGTCTGGAATGGCGTATTGGTGATGGTTCAGACAAGTTAAGTTTGTTGTAAGGCATCCATTTTTTTCCATATTTTCCATGTTGTTGAGGATTTTTAGTGACCTCTTTTTGATTTATTATCCCTGATTTTGCCTGACTGTTCTTGTTTTTGAGATTACAGTCAGCGGGATGCCCTAGTTTTTCTTAAGTCTCCTTCGTAGGTTTTGACTTAGTGGGTTTTCCCTTGAGAGATAATGACTGCCTATTTGGTAGGGAACCGTCACCATCTTTTGATTCTAGGGGAATGTTTTTGATGTCATTCGTTGTATTCAAAGTGAAAGTTTGCGACTGAACGCGCGTTTGAATTAACTGCGAGACTACCCTGCCCTAGGTTTTGATTAAAGTTTTCAATTTGTGTAAAAAAGAAAATTTATACTTCTTTGGCTTAAAGGGGTTGACTAGGGATTATCCTCCTTATAACTCCAGTGTTTAGGAATTGAAAGAACGCATGTACATCATCAGCAAGGTCTGTCCAAAAGCATACTGTATGAGATTATGGCATTGTTTTCGTCATCCTCCCTCTAAAGGCTTGCAAATTTTAAAACAAGAGTTGAATATCATAAAGGGATTAAAGAACATAGTTTAAATAGAATGGAAATGAATGGATTAATTCAAGACAAACATATGTGATGCATTAATGAAACAAATTTTAACATTAATAGATAAGTGTTTGAACAAACAAAGAAATTACAACTGAAAATTCGAATAAACAGAAAATTTTCTCGCCCAAATCGTCACTTCACATGGATGCTCTTGAGGGGTGATAGGAAAGCTCCAATTGACTGTCTTATGAAAATTCCAACGCTCCTTCGTCGATCAGGTCTTGAATCTTATTTTTCAACGTCTAACAACTATCAGTATCATGCCCCGGACTGTTGGAGTGATATGCACATCTTTCATTGGGATGATAACAAGGAGCAGTGGTGTTAGGATTCCTAGGAGGATCCTTCAGTGTGACCAAATTCAGATTCAACATGTGTATCAAGACTTGCAACATTGGCATGTTGAGTTTGGCGTATTGCCTATTGGGTGCATTATGTTTATGCTGATTAACCTGTCCTTGTTGACGAGGTGGTTGTTGGGCTCGTGACGTGGCAGCAAATTGGAAAGGTCTACTTTCCATTAAACTGGCTCCTTGTCTCATGAGAGGCTGAATGATGACTTGATCCCCAATCTCGACGATTTGTTTCATATGGTTGTGTTGTACCCCAAAATTTTCCCTCCCATATTTCTCAAAACATTGCAAGAAAAATCTCCAAGTTGCCCAAGTTTGCTCAAGAGTTGGTCAGACAAGCTATCTCCTTAGGCCGTCAACCCCAAATTAGGGTTTTGTGTTGCATCAAGATCCTTGAGTCCAAATGACCTCAAGTTCTCCACAATGTCCTAATATGTTCTAAAGATCATCCATGTCAGATTTCAAGCCTTGCAGAGGAAGTTTGCTCGGTCAATTGCTCAAAGGTCCAAAAATCGACTATGCTAGGGCAAAAATCAACTGTGACCTATAAACAGTTAAAATTCAAGATTTTTTGTCAACATTCTCATTTTGAAGGATACTTCATCATTTGATCAAGGGTTTATAATGATTCATCAAAGATTGCTCAAAATTCATCAAGACTCAAAAGTTGCTAAATTAGGGTTTTGTAGGAAAAATCAACTTAACTTTGACCAAGCATAACTTTCTCATACTTTATGAGAATTGATCCATTCAAAGCTCATTTTGAATAGGATGAAATTTCCTACAACCCATCTTCATACCCCAAGATCAAAATATGCACTCACAAGAAGTTATGAATTTGGACATTATAGGTCATTTTTGAAAGTCAACAAAAACATCTTTTTTGTCAAAACTTCTAACTTGATCATGGAATATAAAAATGAGATGAGACCAAAATAGTTGATTATAGGACATCTCAAGATTTCTAAAAAGTCCAAGAACACTTCCAAAAGTTCAAAATTGAAGAAGTTATGCATTGTTGAAGTTGGACTTTTTTGCAAAATTGCCAAAAGTCAACTATCCCCAAAACTTCAAATTTTGCCAAATGGGCCCACTCTTTTCCACTTGATTTGAGTTTGAATTATTGCCCACGTGCCCTATATTTTTCCATGTGTCCATATCTCATTTTTATTATTTAATTTGATTTTTATTTGAATTTATTCACTTTAAATCAAATTAAATCACATAAAATCAAAAATATTGATAACCAAAGATTTTTTGTTGATTATAGGCTTCAATGGACAGCTAGCACATCTCCAAACTCGTATCAAGACATAAGTGTACAAGAAGATATGATTTGATTCAAATTTGGAAAGATTTAATGGAAGAATCAAATCCACATCAAAGTCATTGATAGAGGGAGATTTGTACCAAGTTTGAAAACCTAATGCACTGAGTGATACATAAAGAAGCTACAGAACACAAAATAAGGGTTGGCAAGTGTTGTAAGAGGTAGAACAAAAGTGAGAAAAATCATAAAAAAGTGAGAGATCAAAATCAAGGTTAGAAGCAGTTTCAAGGATCAAGACTTGTTCCAATCGCTTCCTGGGCATTCACACAAGCCATCCCAATCAAAACCATGCATCCTCAGGCCTCTACACGCGCTGTAAGTCTCACGAATCTTGAGGACAAGGATGATGAGGTATCCTCCGCCCATTGGTTATTTCAAATCTTGGCGCCTTTTTTTAATTTTTTGACCAATTGATTTTGTTTTATTATATTATTATTCTTTTGCATTATTATAACAAACGAGGCAATGTGGTGTAGTGACAAGCATGTAATGTATTCTCCTTCAGGACCTGGGTTCGAATCCTAGGTCCCCCACTTTCTCAATAATTTTGGTTTTCAGGTATTCCAATACATGCGCCTATCTGCAGTCCACCATACTCCCTCATGCATCCAAGATCCAGGTGGCCAAAGGCCAGATCTGGTGGTCAATGATTGGAGGTCCATATGGAGTCAAGTCAATGCGCCCCCACTGGATCCCAGATGGTCAAAACAAGCCAGCATTGTTGGGCCTATGGAATTTCTCCTCACACCCCTAAATCAGGCCCAACACTCCTCTCTCTTTTATTTATTTTGCTTTGTTTTATTAATTGTTTTTTATTTTATTTAATTAATTTTCTAACCAATCATAAAATTCCTTTTTTTTATCAAATAAAATTACAAAATATTTTTTATTCAATCAAACTTTAAATTTTTATTTTTTCTTAATAAACACTAATTAATTAATTAGGTTTTTAATTCTAGTAAACTTTAACCTATTTTGCAAATAAATAATTAATTAGATTTAATTAGGTATTAACCACTAATTTAATTATTTTTAATTTCTTTCCTAAATAATCAAAAACTCCAAAAATAATTTTTTTTTTCATTTAATTAATTTAGGTTTCATTTCTTTTCTCAAATAAAAAACAATAAAAAGATGGCATTTTCTTTCAAAAGGGTCAAAACCCTAAACTCGCACTCGATCTAATTTCCCGCGCGCTTTATTTATTTTTATCATATTAATGTATCCGCTTCCGGATTGTAATAGTTAAATAGGAAATTTAATTGTTTTTATCGCTTTATTTTATTTTTCAAAGGGTTTGTCTTTGGCGATGTAAATACCCGACACCTTGTAATTTAATTTCCGCACCTTTAATTTTTTGCAAATTATAACTGTTAGATGTTTGATAATAGGGTTTGCATGACAAGACTGAATGTTAATCTTAAAATCAAATTAGATCACCTTTAACATGTACAAAGATAAGAATAACTGAAAACGACACACTCGCACATGCGCACTCTTAGGGTACACCCCACTTGGTTGCCTTCGTACACGGTCATTGAGTATAGGTCGTTTTAGAGGTCGCCCTCTTGTCTAAAAGATCATAGTCGCCTCGAAACGGTTTCCTCAGATATTGTTGCCTCAAACAAATGATCTAAGACATTAGGGTTACCGCTAAGGCGTCCTAACATTGCTTTAGTGACCGTAAGTCCCTCATTCGAATTGACCCTTAAACTCCAACGACGGTGTTACCTACTCATTAATAGTGGGATAGCATTGTCTAAAGGACGTTAGCATAGAACGATTCCTTTTTCGAGTAGGTAGATAGTTCTTAGATACTTGCTCTTTCAAAAAACAAAATATTTTTCACACTTACACTCCTTTTTTCGAACAAAGTTTTCAAAAACACTTTATACGCTCTTGAGGACAGAAGCAAGAGTTAAATCGAAGTTTTCAAACAAAAACTTTTTCAAACCCACAAGCACAAAGAAAGCAAATTTTGAAAACAATGAGCAAGTACCTAAGAGCCTGTGGATAACCACGGATAGAAAGGGTGCTAATACCTTCCCTTTCTATAATCTACCCCCCCCCCCCCCCGAACCCGAGAAATGTATCGAAAAAGGAATGTTTCTATGCTTTTTTCCTTTCCTTGTTGGATAAAATAAAAGTCAATGGCGACTCTTGCTTACCACAACATTTTTCGAAAACAAACACAAACCTGCATTCCAAAAAACAGTCAGTTCTTCCCACCGTATCACAAAACTGGCGACTCTGCTGGGGACGCTTAATAAGTGGGGTGTACCTTAGGAATAGTTCATAATGTTTTCAATTGCTCGACTTGTATGCTTTATCTTTGTGGGTTTGAATCGGGGTTACTATAGATCCTAACCCGGATCTGGGGGATACCCTTTAGGTAAGTAGCAATAAACTGTGAGGGAATTGTACAGCGTAGACCGATACGGTTGAAGCAGTAGCTATGTTGGTGTGGCACTTTAGTTTGTACCGATATCCCTTGTGGCGCAACAAGGAGAATATGGGTCTGCTAAGGGGTCATTAAGCACCAACTGACCTTAGAACCTATAATTGACCAACTTGGCCATAGAACAGTAGCAGTATGCTACACTCATTGAGACCAAACTCTCGCGATGATTTCGGCCGCAAGAAAAGGTTGCTAAACTGGAATTATGATCGATCGAGGGTGGTCAATGATATTGAGATCCTCTAGAACCCGGTTACTATTTCTAGGACAAGTTTAAACCAACTGAACTGAAAGAGGGTAATACCTAAGCTCCTTGCCAGCCTGAAATCTAAGGGCTATCTGTGTGACTTGTTTGCCCTTACCATGTTTGCTATTTGTGGATACTTGTGGTGTGTTTTCTATCATGACATCATGACATTGCATGTGTATTGCATTGGACTAACCTATTTCAAAGACAGGAGGGATTCATCTTTGTCCTGTTTTGTAGGTCATAGCACCCATGCGTAGAAACACTATTCGGATCAACTTTGTCCAGGTTCCCACTCAGCTTAAGGAATTGGTTGCAAAGGTTTCAGATACTTCCTCCTTTATCAGAAGAAATGGTCATCTCCTGGGTTTTCTCACTTCCAAATTGGACGAACAGATGATGAGTGTCTTAGTCCAGTTCTTTGATCCACTGTACCACTGCTTTACTTTTCCGGACTACCAGTTGGTCCCTACCTTGGAAGAGTTCTCTGATCTACTTGGTATCTCTATTCTGGAGCAGACCCTGTTCACAGGTTGGGAGAAAATCCTTAGGCCGGAAGAGATTGCTTCAGCCCTCCATCTGACAAAAGCTGAGGTAATGTCTAATTGGGAAACTCGTAGTGGAACAAAGGGCTTCTTGACTAAATTCTTGGTTGGTAAGGCTAATCAATTCTGGGACAGTCTAGACTTCCAGGCCTTTGAAGACATTCTGGCTCTTCTCATATATGGTTTGGTGTTGTTTCCTAACTCAGATTCTTTCATCGACGTGAATGCAGTGAAGATTTTCATGTCCGGTAATCCTGTGCCCACTCTCTTGGGTGACATTTTACACTCTCTTTATGCCCGTACTGCTTGGAAACGGGGAACCCTTATGTGTTGTGCACCATTGCTGGCGAGGTGGTTTATTTCTCACCTCCCCAAATCAGTTTTGAAGAATAAGGAAGGCATGGGTTGGGCCTACAGGATTATGCCCCTCTCTCACATGGACATCATCTGGACTATTAAGGGCATGGAAGATATGGCTATTATTGATCGCTGTGGGGAATACCCCAATGTTCCACTGCTATGAACCCATGGAGGAATCACCTATAATTCGTGTTTGGCCTTACGTCAATTTGGGCGAGCTAGGAGGGAAGGACCTCATGAGTTGCTGATGTCGAGCATTGTCTTTGACTTCCAAGGGGATAGTAACGAGTAACGCCGCAAATTCATAAGAGCTTGGGACAGAGTACACAAGTCTGATCCGCACGAGCTAGGTGTGAAGACTTCTCTTCTGATGGAGCCATATCTCCGATGGGTTCGAATCCGTGCCCAAAAGCTGGGAATGTCGTACGAAGCCGTCTTGCCTATAATTGTTGTGGTTGTTGATGAAGAAGGGGTTCCTCCTACCATCCTCCATCCATACATGCCTACTAACATTGGGGCATTAAAGAGATCTTGGATGCAGCTGAGAGAAGAGCGGGATACTTACAGAGAAAAGTATCACGAGCAAGAGCAGAAGATTCAAAAGTTGACAAGGCAATTGGAGAATGAGAAGATCCTCAATGACTACGTCCACACCGACAGGAAACGACCGTGGGAGCGCTGATTGTCTTTTGTTATTTCTAGTTTTGATTTACTTTTCGATTTTTCTTTCTTGTAACGCCCTAAAGGCATTTGTTGAACAATTGAATTCAAAGTTTTTTATCTAATAAAAGTGTGTTTCATGTTGGTTTACGAATTTGAATCCCTAAAGTCTTTGAAATCATATCATACACATATCATTCCCATGCACCTCATAACGGGTACCCTTACAGGTTTTCTCATCTTCTTTGCTGTTTATTTCAACATCATGTCTTCTGAAACATCAACTGAACAAGCAATCAAGGCTCTACAAGCCCAAAACGCCCAGTTCCAGGAATTGTTCATGAGTTTGGCTAAGGGTCAGCAAGATCTGAAGACCCTTATCTTGAAAGAGAAGAAGAAGAAGAAGAAGAAGAAGAAGAAGAAGAAGAAGAAGAACAAGAAGACGGTCCTACTGAACATGGGTCGCAGATTCGAAAATAATTTGCGAGAAGAGGTTGATTTGACCCACTCATCTGGAGGTGGAGATAATCAGGAAGAAAGGAGGGCCCCTAGCCCTGTGGTTTCAGATAACGAGACTGACTTTGACGAAGACCAGTATCCTCTGATTGAGCGCGATGGAAGTTCAGAAAGTGCCTGGTCTGGACTTTGGTGATTTGGGTCTGTCATCTGGGGTGGTAATTCCCCACAAGTTTAAAGCACTGATCTTTGCTAAATATGACGGGGTTTCTTGCCCAAAGCGGCACCTCTGTTTGTATGTTAGGAAGATTCAGCCATACACCGCTGACAAGAACCTCTGGATCCACTTCTTTCAAGACAGTCTCTCAAGGACTCATCTTGAATAGTTTTACCAGCTAGAAGGAGCCAGTATCCGTAATTGGGAAGATTTGGCCGCTGCTTTCTACAAGCAGTACCAATACAATGTCGACCTCGCTCCCACGAGTACCCAACTCCAGGGTATGTCTATGGGTGCGGGCGAAGGTTTCAAAGACTACGCTCAGAAGTGGAGGGACCTTGCTGGAAGAGTGCAACCTCCCTTGGCTGATAGGGAGCTAGTGGATATGTTTTTGGGGACCTTGTCTGGTCCGTATTTCAACCATCTGATTGGAAGTTCATCGTTCGGGTTTACAGAGCTGATTATGATCGGGGAAAGAATTGAGGCCGGTATCAAATCCGGTAAAATATAGAAGGGTGCTTCATCAAGCACCGAGAAGAAACCTTTTAAGAAGGAATTCAGCGCAGTTTACAGCGCAAAGAGCCATAATAGACCTGAACTCCGCCAAGCAGTTAATGCGGTGGTTATATCAAGACATGCTGTTGCTCCTCAGCGCAACAATCAGCCAAGGGCCGAGAGGCCGCAAAGACAATTCACTCAACTCAACATGACTTTATCCCAAATTTTGCCACAGTTATTAAAGACCAATCTGTTGATTCCAAGGGAGGCCCCAAAGAATCCAAATACAACATCACTGATGTACGATCCGAATGCCCACTGTGCTTTTCACTCTGATAGCCCGGGGCATGATACGGATAACTACTGGGTCTTGAAGAGCAAGGTACAAGACCTGATTGATGCTAAGGAAATTGAGTTCGAAGCACCTGAAAGACCTAATGTTGTGACTTCTCCTATGCCCAAGCATGGAGTGAATGTTATAGATGAAGACTCGTTTGTGGTTTCTGTGAAATACATTGTTACTCCAATGATGACTGTGAAGAAGAACCTTCTATTAGCCGGTTTATTTCTGGGCTGTGATGAAGATTGTCGTATGTCTGTCGTACAACCTACCGGTTGCCATCTTTTGAAGTCAGGTGTCCAACGCCTGATGGGTAATAAAGAATTTATGTTTGAGAATACTTTTGTTCCTTTAGTTCCTACTGAAGAAGTTGCTATAATCACCATTTTCGACAATTCTTCCAAGGCTTCCTCGAGAAAGCCTGTTAGAATTACATCTGTTCCAAGAATCGCTCCCTTGATCATCACCATTCCTGGGCCTATCCCTTATACATCAAATAAAGTTGTCCCATGGCACTACGGGGCCGACGTGTATTATCACGGAGTTAAACAAGATTTGAATGTTGATACTGACGTTAGCAATATTGTTGGATCTAGTAAAGTCACCTGCAACGGAAGACTTTTCTCCCCTAAGATCTCTCCGCCAGTTGTTCTGAAGCCTGTTGTTATCACACCTGTCAATACACCTGCTACTGTCCCTGTTCAAGTTCCCATCCTTACCCCTGTTACCGAATCATCTAACAGTCGGGGCAAAGGGACCACCGGTGAGCCTGCCCAGACGGAGGCACCGAAGACAATTACTGTTGAAGCCTCTAGACAAGAGATGGAGGAAATTTTGAAGATCATCAAAAAGAGTGACTACAATGTAGTCGAGCAGCTGGGGAAAACCCCGTCCAAAATCTCTATGTTATCTTTGTTGCTATGCTCAGAGGCCCATGCCAAGGCTCTGATTGCTTTCCTGAAGACTGCGCACGTACCGCAAGAAACATCAGTTGATCAGTTTAAAGATTGTGTGGCTAGTCTGACTGCTGATAATGGGTTGGGTTTCTTTGACGCCAACTTGACTGCTAAGGGGAAGAATCACAATGACGCCCTGCATGTCTCCATTGAATGCAGGGGCACTACTCTTGCTCACGCATTGGTAGATACTGGATCTTCGTTGAATGTGTTTCCTAAGAAAGCTCTAGACCGGTTAGACTGTGAAGGGTTGGAGCTGAAACCAAGCAACATTGTAGTCGGGGCTTTTGATGGGTCCAAGAGAATAGTACACGGAGAAGTGGATATTCCGATTAAGGGCGGCTCTCAGGTTTTCGCATCTACATTCTATGTGATGGACATTCGGCCATCTTATTCTTGTTTGTTGGGTCGCCCGTGGATCCACAAAGTTGAGGCAGTAACGTCTACGCTTCACCAGATGCTGAAATACTCGGTCCAGGGGAAATTGTTACGGTACGAGGAGAGGAGGAGTACATGGTGAGCCACCTTAACTCTTTCTGATATGTGGAGATGGATGGGGAGTTCATTGAGACCCCGTTTCAACATTTTGAAGAGGTTCCCCAGACGCTGGCATCAACTGAAACTGTTACTGAAGATCCTCCAATGAAGATGGCTTCCCTCAAGGATGCCCGGGCTATTGTTGAGAAAGGTGGGTGTGCAAATTGGGGCCAACTCCCTGATTTTACACATAAGACTAACAAGTTTGGTTTGGGTTTCACTGTAGAAGCTCAAAGGGTTGTTCGGAGTGCACGAATCAGAAGACCTCCTCTGTTCATCAGCAATTCAGGAGTGAATGCCATTGAAGACGATGTTGAAGAGTCTAAGTTTGACAGTTGGATCTATCCGACTGCCGATGGTGGATTAAGCAATTGGACGGCAAAGGACTTCGTCCCAATTTCTTTTATTACCCAGTAATGAGACTTTTGTTTTGAATTTGTAACAGATAATGTTTTAAACTTTACGGCCCGGTGTCTTACCCAGGGCACCATGGCTTCATTTGTGAGGGCTTTATGTGTGTTATCTACATATATCATTAATAAAAGCATTGGACGTTTCTTGCATTTAAAATCTTGCGCTCCTTGTTTTTCTTTTATTATATATTGCAAAACGGCTATTTTACACACACTCACATATACAGGTCTACATCCACTCTGGATCTCACTGGTAACGACTCTGCTACTGCCAGTTATGACTTCGAAAGTCCAATCAACTTAGTCGAAGACGAAGGTGGAGATGATTGCGAAGTTCCTGTTGAACTTGCTAGACTGTTACTTCAAGAAGATAGGGTCATACAACCGCATGAGGAGCCAGTGGAACGGTAAATCTGGGTACATAGGTAGACAAGAAAGAAGTCAAGATCGGTGCAAATCTGGAGCTCAGTGTGAAGCAACAGTTGATTTAGATGCTCCATGACTAGGTTGAGATCTTCGCCTGGTCTTATGAAGATATGCCTGGCTTGGATACCGATATTGTGGTTCACCGCTTGCCTACCAAGGAAGACTGTCCTCCAGTGAAACAGAAGGTCCGCTGAATGCGCCTGGATATGTCTTAGAAAATCAAGGCTGAAGTGATGAAACAGTTTGACGTCGGTTTTCTAGCAGTTACTTCTTACCTACAGTGGGTGGCCAATGTGGTTCCGGTGCCGAAGAAGGATGGTAAGGTTTGAATGTGTGTTGACTATAGGGATCTGAACAGGGCAAGCCCCAAGGATGATTTCCCTCTACCTCATATCGACGTTCTGGTTGACAACACCGCACAGCATAAGGTCTTATCCTTTATGGATGGTTTCTCCGGTTACAATCAGATTAAGATGGCTCCTGAAGACATGGAGAAGACAACCTTTGTTACACAGTGGGGTGCCTTTTGCTACAAGGTCATGCCTTTTGGATTGAAGAATGTTGGGGCGACGTATCAGTGTGCCATGGTCGCTTTATTCCATGACATGATCCATCATGAGATTGAGGTATAAGTCGACGATATGATTGAAAGATCCCAGACTGAAGAAGAGCATCTTGACCACCTTCAGAAGCTATTTGACAGGTTGAAGTTGTACAAGCTGAGGCTAAACCCGAACAAGTGCACCTTCGGGGTGAGATCTAGTAAGCTGTTGGATTTCGTTGTAAGCGATAAAGGTATTCAAGTGGATCCTGCAAAGGTGAAGGCTATACAGGAAATGCCAGCTCCCCGAACAGAAAAAGAAGTCAGAGGCTTTCTGGGACGTCTGAACTACATTGCCCGATTCATCTCGCACCTGACTGCTACTTGTGAGCCAATCTTCAAGCTACTAAAGAAAGATCAAGTGGTAAGATGGAATGATGAATTTCAGGCCGCTTTCAAAAGGATCAAAGAATATCTCCAAGAGCCACCCATTCTGATGCCTCTGGTTGAAGGGAGACCTTTGATCCTATACTTGACAGTACTCGACAACTCAATGGGGTGCTGTTGGCTCCTAAATTCGACACCCTTGTTTTATTAATGTCAGCCATTAAAGCTGAAGGATGTTTTCGACCAGTTGGGTCCGTCGAAATGCCCATCGAAAGATGGCAATGTACTTAGAGGATTTCTTCCAAGGGAGAAGTTGGTTGCCTTCGACGTCGAAGGTGTTTCTCGTCGAAGATGCTTCTCGACGAAGGTGTTCGATGGTTCAGAGTGGAACGGTTTGAAATTCAAGCGTTTGGAGGGAAAACGGTTTCCAGCGGTTACCAAGTGCAACGTGCAAAGATCTGGAGCGTCGAACGCTGAGAACGTGCCAAGTGGAGTCATCTCGAAGCAGTGTAACTGCCCGACGGTTACTTGGGATGTTTTAGTATAAATAGTAGTAGTTCATGCAGTTTCTCGCGTGTGTTCACAATTATATACAAAGTCACTCATATAGATTCGAGTACCCAGCGTGTGAGAAAGAATTGTTGAGAATGTATGTGTGAAACACCACTTTTATTAATCAAAGTCATTTACTTTTCCAGAAACTTTACTTGCTTTCTTCTTTACTTTTCCTGTCGAAGCCCTTTATTTCAAGCCTTCATTTATTTTATCAAAGTCCTTCTTCATGAAATTTACTTAAAGCCTCTTTATTTTATTGTCATTTAACCATTATCCAACTTAATCAAAACCTCAAAATCAACCTATGTCCTAGGATCAATCTGATCGATCCTGCGAGTAACCAAATAAGTAACCATTTGGAGGATCAGCGGTTGTTTACCAATAACCACGGTAAACAAATTGGCACACCCGGTGGGACTGTGTGTTGATTTTTGAACATAATCTCATCTTTCTCGAGGAGTGTTGCATGTTATTGAGAAGTGGTAGAATATACACTAACGATACCAATACTGCCAGAAGAAGGGAAGAGATGGCGAATCCGCCAAACAATAACGAAATCCCACAAACGAATGTGGGAGCAACGGTTATCCCGATCGTAAGTGAAGCGATAACTGCTGGTTCAACACCAGCAGTAACGGTCACAGCAACGGGGCCATTACCTCCGTTCACAGGCCCCAGAGGTCCTTTGGGAACTCCCCCACCAAGGGGAAATTTAGGCACAAGGCCTTTTGTTCCCCCAGGATTTATGACAGGCGGTCATAATCGAGAACCACTCTATGGCATGCCAACTTCTGACTTGGCTAGCCTGACGAATGTTGCGTCCACTTTTTCAGACCCTTTAGTGAGTGCCTCTTCGCCACTCCAAGGTTCTGGAGTAGGTATGGCGAATAGAAATAGGACCCAACTCTTAGGAGGAACGTCCCAAGTAGCACATGGCCTTACAAATGCCTCGACAGCAGTCTTGAGGCAACAAATGGACGAAAGCAACCATGATATGGTGCAAATGTTGGCACAAACTTTAAGTACAGTGTTGAACCCTCTAATACAAAACACTACTCAATCGAATCAGCAGATGACAGCGCAAATGACGCGTTTGGCTAATTTCTTTGGAGTACCCCAACCTATTCGACAGCCCCAAAGGGCGCAAATAAGGGGAAACCAGGGTGTATTCTTA
This sequence comes from Vicia faba, assembly GCA_948472305.1. NCBI lineage: Eukaryota > Viridiplantae > Streptophyta > Magnoliopsida > Fabales > Fabaceae > Vicia > Vicia faba. The sequence goes on from OX451736.1 coordinate 613,041,335, forward strand.
GAGGAAGAAACCACCATCAACCAAGTCCAACAGCCTGTCGAAGAAAACCTTAGGGCACGATTGGAGCAACCTGTCGAGGAACCTAGGGTAATAACCCCAGAGGTAAGGTTAGTTAACAGAAACCAAAATGCTGACGAAGTAGTTCAGCTCATCCAATACCAAAACATGGGTTTGGAAAATAATCTGGCAACCATGATCGAAAGGATCATGACTCAAAATGGGATGAACATGGGCTTTCGAAGGCCCAACTTTACATCCCCATTGTCGGAATACGTGTTACAAACAGACTTACCTCCTAGATGTAAAGTCCCCAAATTCACTAAGTTCTCTGGGGACACGACAGAATCTACTGTCGAGCATGTGGCGAGATACTTGATCGAAGCAGGAGATATTTCGAACAACGAAAACCTGAGGATTAAGTACTTCCCAAGTTCTTTAACAAAGAACGCTTTCACTTGGTTTACAACTCTCCCCCCCAATTCGATCCATCATTGGACCCAGTTGGAAAGATTGTTCCACAAGCAATTCTACATGGGGCAAACCAAGATAAGCCTGAAAGAATTGGCCAGTGTAAAAAGACGTTTCACTGAACCTATAGACGAATATCTAAATAGGTTTAGGTTGCTCAAAGCGAGATGTTTTACACAAGTGCCAGAACACGAGTTAGTCGAAATAGCCGCAGGCGGTTTAGATTATTCCATTAGGAAGAAGTTAGACACTCAATACCTGAGAGACATGGCCCAACTGGCCGATATAGTTCGACAGGTAGAACGCCTCAAAGCTGAAAAAGCAAAGGCAACGAAAACCCATAAGAGAGAGAGGATAGCGTATGTTGAGATGGATGACGAAGATCTAGAATCCTTCGACGATACTATAACTGTCGAAGAAGGAGAAGTCGATTTAGCGGAACTAAAACAAGGGCCACCATACTCTTGCAAACTGTTAGTCCCCTCAAGTGGGAAAAACCCCATTGGTCCAGAAAGGACCAACGATAGGTTCCCCAAAAAGACTTATAGTTTTGACATTACAAAATGTGATGAGATCTTTGACTTGCTTTTAAAAGATGGCCAGATGATAGTACCCCCAGGGGTAAAAGTGCCTCCTCTTGATCAAAGAAAGAAGAGAGGCTTTTGTAAATATCATAATTTTTTGGGCCATAAAACTTCTCAATGTTTTCTTTTCGGGAATCTTGTGCAAGACGCTATCGAAGAAGGGAGGTTGAAGTTTGCTGACAAGACACCCATGGCTGTCGACTCTAATCCGTTGCAGGCTGAAGCCCACTATGCTGAGCCTTCAGAGGTGAACGTGATCGAGGCATCCAGGAGCCAGTCGAAGAGGCCAGGAATCACAATGGTCGAAGTCTCAAAGGACCATATCAACATGCCAATCTTTGGCAGTTTTTCTGGGAATTTATCCAGAAAGACAATTGAAGCGGTTCAGAAAGCGGTCGAAAGCCCAAAGCTAGAGACCGTTGAAGCCCAAAAAACTGGACCAAAACCCAGTTCTCACTTGGCCACAGTTCAAGGCCAGACGGAGAATTTGGAGGTTCAAATGAAGCAGTTGACTCTTGCCAACAAAGATACAATGAATGTCAACATGGTCGAAGTCTCTGACCCAAAAGCATCAGAGGAGGCCATGAGGCAAGAACAAGCTAACAAGACTGCTTTCCCTCGGGAAAATGAAAATCTGGCAGATTTCCTGCAAAGATGCCAGAAAAAGAAGTCAGAGGTGATGCTGTGTCCAAGATGCAGTTCGATCTTTGACAAAAAAGCTGCTGAGCATATTCAAGGCGTAAGAGCAGCAAATAAGAGAAGGGAAAATGTTGATCTTCGACATGACCCCAGAAGAGCCTCCCAAAGAGGTTCAAACCAAGAAAAGAGGCCATTGACTTTCAGGCCTCCAACTAATGTGCCGGTAGATACCTGGTACAAGACATCTGGTCGAAAGAGGCCAAGCGAGGAGAAATGGCACTCTTTTGACGTGCCAAGGGGTTCATCTTTAACACAAAAGAAAGAGCCTCAAGTTGCTGCCCCTAAAGTTACACAAGTGTCAAGCAACTACAAAGGGAAAAATCCCATGTCTCGATCTCAATGGAGGAGATACCAAAGGAGACGAAAAGCTGAGAGGGAGGCTGCCAATGAACCAAAGGCAGAAACCAGTTCAAATGTTCCTCTAAGGAAGCAAAGGAAACCTCTGGAAAGAGAGCCAGTGACCAACAGGCTAGTTTGGCCTAACCAAGGTGAAATCGAGGACGAAGATGGTTCTGAGTCTGATGATACTTTGGACATAATGGTGAATATAGTCTCAGTGCTGCCCAGAGAGTTCAACCGACAGGTGGAGGTCGAAACGAGTGATTGGGAAGTGGAGCAAGAAATGGCCAAACATAGGCCAGTGTGCTATTTCGTCATGGACAATGGCACTACTGAGGAACAAAATGGATTCTTCGAACCACCTACAGAGGCGATGAAAAATCACCTCAAGCCTTTATTTATAAGGGCTAAACTCGAAGAAACTACAGTGAATAAAATCTTGGTGGATTGTGGGGCAACCATCAACATTATTCCTCACTCTATGCTAAGGAAAATTGGCAAAAGGGATGAGGACATTAAGCCTCACAACATGGTCTTGTCGAACTATGAGGGCGGCATAGGGACCACCATGGGAGTGATCCAACTGGATATCAAGGTAGGATCTATCCTTCGACCAACAATGTTTATGGTCATATCGGCCAAACCTAACTACAATCTTTTGTTGGGCCGTGAATCGATTCATGGTGTTGGAGTTGTGCCATCATCAATGCACCAGAGGCTGCTGCTATGGCGTCCAGACGGGATGGTCGAAAACATAGAGGCAGATCAAAGCTATTACCTGGGCAAAGTGAATCACCTAGGGCTGGCAGATTTCGACAAGAACTTGGCTCACATAGGGCCATGTCCAACACCTGACTTCGACTTGGCGCCAGCGCCAAATACTTTTTGTTCCCTATACCTGCACCCAGAGCATGGTTTTCAATGGGACAGAGAAGACTTGTCCCACATAGACTTCAGTGGGTTAACTGATATCCAACCAACTGGTTGGGGAAGTGAATTCAGTGATAATGACTGAGTCACAATCATTGAAGTGAATTTCGGCTTATGTAGCCGAAACAAAGATGATAACGGCTCTCGAAGCCGAAGTGAAGTACATGGCTACACAGGCCAATGATCGACAGTTATCTGCTGCAGGTCCAGGAAAGGATTTCGATCCAGAACCTCCTGATATCATGCTAGAAGGAATGCAGGAACAGAGGCTCGACGCCATCTATGACGATGAGCCTTTGGGATTCGAAAAGGACCCCTTGGCGAACAACATTAAAATGTTAGCGCAAGATCCTTTAGAAGAAATCAACTTAGGCGAATGGTCAGAGAAAAAGCCAACTTACATCAGCGCCAAAATTAACCCAGAACTTAGGTTGGAAGTAATCCAATTGTTGAAAGAGTTCAAGGACTGTTTTGCATGGGATTACGACGAAATGCCTGGTCTCGACAGAGGATTGGTAGAACTTCAGTTGCCAATCAAACTTGGGAAGAAGCCAATCAAGCAAAGTCCAAGACGCTTCGCTCCAGAAATACTGTCGAAGATCAAAACAGAAGTCGAAAGACTGCTGAAGTGCAAATTCATACGCGTTACAAGGTATGTCGAATGGATTGCAAACATTGTGCCAGTAATTAAAAAAAATGGTACATTGAGGGTGTGCATAGATTTTAGAGATTTAAATGCTGCTACACCCAAAGATGAATATCCCATGCCTGTGGCGGAAATGCTAGTCGATTCTGCCGCTGGCTATGAATACCTGAGTATGCTCGATGGTTATTCAGGATATAATCAAATATTCATTGCTGAATAGGATGTGTCGAAAACGGCTTTTCGATGCCCTGGGGCTCTAGGCACTTACGAATGGGTAGTGATGCCTTTTGGCCTAAAGAACGCTGGGGCAACATACCAGCGAGCAATGAATTCTATCTTCCATGATTTTATTAACACTTTTATGCAAGTATATATTGACGACATTGTTATAAAATCTGTTTCCAGGAAGAATCATATTGACCACCTTCGACAATCATTCGAAAGAATGAGAGAACATGGTCTGAAGATGAACCCTTTGAAGTGTGCATTCTGTGTGAAAGCTGGAGATTTCTTGGGCTTCGCTGTCCACAAGAAAGGAATCGAAATCAACTAGAACAATACGAAGGCTATTCTGGAAGCGAAAGCGCCATCGAATAAGAAGGAACTGCAATCTCTGTTAGGCAAGATAAATTTCTTAAGGAGATTCATATCTAACCTAAGTGGGAAAGCTCAAGCCTTTTCACCCTTACTTCGACTGAATAAAGAGGGATTCGAATGGGGGCAAGAGCAACAAGAAGCCTTCGACAAAATAAAAGGGTACCTCACTAAGCCACCTATTTTGGTGCCTCCTTGTAGCAATAGGAGTATGAGATTGTACATAGCTGCATCCGACAAAACTTTGGGAAGCATGTTAGCCCAAGAAGATGAGAATGGAGTCGAAAGACCCATTTACTATCTTAGTAGAGTTTTGAACGATGCAGAAACTAGATATAGCGAAGTTGAAAAATTGTGTCTATGTCTGTATTTCTCTTGTACAAAACTCAAGCAATATATAAAACCAGTTGATGTGTATGTTTCGTCTCATTTTGATGTTTTCAAGTACATGTTGTCGAAACCCATCTTGCACAGTCGAATTGGCAAGTGGGCACTAGCATTAACTGAATACTCCTTGACCTTTATGCCTCTTAAGGCAGTGAAAGGACAAGTGGTTGCAGACTTTATAGTCGACCACTCGATTCAAGTAGAGGATATTAATTATGTGGAGATAGAACCTTGGAAATTCTACTTCGATGGTTCCAGCCATAAAGATGGAACAGGAGTAGGAGTCTTGATTATTTCTCCAGAAAAAATTCCAATAACATTCAAGTACAAGATATCAGGTTCTTGTTCGAACAATGAGGCTGAGTATGAAGCTCTAATTACTGGCCTTGAAATATTGTTGGAATTGGGGGCAACTCGAGTCGAAATAATGGGAGACTCAGAGTTAGTCATTAAGCAAGTCACAAAAGAATATAAATGTATAAGAGAAAATCTCATTATGTACTTTGTGATAGCAAATCGTTTATTGAAAAAATTTGAAATGGTCAATATTCGACACATACCCAGATTGGAAAATCAAATAGCCAACGACTTGGCACAAATTGCATCTGGTTACAAGATTTCAAAAACGAGATTACAAAGAGCAATCGAAGTTCGAGAAAAGATAAAAGCAACTTGTCTATCACCAACAGACTTGGAATCGACAAGACTAGGATATGCTGATCAAAGTAACTTCGAAATTTCGTTCATAGATAATTTGTCAGAGCAAGATTGGAGGAAGCCCATTGTGGATTATCTTCAAAATCCAGGAGCTTCGACAGAACGAAAAACAAAGTACAGGGCGTTGAGTTATGTACTCATGGGTAATGAGTTATTCAAGAAGACGCCTGAAGGGGTATTGCTAAAATGTTTAAGTGAAACTGAGGCATACATAGCCCTTTCGACTACGCACGCTGGAGCATGTGGGGCTCACCAAGTAGGCCATAAGATGAAATGGTTGTTGTTTCGACAAGGACTATACTGGCCCACTATGCTGAAAGATTGTGTCGAGTTCGCTAAAGGTTGCCAAGAATGTCAAATCCATACAGGCATCCAACATGTACCAGCAAGCGAACTTCACTCGATAGTGAAACCTTGGCCCTTTAGAGGATGGGCGTTGGACCTCATTGGAGAGATTCGACCAGCATCATCAAAGAGTCAGAAGTATATATTGGTAGGCTTTGATTATTTTACTAAATGGATCAAAGCTATCCCTTTAGTCAATGTAGACCAAGAAAATGTCATTGAATTTATTCAAAAGAACATTATCTTTAGATATGGAATCCCTGAGACTATAACTACTGATCAAGGATCAGTTTTCATCGGTCGAAAGATGCAGGAATTCGCTCAGGAAACAGGTTTCAAACTCCTAACATCAACGCCTTATTATGCACAGGCAAATGGTCAAGTCGAAGCAGCGAACAAAGTAGTGATTGGCTTGATAAAAAAGCATGTTGGGAAGAAGCCAAAAAATTGGCATAAGACGTTAGACCAGATTTTGTGGGCTTGTCGAACGTCCCCAAAAGAAGCCATAGGTACAACACCATATAGGCTAACTTTTGGCCATGACGCAGTGTTGCCAGCAGAAATTTGTCTTCAATCTGCAAGGGTTCAGAGACATTATGATATTCCCTCTGAAATTTATTGGAATATGATGTTAGACGAACTAGTGGATTTAGACGAAGAAAGGTTGCACGCTCTTGACCTACTCAGGCTTCAGAAGAAAAGAGTAGAAGACTCTTATAATAAAAAGGTGAAACCTAAGGCATTTTCGCCTGGAGAACTAGTCTGGAAGGTGATTCTTCCCATGGATCGAAGGGATCGAAGCATGGGAAAATGGTCACCCAAATGGGAAGGACCATTCAGAGTTATCCAGACTTTTTCTGGTGGAGACTATGAAGTCGAAGAGCTAGGTGAAGATAAAAGGCTCTTGAGAGTAAATGGTAAATATTTGAAAAAGTACAAACCTACACTCCAAGAGATAAAAATAAAATAACAAGTAACGACTAAATTAACCATAAAGAAGCCAAAATGGAAAGTTTTTATAAAATTAGCCAAAATGGCAATGTTGTCGAATACATACTACAAAATATGGTTAAAAGGCTGAATCAATCAGAAGGGGAGGGAGTCCTTGAGTCGAAGGTATTTGGTTTGCTGCAGCTCCAATATTTTGTTGCACAAGGCATTCGCCTGTGCAAGTTTGGCAATTTGATCGTCGAAGGCTTGAGCTTTCTCAGCAAATTCTAGGCCCTGTGTGATTTCAGCTTGACTTTCGGTGTCTGGAACAGTCGAGAGAAGTTCCTCCTTGCGCTTAGTATTGGCATTTATCTTAGCCTCTATTTCTTCGATTTGCGCCTGGAGGGAAGCATTCTCTCGATCGATGGCATCCACTTCTTCTTGTTTAGATGCTTTTTGCTTCGACAACTCCGCAATTCGAGAAGTTGTCTCTGCTACAGCAGTCCATGCAGAAGAGCTTTTGCCATATAACACTTCAAGCTGGCTATTAAAGCCCCTTTGTCGCCGATAATCTGCTGAGACTTGATCAATAATGGAGTGTAGCTCCATGATAAAGCCTGAAACTTCTGGAGGCACAGCTAACAAGTCTACGGCATTCAAAACATCCCTCAAGTATGATGGAGCAGTAGGGTCCCCCTCCAAAGCTTTCATCAAGTCCTTCTTAAAAAACTGAGCCTTAACCTTCGTCAAAGCCTCATCGAGAGGAGAAGTTTCAATGGACTTCCCCGACAGAGTAGGAACCTCCTGACTAGCATCAGACGAACTTTTGCTCTCGATGATGGCGTTCAGATAGCTAACAGGATCAGTTTGCTTCAAGAGTTCTAAGTCTTCTTTCGACCTATGCTTTGTTGAGGTAACAGCCTTTGCAACAGCGTTGTCTTGGGTTTGAGGCTGTTGAGTAGCATTTGCCTCGACTTGACTCTCTTCGACTCGGACTGCGGCAGTACCAGTGTCATCATGGTTCCCTTCGCCAGCGTCACCTTGATCCTCTTCGCCAGCGTCACCACGGTCCCCTTCGTCACGATTTTCTTCCGACAGATCCACCACCTGAATCTCTTTTGGTTGTTGCTCTTCTGTTTGTGGATCTTTTGTTGGTTTTTCTGCTGTCTCAGTATTGGCTTCATTTATTTCAGTATTGGCTTCATCGTTCGCCAAGTCTTTTTCTTGTGGCCTGCTGAGTTCAGCAGAATCCAATGTTTCAGAAGTCCTTGGCGCTGAGCTTTCGGTGGTGTCCTGAAAAGAGAAGAAGAATCTTCTAAATTCGAAAGAGACATAATCGAACGTAGGTATCGACACCTGAGTTACAAAGGGATCAAAGAGATTACCTGTAAAGTAGCTTCAGCCCCAGGGCTGGAATTGTCGCTTTCGACAGGTTTATTGAGAAGAACGTTTAATTCCTCCTCCGTTGGCTCCTCAATGATTACTGGAGGTGGCCTGGGCTTTCTCCCAGCAACCTTTATTCTGATTGTTCGAGCCTCAGGAAGAGGAACGTCCTTCTTCAGCTTTCGCCTTTTTAGAGGAACAGGGGGAGAATCATCTTCTTCGTCACTCCCGGATTCGACCGTCAGTGCTGGCCGTTTCTTGGGCGAAGGTGCCTAAAAACCAATTGGAGTTCGATTTAGCAGTTGCATCGAAAGTCAAAAGTTAAAGCCAGAAGAAAATAATGAAAGTCTGGTTACCGATTCAGAAGGCTTTTTCGAAGGGCCTTCCCCCTGTTGGTTTGTTGTGGTCTTCGCCGGCGCTATAGTCTTCGCCGGTGGTGGAGGTTTTGTTAAGGGGCCTCCTCCTTGTTGGCCTTCTGCAGCCTTCTTGGCTGCAGGCTTTCGAACAACTGAAAGTAGACAAAATAATTAACAGGCTAGCAGTCGAAAGAGAAAGACAAAGTAATTTGGAAGGATGAACTTACATTTCTTTATTTTGTCCAAGACAAGGACAAAAGATTTCTGAAGCTCATCCACGAAGTCCTTCTCATTGAAAAACTCCTCAGCGTAGTAACTTTTCCACCACTCCTCGAAGGATGGTGAGCAGAGAAAGTTAAGCTGATAGTCAAACAACGAAAGAACTGTTCGACCAGCATATCTGCCGATATGCTTAGTGGCAGCTTCTTCAGTGTAGTCGTTGCAGAAGTATAACATAGACTTCTCCCTGGGAAAAATTGGAGAAGGTAGTGTTTGAATAATACCAAACTGGCGAGACACCAGGTTTGGTTGATACGCGATCAGACTCAAGTGAGTCTTAGAGCTCTTGAATCGCAGGGGCATTATTCTTGGTGTGAGAAATGCCTCCCACAATGTTGTATGTTCGTCGACCTGAGGACCACTCGACGTCCTGGGATGTGGCCTTGTGAACCACTGTGGGCCAACCTTTCGTCGAGCAAACGGAGCCATGGTCGAAGCAAACTCTTTCCTTTTAGCAAACATCAAGACGAAGTTTGTAAAAGTTTGTTGAAGCTCCAGCCCATCTTCCGTTGGAGTCAACAGAGCCAATCTGGTGCCTTCGACGCGTCTGTTTGCTATTTCTGGAGCCTGCTCATTTATTTGAATCTTCTTAGGCAAGAAAGACTCGAAGGTGGCATTGAGCCACAGCTGAAGCAGCCAAAAAGGTCCAGCAAGTAGCAGACTGGCTCTGTTCTCGATGATCTTCAGAAGAGTCGCTCCGTTGCTAATCGACTCATACAGACTAGCCAAAATCAATTCTGCCAAACAGATATTTTGGCCATGGTGGAGTTGAGTGGCGAGAGTGACCATCTACTTGGTCACCTGTAAGGACTTGGAGCAAAACACAAAGCGTGTCAGCCATAAGGCTAGAAACGCAATATGTTTGACATCCGACACAGCCTCTGTCGACTTATCGTGGTAGTGATTGATGAAGGTGGTGTAGGTTGGTTTCGTGGCAGAGAATCCAATCTGATCCTCCGACATTTCCTCCGGGTCGAAGTAGTCCCCAGTGGGTCGAAGGCCAGTGATGGCGGCCACGTCGAAGAGCGTGGGAGTCAGCATTCCACGGGGAAGATGGAAGGTGAAATGGGTGTAATCCCAGAAGAGTAAAGAAGCTATCAACATCTCTGGGGAATAGTTAAGACCTGTCTTCGACAGCATAACCAGGTCGAATATCCCCATGTCTTTCCAGATCGAAGCCTGGCGTTTCTCCATTTTTTCCAGCCAAGCACTATAATCAGGAGTGAGGCTAGGGCCAGACCTGAAAGCCCTAACACCTTTATTGAAGAAACGGAGGTCGATTTTTTCCTTAGCAGGATCCTCATTATCCTCTGCATCTTTCTTGGAGCATCCAACCGGTTTGAGTCTCTCAAGTACCGGAAAGTAACTTTTGATCTTCATGGCCTCAGCAATGCTTGGGTATAATGGGCCAGACATAGCAAAGATTTGGTTGGAATATCCAACCGGAATCATGAGGTGGCGTGAATAAGCATCACGTACAGCAATGTCCAAAGGCTCAGGGACCCTTCGTTGACCCGTGGGAGTTACTACGGGAGCGGTGGAGAAAATCATAGGTTTGACATTTCCAGAGGGAGTGTTGGCGCTAGGAGCGTTGGATGAACCAGATGCCATTGTTGATACTTAGGTTGAAGACGAAGCGAAGAACGGGTGGTTTGTAAAGTTGACAAGAGTTTGTATGCAAATGAGGAATTCTGAAAGTAAGGTAGCGTAAAAAGTCCCACAATGGGTACTTACCGCTATTTATAGTAGTTGGGGAAATCCCCAAATTCTAGGAAATTAAATGCCATTTAATGTTGCAGAAGGTAGTGGGACACGTGGCGTTTCCCTGCTGTTGTAGCCGTTCTGCAGAAATGGAAGGGTGCAGCGTGCGCCCTCGTTTTTGGGAATTGTCATGATGACAATTTATGAAAAGACGTTTGGCACACTGCACGCCGTACTGAAGTGACGTCTTAGGTACGGATGAATGATGGCTTTTCCTTGGGATTGTCAGTGGTTGGTAGAAGACAACAAAAAGTGCACAATTTAATTTGTGACTAAGAATGAAAAGACAGGTGTCGAATGGCATTTCAAAGAATGCCTTTTTCTTTCAGAGTCGAAATAAGGCATTCTTGGGGGGCAATTTGTTGGCTCCTAAATTCGACACCCTTGTTTTATTAATGTCAGCCATTAAAGCTGAAGGATGTTTTCGACCAGCTGGGTCCGTCGAAATGCCCATCGAAAGATGGCAATGTACTTAGAGGATTTCTTCCAAGGGAGAAGTTGGTTGCCTTCGACGTCGAAGGTGTTTATCGTCGAAGATGCTTCTCGACGAAGGTGTTCGATGGTTCAGAGTGGAACGGTTTGAAATTCAAGCGTTTGGAGGGAAAACGGTTTCCAGCGGTTACCAAGTGCAACGTGCAAAGATCTGGAGCATCGAACGCTGAGAACGTGCCAAGTGGAGTCATCTCGAAGCAGTGTAACTGCCCGACGGTTACTTGGGATGTTTTAGTATAAATAGTAGTAGTTCATGCAGTTTCTCGCGTGTGTTCACAATTATATACAAAGTCACTCATATAGATTCGAGTACCCAGCGTGTGAGAAAGAATTGTTGAGAATGTATGTGTGAAACACCACTTTTATTAATCAAAGTCATTTACTTTTCCAGAAACTTTACTTGCTTTCTTCTTTACTTTTCCTGTCGAAGCCCTTTATTTCAAGCCTTCATTTATTTTATCAAAGTCCTTCTTCATGCAATTTACTTAAAGCCTCTTTATTTTATTGTCATTTAACCATTATCCAACTTAATCAAAACCTCAAAATCAACCTATGTCCTAGGATCAATCTGATCGATCCTGCGAGTAACCAAATAAGTAACCATTTGGAGGATCAGTGGTTGTTTACCAATAACCACAGTAAACAGGTGCGTGCTGGGGAAGCATGACGAGTCTGGCCTAAAAGAGCATGCTATTTATTACCTTAGAAAAACGTTTACCGACTGCGAGACCCGATACTTGTTGCTTGAGAAAACTTGTTGCGCTTTGGCATGGGCTGCTCGCCGGCTGAGACAGTATATGCTGACCCACACTACTCTATTGATATCAAAGATGGATCCAATCAAGTATATCTTCGAGAAGCCTGCCTTGTCCGGAAGAATATCAAGATGGCAGATGATCTTGACTGAGTATGACATTCAGTACACGGCCCAAAAGGCAATCAAGGGAAGTGTGTTAGCAGACCATTTGGCACATCAGGCAGTGGATGATTACCAGTTTATGAACTTTGAATTTCCGGATGAAAATATCATGATAGTGACCGACTGTGAAGAACCTGGACCGCATGAAGGACCTGAGGAAGGATCCCGATGGTCTATGTACTTTGATGGAGCTTTAAACGCTTTGGGTAATGGCATTGGTGCCGTGATCATATCTCTTAAAGGCTCTCATACTCCATTCACCGCCCGACTATGCTTCAACTACACCAACAATATGGCGGAGTATGAAGCGTGCATCATGGGTTTTCGAGCAGCAATTGACCTAAGGATTAAGTTCTTGAGTGTTTTCGGAGATTCCGCTCTCGTGATCAGTCAGATCAAAGGCGAGTGGGATACAAAACACCCAAATCTTATTCCTTACAAGGAGTATGTATTGACATTGCTTCCCCATTTCAAGGAGATAGCCTTTGAACACTTCCCAAGAGAGGAGAATCAGTTGGCGGACGCGCTAGATACGATGTCTTCTATGTTCAAAGTCAATTGGGACAACGAGGCTCCCCGGATTATCATTGAAAGGTTGGACGAACCTGCACATTATTGTGATGTTGAGACTGAAGAGGTAGCAGATAAACCCTGGTTTCACGAGGTAAAGAGGTATCTTAAGGCTCAGGAATACCCCGAGGGTGCATCTGTTAATGACAAGAAGTTTCTGAGGAGGTTTGCGGCGAAGTTCTTCATCAGCAATGGTATTCTTTACAAGCGCAACCATGATTCAACCTTACTGCGATGTATGGATAAGAACGAGGCAGAAAGGATCATGGCAGAGTTACATGAAGGTACTCTCGGGACTCATTCCAGTGGACACACCATGGTAAAGAAAATCCTTCGGGCAGGATATTATTGGTCCATAATGGAAGCCGACTGTTATCAGCACTCTCGGACCTGTCACAAGTGCCAAGTTTATGCTGATAAGGTGCACATACCTCCAGTTCCTATGAACGTCTTGACGGCACCCTAGCCTTTTGCAATGTAGGGCATTGACATGATCGGCGAGATCAGACCTACTGCGTCTAACGGGCATTGTTTCATCCTGGTAGCTATTGATTACTTTACGAAGTGGGTTGAAGCAGCTTCCTTTGCTATTGTAACCAAGAACGTCGTGGCATGGTTCATTCGGCACAATCTGATTTGTCGATACGGTGTACCAGAAAGGATCATTACGGACAATGGTACAAATCTCAATAATAAGATGATCACTGAGCTCTGCGAGCAATTCAAGATACAGCAACACAACTCTTCTCCCTACCGGCTGAAGATGAATGGGGTTGTAGAAGCGGTTAATAAGAACATTAATAAGATTGTGAAGAAGATGGCAGTGACGTACAAAGACTGGCACGAGATGTTACCATTTGCTCTTTATGGGTACCATACCTCAGCACGGACATCAACAGGGGAAACACCCTATTCCTTGGTATATGGTGTTGTACCCCAAAATTTTCCCTCCCATATTCTTCAAAGTTTTGACAAGCATCATCTCAATTTGCTCAAGTCTTCTCAAGGGCTACACAGTCAACCACTCTCCTAAGCCAGTCAAACTAGGGTTTTGGTTCTTGCAAAGAAAGTTGAGGTTTTCGAGGTCTCAATCAAGTCCCACATGCTCATACACTTTGTCAAGCACCTACATGTCAAGTTTCAAGGCTCACAAGGTCAAGTTGCACAGTCAAAAACCCTAATTGCTCCACAGTCAACTACAGGGGCAAAATGGTCATTTGGCAGTCAAAAGTCAAATTTTTTGGTCAACATCTTATTTTGAAGCCACAATCATCATTTGATCAATTCTTGATCATGATTCCTCAAGAATGGCTCAAAAATCATCAAGGTGTCAAAAGTTTCTATTTTTGGACAGCTGAAAAGTCAACTGTAACTTGACCAAGGCATAACTTTTTCATGGTTCATCAGAAAAATCCCATCCAATGCTCATCTTGAAGGGGAAGACATTTCCTACAACTCATCTTCACATTCCAAGTCCAAGAAATGCTCTCACAAAAAGTTATCAATTTCAACATTATAGGTCATTTTCAAAAGTCAACAAAAAGGCACTTTAAGTCAAAGACCATAACTTGAGATTGGTAAATCAAAATGACATGGGACCAAAGACATTGGTTAGAGTACTTCAAGACCTTTCCAAAATGTCTAAGAACATGTTCATAGCTTCAAAATTGAGCAAGATATGCATTGGAGAAGTTGGGAAATTTTTGTGAAATGGCCAAAGTCAATTATCCTTGAAATTTCATTTTTGACAAAAGGGGCCCACTTTTTCCACTTGTTTCAGCTTGGCCATGCCTCCCACGTGTCCCACAATTTATTTCAAGATTAAAAATTAATTTTCCCATTTTTATTTAATTTTATTTGATTTAATGCATTTTAAATCTTTAAAATTCAAATAAAAATCAAAGAAATTAATGGAGGGATATTTTGTGGTTTGAATAGCTTTGATACACCATAAAACATATACCAAATTCGTTCAAGACCTATTATGGGCATAAAAATTCAAATTTTCACAAGAATGGTAAGTTGTTTAAATGGTGTTCATGGCATAATCTCAAACTTCATTGCAAGGATTAATGGCTCACATTATTGCTTGATTCTCATTCAAAGACATATATGCAAGCCTCTCATACCATTTACAAGGGCTAAGCATCTCTAAAACGAAAAAAACCATATTCAAAAAATCAAGCAAAAAGTCAAAACTGAAATCCACCTTCCAAGGCAATTCAAAGCCTTTTCTCGTTTCTAACACTTTGCAGGAACTCTCAGGAGTCTTTTGGAATCAAAACCAAGCGCTCAGGCCTAAGGAATCGCCCCACATGAACTCACGGTTTGCACAATTTTCTTGGAATCGAAATTCATTTGTTCATGCATCATTAACATAATTTGTTGCTTGTTTTGTGTTGTATGAGTCCACAGGAAACTAATGGTATGGTTCAATTGCTTTGAGATGCCCCAAAACTCAATATTATTTTTTCTAAGGTATTCCTATGCAGGCTTCCAAACAGCGTCCATCATGCATCTCAAGTGATCATCCTGCCAAGTGGCCACTAACGCCAATCTGATGGCCATGAGGCGTGGACCATGGTGTTCCCAGTCAATGCTTGCACACTTGATTCCAGTTTCAACAACACACCCCCATTCCTGGCCCAATACCCCCTCCATTTGGGTTCATTTTTCTTTCTTTTCATTTTATTTCTTTAATTTATTTTCTAACCCCTTTTATTTTATTGGTTATTAGTAATTAATTTAATTAATCATTTTCATAAAAAACAAAAAAATATAATTAACACTTTTATTATTATTTTTATTTTGTAAATAAATCATAATTGAACTAGTTTTTAATTAGGCCATTTGAACATTTTAATAATTAAAATAGATTTAGATTTAGGTTAATCTTTAACTTTGTTTCTTTTTATTTCTATTTTATTTCATAAAAAATATAAAAAAATCAAAAAATATTTTCTTGTAATTAAAATAATTAATTAGTTTTCAATTTCATTTAATTACCAAAAAAAAGACAAAAAAAAAGTTAATTCCCTTTTCTTTATTCATGCGTATTTAATTTGTCTGATTATTATGTAATTGCTCCGGATATGTAATAGTAAATAGGACCTTTTACTGTTTTTTATTTTCCGCACTTATTTACTTAAAACGGGTCTTTGTAAAAATTTGGCGATGTATAGACCCGCGCCTTGTAATAGCGTAGGATTAACGTTTCCGCAATTTATTTTTCGCACCCCCTTTAACTGTTAACTTGTATGAAAGAATGCATGACAATTAAAAACAAAGCGTAGCTCACCAAATGCATGACAAGATATAACATAAACTGAAAATAACACAAGAATTCACACACCACTTCTAGGGTACGCCTCACTGTTGCCTTGCCCCTCGAAACGTGGTCGTCGAGTACAGGACGTTTTAGTAAGTCCTTATGTCCATGAACATGGCATAAGGGTAGCTTCTAAGGTGTCCTACTATTGCTCTGGTGACCACACTGTCCCTACAAGCTCGAATTGTGGTCGTCAAGTATAGGATGTATTAGCGGTCCTTATGTCCATGATCCAGTTGCCTCGAAACAGTTGCCTCGAAACAGTTGCCTCGAAACGGTTGCCTCGGATTAAAAAAGGATCAAGGACATAAGGGTAGCTTCTAAGGTGTCCTAACTGTTGCTTCGGTGACCACACTGTCCCTAAAATCGAATTGACCCGAACACCTCCAACGGTGGTGCTACCTACCCCTCAATGGTGGGATGGCACTACCTAAAGGACACTTACACAGCTTAATTCCTTAGGGTAGGTAGATGACTCATGGATACTTGCTCTTTTCAAAAACAAACAAAAATACTTTTCACACATTACACTTTCAAAAGCTTTCAAAACAAATTTTTCAAACACTCTTGAGGACAGATACAAGAGTTATTCAGAAATCTTTCAAAGAAACTTCTTCAAAGCCCACTCACATTTTGAAAAGCAAACATTTTGAAAACACAAATGAGCAAGTATCTAAGAGCCCATGGATAACCATGAATAGAAAGGGTGCTAACACCTTCCCTTTCTATAAATCTACCTCCCGAACCGAGAAACTATCTCATAAGGAATTTTGCTGTGCTTTTGTCCTGTCCATGTTGGATAAAATAAAAGACGGTGGCGACTCTTGCTTCTGCGACATTTCGCGAACCAGCGTTAAACAGTCAGTTCCAGATCCACCGATCACATATGGTATGGAGGTTGTCTTGCCCATTGAAGTTCAGATACCCTCTCTTCGGATTATGAAGGATGCAGGTTTGAGCGAAGATGACTGGATCCAGACCCGGCTTGATCAGCTGAACCTAATCGACAAAAAAAGACTTACTGCTATTTATCATGGTCAGACGTACCAAAAACGGATGATCAAGGCATTTAACAAGAAAGTTAGATGACAAGAGTATCAAGTCGGGGATATGGTAATCAAGCACGTTATCTTACCTCAAGGTGATCCCAGGGGCAAATGGACCCCTACTTACGAAGGGCCATTTGTGGTTAAGAACATTTTCTCAGGAGGAGCTATGATTCTAACCACCATGGATGGTGACGACCTTCCGCACCCTGTCAATGCAGACATAGTGAAAAAATATTATGTATAATCAAAGACCTGCTAGGTCGAATGGCTTAGGCAAAAATAAGGGCTTCCCGGTGAACCAAAAGGGTTCGGGCAAAAATAAGGGATGAAAATATAAAAAAATCTGTACACCCGGCAAGTCGAAAACCTGAAAAGGCGGCTTGGGCAAGAAATGGGTATCCCCGTGGACTGAAAACCCGAGAGAGCGGTCCAGGAAAAAATTAGGGATCAAAGCGTAACACTATGTCTCATTGGATCACCTTGCAACCAGACTTCGGTATCGACTATCAAGTTCGGACGGCACTAATCAATCTAATCTACCTTCAACCAGTAGCAAAGTGATGAGATGCTCGAGGACATAAAGGAAATAGCAGAGTTGGAACCCAGTGGGATTATTCACATAGCTGTTTTGTTTAGTTTTTCACAAATTGTGTAAATTCTATTATTCGACGGTGTTCTCTTACCAGGACGTTAGCCTCTTGTACAAAAACGCCTATTTACAGGCCAAACTTCAAATGAACGTCCAATGTTCATTTTTTATATATGCATTTGACATTAATTGCTGCTCATAAATATTTACATGCGAAACAAAAGACGATTACTGGTAATATCAAAAATAGGGGCAATGAGAAATGTCCAATCTATACAGTTGCTCTATCCACCATGTACAAATGTAGATTCAGCTGAAGAATATGGCTAAGGTACTTTCACTCCCCGCGGAGTAAGACAGTAATGATAGCTCCCCAGTTGAGACTCGCAACTATGAATCAGTAATATTCTCCCCAAGCAAATTTTATTTACCATCAGCACTGAAAGGTCTTAATATTCCCCAGCGGAGTATAAGAATATTCCCCGACAGAGTACAAGATATCCCTAGTGGAGTTTGAAATTTTTCCCAGCGCAGTCTGAAAAAGCTTCCCCAGTGGAATTTGGAGAATCATCCCCAGTAGACTTTGGAAGATTGTCCCCAGCAGAGCTCAAAGGATTATCCCCATTAGAGTCTAAAAGGTTATCCCCAGTGAAGTCGCAACTAAAAGATCATCCCCAGTGGAGTTCTTTCCTTTCACAAACAGGAATTCAATCCCCAACAGGATTCAGTATCGCCAGCAATGGTAATTCATCCCCAGCAGAATTTATCAGCAGAATCCTCGGCAGAACATCTCATCCCCACAGAGTAATCTCCTCATCAGTTTATTCCCCAGCGGAGTTATCCTCTCCTGCAGGTTTATTCTCACAGTCATCTTCGTTCGTTATCCCTGGCGGAAACGAAGAATTCAACTCTTTTCTCCAGCAGTTATCCGGGATTTATTTTCCCCAGCTAAAAACATTACATTTCCATACATCATGACACATGCATATACGCATCATACAACACAATCTCATTTATTTTGAGAACATCATTGCTTGATACATATCATGCATTACATACAGCTAACCTTTTCCTTTCAGGAAGGATGCAATTAAGTTCTCAGCTATGAAGCTTTTACCTAAGTCGAATTATTGACCAGTTCTTAAATCTCAACAGAATTATCCTCCGTTGAATTACAGACAAGTCCTAAATCTCGATGAAGATGTTTCCCTCAATCGAAGTACTGATCGGTTCTTAAATCTCAACCGAATTATCCTCAGTTGAATTACAGATAAGGTTCTAAACCTCGACAAAGTTCCTCCGTCGAATTACTGACAATTCTTAAATCTCAACAGAATTATCCTCAGTTGAATTACAGACAAGTCCTAAATCTCGATGAAGATGTTTCCCTCAGTCGAAGTACTGATCGGTTCTTAAATCTCAACAGAATTATCATCAGTTGAATTATAGATAAGTTTCTAAATCTCGACAAGTTCCTCTATCGAATTACTGATAGTTCTTAAATCTCAATAGAATTATCCTCCGTTGAATTACAGACAAGTCCTAAATCTCGATGAAGATGTTTCCCTCAGTTGAAGTACTGACCGGTTCTTAAATCTCAACCGAATTATCCTCAGTTGAATTACAGATAAGGTTCTAAACCTCGACAAAGTTCCTCCGTCGAATTACTGACAGTTCTTAAATCTCAACAGAATTATCCTCCGTTGAATTACAAACAAGTCCTAAATCTCGATGAAGATGTTTCCCTCAGTCGAACTACTGACCAGTTCTTAAATCTCAACCGAATTATCCTCAGTTGAATTACAGATAAGGTTCTAAATCTCGACAAAGTTCCTCCGTCGAATTACAGACGAGTTCCTAAATCTCAGTAGAGTTATCCTCAGTTGAATTACGGGCAATTTATTAAATCTTGACGAATATGTTTCCCCTTCAGTTGAATTACGGACAAGTTCTTAAAGCTCAGCAGAGATGTTCTCTCAGTTGAAATACATGCAAGTTCCTAAATCTCAACAAAGATCAGACTTCCCCAGCAAAATCTTCTACAACAACAGGTATACAAGCTCTCGCTAAGGAATCTCTTATGCGATCGAAACCCCTCCAAATGGCATCTGTAAGCCCATTCCCGACATCCCAAGGTTGATACCACTTCATGCGAGTGCAAATTTCTGGGCACTCTAGTGTTCAATCATCTTCCACCTTCGGATCATGAAAGGCTTAAAAGCCAATCTACATCCTCAGGTTTAAGAAGATTGAACAGGGGAAGCTGTTGTACCCCAAAATTTTCCCTCCCATATTTCTCAAAACATTGCAAGAAAAATCACCAAGTTGCTCATGTTTGCTTAAGAGTTGGTCAGACAAGCTATCTCCTAAGGCAGTCAACCCCAAATTAGGGTTTTGTGTTGCATCAAGATCCTTGAGTCCAAATTACCTCAAGTGCTCCCCAATGTCCTAATATGTTCTAAAGATCATCCATGTCAAATTTCAAGCCTTGCAGAAGAAGTTTGCTCGATCAATTGCTCAAAGGTCCAAAAATCGACTATGCTAGGGCAAAAATCAACTGTGACCTATAAACAGTCAAACTTAAAGATTTTTTTTCAACATTCTCATTTTGAAGGATACTTCATCATTTGATCAAGGTTTGATCATGATTCATCAAGGATTGCTCAAAATTCATCAAGACTCAAAAGTTGTTAAATTAGGGTTTTGTAGGAAAAGTCAACTCAACTTTGACCAAGCATAACTTTCTCATACTTTATGAGAAATGACCCATACAAATCTCATTTTGAATAGGATGAAATTTCCTACAACCCATATTCATACCCCAAGATCAAAAAATGCACTCACAAGAAGTTATGAATTTGGACATTATAGGTCATTTTTTGAAAGTCAACAAAAACACCTTTTTTGTCAAAGATTCTAACTTGAGCATAGAATATCAAAATGAGATGAGACCAAAAGGGTTGTTTATAGGACATATCAAGCTTTCTAAAAAGTCCAAGAACACTTCCAAAAGTTCAAAATTGAAGAAGTTATGCATTGTTGAAGTTGGACTTTTTTGCAAAATTGCCAAAAGTTAACTATCCCCAAAACATCAAATTTTGCCAAATGGGCCCATTATTTTCCACTTGATTTGAGTTTGCGTTATTGCCCACGTGCCCTAGCTTCAGCCATGTGTCCATATCTCATTTTTATTTTTTAATTTGATTTTTATTTGAATTTATTCACTTTAAATCAAATTAAATCACATAAAATCAAAAATATTGATAACCAAAGATTTTTTGTTGATTATAGGCTTCAATGGACAGCTAGCACATCTCCAAACTCGTATCAAGGCATAAGTGTACAAGAAGATATGATTTGATTCAAATTTGGAAATATTTAATGGAAGAATCAAATCCACATCAAAGTCTTTGATAGAGGGAGATTTGTACCAAGTTTGAAAACCTAATGCACTGAGTGATACATAAGGAAGCTAAAGCATACGAAATAAGGGTTGGCAAGTGTTGGAAGAGGTAGAACAAAAGTGAGAAAAATCACAAAAAAGTGAGAGATCAAAATCAGGGTTAGAAGCAGTTTCAAGGATCAAGACTTGTTCCAATCGCTTCCTGGGCATTCACACAAGCCATCCCAATCAAAACCACGCATCCTCAGGCCTCTACACGCGCTGTAAGTCTCACGAAAACGACCCCTGTTCTTGAATTCGATTTGATTTGTTCTTTCATCATTTGAGAAAACTAATGGCATATTCATGATCACAAGAACATTTCTAAACTTTTTGCATCATTTAATTTCATTCATATGACCTGTTTTCCAAAATGCCATGGCTAGGGTTTTGTTGTTGTTTTTAGGGACTTTTGTTTCAGGTAAAATTGAGACTCAAGAAGAACATGGTTTTGATCAGGAGGCCATGACGAATTGAACCATGTTCTTGGAATGCATTTATATGGCCTGGAGAGAATTTTAGAATAGGGTTGCGCTTTTAGCTGCAGATTCAAATCCGCAGATATTTTTTTTACAAGTTTGAGGACAGGGACGATGAGGTGTCCTCTGTCCATTGGTTATATGCATTTGACATTAATTGCTGCTCATAAATATTTACATGCGAAACAAAAGACGATTACTGGTAATATCAGAAACAGGGGCAATGAGAAATGTCCAATCTATACAGTTGCTCTATCCACCAGGTACAAATGTAGATTCAGCTGAAGAATATGGCTAAGGTACTTTCACTCCCCGCGGAGTAAGACAGTAATGATAGCTCCCCAGCTGAGACTCGCAACTATAAATCAGTAATATTCTCCCCAAGCAAATTTTATTTACCATCAGCACTGAAAGGTCTTAATATTCCCCAGCGGAGTATAAGAATATTCCCCGACAGAGTACAAGATATCCCTAGTGGAGTTTGAAATTTTTCCCAGCGCAGTCTGAAAAAGCTTCCCCAGTGGAATTTGGAGAATCATCCCCAGTAGACTTTGGAAGATTGTCCCCAGCAGAGCTCAAAGGATTATCCCCATTAGAGTCTAAAAGGTTATCCCCAGTGAAGTCGCAACTAAAAGATCATCCCCAGTGGAGTTCTTTCCTTTCACAAACAGGAATTCAATCCCCAACAGGATTCAGTATCGCCAGCAATGGTAATTCATCCCCAACAGAATTTATCAGCAGAATCCTCGGCAGAACATCTCATCCCCACAGAGTAATCTCCTCATCAGTTTATTCCCCAGCGGAGTTATCCTCTCCTGCAGGTTTATTCTCACAGTCATCTTCGTTCGTTATCCCTGGCGGAAACGAAGAATTCAACTCTTTTCTCCAGCAGTTATCCGGGATTTATTTTCCCCAGCTAAAAACATTACATTTCCATACATCATGACACATGCATATACGCATCATACAACACAATCTCATTTATTTTGAGAACATCATTGCTTGATACATATCATGCATTACATACAGCTAACCTTTTCCTTTCAGGAAGGATGCAATTAAGTTCTCAGCTATGAAGCTTTTACCTAAGTCGAATTATTGACCAGTTCTTAAATCTCAACAGAATTATCCTCCGTTGAATTATAGACAAGTCCTAAATCTCGATGAAGATGTTTCCCTCAATCGAAGTACTGATCGGTTCTTAAATCTCAACCGAATTATCCTCAGTTGAATTACAGATAAGGTTCTAAACCTCGACAAAGTTCCTCCGTCGAATTACTGACAATTCTTAAATCTCAACAGAATTATCCTCAGTTGAATTACAGACAAGTCCTAAATCTCGATGAAGATGTTTCCCTCAGTCGGAGTACTGATCAGCTCTTAAATCTCAACAGAATTATCCTCAGTTGAATTATAGATAAGTTTCTAAATCTCGACAAGTTCCTCTATCGAATTACTGATAGTTCTTAAATCTCAATAGAATTATCCTCCGTTGAATTACAGACAAGTCCTAAATCTCGATGAAGATGTTTCCCTCAGTTGAAGTACTGACCGGTTCTTAAATCTCAACCGAATTATCCTCAGTTGAATTACAGATAAGGTTCTAAACCTCGACAAAGTTCCTTCGTCGAATTATTGACAGTTCTTAAATCTCAACAGAATTATCCTCCGTTGAATTACAAACAAGTCCTAAATCTCGATGAAGATGTTTCCCTCAGTCGAACTACTGATCAGTTCTTAAATCTCAACCGAATTATCCTCAGTTGAATTACAGATAAGGTTCTAAATCTCGACAAAGTTCCTCCGTCGAATTACAAACGAGTTCCTAAATCTCAGCAGAGTTATCCTCAGTTGAATTACGGGCAATTTATTAAATCTTGACGAAGATGTTTCCCCTTCAGTTGAATTACGGACAAGTTCTTAAAGCTCAGCAGAGATGTTCTCTCAGTTGAAATACATGCAAGTTCCTAAATCTCAACAAAGATCAGACTTCCCCAGCAAAATCTTCTACAACAACAGGTATACAAGCTCTCACTAAGGAATCTCTTATGCGATCGAAACCCCTCCAAATGGCATCTGTAAGCCCATTCCCGACATCCCAAGGTTGATACCACTTCATGCGAGTGCAAATTTCTGGGCACTCTAGTGTTCAATCATCTTCCACCTTCGGATCATGAAAGGCTTAAAAGCCAATCTACATCCTCAGGTTTAAGAAGATTGAACAGGGGAAGCTGTTGTACCCCAAAATTTTCCCTCCCATATTTCTCAAAACATTGCAAGAAAAATCACCAAGTTGCTCATGTTTGCTCAAGAGTTGGTCAGACAAGCTATCTCCTAAGGCAGTCAACCCCAAATTAGGGTTTTGTGTTGCATCAAGATCCTTGAGTCCAAATTACCTCAAGTGCTCCCCAATGTCCTAATATGTTCTAAAGATCATCCATGTCAAATTTCAAGCCTTGCAGAAGAAGTTTGCTCGATCAATTGCTCAAAGGTCCAAAAATCGACTATGCTAGGGCAAAAATCAACTGTGACCTATAAACAGTCAAACTTAAAGATTTTTTTTCAACATTCTCATTTTGAAGGATACTTCATCATTTGATCAAGGTTTGATCATGATTCATCAAGGATTGCTCAAAATTCATCAAGACTCAAAAGTTGTTAAATTAGGGTTTTGTAGGAAAAGTCAACTCAACTTTGACCAAGCATAACTTTCTCATACTTTATGAGAAATGACCCATACAAATCTCATTTTGAATAGGATGAAATTTCATACAACCCATCTTCATACCCCAAGATCAAAAAATGCACTCACAAGAAGTTATGAATTTGGACATTATAGGTCATTTTTTGAAAGTCAACAAAAACACCTTTTTTGTCAAAGATTCTAACTTGAGCATAGAATATCAAAATGAGATGAGACCAAAAGGGTTGTTTATAGGACATATCAAGCTTTCTAAAAAGTCCAAGAACACTTCCAAAAGTTCAAAATTGAAGAAGTTATGCATTGTTGAAGTTGGACTTTTTTGCAAAATTGCCAAAAGTTAACTATCCCCAAAACATCAAATTTTGCCAAATGGGCCCATTATTTTCCACTTGATTTGAGTTTGCGTTATTGCCCACGTGCCCTAGCTTCAGCCATGTGTCCATATCTCATTTTTATTTTTTAATTTGATTTTTATTTGAATTTATTCACTTTAAATCAAATTAAATCACATAAAATCAAAAATATTGATAACCAAAGATTTTTTGTTGATTATAGGCTTCAATGGACAGCTAGCACATCTCCAAACTCGTATCAAGGCATAAGTGTACAAGAAGATATGATTTGATTCAAATTTGGAAATATTTAATGGAAGAATCAAATCCACATCAAAGTCTTTGATAGAGGGAGATTTGTACCAAGTTTGAAAACCTAATGCACTGAGTGATACATAAGGAAGCTAAAGCATACGAAATAAGGGTTGGCAAGTGTTGGAAGAGGTAGAACAAAAGTGAGAAAAATCACAAAAAAGTGAGAGATCAAAATCAGGGTTAGAAGCAGTTTCAAGGATCAAGACTTGTTCCAATCGCTTCCTGGGCATTCACACAAGCCATCCCAATCAAAACCACGCATCCTCAGGCCTCTACACGCGCTGTAAGTCTCACGAAAACGACCCCTGTTCTTGAATTCGATTTGATTTGTTCTTTCATCATTTGAGAAAACTAATGGCATATTCATGATCACAAGAACATTTCCAAACTTTTTGCATCATTTAATTTCATTCATATGACCTGTTTTCCAAAATGCCATGGCTAGGGTTTTGTTGTTGTTTTTAGGGACTTTTGTTTCAGGTAAAATTGAGACTCAAGAAGAACATGGTTTTGATCAGGAGGCCATGACGAATTGAACCATGTTCTTGGAATTCATTTATATGGCCTGGAGAGAATTTTAGAATAGGGTTGCGCTTTTAGCTGCAGATTCAAATCCGCAGGTATTTTTTTTACAAGTTTGAGGACAGGGACGATGAGGTGTCCTCCATCCATTGGTTATTTCAAATCTTGGCGCCTTTTTTTTATTTTCTGACCAATTGATTTTGCTTTATTATATTATTATTCTTTTGCATTATTATAACAAACAAGGCAATGTGGTGTAGTGGCAAGCGTGTGATGTATTCTCCTTCAGGACCTGGGTTCGAATCCCAGGTCCCCCACTTTCTCAATAATTTTGGTTTTCAGGTATTCCAATACATGCACCTATCTGCAGTCCACCATACTCCTTCATGCATCCAAGAGCCAGGTGGCCAAAGGCCAGATCTGGTGGTCAATGATTGGAGGTCCATATGGAGTCAAGTCAATGTGCCCCCACTGGATCCCAGATGGTCAAAACAAGCCAGCATTGTTGGGCCTATAGAATTGCTCCTCACACCCCTAAATCAGGTCCAACACTCCTCTCTCTTTTATTTATTTTGCTTTGTTTTATTAATTGTTTTTTATTTTACTTAATTAATTTTCTAACCAATCATAAAATTTCTTTTCTTTTATCAAATAAAATCACAAAATATTTTTTATTCAATCAAACTTTAAATTTTTATTTTTTCTTAATAAACACTAATTAATTAATTAGGTTTTTAATTCTAGTAAACTTTAACCTATTTTGCAAATAAATAATTAATTAGATTTAATTAGGTATTAACCACTAATTTAATTATTTTTAATTTCTTTCCTAAATAATCAAAAACTCCAAAAATAATTTATTTTTTTTCATTTAATTAATTTAGTAATTAATTTAGGTTTCATTTCTTTTCTCAAATAAAAAACAATAAAAAGATGGCATTTTCTTTCAAAAGGGTCAAAACCCTAAACTCGCACTCGATCTAATTTCCCGCATGCTTTATTTATTTTTATCATATTAATGTATCCGCTTCCGGATTGTAATAGTTAAATAAGACATTTAATTGTTTTTATCGCTTTATTTTATTTTTCAAAGGGTTTGTCTTTGGCGATGTAAATACCCGACGCCTTGTAATTTAATTTTCGCACCTTTAATTTTTTGCAAATTATAACTGTTAGATGTTTGATAATAGGGTTTGCATGACAATACTGAATGTTAATCTTAAAATCAAATTAGATCACCTTTAACATGTACAAAGATAAGAATAACTGAAAATGACACACTCGCACATGCGCACTCTTAGGGTACACCCCACTTGGTTGCCTTCGTACACGGTCATTGAGTATAGGTCGTTTTAGAGGTCGCCCTCTTGTCTAAAAGATCATAGTCGCCTCAAAACGGTTGCCTCGGATATTGTTTCCTCAAACAAATGATCTAAGATATTAGGGTTACCGCTAAGGCGTCCTAACATTGCTTTAGTGACCGTAAGTCCCTCATTCGAATTGACCCTAAAACTCCAACGACGGTGTTACCTACTCATTAATAGTGGGATAGCATTGTCTAAAGGATGTTAGCATAGAACGATTCCTTTTTCGAGTAGGTAGATAGTTCTTAGATACTTGCTCTTTCAAAAAACAAAATCTTTTCCACACTTACACTCCTTTTTTCGAACAAAGTTTTCAAAAACACTTCATACGCTCTTGAGGACAGAAGCAAGAGTTAAATCGAAGTTTTCAAACAAAAATTTTTTCAAACCCACAAGCACAAAGAAAGAAAATTTTGAAAACAATGAGCAAGTACCTAAGAGCATGTGGATAACCACGGATAGAAAGGGTGCTAATACATTCCCTTTCTGTAATCTACCCCCCGAACCCGAGAACTATCTCGAAAAAGGAATTTTTCTGTGCTTTTTTCCTTTCCTTGTTGGATAAAATAAAAGTCGGTGGCGACTCTTTCTTACCGCGACATTTTGCAAAAACAAACACAAACCAGCATTCCAAAAAACAGTCAGTTCTTCCCACTGTATCACAGGTTGCAACTGTCTTGATGAAGTTTGTTGACAAGGGTCCTTAGCTTCTCTTTTCCCTGAGCTAAGTTTTGGATAAGAGCCATCTGGCCCACCAGTTGTCCCATCATCTGGACTTTCATTGTTTCCATTTCAGTTTGTAGTCGTTCCAACTTATCATCCTTGTTGTCTTCAGGATTCCCCATGATCATTCCCCTGGTGAGGAGTGCTTTCACCTCTTTTTGTCCCTTGGACAGGTTCAAGAACATTTCTTGAAGTTGATCATTTTGAGTTTGAATGTCCTTGATAGTCTGTTCTAGAGCCATCTCTACTAAAATAAACAGTAAGCGGGTGAGAAACCTATGTGGGAAAAGCCTATCATGATATGATGCATGGTATGTGGATGCATGTTTTCAAGGATCTCGCAGGGTAAACACAAGAAGATGTTAGAAGTTAAATTTCGATCAACAAATTTGATTGGAGAACTTTGTATCGGTGGATGTCCTTCCGCGAGAATCAAGCTCACCATGTCAAGTGGGTCATACCCCTTGACTCAAGTTACCGTGCTTTGGTCTTGACAGAATTTGGTTAGAGGAAAATAAATCCTATTGCCCCTTGATAGACGTCTGATCCCACGTGACCCTGCATCATAGGCCCTTGAGATCCTTGAAATGGTTATTGAAAATGCTAAGGTATGATGTTATGATGTTATGTACAAGTATGTA
This sequence comes from Vicia faba, assembly GCA_948472305.1. Taxonomy (NCBI): domain Eukaryota; kingdom Viridiplantae; phylum Streptophyta; class Magnoliopsida; order Fabales; family Fabaceae; genus Vicia; species Vicia faba. The sequence goes on from OX451736.1 coordinate 613,069,222, forward strand.
AAGCAAGCAAGTTGTTATGTACAAATAGTCATATACACAAAGCAGACAAGTCCTTAGGTTTAGGCTTGCATGGAGTTTGTAGGTAAGTACCCTCTTGAAGTTTAGTTGGATCCACTTGTCCTAGTAATAGTAACCGGGTTCTAGGGATCTCAATATCGCTGATCTTTCTTTATCGGGCATTATTTCAGCGTAAGCCTCTTTGTTAGCGACCAAAATATCCCTAAATTATGATCTTAATGAGTGTAGCATCGAGTATCAACCAACTTTGGACTGCACCAAAGCCGGCTATCTCACTACTTCCTAATGGCCAAGTTGTTCAATTAATGTTCTAAGGTCAGTTAGTGCTTCATGACACCACACAGCGGCCCCGTGTTCTCCTTGACTACTCAAGGGCTACCGGTACCAACAAATGTGTTACACTAACATAGATATTGCTTTGACCATATCGGTATACCCCGCACAATTTCAACAATCAATTTCTACTTACCTAAAAGGTGCCCCAGATCCGGGTAGAGGATCAAAACAAGCCCAAACAAGGAACCATAATGTAAAGCAAGAAAATAAAACAAGGAAAGCAAGTAAAGATGATCAAGCCCTAAGGTAACCCCACTTTTAAGTATCTCCCCAGCAGATTCGCCAGTTCTGTAACACGGTAGGAGAACTGACTAGGGTGTTTTGAGTTTGATCATAATTATTGCGGATAGCAAGAGTCGCCACTGACTTTTCTTTTATCCAATAAGGAAAGGCTGAAAAGAATAGGAAAGACCTTTCGATATTATTTATTGAGTTCGGGGGGTAGGTTATGAAAAGGGAAGGTATTAACACCCTTTCCATCTGTAGTTATCTACGGGATCTTAGTTGCTTGCTAGATCACTTGCTTTTGTTTGAAAATGTGCTTGTGGTGTGGGTTTTGAATGTATTTTGAAAACGACTTTGTAATGTTTCTCGTTTCTATAAGAACGCGTACAAAGTTTTGTTTGAAAAATATTTCAAAGAAGTGTTTGTGGAATGTGTTTTTGAAAGTGATTTTGAAAAGGTGTCTTTGTAATGGTTCTCGTTTCTATAAGAACGCGTACAAAGTGTTTTAACTTTTGAAAATGTTTCAAATGAAAGTGTTGGTGTATAAAATGTTTTTTTGTGAGCAAGCGAGCAACTAGGAGCAACCTACCTACTCAAAAGGTCTTAAATGTTCTTTTCCTCCTCCTTTAGATGTTGCTATCTTACCATTGTTTTGGTAAGAAGCCCCATCATTGGATGTGAATGGACGGGTGTTGGACATTTGTATTGTCATAGAAGGCAACCTATGGGACGTTTTAGCAATGTCGTTTAGGGACTAGATCGTTTACCGAAGGCAACATTGAGGGTCGTCGAGGGACTATGATCTTTTATCGAGGGTCTTTGCTAAAGCACCCATGTTCAAGGGACATGACTATTTTTCCGAGGCAACAAGTGGAATTATCCTAGGGGTGCATGTGTGAATGGTGTGTTTGATTTGCATGCATTTAGTCTTTGATTAGGGGTTGTCTACTTGTTGTTTTTATCTTGCCATACATACCCTATTTTACTAGCAATCATACAAAAGTAATAAAATGCAGAAAGATAAAATCCTACACTATTACAACCATAATGAATTGCATGAAAATATAAAGGAAAAAATAAAACAAAAGCAATAAAAATGGGTCTTTCAATTTAGGGCAGTAAACCCTTTGATTCTGCATTTTCTAGCTCTCTTCGATTTGGCCTGAAAAGGGTGAAGGCATGACTTTCGACTGAGGCCTGGGGGTCAGCATGTTGTGCCTTTCGATTGGGCCTGGAACCAGTGCAAGATGCAATCTGCCTTTCTGCCTCCTTCGACTGGGGGTTGAAAGCAGTGAGGGAGTGCCTTTCGATTGGGTCTGGACTCAGTGCAGGCGTGCCTTTCTTCTGGGCCTGAAAGTCAGCATGGTGTACCCTCTGGCCACCTCTTTCGTTTGACCTGGAGGTTGGAAGCCAAAGGCTTCATTCCCTACTTCCTGTTTCCTTCGTTTGATATGTTAAATAGAAACATGGCCTAAGGCAATCCTAGCACTGCTTAAGGGAAAGTTAGTTCTTAAAACATTTGTAAGAAACCAAAGAACAAAACCAAAAGGAAAGGCAATAAAAACAAACTATAAGGGTGTAAGCGAAAGGGGAACAAATTCTATGTATATGTTTGAAATGAAAAGGAATTTTATTTACATGTTATGCTGGAAACAAAGGATCCTAGGTTAAGGATGACTTACCTTGCTTGAGGATGGGACGTATACTGGGCCTTTAGGTGGTTGCCTTGAGTGTCCCTAGAATCGAAGAGAAGGAGCAAGGGTAGCGTCTCTACTGTTGGATTCGAAAGAGAAAAACAAGTGAAATGTCTTTCTTACTGGATTCGAAGGGTAACAATATGTAAGGATGTTTCAGATTCGAAGGAGACAAGTATTTGGATTATGGGTTTGTGTTTTCATAAGTGTTTAAGTGTTTGAGAACTTTATGGTGTTTGAGAAATTTGAAGATTCGTTCCTCTGGCTAAAAAGTCCTCCCTAAGCATGTTGTGAAGCATTTTATTTATAGGCAAGGTTGCCTGAAGCTTTTGGAGGGAAAATAAAAGGTTTGAAAAAATTTAGTAACCTGCTCCTTGTAGCGTTCGAGAGACAGTGCCTTGTAATGCTATTTTGGTGCAAGAATAGGGCAGTGTTTCAGGACTGATGTGCATCAGTTTTGGCCAGTGTGTCAGGCCTGAACTTAGCAGCAAGCATCTTTGAATATCATCCTTTCATTTTGACCCTTCTTCTACCTGACTCTTCTCCAAACAATACTATTTGATTTTCCTCCAATAAGTGCCTTTCGAATGAGTCACTTTTGTGCATCCTTCGAAGGAGACAAAAGTGTGACCCTTGGATGGGTCACCAAAAACATGCCTTAAAGTGGGCTTGTAAATACTTCGAATGGACCATTAATCATGTCCTTCGAATGGGATGCCCATAATTGGATTCGAAAGATGTTGATTCAAAGGGGACACAGTTACAAACGAAACCTTGTGAAGGTGGTTATGTCCAGTCAAAGGCTTGCTTGCCCAAAGGTCCATGTGGCCAAACGAAGGAGTGTACATAAGGGGTCCCTGCTTTGTGACTTCATGCAAACATGCAAAAGATCTATGTTCAAACGAAGCTTGCATGAAGGGAACCAACATGCCCTAACGAAAGGTGTGACCAGTAGCTTGTACTGAAGGATTCATGTGCCCAAACTAAGAAAGCATGAAGGGATTCAAATTCCCAAATGAAAGGTTTGACCAAAACCTTGTACTTAAGAATTCATGTGCCCAAACGAAGGAGTGTACATAGGGGGTCCCTGCTTGTGACTTCATGCAAACAAGAAAAATATCTATGTTCAAACGAAGCTTACATAAAGGGAACCAACATGCCCAAACGAAAGGTGTGACCAGTAGCTTGTACTAGAGGAACCACATGCCCAAACGAAAGGTGCATGTAGGAGGCGAAAATGTCCAAATTCAAAAGAGGCATATAGGAGGCAAAAAGTGCAAATCGAAGGAAGCCAAAAGGGAGCCTTTTGCCTTGGAATTAAAGTAGACTACATGAGGCTTTGTGCCTTGTGAATCCAAGCCAACATGCCAGTGGCCCACGCCCAGTCAAAGGATGCAAGCCAAGCTTGCATCGAAAGAGGCCAAAAGGCCAATCGAAGGAGCTGAATCAAAAAACACTTGTTTTTCTCCAAATTTGTCAAAATATTAATTTTATCTATTTTCCCCCTTTTTAACAGTTTCCTTTTAATCTTGGTACTGGAAAATCCCAATGTACTTGTGCAAGCTTGAACCTTGAGAATCCTTGTGAGAAATGCCTTGAAAAATGAGAGGGAAAATTTTGGGGTACAACAGTAACCTACAAATATTGGCATGAGATGTTACCATTTGCTCTCCATAGCTATCGTACTTCGGCTCGCACGTCAACTGGGGCAACTCCTTTCTCTTTGGTCTATGGCATGGAAGTCGTCTTACCTATAGAAAGTCAAATTCCTTCTTTAAGAATAATGAAATAAGCAAGTCTAGACGAAGATGAATGGATTCATACTAGGTTGGATCAGCTGGACCTGATTGACGAGAAGCGACTGGCTATTGTTTGCCATGGTCAGATGTAACAAAAGTGTATGATCAAGGCGTTCAATAAAAAAATTAAGCCTCGAGTGTATTAAGCTGGCGAATTGGTAATAAAGCGCATCATTCTTCCACAAGGTGACCCCAGGGATAAATGGGCTCCAACTTACGAAGGACCATTTTTTGTAAAGAAAGTCTTCTCTAGTGGTGCCATGATGTTGAGTACTATGGATGGCAAAGATTTATCATATCCCGTAAACGCGGATATAGTTAAAAAATACTACACATAAAATGACCCGCTAGGTTGACACACCTAGGAAAAAATATGGGCATCCCGGTGAACCAAAGAGGTTCGGGCAAAAATTAATGATATATGCAAAAGACTGTACACCCGGTAAGTTGAAAACCTGAAAGGGCGACTTGGGTAAAAATGGGTATCCTGGTGGGCTGAAAACCCGAAAGGGAGGTCCAGGAAAAAGTTAAGGATTAAAGTGTATGATTATGTCACATAGGGTCTCTACAGCTAGCTTTATTACCAAAATCCAAAGTTTCAAATGGTCCAAAATAAATCCAATCGACTTAGTTCAACGACAAAGGTTTACTCGAAAACATAAAGGCAATATCATAGTGGGGACAATGAGATCACTTTCACATGGCTATTATTTTTGTTTTCACTCTATACACTTTTCATTTCTTTTGGCAATTTCCTCTTACTAGGATTTCTGTCTCTTTGTACAAAAAGTCTATTCATGGGCAAAACATCAATACAAATATACTTTGAAGTACAAACCGTTTTTTTCTTCTATTTTGAGTGCGAAGATGTCCAATGACTAAAATTGAATGAACATATGCATATGAACATGATTAAACTTTTAGCAAACATATGCTTCAAAACAGTGATAAACATCTCCTTAATTGCATTCAAGACATCCCCACAGAGTTATTCCATTAGCATTATCCTCATAAATTTGGATTCATAAACTCCCTAGCCAGAGTTTCAATCTCTGGAAAACCCTCTTCCCAGCTGAGTTGGTCATAAGAAGAAGTCTTGAGGAGTTATGTCCAAAGAATACATCTCCCCAGCAGCTCGTCAAATATTCCTCTCAACAAGGTTTATTTCCCAACCAACAAAAAAATTCCCTAGCTGAGTCTGCCTTCCCCGGCTAAGTTTGTCCTATCCATCTTGAGTTTGCCTCTCAGACTATTAGGAATTAAGGGACCACAACCCCTAATCCCCAGTGAAGTCGCCAACAGAGTCTTTGCTATCTCCAAAAGTTGCTGAAAAGCCTGGAACCTGATGAGATAACAGTTAACTTCATCCTTCCAAGCAAGTTACTGCGAAGCCTGGACCCGAGTAGATACTAGTTCAACTTCACCTTACTCCCAAATTACTATGAAGACTGGATCCGACCAGATAACAATAAACCACAAACCTAAGTTACTAAATCCAAAACCCGACCAGATAACAGTTTAACTTTTCCTATTGCTGAAACTTGGACCCGACCAAATAACAGTTTGAGTTTCTGAAACCCGGACCCGACCGAATAATAGTCAATCTCATTTTTAAGTTACTAAAGCCTGGACCCGACCAGATAATAGTTTAACTTCTTCCTATTGCTGAAACTCGGACCCGACCGGATAACAGTCAATCTCATTTTTAAGTTAGTAAAGCCTGGACCCGACCAGATAATAGTTTAACTTCTTCATATTGCTGAAACCTGGACCCGACCAAATAACAGTTTGAGTTTCTGAAACCCGGACCCGACCAGATACCAGTCAATCTCATTTTTAAGTTATTAAAGCCTGGACCCGACTAGATAATAGTTTAACTTCTTCCTATTGCTGAAACCTGGACCTGATCAGATAACAGTTTGAGTCTCTGAAACCTAGACCCGACCGGATAACAGCTAATCTCATTCCAAGTTGCTAAAGCCTGGACCCGACCAGATAATAACTCAATTTCTTCAATTGCTGAAACCTGGACCCGACCAGATAATAGTTTGATTCTTATAAATCACTAAATAAAACTCCTTTTCCCTAGTAGAGTTTGCCACTATTCCAGCAAGTTGCTGCAAAGCCTGGAATCCGACCAGATAACAGTTAACTTCTTTATCCTCAGCAAGTTGTTGTGAAGCCTGGAATCCGACCAGATAACAACTAACTTTTAAGAGATAACTCCTCAGTAGAGCAACGGATAACTAAAACTCCTGAACTCTTTTCCCCAAGCAGGAATCAACACTCTTCACAGAGTCTTCTCAAACAATTCAACATTCCCAGCCAAAACATCCTAAAATAAAGTCTGAAGAGGAGCATACTCTTCATTCCCAGTAGCAGTCCAGGATTCAGCTTCCCAAAGCTCCCCAGTATTTGTCAAGGATTTATTTTCCTATACAAAAATACACTTCAATCATATTTCACCTTCATACATCATATAGCATACACATACAATATAATCTCATTTATTTTAAGAACATCATTAAGCCAAGCATACTTCTGCATGCAACTAACCCTCTTTCTTGCAGGAAAAGACAGGCGAAACAAAGACCTTTTATGTCACCATGGGTGGCATCTGTAAGCCCATTTCCAACAACTCTCCATCATCTCTCCAAATGGCATCCATAAGCCCATTCCCAATTCAACACGTCAAGGGAAAATTTCTGGGCACTTTAGTGTTCAATCATCTTTCACCTCAAGTCACGAAAGACAGATCTGCCAATCTCACTCTTCAGGCTCAAGAAGATTGAACAGGGGCAGCTGTTGTACCCCAAAATTTTCCCTCTCATCTCTCAATGCATTTTCTCACAAAGATTTTCAAAAGTTCAAGTTTGCATAAGTACAATTAGACTCTCAATCATCAAATTGAAGAAGAGCAAGTATGCTTCGATCCACAAGCTTCGGTGGAGCATTTGGCCCTCTTCGATGCAAGCTTGGTTTGCATCCTTCGATTGGAATTGTTGCTTTCTTCGAGCTAGCTTGATTTACATCCTTCATTTAGGAATTTGGCTTCTTCAAACAAGCTTTGGTCCACAAGCTTCATTTGGGCTTATGGCTTTCTACATGCTTGCGTTGATTCACGAAGCATGTGGCCTCCTACAAGCTTGCTTTATTTTACAAAGCAGTTGCCTTCAGCATGCTAGCTTAGACTGGGCATTGTTTCCCTTTGAAACAGCTTCCTTCGGTTCAAAAGACAAAGGCCTCCTGTTGGTCTCCTTCGATTCATAAAGTTAGTGACTTCCTACTGGTTTCTTTCGATTTAGAAGGAAATGACCTTCTGAAAGCTTCCTTCGATTCAGAGGGCAATGGCCTTCTAAAGGTTTTCCTTTGACACAAAGTAGGGACCTCCTGCATGCAAGTTTTGGTTGCACCATTGGCCCCTTTCGTGTTTGATTTGATTCACAAAGCAGGGGTTTCCCTCATGCTAAACAGGCACAAGGCAATGGCCTCCTGCTAGTTTTCTTTGATTCAAAAGGCAATGGCCTCCTTCATTGTTTGCTTCTATTCACAAGGAAGGAGTTTTTCTCATGCTATGGTGCACAAGTCATTATCACCTTCATGTCACCTTCGAATACACCTACATGCTGGCTTTGAATCAATCTTCAGGTTTGTTTCAAATACATTTTCATGTAACCTTTGAATCCTCCTACAAGCTTTCATGCACAAGGCAGGGGTTTCTCTCACGCTAGCACTGTTGTACCCCAAAATTTGCCCTCCCATATTCTTCAAAATTTGCCAAGTCAAAGCTTCAAAATCTCCCCAAGAGTTGCACAGTTCAAGGGCCTCCTAACAGTCAAAAACTAGGGTTTTAGGTCTGGCAAAGAAGTGGAAGTTTTCAAGGGTCCAATCAAGTCCCACATGCCTACAAACATGGTCAAGCATCCACATTCCAAGTTTCAAGACCTACAGCACAAAATTGCACAGTCAAATGCCCTAATTGCTCAGCAGTCAACTGCAGGGGCAAAATGGTCATTTGACAGTCAAAAGTCCAAATTTTTGGTCAACATCTTATTTTGAAGCCACAAACATCATTTGATCAATGCTTGATCATGATTCTCAAGGCATGGCTCAAAAGGTCTCAAGATGCAAAAGTTTCCATATTTGGACAGTTGAAAAAGTCAACTGTAACTTGACCAAGGCATAACTTCCACATGGTTTATCATAAAAATTCCATATAAAGCTCATTTTTAAAAGAATCACATTTCCTACAACTCCTCTTCACACTTCAAGTCCAAGAAATGCTCTCACAAAAAGTTATCAATCTCAACATTATAGGTCATTTTCAAAAGTCAACAAAAAGGCACTTTAATTCAAAGACCATAACTTGAGATTGGTAAATCAAAATGACATGGGACCAAAGGCATTGGTTAGAGGACTTCAAGACCTTTCCAAAATGTCCAAGAACATGATCAAAGCTTAAAAATTGCGCAAGATGTGCCTTGTGGAAGTTGGGAAATTTTTGGGAATTTTGAAAAGTCAACTTTGCTTCAAATGCCTCAAAATTGCTAATGGGCCACATTTTCTTCCAAGAATCATTGTCCAAAGTCTATGCACGACCATTTGGCCCAAAGGGGATTTATTTCATCATTTTTTATTATTTATTTGAATTTTTATCAACATTAATTCATTTAATTAAATAAAATATGAAAAAAAAACTAAACAAATGTGTTTGAATCTTTTTATGCAGTATAATCACTCATCAAAACCTCAAGATCTCGTGCACATCAAAAAAGGGAAGATTTGGTGCAAATTGGCATGTTATTCATGGAAAAGATGAAATATACTGCACAAATTTCTTGGCACATCAAAACATGGATCTCTTGGCTCAAATTTCTACCCTAATCCATTGGCATACATATACTGATCATAACCCTAATGCTCAGAACCTGGAAGTTGCGCCTCATATCAAAAACACACTTTGCAATTTTTGGTGAAAAAGTCAAAACTGAAAACTGCATTAGAGGACAATTCAAAGCTTCTAACCAATTTCAATAGCTTGCCAAGGCTTCACTGAACCTAACTGCATTCTTTTCCAGTCCTCACGCATCAAGAATTGGTATATAGAAGTCCAAATTTCTCAAACTTTTCTCATATTCGTGCTTTGAATTATATGCCATATTCATACATTTTAATGATCGTTTTATACTAATCTAATCATTCTGAAACTAATGGTGTATTTCAATTGAGTTTTCGTGCCCTATATGCAAAGTTACCATTGGAGGTCGCTAGGGTTTCAAGGCTGTAGAATTGGGGTTTCTCTTGTCCAGAAAAATTGGCCAACAAGACCTGGACCACTGAACTCACGACCTTCATACGAATCCATTACACTAGTCGCGCTCAATTTATGAGCAACCATGGCGTAATCGCTATTTTTCGCAGGCCATATTTAGTGGGGGTTTAAAACCCCCGCTATCTCTTTTCTGATTGCAGGTGCAACGAAGACGAAGCCTGCGTGTCCCCTCTTGGTTGGTTCGTTTGAATTTTTAGCGCGTTTTATCATTAGCGTGATTCTTTAATTATTACATTTGTTTTGCATAATATTTATGAATGCGTTGAATGGTGTAGTGGTTGGGAACCTTGTTGGCAAGCCTTGGGACCTGGGTTCGATTCCCAGGTCCCCTCCTTTCTCCATATTATTTTTCTTTCCAGGTTTACATGTAGCGCTCCCTTCAGAAGTCTACCATACATCCACTATCCAAGCGTGCCACATGTCTCAGAGCATCAATCCAATGGCCTTGATCTGGAGACCACCATGTGCATAAGTCAGACGTGCCACACACAAGCCAATAAAGTCAAACAAGGCCAGGAATTGATTGGGCCTGATTGCTACAAAAACACCTCCAAAGGGCCAGATAACCCCTCCTGTTTGCATTTCTCTCTTTCATTCTTTTTTTATTTATTTGTTTTAATTTATTTGTTTTCATTTAATTCCTCCAAATTAATTTTAATAATAACATAAAAAAAATAATAAAAAACCAGAAAGACAAAAAATATAAACATATTTTATTTAAATGTTTTTTTTTGTAAATAAACTTTATTAATTAATTTAGTTTTTTAATTCTAGGTTTAATTCTAATATTTTTCTTAATAAACTAAAAAATGTAGAATTAGGGTTTTAAATACTTTTATCCTTTTTCTTTTCTTTTCACCATATTTAATAATTAATTATTTATTTTGTAAATAAATTGCCATGTAAATAATTAGGTTAAAACTAGGTTAAATTTAAACATCTTTTTATATAAATTAAAAATAGTTTAGAATTAGGGTTTTAATTTCATTTAATTTTCTTACTAAATTCCATAAATACAAAAAACTCAAAAATAATTTCCTTTTCTCATTTAACTTAATTAATTTATTAATTGTAATTTAATTTCTTTAAAAGGGTCCAACGCCCTCGCATTCGATCACAATCCTATTTCGCGCGCTTATTTTATTTCCTTTTTATAAATTTCATGTAATTATCCCATAGCCATGTAATAGATTAATTAGGATATTTATTTTTTTGCACTTTATTTTTATTCAAATCGGGTCTTGGATTAATTTGGCGATGTAGACCCGCGCCTTTGTAATAGCGTAGGACTTTTTAATTCCGCATCCTTTAACTGTTAATAATTTGCATGAAAGAATGAATGCCAAAAAATAAAAACAAGGTGTAGCTCACGATACAATGACAAGATAAAACATTAACTGAAAACGACACACAAATCACATACCACCCCTAGGGTACGCCTCATTGTTGCCTTGCCCCTCGAAAGGTGGTCGTCGAGTAGAGGATGTTTTAGTAAGTCATGGACATGAGGGTAGCTTCTAAGGTGTCTTCCTATTGCTCTGGTGATCACCATGTCCCGAACCCTCGAATTGACCCGAACACCTCCAACGGTGGTGCTACCTACCTCTCAATGGTGGGATGGCACTACTTCAAGGACATTTACACAGACGAATTCCTTAGGGTAGGTAGACGACTCTAGATACTTGCTCTAATTTCAAAACAAATCAAAAAAATACTTTTCACACCGACACCTTTCAAAAGCTTTCGAAAGCAACTTTTCAAACACTCTTGAGGACTGATACAAGAGTCGAACTGAAATTTTCAAAGAAACTTTTTTTAAAACCCACAGTTGAAAAGCAAACAAACAATTTTGAAAACACAAGTGAGCAAGTATCTAAGAGCCCATGGATAACCATGGATAGAAAGGGTGCTAACACCTTCCCTTTCTATAAATCTACCTCCCGAACCGAGAGCAATCTCTATAAGGAATTTTTCTGTGCTTTTGTCTTGTCCATGTTGGAGAAAATAAAAGACGGTGGCGACTCTTGCTTCCGCGACATTTCGCGAACCAGCGTTAAACAGTCAGTTCCAGATCCACCGATCACAGAACTGGCGACTTTGCTGGGGAAAATTACTTAAGTGAGGTGTACCTTAGGACTAAGATCACTTGTGTTTTTAATTGTCTGGATTGTTTGCTTTATTATTGTGGGTACTGTCTTGGGAGTTCTATAGATCCTAACCCGGATCTGGGGATACCTTCTTAGAAAGTAGCAACAAGGCTGTGAGGGAACTGTGCGGGGTATGCCGACATGGTTGAAACAGTCTGCTACGTTGATGTGGCACTTTGGTGTGTACCGGTAACCCTTGAGTTCAGTCAAGGAGAGTACGGGGCCTCCGCGTGGTGTCGTGAAGCATCAACTGACCTTAGGAACCTTAATTGAACCATCTTGGCCTCTTTAGGGTAGTGAGATAACTGACTCTGGTGTAGTCCGAGGTTGGTTGATACTCGATACTACACTCAATTGAGGGTTGCTTTCCTGGAATATTTCGGTCGCCAGTTCAGTGACTAAATCGAAACGATGAACAATGAAAGCAATCCAGTGAGATTGGGACCCTTAGAACCCGGTTACTTCTGATAGGACAGGTTGAGCCCACCAACTTCAAGAGGGTAATACCCAGACCCCATGCTGGCCTAAACTCTAAGGGCTTCTCTTGTGTGACTTGTGTGCCTTCCAACTTGACTACTTGCAGGCTTGTTATCTGACACTTGAGTTTCTTGCAGGTTTTGTTTATAGTCCTTAATTGGGGCTCATAACAGGGTTTACTGAGTTTCTTGCAGGTTTTGTTTACAGTCCTTAATTGGGACTCATAACAGGGTTTACCTACGTTACCCCATGCATATCATAACATCATACCATTGCATACATCCCGCATAAGGACTAATCCGTTTCAAGGATCTCAAGGGCTTGTGATGCAGGTCATGATGAATCAACTATCCCAGCAAGGGGCAAAGAGGATTTATTTTCCTCTAGCCAAGGTTGTCAGGGGCTATTACCCACTTGATATGGTGAGCTTTGACTCTTGAGGAAGGTTCCTCTAGCCAAGGTTGTCTAGAAATCAAAACAAGGTTGATAACTCGAGTCAGGGGCTATGACCCACTCGATATGGTGAGCCTTTGACCCTTTGAAAAAGGACTCTCGATAACATGAAGTTCCTTCAATCAAGCCACCGGATTCAAGCTCTAACAAATTTCTTGTTTACCCCGCGAGGTCCTTGAAAACATTGCATGCATATCATACATATCATTGCATTACAGGTACCCTTGTCGCAGGTCACTTACCTTTCTCGCTGTTTATTTTAGCAATGGCTTGCCAACAAGACAACCAGGACCTTCATGCTCAAGAGACTCGGTTTGAGGAAATCCTCCTGAATCTATCCAGGGGGTAGGAAGAGCTGAGAACCCTTCTCACGGGGACTTTGGTCAGGAACAGTGTTGAGGATGATAAGGACGAACGGCTGAAACATCTGCAAGCTGAGGTGGATGCCATGAGAGCTCAGATGCTGGGGCAGGTGACTATCATTCAAGACTTAGCTCAAAGACAAGATGATCTCGGGGTTTTCGTCAACCAACTGCTTCGGGGCAACCAACTGGGGCAAACATCTAAGGTTGAAGGGCCAGTCATCATTCAACCACCTTTGAGGCAAGAGGATAGGAAAGCTCCTCAAATGGCTTAAGTGTCACAAATTCAGCATCAACCTCACCAGCTTCAACCAGACAAGCCCAGGAGGCAATTCACCCAGCTCAACATGTCGCTGTTTCAAGCGTTACAACGCCTGTTGCGATTGAATCTGATCACGTTAAAGGCTCATCCCCGGAACCCCAACACAGCAGCTCCTACCTATCATCCCAATAAAAGGTGTGCCTACCACTCTGCCAGTCCAGGACATGATACAAATGAGTGTTGGGCTCTGAAGAACAAGATTCAGGACCTGATTGATGAAGGAGCATTGAAGTTCACACAAGATGGTCAGGCTGAGTTTTTCTACCATCCCTCCAAGGCTCCCCATTTGAAGTGACAAGCCCTGAGACTAGAAAACTTTTGTTCATTCGATTGTTCAAGTTGTGTTGTTCTTTAATTGTTTAGACATTTATTCATGTTGAACGTTGTTATTCCATTAATGCATCGCTTATGTCTATTTTGAATCAATATATTCGCATTCGCTATTTTCAAAATTGCTTTCATTTTTTTTTTGATGTCAACTCCCAATTAAATAATGCTGAGCCTCTTGAGGGAGGATGACGAAAACGATACCGCGATCATTACAGTATGCTTTTGAACAGACCCCGCTGATGAGGTACAGACATTGTTTCAATCCCTAAACACTGGAGTTATAAGCAAGATAATCCCTCGTCAACCCCTTTGAGCCAAAGAAGTAGGAGTTTTTCTTTTCGAAAATTAAAACCCTTAATCATAACCTGGGGCAGGGTAGTTCTCTCAGTTGATCCAAGTGCACAACGAATGGCACCAAAGAGGTCCTTACAAAACAAAGAAAGACAGTGATGGTTCCGAATAATCAATAAAGAAAGGCAGTCATTATCTCTTAGAAATAAAAGCCAGATAAGTCAAAACCTATGAAGGAGACTTACAAAACTGGGGCATCCCGCTGACTGTAATCATAAAAGAAACAGTTCAGGCAAAAAAAATAGGGATAGCAAAATCAAAAAGAAAGAGTTCATACAAACCCTCAACAAAAACAAAAAAAATGACTGCCTATTCAGAATAAATCATCAATATCTGAACCATCATTGGAACATCAGGACGAGGATTCAAACAAGGTCTAACGCACGATCAACTGAGCTTAGGTTTGAAGAACATCACGAAGAGCGGGTGGGTACAAATAAATTTGAGCCTTTATCCTTTGTTTCTTAAACCGTGAACCAGGCCACGTTATAACCCTAAAAAGTCCTAGCTGAAGCATGGGTTAGTTCGAAAGCATATTGTCACGAAAGGTATCCTGACTCCTTAAGGCCTACGGTAAATACGGATTTGACATCACATTTTACAAACATTCACTTGTTTTATGAAAAAGAATGCATTTTCGAAATCTTCAAGACAGACATAAGCTTTGCATTTTGATATAACAGTGGTTGCATATGACTTCTTATTTGAACAGCAGAGAAATTCGCACGACAAATATCCAGTGAACAAAGTCTTCTCAACAAAAACTCAAATGGAAGAAGCATTCCCAATCAAGGGGCAGACATGATCATTATCCATCATCTGGGGCAGTCCAATCAAGATTCAGAGAATCTCTCAAATGCCAAGCAGCTAGGGGCAACTCTCCGTCTGAGACACTTGGGGAACTAGACAGGAATTCCAACAACGAATCTTGCCTGATTAAACATCTTCTGGTGGCATGACAAAACACTTCTAACAGGGGCACCTCCCTACATTCTGAGAACGTGGACATAGTCGAAAAAAAATACTACGCAAAATCAAAGACCCGCTAGGTTGACACACCTAGGCAAAAATAAAGGCTTCCCGGCGAACCAAAAGGGTTCGAGCAAAAATAAGGGATGAAATGAAAAATCTATACACCCGACAAGTCGAAAACCTGAAAAGGCGGCTTGGGCAAAAATGGGTATCCCGATGGACTGAAAACCCGAAAGGGCGGTCCAGGCAAAAATTAGGGATCAAAGCGTACGACTATGTCCCGGTATCTTGTCACCTGCCTACCAGAAGAAGGTTTGTCCATCAATAACTATCAGCACCCCACAGGTGCCTTCTCCCATAGAAACAGGGGCAATAATGAGTGGTCTAAGCGATCTAATTGTTCTGTCCACCAAGGTACCAAGGTAAGTTCGGCTGAAGAACACAATCGGTATGTCTTAACCTCCCCAGAGAGTGAGCAAGCAAGTCAATACGCTCTCCCCAAGCAGAGTTATCTTATCAGCCTTAAGGAAGTTGGGTATCCTTCAGCAGATCTCAACATTCCCCAGCAGTATACATGCATTCTTAACAAGCATCCCCGGCAGTCTTGGTCTAAAGATTGTTCCCCGGCGGTATATCAAACATTCAATGGAGTCACTTCCCCGATACAGTTCAAAAACTTTCCCAGGAGAGTCCAATCCAGTTTCCCCAGGAAAGTTGGGATCCATCTCCCCAAGCAGTAAACTTATCCCCAGTAGATTCTGGAAGCTTATCCCTCGCATAGCACGAACGCGTCCCCCGGCTTTATTCAAAGGTTATTTCCCTACCGGGATATAACTGGGTTATCCTCAGCCTAAAGCCACGGAAAGATCGTCCCCGACGAAGTCTTCCTATCCCCAGCGAAGTCTATTAACACTTCCAACACAACAATGGTATCCCCAGCGGAGTTACCATCAATATCTCAGCAAAGTACCTCTCTCCCCGCAGAGTAATCCATTCGCCAAGTTTATTCCCTAACGGAGTTATCTTCTCCTACCAGTATTCTTGCAACTATCATCCCCAGCAGAAACAACAAAGCATGATTCTCCAACATCAGCCCAGGATGTGACTTCCCGGCACCCGTCAAGGATTTATTTTCCTAAGACGAAAAGATACATTCATAAACATCACATTTTCATACATTATAGCATGCATATATGCATCATATCTTACAAATCTCATTTATGTTGAGAACATCATTGCTTGATCCATATCATGCATGGCATATGACTGACCTTTACCTTTCAGGAAAGATCCAGTTAAGTTCTCAGCTATGTCCAAGACCTAGTCTGGTTCAGTTAAATCGACCCTAGGATTTTCCTGATTCTTACCCCGTCAAAGGCCTTCTCTGGTTCAGTCAGATCGACCCTAAGATCTCCCTGTTTCTTATCCAGTTGAAGATTCCAAGACCTTGTCCGGTTCAGTTAAATCGACCCTAAGATTTTCCTGATTCTTATCCAGTCAAAGGCCTTCTCTAGTTCAGTCAGATCGACCCTAAGATCTCCCTGATTCTTATCCAGTTGAAGATTTCAAGACCTTGTCCGGTTCAGTTAAATCGACCCTAAGATTTTCCTGATTCTTATCCAGTCAAAGGCCTTCTCTGGTTCAGTCAGATCGACCCTAAGATCTCCCTGTTTCTTATCCAGTTGAAGATATTCCAAGACCTTGTCCGGTTCAGTTAAATCGACCCTAAGATTTTCCTGATTCTTATCCAGTCAAAGGCCTTCTCTGGTTCAGTCAGATCGACCCTAAGATCTCTCTGTTTCTTATCCAGTTGAAGATTCCAAGACCTAGTCTGGTTCAGTCAGATCGACCCTAAGATTTTCCTGTTTCTTATCCAGTCAAAGGCCTTCTCTGGTTCAGTCAGATCGACCCTAAGATCTCTCTGTTTCTTATCCAGTTGAAGACATCCAAGATTCTCTCAGCGTTACTGTTGAGGTTGAAGTCACCCAAGATTCTCTCATCGTTACTGTTGAGGTTGAAGTCGCCCATGATTCTCTCAGCATTACTGTTGAGGTTGAAGTCGCCTATGATTCTCTCAGCGTTACTGTTGAGGTAGTAATCGTCCCCAGATTCTCTCAGTGTTCCTGTTGAGGTAGTAATCGCCCCAAGATTCTCTCAGCGTTCCTGTTGAGGTTGTAATCGTCCAAGGTTCTCTCACCGTCCCGTTGAGGTAGTAACCATCCCTGGTTCATTCATCACCTTTTTGAAGCTCCATATTCAACTCCTGTAACCAGCCAGGGCGCATCTACATAAGAGTTTGAAGACCAGCTCCTGTAACAGGTCAGGTAATCATTTTCTTTTTCAGGTACGCAAGTTCTCGCTAAGGAATCTCTTACACGATTGACACCCAGATGGCATCTATAAGCCCATCCACCTTCCATCATCTCTTAGCATGGCATATATAAGCCCATCATCCTATCCATCAATCTCCAAAATGGCATCCATAAGCCCATTCCCACCTTCACACTGCTAACATGTGAGCGCAAATTTCTGGGCACTCTAGTGTTCAATCATCTTCCACCTTTGGATTACGAAAGGCACGTCAGCCAATCTGCATCCTCAGGTCTAAAAAGATTGAACAGGGGCAACTGTTGTACCCCAAAATTTTCCCTCCCATATTCTTCAAAATTTGCCAAGTCAAAGCTTCAAAATCTCCCCAAGGGTTGCACAGTTCAAGGGCCTCCTAACAGTCAAAAACTAGGGTTTTAGGTCTGGCAAAGAAGTGGAAGTTTTCAAGGGCCCAATCAAGTCCCACATGCCTACAAACATGGTCAAGCATCCACATGCCAAGTTTCAAGACCTACAGCACAAAATTGCACAGTCAAATGCCCTAATTGCTCAGCAGTCAGCTGCAGGGGCAAAATGGTCATTTGACAGTCAAAAGTCCAAATTTTTGGTCAACATCTTATTTTGAAGCCACAAACATCATTTGATCAATGCTTGATCATGATTCTCAAGGCATGGCTCAAAAGGTCTCAAGATGCAAAAGTTTCCATATTTGGACAGTTGAAAAAGTCAACTGTAACTTGACCAAGGCATAACTTCCACATGGTTTATCAGAAAAATTCCATCCAAATCTCATTTTTAAGAGAATCACATTTCCTACAACTCCTCTTCACACTTCAAGTCCAAGAAATGCTCTCACAAAAAGTTATCAATCTCAACATTATAGGTCATTTTCAAAAGTCAACAAAAAGGCACTTTAAGTCAAAGACCATAACTTGAGATTGGTAAATCAAAATGACATGGGACCAAAGGCATTTGTTAGAGGACTTCAAGACCTTTCCAAAATGTCCAAGAACATGATCAAAGCTTAAAAATTGAGCAAGATGTGCCTTGTGAAAGTTGGGAAATTTTTGGGAATTTTGAAAAGTCAACTTTGCTTCAAATGCCTCAAAATTGCTAATGGGCCACATTTTCTTCCAAGAATCATTGTCCAAATGCTATGCACGACCATTTGGCCCAAAGGGGATTTATTTCATCATTTTTTATTATTTATTTAAATTTTTATCAACATTAATTCATTTAATTAAATAAAATATGAAAAAAATACTAAACAAATGTGTTTGAATCTTTTTATGCAGTATAATCACTCATCAAAACCTCAAGATCTCGTGCACATCAAAAAAGGGAAGATTTGGTGCAAATTGGCATGTTATTCATGGAAAAGATTTGAAAAAATATTCATTAAAAAATCAAATATTTGATTCATCAAAACATGGATCTCTTGGCTCAAATTTCTACCCTAATCCATTGGCATACATATACTGATCATAACCCTAATGCTCAGAACCTGGAAGCTGCGCCTCATATCAAAAACACACTTTGCAATTTTTGGTGAAAAAGTCAAAACTGAAAACTGCATTAGAGGACAATTCAAAGCTTCTAACCAATTTCAATAGCTTGCCAAGGCTTCACTGAACCTAACTGCATTCTTTTCCAGTCCTCACGCATCAAGAATTGGTATATAGAAGTCCAAATTTCTCAAACTTTTCTCATATTCGTGCTTTGAATTATATGCCATATTCATACATTTTAATGATCATTTTATACTAATCTAATCATTCTGAAACTAATGGTGTATTTCAATTGAGTTTTCGTGCCCTATATGCAAAGTTACCATTGGAGGTCGCTAGGGTTTCAAGGCTGTAGAATTGGGGTTTCTCTTGTCCAGAAAAATTGGCCAACAAGACCTGGACCACTGAACTCACGACCTTCATACGAATCCATTACACTAGTCGCGCTCAATTTATGAGCAACCATGGCGTAATCGCTATTTTTCGCAGGCCATATTTAGTGGGGGTTTAAAACCCCCGCTATCTCTTTTCTGATTGCAGGTGCAACGAAGACGAAGCTTGCGTGTCCCCTCTTGGTTAGTTCGTTTGAATTTTTAGCGCGTTTTATCATTAGCGTGATTCTTTAATTATTACATTTGTTTTGCATAATATTTATGAATGCGTTGAATGGTGTAGTGGTTGGGAACCTTGTTGGCAAGCCTTGGGACCTGGGTTCGATTCCCAGGTCCCCTCCTTTCTCCATATTATTTTTCTTTCCAGGTTTACATGTAGCGCTCCCTTCAGAAGTCTACCATACATCCACTATCCAAGCGTGCCACATGTCTCAGAGCATCAATCCAATGGCCTTGATCTGGAGACCACCATGTGCATAAGTCAGACGTGCCACACACAAGCCAATAAAGTCAAACAAGGCCATGAATTGATTGGGCCTGATTGCTACAAAAACACCTCCAAAGGGCCAGATAACCCCTCCTATTTGCATTTCTCTCTTTCATTCTTTTTTTATTTATTTGTTTTAATTTATTTGTTTTCATTTAATTCCTCCAAATTAATTTTAATAATAACATAAAAAAAATAATAAAAAACCAGAAAGACAAAAAATATAAACATATTTTATTTAAATGATTTTTTTGTAAATAAACTTTATTAATTAATTTAGTTTTTTAATTCTAGGTTTAATTCTAATATTTTTCTTAATAAACTAAAAAATGTAGAATTAGGGTTTTAAATACTTTTATCCTTTTTCTTTTCTTTTCACCATATTTAATAATTAATTATTTATTTTGTAAATAAATTGCCATGTAAATAATTAGGTTAAAACTAGGTTAAATTTAAACATCTTTTTATATAAATTAAAAATAGTTTAGAATTAGGGTTTTAATTTCATTTAATTTTCTTACTAAATTCCATAAATACAAAAAACTCAAAAATAATTTCCTTTTCTCATTTAACTTAATTAATTTATTAATTGTAATTTAATTTCTTTAAAAGGGTCCAACGCCCTCGCATTCGATCACAATCCTATTTCGCGCGCTTATTTTATTTCCTTTTTATAAATTTCATGTAATTATCCCATAGCCATGTAATAGATTAATTAGGATATTTATTTTTTTGCACTTTATTTTTATTCAAATCGGGTCTTGGATTAATTTGGCGATGTAGACCCGCGCCTTTGTAATAGCGTAGGACTTTTTAATTCCGCATCTTTTAACTGTTAATAATTTGCATGAAAGAATGAATGCCAAAAAATAAAAACAAGGTGTAGCTCACGATACAATGACAAGATAAAACATTAACTGAAAACGACACACAAATCACATACCACCCCTAGGGTACGCCTCATTGTTGCCTTGCCCCTCGAAAGGTGGTCGTCGAGTAGAGGATGTTTTAGTAAGTCCTCATGTCCATGAACATGGCATGAGGGTAGCTTCTAAGGTGTCTTCCTATTGCTCTGGTGATCACCATGTCCCGAACCCTCGAATTGACCCGAACACCTCCAACGGTGGTGCTACCTACCTCTCAATGGTGGGATGGCACTACTTCAAGGACATTTACACAGACGAATTCCTTAGGGTAGGTAGACGACTCTAGATACTTGCTCTAATTTCAAAACAAATCAAAAAATACTTTTCACACCGACACCTTTCAAAAGCTTTCGAAAGCAACTTTTCAAACACTCTTGAGGACTGATACAAGAGTCGAACTGAAATTTTCAAAGAAACTTTTTTTAAAACCCACAGTTGAAAAGCAAACAAACAATTTTGAAAACACAAGTGAGCAAGTATCTAAGAGCCCATGGATAACCATGGATAGAAAGGGTGCTAACACCTTCCCTTTCTATAAATCTACCTCCCGAACCGAGAGCAATCTCTATAAGGAATTTTTCTGTGCTTTTGTCCTGTCCATGTTGGAGAAAATAAAAGACGGTGGCGACTCTTGCTTCCGCGACATTTCGCGAACCAGCGTTAAACAGTCAGTTCCAGATCCACCGATCACAAGCACCCACAAAGAAATGATCCCCTTTAAGTTTGCTTCAAATACACCTACATGCTGACTTCGAATCCACCTTCAGGTTTGCTTCGAATCACCTTCATATCACCTTCGAATCCATCTGCAAACCCTTCAATACACATAGCTTATGCACTATGACACACAATTTGGTGGCCCATTCGAAGGGCTTGCCATGGTTGAACATTTAGTTTTTCCTGCTTTTGAGTCTGATCGAAGGTTTGGATCTGAGTGATCAAAGCAGAAGGACTCAAAGTGGCATATTCAACTGAAGAGGGCCATTTGAAGAACACATGGTTGGTCCATTCGAAGGACACATAACTAGTGGGAATGAATGTTGCTTGGTTTAGTCTGGTCGAAAGTTGTGGAAGGATGGAGGATTCGATTCAAAGAATCAAGTTAAAAATTAGACCTATAGGCTAGGCTACGTGTTTCTGCTTTTCAGGCCTCAAACCTATGACTCACTCTATATTTAATTGTTTATACAATTAAATTAGGCTTTTACCCATTTGTTGTCCAAGACAACTTGCCCTTAATAGTATAATACTAATTTTAGAAAAGTCTTTCTTGAGCCTTGCGCCTGTTTTCCTTCTGCAGAAAGCAATCCATCTAAACCATTAATCTTGCTATCTCATCTTGGGATCATGACACAAGTGGATAATTTTCCTTCCAGCTAAGCCTTATATTATTATTTTACTCCCAAACTTCCCAAAACCTTTCTCTATAAATAGAGAGATCCTTTGCAATGATCAGGAGGAGATTTTGGCTGTGTGGAAGGAATCTTCAAAAAACTCTCAAACTCTCAAAAACTCTCAAACACTTAACACCCTCTCAAACCCAGAATCTAAAGAAACACCACACTTGTTTCTTCCCCTTCAAATCCAATAACACCCAGGGGATCACTCAAGTCCAAGATCCACATTCCAGCTTCAAGCAAGGTAAGTCCTCTTATCCTTAAACCTTTCATTTCAAGCATAACGTGTGAATTTCTTTTCGTTTCAAGCATAACATGTGAATAACCATTTTTTTCGTTTCAAGCATTATCATTACCCTTTGGTTTCTTTTGGTTTTCACCTTCTCTATTTGTTTTCTTTGCCAATCTTTTGGTTTATTTTCTTTGTTTATCAAATATATTTTAAGAACTAATTTGGCCATGAAACAATATTAGCATGGCCTTAACCCATGATGCTATTTAAACCCAAACGAAATAAAATAGGAAGAAGGATGTGTGAATCGAAGCTTTAGGCCTCAACCCATGCTGCTATTTAAACCCAAATGAAAGAAAACAAGAAGAAGGATGTGTGAATCGAAGCTTTAGGCTTCACCCTGTGCTGCTATCTAACCTCAGCGAAAAGGGTGTAATCGAAGGATACATATTCATACTGCTTTGCAGGTCCAATCGAAGGACGCAGAGAAAAGGGCATGACCAAAGGATACATATTCATATTGCTTTGTAGGTCCAATTGAAGGAAGTAGAGAAAAGGGCATGATCGAAGGATACATATCCATACTGCTTTGCAGGTCCAATCGAAGGAAGCATAGAAAAAGGTGTGATCAAAGGATATATATTCATACTGCTTTGCAAGTCCAATCGAAGAATGAAGAGAAAAGGACATGATCGAAGGATACATATTCATGCTGCTTTGCAGGTTCAATTGAAGTAAGCAAAGAATAGAGCATGATCGAAGGATACATATTCATGCTGCTTTGCAGGTCCAATCGAAAGAAGTCAGGAAGAGTTGAATCGAAGTGTGCTTACTTCCTGGATCAAAGGACTTGTTTTCCTTCCCTTCATTTTGTTTTTCCTTTACATTTTCTTGCTATTCAATATGGTTGTAATAGTGTAGGATATTTATTTTTTGCATTTTTTATTGATTTCCTACATTATTAGTAATTAGGATATGTGACAAGATAAAATCAACAAGTAGACAACTTTAAGTTCAAAACAAAAATGCATGGAATCAAACACATTATTCATACACATGCACCTCTAGGGTAATCTCACTTGTTGCCTTAGAAAATAGTCATCTCCCTCGAATATGGGTGTTTTAGCAAAGACCCTCGATAAAAAGATCGTAGTCCCTCGATGTTGCCTTTGGTAAACAATCTAGTCCCTAAATGAAAATTGCTAAAACGTCTCATAGGTTGCCTTCTATGACTATACAATTGACCCATGTCCGTCCCTCTACATCCAAAGATAGGGCTGCTTACCAATCGATGGTAAGATAGTAATATCAAAGGAAGAGAGAAATGAACAAAAGGCTTTTGAGTAGGTAGAACATTCTTAGTTTCTTGCTCACAATCCATTTTCAAAAACAAAACATTTTTTCAAACACACCTAAACACGTCCAAACACATTGTGTACATTCTTATAGAGACGAGAACCATTAAAAAGTTTACCTAAGCGAAGGCGCTTTTCAAAAATACTTTCAAAACCCACTACAAACACATTTTCAAACAAAGCATTTTCAAAGTGATCTAGCAAGAAACTAAGAGCACATAGATAACTATGGATGAAAAGAGTGTTAACACCTTCCCTTTTCATAATCTACCCCCCGAACTCAAGAAAACATCTCAAAGGTCTTTCCTGTTCTTTTCACCCTTTCCTTATTGGATAAAAGAAGTCGGTGGCGACTCTTGCTATCTGTAACAATTGCGATCAAATGCAAAACAAACCAAGTCAGTTCTCCCACTGTATTACACTATGGATATTTTTTTTGGCAATGAAATTTGGCTTGAAATGTTAATATCATTGTGTATAGACTTGTGAAACTTGAATAAATGATGTTGAATTTGGACAATTTGTGTACATGTTTCAGCAACATTCACTTGAAGCACATAATGACCAAACTTTGGCATACTACTTTGGTGACATGAATATAACACAAAGGCTAAACAAGAAAGGGCATTGTTAAATGATGACATTAAACCTTGAGCTTTGAAGTTGAACTTATGCCTTGAATTTGAAAATTGGTCTTGAAACATACTTGGATGACCTTGAATAAAAGGACTTGAAATGAATGAATGGTATTGAATAAATTAATGTACCTTTGACTTTGAATAATAGATGATGAGTACGACTCCGAAAAAGATGAACAATGTTCTTGACAGTTGAAATTGAACCCATTTGAACTTGCAATCGAGTAATCCATATAACACTTTGCACATTAATATTTTGATTGAATACTTGCAAAACCATGAGGCATGCCTTGATCACAAATAATTCTCAAACGCACCTTTTGTGTCATGTTCGACCAATGAAACTCATCTTCAGTTGAATTTCAAATTCAATAAGCCAGACAAATTCTATTTGAAAGGTTGATGAGATACTTATCCATAGCTTAAGCAACAAGAAACATCTTGACATAATGAAAACTTCAACCAATCCTTAAACCTTTAACAAGTAACATTACAAGAAATAAGTCCTTGACTAAATCCTCTGAACTTCTTGAAAGGAATGTCTTGAGATGCAATGATTAGGATAAACCCTAATTGATAATGATGAACTTGCAATAGGGAAATAATGATGATCATAGTAGCCTTGAGGAGAGAACCTAGCACAATGAACTATTATTGAATAACAATACCAATACTCAGGCATATCATGAGAGAAACCCTTATTCTTTGGCTTTGATTTCACATCAATAAAGAAAGCTTGAGATGGTTAGAAGAACAAAATTCTAACTCAAGAACTCCCTCGATAAAGTCATGATGAAATCTTAAGCACACAAGTTAAACCATAATGCACTGGTTCTGTGAGAAATGTTGATGAAGACAACCTTATATCTCGAGGAACCCTTCCAGTGAAGATGTCAATGATGCTTGTGATCCAAAACCCTAGTTCCACACCAAGAGTAATGAGAGCACCAGTTGAATCAACTCTGAGTAAGATAGCATCCTCAATTTATAGGGAAAAAACCCCTAATGCCAAGAGCCTTTTGATCATATAAACATGGAACCGAGGATATGCATGAGATATATATGATATGACGAGGGATCTTAGGGGGAAAATTAGGGTATAACAGACATCATCGCTCGACAAATGTTCTTGCTCGCCCGGCGAAACTCCATCACTTCCGCATCGCCCGGCGAAAGTGAGAGCGAAACACTCCAGTAGTAATCCTCTTTTCTGCGCTTCATCACCTCCAAGCTCGCCTAGCGACGACATATAAAAGCTTCATCACCCGACGACACCACCTATTTTGCCCAGCGATGCACACTAGATGGCAACTTCCTGTTGTGATCCCTGCACTGTTCAATCCTAAGTCTTCTTTCAATTTCACATCAAAGCAAACCCCAAACTCATATAAACATAACAGTTTCACAATATCACAATAGCACAACATAACAAGCACCCCATACATAATTCCTTAGCATTATAACATCAATTTGGCACCAATTTCATCATAATCATCATGTTTATCTTCAAAACAACACATTCGTAGTATAACAACATATAACAAATCAATCTTATAAAAACATAGTTATTGTCATCATGCATCAAAATACTTATATAACTTAATCATAATATAGTTTATCTCACTAGCTTTCCAACGCTTTGAACGACGCATCAAACGGACTCTCGACACTCAAGATACAACATTTCAAAGATTTCTGCTGCATCGCTTTTGCCATTTGTCGCCCAGCGCAGCCTTTACATCGCCCGCCAAAACTTGTGTCACCTCTGCATAGCCTCTGTGTTGCCCGGAGACTCTAACCAGACAACACTTCTCCTTCTGCGATTTTCCGTGGTTGGAGGCCTTCTTGACCTTCGAATTCGATTCCGTAAAAAGTTTTGGTTTCAGAATTTGAAATCCTATGATTATATAACATTCTTAACAACCTTTAACATTTATTTAAAGATCCTAATATCACATATTCATCAAGGATTCATTCATTCATTCAACATATGGTTTTTCATCAATCTTCATCAAAATCAACACACTAAACACAAACCTACCATTATCTAAACTTTAGATCGATTATAATAACAATTATAAACACCCCCTTACCTTAATTCATAGTTGAATCCGACTTCTCTTTGCATTCTACCGAAATCCAATGTTCCTCTTGCCTCTTTGTGCCCTAGCCTTCTCTTCACGGTGTTTTTCCCAATTCTTACGATTGCGCTGAATGAGACAACTAATTTCTTTCCCATATTTTAACCCTTGGACCCCTAATATCCAACTTCCCTATCTTATCCTCACTTATTCTTTCCAATTGACCATCTCGCCCTTACTTCCTCTACACTAAAATAACTCTTATTATTCTAATTAAAATGATTCCACTTATTATTCTAATTATTATAAATTATTCAAAAATATTCCAAAATCCTCCAATACACCTAAGCATTATACAAATCACCACAACGTTACATGAATCATTCAAAACATCACATAATTCATCATACCCTCAACCATCCCAGATCATCACAAACCATCATGAGGTATCAACATAACATGATATATTAAAATACTTCACAAAAATCGCTAAAACACCTTTTATATCAAATACTTCACAATGAATCATATATTCACGCTAAATTAATTAAATAACTAATTAAATAATTAATCTAGATTTTTTGGGTGTTACAACTCTCTCCCACTTAAATAATTTTCGTCCTAAAAAATTTACTTGGTGCACATAACTCTTGATACGACTCCCGCATCCTCCTTTCCAACTCCCGTACCATGTTTGGCAACATTTCGAATATCACTAATCAACATTCCATGTTGTTAACTACAATAATCCAACAAGATGCAATGCTACTGAGCTATGAACACATAGGTTCATTCACTCCTTGTCCCATCATCCTAGGAGCTCATTCATTCTTGAACAACGCGCTACTCAAACTCGAACCCACTGACAATTAGGCAACAACATAGTTTAAGAACGTAGGGTTTCACAACAAGAACATCATCTCTATCATTTCATCACACAACAACATTGTCATAAGAACATCAACATAACCATAACACTGACAACATTGACACACAACATTATTACAATAATGCTACAATTTATCAATCGAACATGTAACTCGATACATCTGTTGACATGGAGGTGTCTCGAATAATATATATAAACCCTTTACTCATCGCTTCCACTATGGATTTCCTAATGGTTTGCATCATTCCCATAGGCGTCTATAGTTTAACTCTTGACTCCTAACAAGTCTCACACGCATAACGATCCGCGCCATATCACACTTCAACTGCATTACTCTGATCATATACATTAAATCCCCCGTCTTCATTCATATTTCCCATCAACTATCAGATCCACAAGTTTCACCTCTAACTCCTGATTCTCTTTAATTCCACCAGAAAATCATCGTTCACTTTTGATAACCTCAACCTTCCAATTTGCAGCATTAGCTCGCATACAACCTCGAGTCTCCGAACTATTCATTAAGTTCTAACTCTTTCACAGTCACTTATCCATTAGGTTCACCTGAAATGATGAACGAATATCCTCTCGATAGAACGTCTAACACTTCACACACCATTAAGCTGGCAAGACAAGTCTATCACATCCAACGCGATCCTGTCTACTATTAACAAGAGATTAAGGGTGATCAGTTCTTTAATTTGTTAATAGGTAGCCGACAATCATGATGGAGCATAAACCATCGTTTCTAAACTATAATAGCATTTTATTTTAAAACATATGCCCAAAGCACCACAGTCCAATTAATCTTTGTCACTCTAATCATTATTACTCGGAATATGTTGCATCTTCATAAGCTTCTCCAACATCTTCACAAACTTCCTAGTATAAAACATCTCATTCCCTCAATTCATTCATTAATAACATATCGTACTTGACCTCGTCTCAAACAAGTTGCGACAAATACTAGTTAAGCCCAAGAAGCTTCTAGTCTCCATAACCGACTTGGGAGTCTCTCAATGTAAATTGCATCTACTCTAGATGGATCCTTATATACCATCATTTAAAATAACATGTTTAAGAAAAATCACCTACTCAAATAATGATCTACACCTTGACAACTTAGAATAGGGTTTCTTCCCTTTCGACACTATAATTCAAATTGCAACATTCAACATTTCCTTATTCTGATTTAGATTAAATCATAATATCCTCAATAAACACCGCAAAAAACTAATCCAAATATTCTTAAAGCCTACAGAAGATCCAAAATCCCCTCTCTAACTATCCTCACTCTTCATCCGAATCTAAAGGTAACCCGACCTCAATTTGATTATACAGAAGTCATACTCACCTACTAGTTGGTCCATCAAATCGTCAATTCCTTTAAGTGGATATTCACTCTTAATCATTACCTTAATCAGTTGTCGGTAATCCACATACAATCTCATTTAACTCTTGTCTCAGACATGTAAACATTTGAGCCTCATATCCCAAGAGTTATCCTACTCATTTAGCAGATAAAAACATCAGTCCTCTACTGTCACCCAACTCAGATCCACACTCTGGGGGAAAGTCGCAAGTATCTTTAGGAAAAACATCAGGAATCACACAACACTAGCATATCATTAGCCACCACATTGCCTCTATTATCCAAGAAGAAGACATCAACAATACCTTATCATTCTCCCTCAAAGAAAATCCTAACTTGACAGGCAAAGAAAAATCATGAATCCATACTCTCTCCAGTTTTGAGAAAGAACATAGCTCTAACAACCCTTGTGCTCTTGAAACTTAGTAGTATACTACACCAACTCCCATACCTGAAACATCTCAGAGAAGAAAAATCTTCTCCCTCACTTGTTTCAAACCAACCTCTGCAGATAAAAAATTAGAAAACCATGCAAGTATCGACAATGTTTCACACATATGTCGCATACTAAGGAACAAACATCATTAGACAACATGGTTGGACGGACCGACCTGCTCTGATACCACTAGTGTAATACCCTTCTAAACCCAACGGAATATTCATAATTATTTAAAATAATATCAGAGTAATACAACAAAAAGGTGTCACATTTTATTCGTGAAATAATCATACGTGCTAGTCTTACTCCGTAACACGGGTTTTCAAAATTATTCATGACATATGCATTATCAATGTTTCACATACTTTAAGCAGAATCATGGTTCAAACAAGTTTCATTAAAAATACTTCATAGTTCCCCATGATTCATGGTTCACAATTCAACATGATTAAAACTCCATGGAAACAATTTAAATGTCATAACAAAACAAGAACAAAATAGTTTTTAAAACATAGTGTTCCTGTCCACGATGTTACATATCAGAGAAAGACCTTCTAGACTCAACAAAAATAAATCACGTTCCAAAGCTATTCTTCCAAGCCTTTAGGAACTACTCCTGATTACATGCACGTTACTCACATAGAGGCAACATTTAAGCAGAAAGGGTGAGTAAATCGTAATTATTATAAAAGACATAAGGAAAAGACATAGTAGAATAAGCCAACAAGTATCACAACATCAACTCAGCAATATCATCATCCAATACAATAACATAATACAACATCATCAAAATAAACACTATGCAATGTCACATACGATGTAGTGCAAGGACATAGAATCATGCATGTGGTACCAATTCATTTGATGGACACTGGGCCATCACCCTCCAAAGATCTCAATCATAGTATCGATTCCCACTTGGAACCGAAGCAAATCATAGACATCCCAAATCCAGACAATGGGATTGAGACCAAATCACAGGACCGGAGTCCTAAATCATCAAAATCAAATCAATGGACCAACGTCCTAAATCATCAAAATTAAATCACTGAACCAACGTCCTAAATAATAAAAATGGACCAAAGTTGTCCTATGAATGCATGATGCGCAACAAAAAATATAAACAACCACAACTAGCCATACGCATCATGATTCATGTATTAATCAACATCATACCTAAAATATCATCATGTATACTCATGTAATCATCATATATACTCATGTAATCAAAACATCATCATAACATCATCACATAATCATAATAGCAACATATCATCACAGTTAAACAAATTGTCATAACATCATAATCAACAAGCATTAGTGTAATTCAACACGGGGAACCTAACTCCGTCCTAATTTAGTTATTAGGGGAATACTTCTTTTATCTCATTTTACTCCATCTAAGTAAAGTTCGTTGCATTAACTACCCTAGGCTTCAAACTATATCTCAATCCAAGTTATGGCTCTTTTAAGAACATCTGGCATAAATAATCAAATCCGGACATCATCGCCCGACTAATGTTCTTGCTCGTCCGGTGAAACTTCATCGCTTCCGTATCGCCCGACAAAAGTGAGAGCGAAGCCCTCTAGTAGAAATCCTCTTTTCTGCCCTTCATCGCCTCCAAGCTCGCCTAGAAACAACATAGAAAAGCTTCATCGCCCGACGACACTACCTCTATCGCCCGGTGATGCACACCAGATGGCAACTTCCTATTGTGATCCTTGCACTGTTTAATCCTAAGTCTTCTTGCAATTTCACATCAAAGCAAACCCTAAACTCATATAAACATAACATTTTCACAACATCACAATAGCACAACATAGCAAGCATCCCATACATCATTCCTTAGCATTATAACATCAATTTGGCACCAATTTCATCATAATCATCATGTTTATCATCAAAACAACACATTCATAGTATAACAACATATAACAAATAAATCTTAGAAACACATAGGTATTTGAATCATGTATTAAAATACTCATATAACTCAATTAGAATATAGTTCATCATGCCGACTTTCCAATGCTTCAAACGGCGTGTCAAACGGACTCCTGAAACTCAAGATACGATGTTTCAAAGATTTCTTGTGCACCGCTTCTGCCATTCGTTGTTCGGCACACCCTTTGCGTCGCCCGGCGATGCTAACAAGACAACATTTCTCCTTCTGCAATTTTTAATGGTTGAAGGCCTTCTGGACTTCCGAACTTGATTCTGTAAAAAGTCCCAGTTTCAGAATTTAAAATCCTATGATTATATAACATTCTTAACAAACTATAAAACTTATTTAAAGGTCCTAATATCACACACTCATCAAGGATTCATTCATTCATTCATTTAACAAATGGTTTTTCATCTATTTCATCAATTTTCATCAAAATCAACATACTAAACAGAAACCTACCATTATATAAACCTTAGATCGATTATAATAACAATGATAAACACCCTCTTACCTTAATTCGTAGTTGAATCTGACTTCTCTTTGCATTCTACTGAAATCCAATGTTCCTCTTGCCTTTTTGTGCCCTATCCTTCTCTTCACAATTTTTCTCCCAATTCTCACGATTGCACAAAATTAGACAACTAATATCCGACTTCCCTATCTCATCCTCACTTATTGCTTCCAATTTACCATCTCACCCTTACTTCCTCTACTAAAATAACTCTTATTATTCTAATTAAAATAATTCCACTTATTATTCTAATTATTATAAATTATTCTAAAATATTCCAAAATCCTTCAATACACCTAAGCATCACACAAATCACCACAAGATTACATGAATCATTCAAAACATCGCATAAGTCATCATACCCTCAAACATCCCAGATCATCACAAACCATCATGGGTCTCAACATAACATGACATATTCAAATACTTCACAAAAATCGCTAAAATATCATTTATATCAAATACTTCACAATGACTCATATATTCACGCTAAATTAATTAAATAACTAATTAAATAATTAATCTAGATTTTTGGGGTGTTACAGGTTGCACAAGGTTATAGTCAACAAGAAGGGATAGACTATACATAAACCTTTACACTAGTTGCCAGGTTATAAGTTATTCGTTTGTTAGTTACTTTTTCTGTAAATTATAACATTATCCTTTATCAGATGAATGTTAAGAGTGTGATTCTGAATAGTTATATTTGAGAAGAAGTGTACGTCAAACAACCTCCTAGATTTGAAAACTTTGAGAAATCATAATTTGTTTTTAAACTAAAGAAATCTCTTTATGGCCTGAAACAAACTCACAAAGCTTGGTATGACAGATTAAGTAAGTTTCTTTTATAAAATAAGTTTACCAGAGGAAAGGTTGACACTACACTCTTCTGAAAATCCTTCAAAAATAATATTCTAATTATTCAAATATATATTGATGATATTATTTTTGGTTATGCTAATCCATCCCTCTGCGAGGAATTCTCTAAGCTAATGCCGATTGAGTTTGAAATGAGCATGATGGGAGAACTGAAGTTCTTTTTGGGAATCCAGATTAATCAAAAACCAGAGGCTACTTACATTCATCAAAGTAAGTACACCAAAGAACTTCTGAAGAAATTTAACATGACAGACTACACTGTAGCAAAGACTCCAATGCATCCAACATGTATTCTGGAGAAAGAAGAAGTAAGTGGAAATGTATGTTAGAAGTTGTATCATGGTAAGATAGACTCTCTTTTGTATCTGACTGCATCTAGACCTGATATTTTATTCAATGTTCATCTTTGTGCTAGATTCCAATATGATCCTAGCGAATCTCATTTAACTACTGTTAATAGAATTCTAAGGTATCTAAAAGGAACCCCTAACCTTGGCTTGATGTATGAGAAAACATCAGAGTATAATCTTTTTTGTTTCTGTGATGCAGACTATGCTGGAGATAGACTAGAGAGGAAGAGTACCTCTGAAAATTGTCAGTTTCTAGGCAAGAATATGATCTCATGGTCAAGCAAGAGGCAATCAACAATTTCTCTTTCAACAGTAGAAGTAGAGTACATCTCAACAGCACTATGCATCACTCAAATGCTCTGGATGAAGAATCAGCTGGAAGATTACCAGATTTATGAGAGTAACATTCATATCTTCTATGACAATAGTGCTGCTATTTTCTTGAGTAAAAATCCTATCTTACACTCTAGGGCTAAACACATAGAAATCAAACATCATTTTATTAGAGATTATGTTCAAAAGGGATCTTATCTTTAAAATTTATAGATACAGACCATCAATGAGCTGATATTTTTACAAAACCCTTAGCTGAAGATAGATTTCTGTTTATTCTAAAGAATATGAAAATAGATCTCTGTCCAGAGTAAGATGTCAGTAGAATAAAACCTGTTTTAGTCGTAGTCTGAAGTGATAAGATTCTGACTCAAATCAAAGGCCTTCTAATTTCTTTTACCTCAGTCATCAGAAGATGTTTCGGTCAGAAATGTCTCTAATCAAAAGGAAACCTTCATGGTTTTCCAGATGTTGAGAATATCAATCGCATTTCTATGATTCAGATAATATGAAGAGATTTAATAGTTCTTGTTCTCTAACTTTTTGATGATGTCAAAAAGGGGGAGAAATATAATGATTTTGATAAACCTTTAAAAAATGAAAAACTCATCATAATAATATAAAATGTGCATTTATCACTGACCTGCGTTTGTTTGTTTGATGATTAATCGATAAACTCTGAACAAGTTCACTAGGCACTCTAAGACATGTCAAAATGAAAGAACTCTGTTAAAGTTATTAATAATTGATTGTTCATATAATCAAAGATGTACACTTTGTGAACATATGTTCAAGAATCAGATAGACCCAAAGAAGTTGAGAACTCTCTGAAAGTTAAAGTTATCTTGATTTTGGTATCATGATGTTCATAAGAGAACATAAGAATCAAAAGCAGAAGCAGATGCCTTCCAGAAGAACTGAGCGAATCAGAACTTGAAGACTGTCTGAAAAATCTGGATAGAAGATTCAATAAGAAGAATATCCGATGAATTCAAGATCTCAAATGGTTCTATTGGCATCTAGAATCAAGACTCGTAAGATCTCGATATCTGATTTATTGGAACTCGGGGGAGTTCTACTCAAATGGTTCAGAGTCAGGATATTCAATCTTATTAAGTCTTCGACTCATAGGGAGTTTCATAAAAAGGATAAGTATTCCTTACCTTTTTATTTTCACTTTTTTTGATTATATGAACAAAATTGTGCCATCAAAATACATATTTTTGTCATCATCAAAAAGGGGGAGATTGTTAGAACAAGAGTTGGTTTTGCAATATTATATCTGAGCTTTGATGATAACAAATGAGTGTGTTTGTATGAACAATTTTTGATACTCTAATATTTGTTATTTTTGAGTATTTAACAAACATGTTTTACTTCTGATGGATGACGTGGCCAAGACATTAGAACAGAATTAATTTTGCTTATGCGCTACACAAGTTCTGATGAACAGTAGCAAGACACTCCAGAAGCTTCTGAAATGTAGGCTCTAATGTTTGTCTAAAGAAACAAGTCAGAAGATCTGAAGACAGAAGTTCTACTTACGTCCAAATGCTGAAGACTCATGCTTCTAAAAACAACGTACTCTAAAGAAACAAGTCAGAATATCTGAAGACAGAAGTTTCTACTAAAGTCCAGATGCTGGAGACTCATGTTTTTGAAGACAACGAATTCTAAAGAAACAATCAGAAAATCTGAAGACAAGAAGTTCTACTTAAGTCCGGATGCTAAAGACTCATGCTTTTGAAGATAACGGGTTCTAAAGAAACAAACAGAAGATCTGAAGACAAGAAATTCTACTTAAGTCCATATGCTAAAGACTCAAGTTTCTAAAGACCCATGATTCTAAGAGAAGGGTTCTAAAGAACAAGTTCTGAAGACTCTATAGACAGAAGTTATAAAGACTCTAAAGACTTAAAGTTCTAAAGACTCAAGTTTCTATAAAAGGTTCTCATAACCAAGTGCTAAAGATTTTGAAGATGCAGCTCTGAAGACTCTAAAGACTTGAAATTTTGATGACCTTGTGTTATGTTCTCACTTCTAAACTCATGCTCCCAGAAACCTCTGAAGTGCATAAGGAAAGAAGATAACATGAACGTGGTACAAATAGTACATGGTACAATTAATGTTTCATTCCACTACCATGAAAGGAGGGACGCGTTGCATGATCTTGTCCCTCACGTTACTGCTCATGCCGCCAATGATTTTAGAAATCCCAAGAGTACCCCTGAATGAATATATTATTTTATTGGCTATATAAAGGCTTAAAGACTAAGAGAGAAAGCTGCCAATCAATGAAATATCTACGCACAAGTGTTGTTCATAGCTTTCATATTTTTAGTCTATTATTCTTAAAATAGTTTACATATTCAGCTTGTGTAGAAGAAATATTATTGTAAACAAAACTTGTATTCAAATAGTTGTTTGATTTTCCTTAAGGGACCGGTTAGGTTTGTATCCTTGAGAAGTCTAGGACTAGTGTATCTTAGAGATTTGATTTTCCTTAAGGGACCGGTTAGGTATGTATCCTTAAGAATTCTAGGACTTGTGTGTACTGGAGGTTGTTAGTCACTCGCGAGTAGCTTGTGCATTATAATAATCAGTTGAATGATTGGATTACGTCCTTGTTTGAGAGAGGTGAAATCACCCTGGCGGTTGGACTAGACTAGCTTGATAGTTTTCAAGTGAACTAGTATAAACATACCTTGTTCTTTACTTCATGTTTTTAATTATTATTATTATTATCAAGAGTGGAGAAAAAATATTTTTAATTAAAAGGGAATATTTTTTAAAAGAAAAGTTTTTGGTTTAAAACCCAATTCAAACCCTCCTTTCTTGTATTTTTTACACCTTCAATAACAAGTATTCAAATGGATTTCCATATTCAAGAGACTTAAGGTGTTAAAACGATACCGATCTTGTGAATTTTTCCCAAGTCTCCATGAACTAACCTCAAATTAATCTGCAGCCTAAAACTTTCAAAAAATGCAAAGTGTTTCTAATTTTTTTTAAAGAAAAAAAACAAACCAAAAAAAAAAGAAAAAAAGAGATGATTCCCTCCCCCACACTTAAAATATACATTATCCTCAATAAAATGACATAAATATAAAATAAGAGTGAGAGAAAGGAAAGAACACACCCGAGCAGTCAAGGCGGATATGTGATCACATAAGTAGCCTTTTCTAATGAGAGCTCTTCTATAACTTAATCTTCCAATGTGGGGCTCTCATGGAATAGCTTAATGTAGTGTCCATTGACTTTGAAATTCTTATCAGTGCCTTCACTTTTTATTCCTGGATCAAAGAATATTCTTCTAAAAGCAAAAGTGTCAAATGAGCACATGAAAGTGATGTCATTTTTCACAATATTAAGGATCAAAGGGTTATGGGGTTGCCTCACTGCTTTTGCTTCATCTTCAAGTAAGATCTTATGCATACACATGGACGAACTAATATCAGACATGTCATCCAAGGTCCATTCAATTCCCTTCTTTTGTTCTTGTAATATCTGTAACAACTTTTGTTCCTGTTCAGATTCAAGTTTAGATGAAATTATTACAAATAAATTTTCATTAAATTCTAAAAACATAGGGAATGGATTTAGCTCTAAAGCAAGTGGTTGCTCAATGGATGGTAAAATTTTGGCAGCCAAAGCTACATTTACATCTACAACATCAACTTTGTCAGTAGAAATCCCATAGGAAATATCAGAAGAAATATCATCCTGTAAAGCAGCTTCAATTTCAGAACAAACTGAACATAAGTGAGTATCAGTACAAACATCACAATTATATTATATGTGTAATCAAAATCAAACAAAGAAGGGAAATCAACAAAAAGTAAATCAAGTGCAACAAAATCTTTTAAGATTTTACTTTGATCATCCATGATATGATTATCAAATTCAAAATCAAATAAAATCACTATTACTTATGATAATCAAATCAATAATCAAATCAACAATGAAATCAAAATCAAAATCAAATCAACATAAAATCAAATAAAATCAGAAAACACTACAA
Source organism: Vicia faba (assembly GCA_948472305.1). NCBI lineage: Eukaryota > Viridiplantae > Streptophyta > Magnoliopsida > Fabales > Fabaceae > Vicia > Vicia faba. The sequence continues at coordinate 613,106,127 of OX451736.1, forward strand.
TGCAGCAACTACGTAACTGCCAACAATGTCCATGTTGAGAAAACAAATGGAAAAATAGAAAAGCGATTAAATTAAAATCTAAAAATTATAAAAATCAGACTAAAAATAAAATAAAATAAAATAAAATCACGACAAATCTACAATTTTTTTTTGGATTTTAAAAAAAAAATATGAAAATAGAAATTAAATCAAATAAAATAGAAAAAAAAAAAGAGAAATTTGCAATTTTGAGGGTTGAAATATTTTAGAATTCTATTCTAAAGGTGTACTATTCTTTGATTTTTTTTGGAACTTCTGGAAAAAATTCAGAGCAAATAGAATTAGTAGCTTCCAAACTTACCTGGTAGGCTGGAATACGTACCACTGTACTGCAACCTGTATTACAACCCTGAAAACCAACAAACACAACAAAAAACAAGAAAAAAACTAATAAGAACACTAAACTTATGACTCTAATTTCGATTAATAACAACAAGAATCTCCGACAACAGCACCAATTTGATCCATTGTCGCACACAAATAAAAAACAAGTATTTTTTATAATATAGTATATGGTAACGACAACTCGAAGTATTGTTCTCAAGGATTCTTGGATATTATTAACCAATCGATTGGACAATGGGGGGGGGGGGGTGAGTTTTAATTTTGATTTAGAAAACAAAGGAAAAAATGATTAAAATAAGTGATTATGAAAAAAAGTTAATTTGTTGATTCGGTTCCTACCTATCATTGATTATTATGATTTCGTTGCGATAAGCGGAAACTATTCATGTTCGATCACAATAATATTCAACAAGCGAGAATGATATTATAAGAATTATATTTTCTGTTTATCAAATTAAGCAAACGGTTAAAAATAAGCAAATTAACGAATTAAGCAAACGATAACACACAATCAAAATTAGAGAACATAAATCAATCGAACCAAACAAAACTATTCTATGACAATCAAATTAAGAAAACGATAAACATATAATAGAGTTGAAAGGGATACGAATTAAATTACAAAGTTATATTAATCTCAAGTATTAGAACTCGAATACAACATATCAGCCAAATAGATTAGTTCTCCATCAAAATTCATACATAACTTAATTTTTCTCGTGAACAGAAGGTAAAAACTACTCTAGCGCGGTTGACATTCTTGTCAACAAAATAAGGTTTTCCATTACTAACTCAAACCGGGTCAGAAAAACATAACCTAGGCCCAATAATCTCAACGAATTACTTGTAATTGTGCACTCCGAATCATCTTCCGGCTCCAACATGAAAGTTGTAGATTTTTCTTAGCTTTCCAACGCATATTAGAACGCGTCGATCTGATTCTCGTAGCTCCAGTTATGATTTTTCACTGAAAACTGCTAATGCTGAAAATAAAATACGAAAATCGAATAAAGGCAAAAATAAACTAAATTATGAAAACATCATAAAATAGAAAAATAAACAAAACAAACCATAGAAATGTCTAAGTACAAACATAAGAGTGCATTAAAATGCACTGATCATTCATCCGTAAAGTTTTGGTACCACATGCATGTGTCTATGATGTTGCATTACATTATAAGTGACATTGCATAATGGTTTGATTAAATGATGCTTGTTGATAAATGGTGTTATGATGATATGTTGTTATGTATTGATGATGCTGTGAAGGTGTGGGTTTTTGACATGAGATTTGTTGATGTGTGATGTCTTGCCTATGTGCATGTCTACTATATTTATTCCTTATGTATTTTATAATGATTATGATTTACTCACTCTTTTTGCTTGGAAATGTTGCCTCTATCCGTGAGTAACTTACAGGTGATTAGGAATAGTCTGTTGAAGCTTAGAGGATAGCTTCAGAGTGCATTTAATTACTTTCCATTGAATAAGAGGGTCTTGCTTTGATATGTAACATCAGAGTTTTGGGATCGATTGATTTGAACTATATGTTATTTATTTTATGTTGTTTGAGAACGTTCATTTTATTTTAAGATGTTTTGGAGTATAAACTCGTGAATCATGTTAAGAAATGGTATTAGATTGTGGAGTACTAATACAAATGTTATGAAATATTATTTCCGCTGTAATGTGTTGAGTTAACGATGATATTCTTAAAGGAATATGTGTTAAAAATCATGCAAACCCGTGTTACGGAGCAAGATGTTTTACTATGATGTTTTATATGAAGATGTGATATCCTTGAATGGTGAATTACTCTTATATATTTGTTATTCATTCATGGGGTTTTAGAAGGGTGTTACAACTACTATACAGGAACCTAGGACAAAATTTGACCATAGGGCAAGAAAGTTTTTGTTTCTTGGTTTTAAGGATGGAACCAAAGGTTATATACTTTATGACTTAAAAAGTCACAAGATTTTTGTATCTATGAATGTGATATTCTATGAAAATGTTTTCCTCTTGAAATTCTGGCTGCAGATACTCAATGTCACGTTCAATGTTATGACACCGTATCTGACTTACTATATGACAGTAAATACAAAAACAATAAAGAACACAGTCAATTGTTTACCCAGTTCAGTGTGCAACAACACCTACTCTGGGGGCTACCAAGCCAGGGAGGAAATCCACTATAAGAGATGTTAATTCAGGAATAAACCAACCAGTTTATCTCCTTCACTTAAGACCTACCCAATGCAATTTCAATCTAAGTACAACTTAAACCTGAGTTCCTACTCACTCCCCCTCAATCACAGCAGTGATACATAAAACAATTTGACTAATGAATAGATGAAGACACTCTTCAAAAACATACACTTGATTAAGCTTCACAGCTTTTTAATCAAGCAACACAACCACTCTTGCTTCACAGCTTTGAGTGATACACAAAACTGACTTGACTCTGCTTCACAGCTTTAGTCAAGAAACATTCAAACACTCTTGCTTCAAAGCTTTCAGTGCTACACAACCCTTATAATTAAAAACCTGTTCCAAGTCACTTATCACAATGATAATTGCTTGGAGTACAATAATTAAACCTATACAATTTACAAATGATCTTCTGACCAAGAAGGGATTGCTTGCAAAACAGCAGCTCTGTTGAATATATAGCAGCTGCAACTTCAGTTAGGGTTTCCACAAAAACCTAGGGTTAATTCCGTTTGACCTTAAGACTAGGTCACAGGACTTTATTAACCAGGTTAGGGTTGAGCTAGGTTAACCCTCAGAAAACGCAGGATTCTGTTCTGGAAAGACTGAGTTATTTTCCTGAAAAAACTCAGAATTAACCAACCTGCATACCTGTTAGTTCAGAACAGGATGTCTTAACATCTGTTATGACATCTGAGGAACCTGTCTACTGATTTAGGAAAATGTGATCATTTTGCAAAATGCTCAGATACACACTTATAAACATCAGTACCTGAATGACAATATTTTTCTGCAAAGGTACCTAATGAATCAGTACAAACTAAACTAGAATGTTATGACATCAGTCATGACATTCACACATACACTTGGGTTTTACCAAAAATGCAAGCCAATACCTAAACAACTACAAACTCCCCCTTTGGCAGATTTTTGGCTAAAGACCCTAAGCAATCAGAGATAGATAGCAGCAGAAAGAAATGACTGCAGAAAAATAGAATGTCTAATTGAGCAAGTACTAATTAAGTAAGTACCAAAATATTCTCCCCCTCTTTAGCCACAAATGGGCCAAAGATACATGTTCATAAAGATTATACAGTTATCCAAAACAAATAATAAGAGCAGCAGCAGAAAAAAAACTGAACACACTTCCAAACTCCACCAGATATCAGCACCAACCAGCAACACCACCAAACAGCAACCAACCTTTAAGCACTGTCATCAGACTCAGAGGAGCTAGTTTCTTCAATGTTGAGATGACCTTCAGCTTCTACACCTTCTTCCCTTCTGTTTCCTTCAGCTTCCTCCTTTTCTAACTTGGCAATTAGGATTTCTAGGGTCTTTTTCCTAGCATCCAGCTCTTTACAAGTCTCTTTTAAAACAGCTATGACATCAGATGTCTTGGACTGGGTCTTCACAGACGATGTCTCAGCTGATGTTATGACAATATCTGGAGCATGAGATCCCTGAAACAGTTTGTAGTGCAAGCCAAGGGCAGGAGCTCTTTTGCAGGCTGTATCTCTTGCCACAAGGATATCAGGGTATTGTGCAAGGATAATTCCACAAAGGAGGGAGGGAAAGGCGATTGGTCCTTTGACAGCATAACTACCAGCATGCTTTAAGGTTTGTTCAAAGATGTACCTGCCATAGTCAAAAGCAGTCTTGGTTCCCACAGCATAAATAAATCTCCCCAATCCTGTGGAGATAGTTGATTTATGATTTGTAGGCACCCAGTTGGCTGCACCTATCTTATGCAGGATGGCAAATTTCATGTTGAGTTTGCTGGCATTCAGCTTTCCTTTCAAGGGCCAGCACTTCACTTGCCTGGCTGTGATGGTTTGACAAACTTCATTGTCAGTGGCCTCCAGATCAGGACAATCCTCATTTGTTCTTCCAAGAAACTTGTTAATTTCTGATGGAGAGAACTTGACCATTCTTCCTCTAACAAAAACACTTTCAAAGTCAGCTGACCTTCCATCAGCACAATCATACAAGTTCACTACAAACTCCTTGACCATATTTTCATAACACTTGTTAAATTTTATCACTGTCTTCATTAGTCCAGCATTCTTGATCAGGTCCATGATGTCTTTGCACTCTAAGGCATCATTGTTGAGTTCTCTTTCTAAAGCTATTCTCTTTAAGCAAACATACTTCCATCTGTTTGCATTGTCAGGATGATGAAAAGAGATGTTGTCTGTTGGGACTTCAGGCACTCTAGCAATTTTGCTGGAGGGGAGCTTCCTTCTGATAGGAATTTCTTCAGCATCAATCTCAAATTCTGATTCCTCATCAGAATCAGAAGATTCAGGTTCTTTTCTCTTCTTTGAAATTGTTTGTCTAGCAGTATGCACCTGGGCCTTCTTCCCTTTTGTCTGAAAACTTTTCTCAGCCATGCCTTCAGCCTTGGATTTCTTAACAGCAGGTTTGTCTTTGGACACACATTTTGCATCATTCTGATTACCCTTTCTTTTCATCAATCTCCTAGCTATGCTAGGGTTTACATTGGCAATCAGATCATTATCTGAGTAATCCTCATCAACATCAATGATAGGTGGATCATCAGTCTTTTCTGAAGGGTTCTGAATGTTGTCTTTTTGTGTCACAACATTCTCAGAGACATCCACATTTGGGCTTTCTGATTGATTTAAAGGGACAGAAATCCCCAGTACAGGTTGGTTTCCGCTTAGTATACTAGTAACAAGCCTAGCAATAGCTTGATGAACTTGAACTGATCCTTCTCTATTTGGTACAGAAGAAGAAGGATGAGAAGGATTACCAGAGGCTGCAGCCTGAGCTCTTCCTGCATGTCTAGTTCTTAGCTTTTTGACTTTGGCTGGGTCAGTTGCCATCTCTCTGAGAGGAGTAACCTCAAGAACTTCAGATTCTATGCATGTGGTGATTGCTCTAGAGTCTTGGTCAGATGATGAGGATGATGAGGATGATGAAGTCGCCTTGGTTGAAGATGATGTCTGAGACATTTTGATTGACTTTGAGTACCAGTGGCAATTTGAGAAAAATCTTTGATTGAGAGGAGGGAACAGGTTGCAAAGACGAGAGAGGTAGGAGGCAAAAGAGAGTCTTTTCAACTTCTTAAGGATTTTGAAAGAATTGGGAAAACATATGATTAACCCACTAAAAATAGACTTAATAAAATTAACTCCTTCAACCCTTGTTTTAAGCAAAATTAATTGCTATAATTTCTCATGTTGGTAAATACCCAACCTGCCCCTCAAGTTTTCAAGTTTATTTCCAACAAGAGCCTTGGTAGAAGAATCAGTCAGCTGGAGCTTAAAGATACCATGTTCCAGTTTAAATGACTTCTTCTCTTCAAAGTCATTGTGCTTGTTCCTGTTATACTGAATAGGGTTCATGGAAGTATTGATTGTATTCAGATTATCACAACACAATGTCACAACATCTTGTGAGACATTATACTCAGTGAGCATCTGTTTTGACCAGATATTTTGAGAACAGTTATTCCTAGCAGCAACTATTTCCGCACAGAGTTGGGAAGGCATTCTTTTGATATGAATCATAGTTCTGGTTGATTCTTGAATGATTTTCTTTTTGTCCAGTCCATTTTGATGGAGAGTTATAGGAGAGGAGACTTCAAGCCTCATTTCTTCAGGGAAACAGAATTTATTAGACTTGTTATTTCCAACATCCTTGTCATGATAACTTATGGTTCTGACAACACATCCTTCTTCAAGTTTATTTGCCACATCATAGACATTATCAACCTGTAGTTTTGGAGTCCTTCTGACTGCTTCCATAGAGATAGCTCTTTTCATTCTTCTTAGATGAAGATGACCAAGCTTATGCTGCCACAGTTTCATCTCTTTTTCTTCTTTGGTAATTGGACACATAGTGGAGTTATCAGTGTTCTCAGGCTGCCACAAGTAGCAGTTATCTTTGGATCTGATTCCTCTCATTACAACTTCTAGTTTTTCATTAATTACTAGACATTCAGATTTTGAGAAGTTGACCTTGAATCCTAGATCACATAATTGACTGATACTAATGAGATTAGCAGTCAACCCTTTTACCAGCAGTACTTTATTCAGACTTGGAACTCCAGGGCAGTCCAAATTACCAACTCCTTTGACTTCACCTTTAGCACCATCTCCAAAGGTCACAAAACTGGTGGTGTGAGGCTTAACATTATTGAGGAGGTTTTTGATTCCAGTCATGTGTCTGGAACATCCACTGTCAAAGTACCAGCCTTCCTTTGTAGACACTCTCAGGGAAGTATGGGCTATCAGGGCAGTAGCCTTTTTCTTCCAATGAGGAGTATGTGGTACCCTTTTTGGCTTAGGTTTAGCACCTGAGTTTTGATTAGGGTATCCATGCAATTTGAAGCAGAAGGGCTTTATGTGTCCATACCTCCCACAATGATGACATCTCCATCTTTGGTATTTTTCTTCATGTATTTCTGATGTTGAGAGTTGTGTTGAGACATCTGCTTTGACAATTGTTTATCAGTACCAGATTTCTTTGCTTCCATAAATCCTAGTCCAGATTTATTTCCCACATTTTGTCCAACCTGGAGGATCTCTTCCAATTTGTCTGTTCCATTTGTCAGCATCTTGACAGATTTAGTCATTTGATTCAGTTGTGAGTTCAGCAATTGAACTTCTCCTTCTAGATGACTTATAGTTACAAGGTTTGCCCTTTTTTCAGCCTCCAGCTTTATGATGAGTTTTGATTGTTTCTCATTCTGCACACAGACTTCAGTACTTCTGATACACAATTTCTTGTAAGTATCAGCCAGTTCTTCAAAAGTCACCTCTTCATCACTGATGTCACTTTCAGAGGTACAAACACCAGTTAAAGCAGTAACTAGTTTGGCAGATTCTTCTTCAGAGTTACTTTCTGAATCACAGTCAGACCAAGTAACTGTCATTCCTTTCTTTTGTTTCTTAAGAAAGGTAGGACATTCAGCTCGAATATGCCCATATCCTTCACAACCATGGCATTGAATTCCTCTGCCTTGATTTCCCTTCTCTTCTGACCTTGGTCTTCTGCTGGAACTGTCAATGTCAGAGGGAATGTTATGAACATTAGACCTTGACTTTGGATCTATTCTTTTGATGAGTTTGTTGAACTGTCTTCCAAGCATGGCTATAGCTTCTGAAATATTTTCTTCAACATCACTGTTGGACACAAGTGTTATGCTCTTGTTCTTCTTGTCACCATTATCAGTGATCCCCATCTCAAAAGTCTGAAGAGACCCAATAAGTTCATCCACTTTCAACTTGCTGATGTCCTGGGCTTCCTCTATGGCACTTACCTTCATTGCAAATCTTTTAGGCAAGGATCTGAGAATCTTCCTCACTAGTTTTTCTTCTGACATCTTTTCTCCCAGTGCTCCTGAGGTGTTGGCAATCTCCAAGATTGAAATTCTGGCTGCAGATACTCAATGTCACGTTCAATGTTATGACACCGTATCTGACTTACTATATGACAGTAAATACAAAAGCAATAAAGAACACAGTCAATTGTTTACCCAGTTCAGTGTGCAACAACACCTACTCTGGGGGCTACCAAGCCAGGGAGGAAATCCACTATAAGAGATGTTAATTCAGGAATAAACCAACCAGTTTATCTCCTTCACTTAAGACCTACCCAATGCAATTCCAATCTAAGTACAACTTAAACCTGAGTTCCTACTCACTCCCCCTCAATCACAGCAGTGATACATAAACCAATTTGACTTAAAAATTGATGAAGACACTCTTCAAAACAAACACTTGATTAAGCTTCACAGCTTTTTAATCAAGCAACACAATCACTCGTGCTTCACAGCTTTGAGTGATGCACACAACTAACTTGACTCTGCTTCACAGCTTTAGTCAAGGAACATTCAAACACTCTTGCTTCAAAGCTTTGAGTGCTACACAGCCCTTACAATTAGAAACCTATTCCAAGTCACTTATCACAATGATAATTGCTTGGAGTACAATAATCAAATCTATACAGATTACAAATGATCTTCTGATCAATAAAAGGGATACGTTGAAAAACAGCAGCTCTGTTGAATATATAGCAGCTGCAACTTCAGTTAGGGTTTCCACAAAAACCTAGGGTTAATTTCGTTTGACCTAAAGACCAGGTCACAGGACTTTATTAACCAGGTTAGGGTTGAGCTAGGTTACCCCTCAGAAAACGCAGGATTCTGTTCAGGAAAGACTGAGTTATTTCCTGAAAAAACTCAGACTTATCCAACCTGCAAACCTGTTAGTTCAAAACAGGATGTCATGACATCTGTTATGACATCTGAGAAAACATGTCTACTGATTTAGCAAAATGTGATCATTTTGCAAAATGCTCAGATACACACTTATAAACATCAGTACTTGAATTACAATATTTTTCTGCAAAGGTACCTAATGAGTCAGTACAAACTAAACTAGAATGTTATGACATCAGTCATGACATTCACACATACACTTGGGATTTACCAAAAATGCAAGCCAATACCTAAACACCTACAAACTCCCCCTTTGGCAGATTTTTGGCTAAAGACCCTAAGCAATCAGAGATAGATAGCAGCAGAAATAAGTGACAGCAGAAAAATAGAATGTCAAGTACTAACTTGAATTAAGTAAGTACCAAAATATTCTCCCCCTCTTTAGCCAAAAATGGGCCAAAGATACATGTTCATAAAATTATACAATTATCAAAACAAAATAATAAGAGCAGCAGCAGAAAACAACTGAATACACTTCCAAACTCCACCAGATGTCAGCACCAACCAGCAACACCACCAAACAGCAATCAACCTTCAAGCACTGTCATCAAAATCAGAGGAGCTAGTTTCTTCAATGTTGAGATGACCTTCAGCTTCTACACCTTCTTCCCTTCTGTTTTCTTCAGCTTCCTCCTTTTCTAGCCTGGCAATTAGAATTTCTAGGGTCCTTTTTCTAGCATCTAGCTCTTTGCAAGTTTCTTTTAAAACAGCTATGACATCTGATGTCTTGGACTGGGTCTTCACAGACGATGTCTCAGCTGATGTTATGACAATGTCTGGAGCATGAGATCCCTGAAACAGTTTGTAGTGCAAGCCAAGGGCAGGAGCTCTTTTGCAGACTGTATCTCTTGCCACAAGGATATCAGGGTATTGTGCAAGGATGATTCCACAAAGGAGGGAGGGAAAGGCAATTGGTCCTTTGACAGCATAACTGCCAGCATGCTTTAAAGTTTGTTCAAAGATGTTCCTCCCATAGTCAAAAGCAGTCTTGGTTCCCACAGCATAGATAAATCTCCCCAATCCTGTGGAGATAGTTGATTTATGATTTGTAGGCACCCAGTTGGCTGCACCTATTTTATGCAAGATGGCAAATTTCATGCTGAGTTTACTAGCATTCAGCTTGCCTTTCAAGGGCCAGCACTTTACTTGCCTGGCTGTGATGGTTAGACAAACTTCATTGTCAGTTTCCTCTAGATCAGGACAGTCCTCATTTGTTCTTCCAAGAAACTTGTTGATTTTTGATGGAGAGAACTTGACCCTTCTTCCTCTAACAAAAACACTTTCAAAGTCAGCTGACCTTCCATCAGCACAATCATTAGACAAGTTCACTACAAACTCCTTGACCAGATTTTCATAACATTTGTTAAACTTTATCACTGTCTTCATTAGTCCAGCATTCTTGATCAGGTCCATGATGTCTTTGCACTCCAAGGCATCATTGTTGAGTTCTCTCTCTAAGGCTATTCTCTTTAAGCAAACATACTTCCATCTGTTTGCATTGTCAGGATAATGAAAAGAGATGTTGTCTGTTGGCACTTCAGGCACTCTAGCAATTTTGCTGGAGGGGAGCTTCCTTCTGATGGGAGTTTCTTCAATATCAATCTCAAATTCTGATTCCTCATCAGAATCAGAAGATTCAGGTTCTTTACTCTTCTTAGAGATTGGTTGTCTAGCAGTATGCACCTGGGCCTTCTTCCCTTTTGTCTGAATACTTTTCTCAGCCATGCCTTCAGCCTTGGATTTCTTAGCATTAGGTTTATCATTCTGACTACTCTTTCTTTTCATCAATCTCCTAGCTATGCTAGGGTTCACATTAGCAATCAGATCATTATCTGAGTAATCCTCATCCACATCAATGATAGGTGGATCAGCAGCCTTTTCTGAAGGGTTCTGAATGTTGTCTTTTTGTGTCACAACATTCTCAATGACATCTACATTTTCAGAAACTTCCACATTTGGACTTTCTGATTGATTTAAAGGGACAGAAATCCCCGGTACAGATTGGTTGCCACTCAGTATACTAGTAACCAGCCTAGCAATAGCTTGGTGAACTTGAACTGGTCCTTCTCTATTAGGTACAGAAGACGAAGGATGAGAAGAATTACCAGAGGCTGTAGCTTGAGCTCTTCCTGCATGTCTGGTTCTGAGCTTTTTGACTTTGGCTGGGTCAGTTGCCATCTCTCTGAGAGGAGTGACCTCAAGAACTTCAGATTCTATGCATGTGGTGATTGCCCTAAAATCTTGGTCAGATGATGACGATGATGAGGATGACGAAGTTGCCATGGTTGAAGACGATGTCTGAGACATTTTGATTGACTTTGAGTAATGGTAGCAGTTTGAGAAAGATCTTTGATTGAGAGGAGAAAACAGGTTGCAAGGACGAGAGAGGTAGAGGGTAAAAGGGAGTCTTTTCAACTTCTTAAAGATTTTGAAAGAATTGTGAAAGTATAAGATTAACCCACTAACGATAGACTTAATAAAGTTAATTCCTTCAACCTTTGTTTTAAGCAAAATTAATTGCTATAATTTCTTATGTTGGTGAATACCCAACCTGCCCCTCAAATTTTCAAGTTTATTTCCAACAAGAGCCTTGGTAGAAGAATCAGTCAGCTGAAGCTTAGAGAAACTATGTTCCAGTTTAAATGACTTCTTCTCTTCAAAGTCAATAGGGTTCAAGGAAATGTTGATTGTTTTCAGATTGTCACAACACAATGTCACAACATCTTGTGTAACATTGTACTCAGGGAGCATCTGTTTTGACCAGATGTTTTGAGAACAGAATTTATTAGACTTGTTATTTCCAACATCCTTGTCAAGATGACTTAAGGTTCTGACAACACATCCTTCTTCAAGTTTATTTGCCACATCACAGATATTATCAACCTGTAGTTTTGGAGTTCTTCTGACAGCTTCCATAGAAATAGCTCTTTTCATTCTTCTTAGATGAAGGAGACCAAGCTTATGCTGCCACAGTTTCATCTCTTTTTCTTCTTTGATGATTTGACACATAGTGGAGATATCAGTGTTCTCAGGCTGCCACACGTAACAGTTATCTTTGGATCTGATTCCTCTCATTACAACTTCTAGTTTTTCATTAATTACTAGACATTCAGATCTTGAGAAGTTGACCTTGAATCCTAGATCACATAATTGACTGATACTAATGAGATTAGCAGTCAACCCTTTTACCAGCAGTACTTTATTCAGACTTGGAACTCCAGGGCAGTCCAAATTACCAACTCCTTTGACTTCACCTTTAGCACCATCTCCAAAGGTCACAAAACTGGTGGTGTGAGGCATAACATTATTGAGGAGATTTTTGAATCCAGTCATGTGTCTGGAACATCCACTGTCAAAGTACCAATCTTCCTTTGCAGAGACCCTCAGGGAAGTGTGAGCTATCAGTGCAGTAGCCTTTTTCTTCCATTTAGGAGCATGTGGTACCTTTTTAGACTTAGGTTTGACACCTGAGTTCTGATTAGGATATCCATGTAGTCTGAAGCAGAAGGGCTTTATGTGACCATATCTCCCACAATGATGACATTTCCATCTTTGATACCTTTTCTTCATATGTCTCTGTTCCTGATGTTGAGAGTTGTGTTGAGACATCTGTTTTGACATTTGCTTACCAGTACCATATTTCTTTGCTTCCATAAATCCTAGTCCAGATTTATTTCCCAACTTTTTGTCCAACCTGAAGGATCTCTTCCAATTTGTCTGTTCCATTGGTCAACATCTTGACAGATTTGGTCATTTGATTCAGTTGTGAGTTTAGCAATTGAACTTCTCCTTCTAGATGACTTATAGTTTCAAGATTTGCCCTTTTTTCAGCCTCCAGCTTTATAATGAGTTTTGATTGTTTCTCATTCTGCACACAGACTTCAGCACTTCTGATACACAATTTCTTGTAGGTATCAGCCAGTTCTTCAAATGTCACTTCTTCATCACTAGTGTCACTTTCAGAAGTACAAACACTAGTTAGGCCAGTAACTAGTTTGGCAGATTCTTCTTCAGAATTACTTTCTGAATCATAGTCAGACCAAGTAACAGTCATTCCTTTCTTTTGTTTCTTAAGAAAGGTAGGACATTCAGCTCGAATATGTCCATATCCTTCACATCCATGGCATTGAATACCTCTGCCTTGGTTTCCCTTATCTTCTGACCTTGGTCTTCTGCTGGAACTGTCAATGTCAGAGGGAATGTTATGAACATTAGACCTTGACTTTGGATCCATTCTTTTGATGAGCTTGTTGAACTGTCTTCCAAGCATGGCAATAGCTTCTGATATGTTTTCTTCTTCATCCTCCTTGTATTCAACATCAGTGTTGGATACAAGTGCTATGCTTTTGTTCTTCTTGTCACCATTATCCGTGATCCCCATCTCAAAAGTCTGAAGAGACCCAATAAGTTCATCCACTTTCAACTTGCTAATGTCCTGGGCTTCCTCTATGGCAGTTACCTTCATTGCAAATCTTTTAGGCAAGGATCTGAGAATCTTCCTCACCAGTTTTTCTTCTGACATCTTTTCTCCCAGTGCTCCTGAGGTGTTGGCAATCTCCAAGATGTTCATGTGAAACTCATGAATGGTTTCATCTTCCATCATTTTTAGATTCTCAAACTTGGTGGTCAACATCTGAAGCCTTGACATTTTTACTTTGGAAGTGCCCTCATGAGTAGTTTTGAGAGTGTCCCAAACTTCCTTGGCCAGTTCATATTGATGTACGAGTCTGAAAATGTTTCTATCAATTCCATTGAACAAGGCATTTAAATCTTTTGAATTTCCCAGAGCTAACTCATCTTCTTCTTTACTCCAATCTTCCTCAGGCTTCAGACTGATTGTCCCATCTTTCTCAGTTATGGTGGGATGAATCCATCCTTTGTCAGCAGCTCTCCAAGCCTTTTTGTCCAGAGATTTTAGGAAGGCAATCATACGAGGTTTCCAGTAGTCATAATTAGTTCCATCCAGAATGGGTGGTCTATTTCCAAAAACTCCTTCTTTGTCCATAGTGCCAGAAAGTGATATCCCTAGATCTCACCCAGTAATACAGGCAGGGTGCCTGCTCTGATGCCAATTGAAATTCTGGCTGCAGATACTCAATGTCACGTTCAATGTTATGACACCGTATCTGACTTACTATATGACAGTAAATACAAAAGCAATAAAGAACACAGTCAATTGTTTACCCAGTTCAGTGTGCAACAACACCTACTCTGGGGGCTACCAAGTCAGGGAGGAAATCCACTATAAGAGATGTTAATTCAGGAATAAACCAACCAGTTTATCTCCTTCACTTAAGACCTACCCAATGCAATTCCAATCTAAGTACAACTTAAACCTGAGTTCCTACTCACTCCCCCTCAATCACAGCAGTGATACATAAACCAATTTGACTTAAAAATTAATGAAGACACTCTTCAAAACAAACACTTGATTAAGCTTCACAGCTTTTTAATCAAGCAACACAATCACTCGTGCTTCACAGCTTTGAGTGATGCACACAACTAACTTGACTCTGCTTCACAGCTTTAGTCAAGGAACATTCAAACACTCTTGCTTCAAAGCTTTGAGTGCTACACAACCCTTACAATTAGAAACCTATTCCAAGTCACTTATCACAATGATAATTGCTTGGAGTACAATAATCAAATCTATACAGATTACAAATGATCTTCTGATCAATAAAAGGGATACGTTGAAAAACAGCAGCTCTGTTGAATATATAGCAGCTGCAACTTCAGTTAGGGTTTCCACAAAAACCTAGGGTTAATTCCGTTTGACCTAAAGACCAGGTCACAGGACTTTATTAACCAGGTTAGGGTTGAGCTAGGTTACCCCTCAGAAAACGCAGGATTCTGTTCAGGAAAGACTGAGTTATTTCCTGAAAAAACTCAGACTTATCCAACCTGCAAACCTGTTAGTTCAGAACAGGATGTCATGACATCTGTTATGACATCTGAGAAAACTTGTCTACTGATTTAGAAAAATGTGATCATTTTGCAAAATGCTCAGATACACACTTATAAACATCAGTACTTGAATTACAATATTTTTCTGCAAAGGTACCTAATGAGTCAGTACAAACTAAACTAGAATGTTATGACATCAGTCATGACATTCACACATACACTTGGGATTTACCAAAAATGCAAGCCAATACCTAAACACCTACAAAGATGTTCATGTGAAACTCATGAATGGTTTCATCTTCCATCATTTTTAGATTCTCAAACTTGGTAGTCAACATCTGAAGCCTTGACATTTTTACTTTGGAAGTGCCCTCATGAGTAGTTTTGACAGTGTCCCAAACTTCCTTGGCCAATTCATATTGATGTATTAGTCTGAAAATGTTTCTATCAATTCCATTGAACAAGGCATTTAAAGCTTTGGAATTTCCCAGGGCTAACTCATCTTCTTCTTTACTCCAATCTTCCTCAGGCTTCAGACTGATTATCCCATCTTTCTCAGTTATGGTGGGATGGATCCATCCTTTGTCAGCTGCTCTCCAAGCCTTTTTGTCCAGAGATTTTAGGAAGGCAATCATACGAGGTTTCCAGTGGTCATAATTAGTTCCATCCAGAATGGGTGGTCTATTTCCAAAAACTCCTTCTTTGTCCATAGTGCCAGAAAGTGATATCCCTAGATCTCACCCAGTAATACAGGCAGGGTGCCTGCTCTGATGCCAATTGAAATTCTGGCTGCAGATACTCAATGTCACGTTCAATGTTATGACACCGTATCTGACTTACTATATGACAGTAAATACAAAAACAATAAAGAACACAGTCAATTGTTTACCCAGTTCAGTGTGCAACAACACCTACTCTGGGGGCTACCAAGCCAGGGAGGAAATCCACTATAAGAGATGTTAATTCAGGAATAAACCAACCAGTTTATCTCCTTCACTTAAGACCTACCCAATGCAATTTCAATCTAAGTACAACTTAAACCTGAGTTCCTACTCACTCCCCCTCAATCACAGCAGTGATACATAAAACAATTTGACTAATGAATAGATGAAGACACTCTTCAAAAACATACACTTGATTAAGCTTCACAACTTTTTAATCAAGCAACACAACCACTCTTGCTTCACAGCTTTGAGTGATACACAAAACTGACTTGACTCTGCTTCACAGCTTTAGTCAAGAAACATTCAAACACTCTTGCTTCAAAGCTTTGAGTGCTACACAACCCTTACAATTAAAAACCTATTCCAAGTCACTTATCACAATGATAATTGCTTGGAGTACAATAATTAAACCTATACAGTTTACAAATGATCTTCTGACCAAGAAGGGATTGCTTGCAAAACAGCAGCTCTGTTGAATATATAGCAGCTGCAACTTCAGTTAGGGTTTCCACAAAAACCTAGGTTTAATTCCGTTTGACCTTAAGACTAGGTCACGGGACTTTATTAACCAGGTTAGGGTTGAGCTAGGTTAACCCTCAGAATACGCAGGATTCTGTTCTGGAAAGACTGAGTTATTTTCCTGAAAAAACTCAGAATTAACCAACCTGCATACCTGTTAGTTCAGAACAGGATGTCTTAACATCTGTTATGACATCTGAGGAACCTGTCTACTGATTTAGGAAAATGTGATCATTTTGCAAAATGCTCAGATACACACTTATAAACATCAGTACCTGAATGACAATATTTTTCTGCAAAGGTACCTAATGAATCAGTACAAACTAAACTAGAATGTTATGACATCAGTCATGACATTCACACATACACTTGGATTTTACCAAAAATGCAAGCCAATACCTAAACAACTACACCTCTTGAGCAATTAGATGTAAACAATGTTTTTCTCCTTGGTGATTTACATGAGGAAGTGTATATGACTCTTCCACCTGGGTTGTTTGGACTTCATGAACCAAAGGTTTGCAAACTACAAAAATTTCGATATGGCCTTAAACAAGCCAGCTGACAATGGTACAACAAACTATCTTCCTTTCTAATTTGCGTTTGTTATCATCAATCACAAGCTGCCCATTCTCTATATATCAAAATTGATCAACATAACTTTACTGCACTATTAGTCTATATTGATGACATTGTGTTGGCAGGTGACTGAATCCATGAGATTCAAAATGTTAAACATCTTTTAGATCAACAATTCAAGATCAAAGACCTTGGTCAGTTGAGGTTCTTCTTAAGTTTTGAGATTGTCAAATCCAAAACAGTTATATATGATATTACAAATGTTATTTATCCCATATTTAAATGATCTTTGTACCTTCAGAAAATGTATTTCTAAACTGATTATCTACCGTGGAAATAGTAAATGTACAATATAAAATTAATTTGTTTTATACTAAAGATGTCGTGGTCTTAAAGAAAGCGACATCGTCTACAATTCAACCTGACAATTTCTTCGATGACGATTTTTAAGTATCGCGAGCCAACTTTCCGCAAACATAATATATACTTAAACTTTTAATATCATTGTCTTGCACTTAACATGGATTTGGATCCATATGATATATAAATGTGCATAGCAATTAAATAAATATTTTTACATTTAATGAACGAAAAAGGAAGTTGGTTGTCGAAATAGACGAGGCCACGTCTTATTTAAAACTGTAACCTTGATTCGCCGTTGTTCTTCGCCTTGTTATATAGGCCAACAGGTCAGCCCTGCTTCCCCTTTCTGTTATAATTGTAAATATTCATATTGATACAAAACCAAATTCTACCTTCACATTTCTCCATCTTCATCTCCTGAAATGTATGGAATCATCACATTCACGCTCACGCCATAGTTTCATCATCACCGTGTATGTATGCAATGCAATGCAATGCAATGCATGTATTATTATTATTATTATTATTATTAACATTGAATAAATTTATCATTTCAATTTTCATGAACGCGTCGTTCGCAATAGGTAATATCTCTCCGAATCGGATCGGTGTGTGAAACAATGAACTCGCCGTCGTCATCGTCGTCGTCGACCACGGGAGATGCCAACAAGATATTGGCAAGGTCTTCCATCGTGGAGTCAATAAGGGGATGCGGCATGACTAGTACGCGCGTCGACAAGGAGGAGCTAAAGCGGTGTCTCACCATGCCTCAGTACCTACGGACCGCAATGCGTGACTCAATCCGGTCGCAGGATCCCGACGCTGGCGAGGGCGGTTGTATTCGTGACGGAGGCCTAGAGAATGATGTCGCTCCTCTTACGCCAATGGTTGTTTTCATTAATCCCCGCAGTGGTGGCCGCCATGGCCCTGACCTCATGGAAAGGCTCCAGGATCTCATGAGTGACGAACAGGTCACACCACACCTGTTAATTACTTACTTTACTTTCTAACTTGAATCACCTAACCTAAATTCGCATTCATAGTTATTGTGCAGGTTTTTGATTTACTAGATATCAAGCCTCATGAGTTTATCCAGTATGGGTTAGGTTGTTTGGAGACATTAGCTGCTTCTGGTGATACTTGTGCCAAAGAGACACGTGACAGAATAAGGATAATGGTATCTTAATAAACATTTATTTTACTTGTCATGAAAGGATTAACTGTATAAAATCGCTTCATAGATAGTTGCCTTTGTAGGTTGCGGGAGGTGATGGTTCAGTTGGCTGGGTATTAGGATGTCTCACTGAACTTAACACACTGGGCCGCGAACCAGTTCCTCCGGTAGGAATCATACCACTTGGTACAGGAAATGACCTGTCTAGGTGTTTTGGTTGGGTAAGAACTCAGACACCTAGAAACTGTGTTAAATGAATCTTGTCTACTATGCTAATTTTTCGCGTTCATTGTTTTATTATAAGGGTGGTTCATTTCCATTTGCATGGAAAGCAGCTATTAAGAGAACTCTTCACAAGGCTAGTATTGGTCCAGTTTATCGTTTGGATAGGTATATATTATCGTATAATTTTGCATATTCAACTCTGGTAGACCTTGTGTCTCTCTGCACTAGATTTTCAAAACATTATTAAATGTCTTAATTATGGTAGTTACTTGGAAAGCATAATATCCATTTCTCATCTATGTTAAAACAATAGACTTCTATAAATAGATATTTTAATTGAGTTATGTTTGTTATACTATCATATCTCTAATGATCCAACAACAAGTGTAAGTTTCAGTGCAACCCCTTCTTAAATTTCCTGCTATTTGTTATAATTTTTGTAATTGCCACGCAGTTGAAACTAGAACCATGATAGCAACTTCAATTCAAAATAATGGTTGTAATTAATGCATCAATTCAGTATAACATTTGTGCTGCAAAATCTTCAATGCAGTTGGCGAGTTTCACTTTCAATGCCCGAAGGCACAATTGTGGAACCACCTTATTCTCTAAAGCAGACAGAAGAGTTCTCTCTTGATGAGGTTACTGTCTAACTTCTTAGGCCATTTATATTTTCAGCCAGCAATACTACTAATTGGATAGGTTTCTTTGTGATTACTAAGATCATTGTAAGAGACAAATCAAGAGAATTCTAGATCTTTTGGAATGATAACTACAAGCCCATTAGTTAGATATTTTAAGCTTTCCTTAATCACTGAGTCTTATCTATGCTTGCTTAGCTAGTAGCAACTCAAGTCCATGCATGTTGCTGTACCACCGTTTCATCACCGCCATATAGTTACTTAGCCTATAAGTGTTATCTACTTTCAAGCATATAAATATGTAACTAACCATGATGGATTGGTATATTAAGTTTGAATAAAATTAGTAAGTTTATTAGAAAAAAAATAAAAAAATAGAAAATATATATAAAAGAGTATTAAGAGAAAAATTACTTCCTCTCCTTTGTGTTATTTTAGTTTATATCTTTTTAAGTCCCATTTGATATCAGTCATAAAGAAAATCATGCCACGAGAATGGATTCTTCAAGCAATGGAAATGAAACACTCTCTTCATTTTGCTCAAAGAAACATTCCACTTCTATGAGATTTTTTCATCAAATTATGGATCTATAAAATTACATAGGCATATTTTTAAACCCGTCATCTAATTTGGTTCTCATCTTTTTAGAAAGACATTTGCCATTTTATCACTCTAAGCTTTTTGAGGAGTCATCCTATGAACATTTCTAGTAGGAAATAAGTCGGACAATGCCTGTTTGGAATTGACTTATTTGAGCTTATATACTGACATAAGTTTTATGACATTGTTTGAGGGGAAACCTTATCAAAAACAATAACATTTTTTATAAACTTTTTTCAACTTATTTTTATAACTTCTCCATTATAACATATATAAAAATTTGTTATAAAAATAGCTTATGCAAATTTATTCATAAGTGCTTATTTTGAAAAGCGCTTGTGCTATAAACAGGCCGTTAACACTAGCAATGACTTCAGCCAACACTTAATAGACATGCTTCTTGCAATAATGAAGCTAGCAGTACTTTTTTTCAGTAGTGAGTTATTTTTTCAATTCTCATACTGTATTGTGATTTCCTTAGAAAAATAATCATTTGAAACACTCTTAAATACTAAAAGATGATATAATTGCACAGATTAGACACTTGAATTCTTAACTTCCTATTACGAGTCATCATACTACTTGTGTATTGTTTATGTCGAATGTTAGATTGTTTTGGGTATAAAGTTTTTGCCATTCAAGTTTTCTATATATAATTTTATAGAACAGTATAAAATTACAAAGCTCCTTATGTTTGCAGGACTTAGAAGTAGAGGGAGAACTGCCTGAGAAAGTTATATGTTATGAAGGCGTGTTCTACAATTACTTTAGCATAGGTACTTTAACTTTTGCCTTAGTAGTTTCATATATTGCAATTTCAGTTGGATCATTACTAGACATGAGTATACTAGTTTCATAAAGTCCACAAAAAACTACAATTTTAATTTTAAACCCTGAACTTAAAAAACCTTTCATACAAGTGAGTGAACCACATAAGCATGCATACATTTATAAAAATGTGATGGATTGTCATGAAACAAATAGGTAATTTGAAGGAATGCGTCATGACCTCTCAGCACGAGTTTTGGATTACTAGGGTCCCATTCTCTGAGAACCAGGGTGCAAAAAGCAACCCAATTAAAACACCATTCAAAGATACATGATTACATTACAGAATATTAGAAAGTGAAAGAAGATGAAGAATTCATCATTGAGAATATTCTAGAGTAGAGAGAGATAGAAATTCTGTTATGAATTGATAGAAAAGGTAAATCTATTACAGATTAATAGCTGACAGTTATTTAGAGAGGCTTGTAACTAATGTGAGTTAGTTACAATCTTGATGACTCAACAGAATGGAAGCTATCTGATCTATGCTGACTCAACATTAGTTTGTTAAAACAAAAAACCTAGCTTAATCTATTCTGCTTACCAAAAAAACAGTTTGTTATTTACTGCAGAGACTCCAATAATAGTGCAGATACTCTAATAGCTCCCCTTCAAACCCATGATGAGCTGTCTAGGATAGAGAACCTTTATCCACCACTCTAAGAGAGGGAGGGAGGTCAGCATACTGATCTACTGTCGGTATGTGATGCACATTGAGTGTTTTAGTGATCATTTTCTCTCTTAAAAAGAATATGTCTCTAAAAAATTAGGGTAGAATGAATTGATTTTTTTATATCTTTTATGTTGACAATAACATCTAAACTATCAGATCCCTATGATTCAGGGATATTTCCCTCATACACTATAATTGTAATCTGCTAAATAAGGAAATAATACAACTAATAAAACACTGATTCTGACAGAAATAATACAGTTAATAAAAAAGATTCTAACACTCCCTCTCAAACTGGTGAATAGGTATTTTCCATTCCCAACTTGAAAACAATCTTCTCAAAGTTGTCGCTATTCAGCCCCTTCGTTAGAATATCTGCAAGATTGTCTTGTGAGGAGACATATGGAGTGTAGATCAGGCCACTGTCTAATTTTTCTTTGATAAAATGTCTGTCAACTTCAATATATTTAGTTCTATCATGTTGAACTGGGTTATGAGCTATGCTAATAGCAGATTTGTTATCACAATAAAGTCTCATTGGTTCATCCAACTTTATTCTTAAGTTTTCAAAGATGATCTTCAACCACAATAGTTCACATATCCCTTGGGCCATTGCCCTGAATTCTGCTTCAACACTGGATCTAGCCACCACACTTTGTTTTTTACTCTTCCAAGTCACAAGATTCCCTCCAAGGAAAGTGCAATATCCTGTAGTCGACCTCCTATCCACAATCGACCCTGCATAGTCTGCATCTGTATATGCTTCAAGACTTACACTCCTATTCCGTTCAAACAGAATTCCTCTGCCTGGAGTCCCTTTCAAATATTGCACAATTCTTAGTGCAGCTTGTAAGTGAACCTCCTTCGGTTGGTGCATGAACTGGCTGACTAGACTCACAGTGAATGCAACATCAGGTCTAGTGTGAGATAAATATATCAGTCTACCAACTAGTCTTTGATACATTTCTTTGTCAACTGCAGTATCTTCTTTTGCATTTCCCAACTTCAGGTTTGGATCAATTGGTGTACTTGCAGGCTTGCATGCTGTCTTACCAGTCTCTTTCAACAAATCAGTGATGTATTTCTGTTGAGATATGAAGATTCCCTTTTTAGAATGAGCCACTTCAATTCCCAAAAAATACTTCTATTTTCCCAAGGTCTTAATTTCAAATTCCTTGGCTAGATGTTGGCTTAACAGTTGTTGCTCCTCCTCATCATCACCTATCACTATAATATCGTTCACATAAACCAGTAGCACTATTACTCCCCCAGACTTAGAGTGTTTAATGAACAAAGTGTGGTCTCCTTGACTTTGTTTGAAACTCAGACCTATCATAACTTTAGTAAACCTACCAAACCACACTCGTGGTGATTGTTTCAGCCCATACAATGCCTTTTTAGCTTGCAAACAGTATTGGCAGCGGTTTTTCCACTATATCCAGGGGGCAATTCCATGTAAATCTCCTCTTCAAGTTCTCCATGGAGGAATGCATTTTTAACATCAAATTGTTGCAAGTTCTAACCATAATTAACCGCTAGGGATAATATCACCCTAACTGTATTCATTTTTGCAACTGGAGCAAATGTTTCCATGTAATCCACTCCATAAGTTTGAATGAATCCCTTAGCTACTAACCTTGCTTTATACCTCTCAATGGATCCATCAGCCTTTTATTTTATAGTATATACTCACTTGCATCCTACTGGTTTTTTTTCCATTTGGGAGAGTAACCAAATCCCAGGTGCTATTCTTTTTTAATGCTTCCATTTCCAAGTCCATGGCTTGTTTCCATTTCCTATCAGTCAATGCCTCAGATAAGGAGGTAGGTGTGGTTGTAGTGTTTAGGCTTGCGAGGAAGGCTTTATGGGTAGGTGAGAAGTTTTTAAATGATAGGTAATTGGCTAGAGGGTAAAGTGGCTTGGTGATGTATTTCCTAGTCTCTTTCCTAAGGGCAATTGGAATATCTAGGTCCTCATGAAGTGGTGTTGAACTGGATTCGGGTTCCTGTACAGTGGGGAAATCAGAGATTGGTTCAATGGAGATTAAAGGATCAAGGGTAGTTACCTCATGTAATGTTGGGTTGGATTATTGGACATGGACAGATTCTGAAATGGCCTTTGTCTTCTTTGTATAAACCAGCTTTTTCCCAAATCTTACATCAGCTCCATCTTGAGTGGACTTAGTGGGTTGAGCCTCTCTCTCAGAAGATGCCTCCTTCTCGGAAGTTGTTACACTTCTAGTCCCTACTTTTGGTCCTAAACTTAAGTCAGGGAGCATAAGGAGATCATCTTCCTTTCTTGTATTCTCCCCCTGAAGATGATCTTGGTGGAAGTAACTTTCTTGCTCAAAAAAGGTGACATCTCTGGACACAGAATTTTTTGGATGGTGGGTGATAGCATTTATATCCCTTTTGTATGGATGAGTATCCTATGAAAACACATTTTAAGGCTCTAGGATCAAGTTTATCTCTATCACCACTGTGGACATGGATAAAAGATACACACCCAAATATTCTTGGAACAAGTTGATTGGATGTGGACACATTAGGATAGAAAGAAGACAGAACCTCCATAGGACTTTTTGAGGCTAGAATACTAGAAGGTAGTCTATTAATTAGATAACATACAGTCAAAACAGCTTCCCCCCAAAACCTTTTAGGAACCTTATGTTGAAAAAGAAGAGCCCGAGTTTGGTCTAGTAGGTGCCCATTTTTCCTCTCAGCAATCCCATTTTGTTGAGGTGTTTTGACACAAGATGACTCATGAATGATACCTTCCTTTTGACAAAAGAAAGTAAGCTCATGATTAAAATAATCTTTGGCATTATCGAATATAATCCTCTTAATGCTAACACCAAAATTATTTTTTACCATGGAGAAAAAATGTTGGACCACAGAGCTGACTTCAGACGTTTGTTTTAGTAAGAAAACCCATGTGACCCGAGTACAGTCATCTATAAAGGTAAGGAACCAACGGACACCAGAAACATTTGGGACATTTGAGGGACCCCACACATCAGTATGAATTAAATAGAAGTGGAAAGTGCTCATATTATTACTAACTGGAAAAGGTACACGTTTGTGCTTAGCAAGCTCACACACTTCACAATGAAGACTCTCCACATCTAATTTGCTACAAAGAGAAGGGAATAACAATTTTATGACTCTAAAGGAAGGATGTCCAAGACGACAATGATGTAGTAGGACTTTCTCCCTGTTGGTGTTTATTGAGTCAGAGAAAAAGGAGTTGTTATTTTGTAGGTCTGGTGGCAGATTCGGGCTGTCCAAGTAATAAAGGCCATTCCATTCTCTAGCATGTCCAATCGTCCTCCCCGAGTGCTTGTCCTGCAGTATACAAGTATTGTCATAAAAAATAACATTATATGATAGGTCTTTTATGATTTTTTATGGAAATCAGACTAACAGATAGTTTAGGAATATGAAGGACATTTTTAATGGTTTTGGATGAGCTTATTTGAACTTCTCCTTGACCTGCTGCAGTCATCAGAGTGCCATCTGCTGTGGATATTTTCTTATTGCTAGGGCAAGGGGTGTAAGAGGAGAAATGTTTAGGTAGGGGTGTCATGTGGTCAGTAGCCCCAGAATCCAGTATCCAATATTGGTTATAGTGTTTATCTGAGGGATTAAGTCCAAAGGAAAGAAGAAACTCACCAAACGTACCTGAATATGCTAGAGATCAACTACCTGTTGGTTTATCCAACTTGTTGAGGAATGATCTCATCTTCTCTACTTCATCTTGGTTAAGTTGAATCACTCCTCCCTTGTTTTCTTCACTGGTTGCAGCAACTATGTGTGCTTGTCCTCCCTTTCTCATGTTGTCTCTTTTTTTCCCCACTCCTTGTCTCGGTTTTGGGGCCCCCATTCTCTACTAGGTGGCTTTCCGATCAGCTTCCAACAATTGTCACGAGTGTGGCGAGGCTTGTTGCAGTAGGTACACCACACTCCTTCACCTTTCTTTTCCATATTACTTATGCTCCCCTTTTTCTGGTCTGCCATCATGGTAGAGGCCCCAAAAGCTACCATGGCTGAATCTTCCGTGGTTAGGTTTTCTAGCATGACTCCCCTTCCGCTTTCTTCACTTCTGACCATAGCTACTACTTCATTAATTCCTGGAACTTTTTCTTTTCCAAGGATTTGGGCTCTCACTTGATCAAAAACAGAGTTAAGCCCCACCAAGAAATTATAGACTCTATCTTGCTCAATATACTCTTTGAGCATTGCTGAATCTGCTGGGCACTTGGCTTTTATGACCCTGTAGTGATCTAACTCCATCCATAATGATTTGAGTTGATTGGTGTACTCTGTAACAGTCTTGTTTCCCTGTTTTGCAGCCATAGTCTTCACCTTCACGTCATATATTTAAGCAGCATCTTTAGCTTTCGAGTATGTCTCCTCCATGGCCTTCCAAATCTCCTTTGCAGAATTAAGAAACATACAAGTATCGGTGATTTCTGGGATCATTCAGTTCCATAGCCATGCCATGATCATAGAGTCCTCTTCGTCCCATTTTTTAAATTTGGGGTCTCCTTCTTTAGGGGCGTCATCAGTCAAGTGGTTAGCTTTCCCTTTACCTTTCAAAGTTCTGCCAACAAGCTGGGACCATTTCAAGTAATTCTTCCCATTTAATCCGTAGGCAGTGTTGATGTTCTGCAACTCTTCCTAAGTTTTCTGCACCACTTCATGAGTTGGGTTTGCCATGGCCACAACAGTACAAAAACCTCAATGCAGTGAGGATGTATTTGATTGTTGCGACGACAACAAAGGAACAACACTACAAATCACAGCAACAATGAAGGCTGCCTTGAAAGGAATGATGGGCAACAATGAAGGCTGTACTAAAAAAAGGATGATTGGCAGCAACGAAGGTTGCCGTCTAGGGTTTTGGTTTGCGCAGTCAGAGGCGGCTCCCAGAATTTGTGAGCTCTGATACCATCTCAAAAATTAGGGTAGAATGAATTGATTTTTTTATATCTTTTATGTTGAGAATACATCAGTCATATATACAAGGCTAGAAAGCTATTTTAGGAAATACAATAACACATAAACTATCAGATCCCTATGATTCAGGGATATTTCCCTCATACACTATAATTGTAATCTGCTAAATAAGAAAATAATACAACTAATAAAACACTGATTCTGACAGAAATAATACAACTAATAAAACAGATTCTAACAATGTCTAACTCCATGTGTTTGGTCTTGGCATGTAACACTCAATTGTGAGACAGAGCCACAATGCTCAAGTTGTCACAAAAGAGAATGGGAGTAGTATAAGGAACTCTGAGTTCCTGTAGGAGGGTTTGGAGCCATAGAACTTCTGCACTTGTGTTAACCTGACTTATATATCCAGCCTCAATGTTGGATCTTGCCACTAGAGTTTGTTTCTTGGACCAACAAGATACTACGTTAGGAGCAAGATAGATGCAGGACCCTGAAGTGGACTTCTTGTCATCAAGGTCAACTCCCTAATCAATATTAGAGGAGGTAGTGATGATAAAAGGTTTGGAAAAAGAGGTTGTGTTTAAAAAAAATCTCGTGGTGAAGAGTGCCTCTAAGGTATCTTAGAATCCTTTTGAGTGCAGCCTAATGACTCTCAAGGGGTTGAGATAGAAATTGGCATGCTTTATTGGAAAAGTAATTAGTTTCTGATATGGTTATTGTGACGTATTGAAGAGCTCTAACAATGGATCTATAATATGTTGGATCATTGAGATAATCTGAACCAAGCTTAGACACTTTAGGTTAGCAACCATAGGTGTTGGTAACCCCTAGGCTCATGCATATTTGTTTTGCAAAGAAGATTTCTGATGTATTTAGTTTGTGACAAGAACAAACTGCCATTAGAGAGGTGAGAAACTTCAATACCCAAAAAATAATCAAGCTTGCCCAACTCTTTGAGAGCATATTGATTACTGAGGTTAGATATAAGTTATAGAATGTGAGATGGGGAGTTGCCAATGACAATAATGTCATCTACATAGACTAGCATAAAGATGGAATAGGAAGGTGTGAGTGAGAATAGAGTGTGAATAGAGATGTATCTGAGTTACTTGATTTGAAACCAAAAAAGAGTAATGTTGAGTTAAGCCTCTCAAACTAGACTCTGAGTACCTGTTTTAAACCATAAAGAGTTCTGTTTAGTTTGCATACCAAAGTTTTGCAAAATTTAGAAAACTTGGGGGTTGCTGTATGTAGACTTCCTCTTCAAGGAGTCCGTTTAAAAAGGCATTATTCACATTAAGTCAAGTGATATGCCACTGCATGGAAATAGCTAAAGTGAGTATTGTCCTTACCATAGGAAAGAATGTCGCTTAAAAATCAAAGCCATGTAATCCCTTGGCTATTTGTCTAGCCTTCAACTTGCATAGCTGCCATCCATTTTGGATCTTGGAGGGCCAAATTGTGGGAGATTGGTTCAAGTTAAATGAGAAGTAGGGTAGGGTGGAATCTAGGCTGAATAATGTCATGTTTAGCTCTACTAGTCGTGGTATGTGTTATTAGGATGAATGTTAACGGGTGAAAGCTAATTGGAGCTAGGAGAATGAAGTGTTTGAGAGGAGGAGAGGTCTTGAAGAATGATTTTTGAAGTTGTAGAAGCTAATATTTGGACAATATTGAGAGCAGGTGCTATTGAAGTTGAGGTGTGATATGGACTTTCAATGGAATTGTGAGTGTGTGAGCTGGCAAATCACATTAAATTTATCAAGGGCGGGGAGGAGAAACCTTAGAATCAGGATCATATCAAGAGAGTAAACAAAAACATACTTTGCATTGCAAGAGAAAGGTCATATAAAAGAGAGTAATAGCTATAAAAGAAAAAGTGAATTAATGGTGGAAGTTGAAAAAAGAAAATAGAAAAAGAGTGAATAAGAAAAAAAATGCAAACGAACAAGGTCCTCATGGAGGATTACACTCAATGTTTTAAAACTCAGACCGGTGATCGACTCGGTAAAGTTATTGGGTCACTGGATTACTGGTCGGACCAGTGGGTCACTGGTCAGACCGCATGACTTTTGACCCGGTTTCTATAAAAAATATATTCATTACTTGAAATTTGTAACTATAATAATATAGAAAATTATAAATTCAAATAATTTAGAATAAACAAAAGTATTAGTAACAATCAAAATAAGTGATAGAAACTTAATGTAGCAAATTATAAATTCAAAGAAGTGATAAAAACTTAACAATTCATAAGTTATAGTATTATAATAAGTCACAAAAATTCATACTCAACGATCCATAATTTTTTATGTCCATGAAGTCAAATTGTCATAATCTTGATATTCATATCCATCTTCAACTTCATTGTCTTCTCCACCAACTTCATCTTCTCTGGTGTTGTTTTTTTCTTGATTCACAGTATCAACAATAGTATCTTGTGCATTACCCATATCTCCATCTTCATCCTCATCTAAATCTATTTGATCTATAACAATATTTTAAAAAATAATTAACAAAAAAAATTTAGAGATGGTAAATATGAGACATTAAATTGATTCACAACCACAAACTATATTATGCTCATATTAGAACATACCAATATCACTTGAAATTAGTTGGATGGTCATATTTGCAAGGTCATTCCGCAATGCTTCCAACTCTTCATTGGTTAAGAGAGGTGGTGAATCCTCTAATTCCCAACTAGAATGGTCGACAATTGTTTCAATATTGATAGGATCATAACTCCCATTTCTTATTTTCCTAAGCACACATGAATTATATCTAAGTATATGTATTTAAATATAAAAATATAATGATTAGAGAAAAATAACCATAATAGTACTTATTTTGAAGTCTCAAGTTGTAACGAACAAACACTAAATCATTAAACTTTTGGTGCTCTAATCTATTTCTTTTTTTGGAATGAATATGCTCAAATATACTTCAATTGCGTTCACAACCCGAAGCACTACAAGTTTGGCTTAAAATACGAATAGCTAACCTTTGCAAAGTTGGTGTACAAGTGCCATATGTTTCCCACCATTGATCTGTTTATACCATGTGATTAAATAAATTTATAAACATATTGAAATATAAAATAAAATATATATCAAGAGTTAGAAGTTATGAAATTACCTGCCCTCACAATATATCGTTCATCCACGGCTGATTTCCTTCCAAAATCTAATTCACCGTCTTTGAATATTCTCATCTCATCTGTTAACTTCAATCGAAGTTCAGAATTTCCATTAGTATGCTTTTCAATGACATCTAAAAGTCCTGATGTTGTGGATGCATGTTTTTCAAATTCTACATCATTATATCTACAAGCTGGATTCAACCAATAACCGGCAGCATGAAGATTTTTGCGAGCTGTGAATCCCAACGTTTATCTAAGATTTTCAAGTAAGGATCCACTTTCTTCTTATTTCTTTGAAACCTCCTCACCATCTCCTCTCTAGCTTTGACTATAAATTTGTATAGAATGCCCATAGCAGGTTTATCTTCACTATCAACAATACGCAACACACGCACAAGTGGTTCAGTGAGTTTAACTACATCAGCACATTTACTCCAAAATCCAGAATCTAAAACTTGATCCACAAACTGTTTTGCCTTTGCTTCTTTGGCATATGCTGAGCTTGTCCATTCTTTAGATGTTACCATGGCTCTTAGTGAGTTTTTGTGAGACAAAATACTTTGCAAAGCAATGAAATTAGTGGCAAACCGAGTTGGAGCAGGACGAAGGATTTCTCTTCCACCTGTTTGCTTTCTCATTAAATACAATGCATAACAATGGTTATAAATATATTTGGTAACATTAGAAGCATGTGACACTGTCTCACTTACTTCCTCTAATTTTCTCATGTGTTGCAACATAAAGTTAATGCAATGTGCCGCACAAGGAGACCAAAATAAAGTAGAAAACTCATTTTCTAATAACCTTCCAGCAGCAACATAATTTGCAGCATTATCTGTCACTATGTGAACTACATTTTCAGGCCCAACAAATAAAACCATCTCTCTAAAAAGCTTATACAGCATATCTGCAGTTTTTGAAGCATGAGAAGCATCAACGGATTTTAGAAAAATAGTACCTTTGGGACAATAAATTAGAAAGTTTATAAGAGTTCTTCTTTTTCGATCAGTCCATCCATCGACCATTAGAGTACAACTAGTTTTCTTCCAAATCTCACGATACTCCTCTATCAATTTGTTCACATCTTCAACCCATTTATTTAACAAATAGCCACGAAGACTATGCATAGTTGGAACTTTATACCCCAGACTCATGCTGCATAGTGCATCAGCCATAGATTGAAAATACGCAGAATTAGCTGCATTTGAATGACACAGAAGAATCAATGAACCATCTTGCAATAGCTAGATCACATTTCTCCACCAATTCCTTACTTTGTAACACACTTTTTAAAGAAGGTTGAGCTCCAGGAGTTGTTTTAGGCATAAAATAATTACCTATACGACTAGTATTCTTTCTCTTTTGAGACACAATCACCGAATTTGATCTTGATTGTTCTACATCCATTTCTACTAAACCACCCTCTTGAGTAGTAAGATCAACATCAAAATTTTGTGCTTGAGTCTTTCTTCTCTTATTTGCACCTTCATCAAGATTTTGTTTCATTTGATATTGAACATCTGGAGGCACCTTTTTACATGTTTCAACTTGACCTTTTATTCCAGCCAAATGAAATTTGAACCTATTAATCCCCCTCCTCTAATAATTTTATCACAGTAAATACACAAATTAACAAGTTTTCCTTTCTCTTCAATTTGTTTACAATGACCCCAAGCTATATCAGTTTTCCCCCTACTGCTCTGGAGTTGAGTTGGATTTTGAGATGTAACTTCTTCCGAAGTTATTACTTCAGCGGGTGATGCCATATCTAATATCAATCAAAATTTAAAAATACAAAACTATATTACAAAAATATTAACAAAACACAATTCTAAACAAAAATTATTGAATTTATAAAAACATTATAAGAAACATTAAATATGTAGCATATCTAAATCCAAAATATATGAATATGTTGTTGTATATTACATATAGGCTACCAAACATCGTTACTTTGCATCACCATATATAATAAAAAAATAGAAACTTTGCTTTCCAGCCTTTGCTATATATTTTAGATTAATAAAATTCTGAAACTTTTCTTTGTTATATAATTTAAATTAATAAAAAACAGAAAACTTTGTCTTACTATATAATTTATATTACATAGTTTTAAACCCAATTTCTATCTCCATAATATATACAACCACTATTACAGTAATATATATATCTATCCCAATTTCTATCTCTAATATACAACAACTTCATTACCAGTCTATAATAAGTTAATTCATAAAAGTATAAAACTGCTTCATTCATACAAATTCTATCTCAATTTGTTAAACTAAAAGACCCAATTTTATAGAAAATGATCAAATTTAATCATTTATTTTCTATATCAATTAATCAACAAAATGAAACAATAATATTCATATTGAAAAACATCAATGCAAATTAGACCAAGTAAAAAAGAAATAACCTGTTTTTGATGTTTTGATGAAATTTTTGACGGCAAACAAGGAATATCAAATAACAGCAGCAAGTGGGAGTTTTTGTTGGTAGAGAAAATTGAGAATATGACTTCAATTAGAAAAAGAAAAGATAGAATAAAAAAGAAAACCTTTCAAATGCCTAGGTTTGGGAAACGAGGAGGCAAAGCGTTTATGTTAATTTTTTTTCAAAAGCCCTAAAAAATAAAATAAATAGTCAAACCCGCCGGTTCAGTAAAAACCGTCGGTTCACTGATTTAACTGCTGATCCAGCCGGTTCACACCGGTTTCATCCGGTCTAAATGTAATTCCGGTCTTATCCCTTAATCGGACCGCCTGGCCCACCGGTTCTCGATCAGACCGGTCCGACCGGCCGGGTCGGGCTGGGTTTTAAAACACTGATTACACTACTCTGCACACGGTTAGAAAACATGTCACAAAAGAGAGAATGAAGAAAAATTGTTATTGATAAAATAAGGAATGTGATTATAGGAACCGATATCAAAGTACAAACTATTTATAATCAACAATTGACAAATAAACCAACCTTTTGGAATTAGAGAGCCTAGTCTCTCCCAAACCAATTAACCACTCAAATATTTCTTGGATATCCCTCTAACATGTGATTTCCTTATTTTATATTCACATCACCCATAACTGCCTCACAACTGTCCTATAACTGCTACAAATTATTAATTAAAAACTAGAAACTGTTAATGAAAATAAATAACTGTCTATAACTAACAATACTCCCCCTCTAAACTATCTCCTTGTGCTCAAGGTGAACACGAAGGATAACAAAAGTGTCCACCAGGATCCCATAACTTGAAGTAGAGTGATAGAGCAAGTCGTAAAACATGATAACTTATGCCTGGATCATGCACTGTGTTTTGAGTGGTCCGTCTGACCGAAAAACATAGTATGACAGCAGTAGGCATTAACAACGCTGGTTTGATCAAACTAGAGGATAATGCACCCTTCACCCAGGACTCGTCTGCACCTGGTGGCGCTAGGCTATCCAACTTGAGTGAAGCCCTTCTCTCTCCGACAATTGTTCTAGACAGTCTTGTCCTCGATTCAGACACCATACTCTCGTCGCTCATCACAGTGTTTGGTAATACCAAGAAATTTGCAAAAGTCTGCTTTTGTCACTTGCTTTTCGACGATAACATTCACGAGAGAATTTAGGCCATCTTCTACTTTTGCAATTTCTACCTTTTCCTCGTTTCTTTCTTCTGTTATCTGAATGAGACCGGAATTTCTTTGGTTTGTTTCTTCTTGTTGAAGATTGAATGTGTGAGTCGCCGATGACTCCAATTTCAATTCAAGTTCCTCTTCTTCATAGGATATAGGAAGGAGGTTTGGCTTAAAATGCCAAAGCAGCGCAACCGGAAACGTTTTCCAATTCGCTTGTAGATGGCATTGACTCCACCACTGCCACCATTTGAGAGCATAGTTTCTCAAGACTTTCAGTGCCTCGGGCAACTTCTCACTTTTCGGTGTCCCACAACATCAAAATAATTCTCAATACAAATCAACCGCCAATAGGTATCTTCGCTGCCGTCAAATTGTGGCATGTCCATTTTTCCCTATTGTGATTTTCTTGCTTCGGATTAAAACTGCTCTGATACCAGTTGATAGGAACCGATACCAAAGTAGAAATTATTTATAATCAACAATTGACAAATAAATCAACTTCTAGGAATTAGAGAGCCTAGTCTCTCCCGAACCAATTAACCACTGAAATATTTCCTGGATATCCCTCTAACATGTGATTTCCTTATTTTATATTCACATCACCCATAACTGCCTCATAACTAACTGCTACTAATTATTAATTAAAAACCAGAAACTGTTAATGAAAATAAATAACTGCCTATAACTAACATGTGATAATACATCAAGCCACTTATATGACTAATATAGAGAATGAGAAGGTAACTAACAAGTAACAACTAACAATCTATTAAGTACATATCTAATAAATCTCAAGATTGGTTTGCAACTAACTTAACTTAAAATAATTGACTTTTTGGATATTAAAAATGTTTTAGTGAACAACAAATGGAGATTGTGTTTCAATAATTCAATTTGGCAATGCTTCCAAATAAACTCATGAATGCTTGACTTGGGTGTTAATTTTGTATGGAAACTTTTTTTGTGATATCTTTTCAAAAACACTAATTTGTATATCTGAGCATTTTTAGAGTTTAAAATATTTGCAGGTATGGATGCCCAAGTGGCTTATGGCTTTCATCACCTGCGTAACGAAAAACCTTACCTCGCCCAAGGACCAATAGCAAATAAGGTATTGATTGTTAAATGTATGGAGTTGTTCAATGCATTTTTTATATACTATGTTCCTTAATACCTGGTTACTTTTGTTAAAAAATGAGAATAGAAAGACTT
Source organism: Vicia faba (assembly GCA_948472305.1). NCBI lineage: Eukaryota > Viridiplantae > Streptophyta > Magnoliopsida > Fabales > Fabaceae > Vicia > Vicia faba. Next base: position 613,140,370 of record OX451736.1, read on the forward strand.
GTTGCAAAATTAATATGCATGCACTACATATCCTATCCTTTGGCCTATTTCCTCTAAACTATGTAATCAATTTAGTCCCTGAATTGGCGGAATTTTCATATAATTTAAGGGTTAAATGGATGAATTTCACATAGTTTAGGGATTACTTATTATATTTTTATAGTTTAGAGCCGATGACTTATGTAAAAAGTTAACAGACACATACTGTTAAATTTAGTAATAAAAAATATTTAGAAAGTTTTCTTTTTTACATTGTTTGGGTATTAGAAAATGAAATGAAAACGTCTTGTACATTTGATTGATCCATTCGATTGTGAAAGTAAAGCTGAATCTCCAAGCTCTCTCTTTCAATGGCTTCTATTATTGTATTGCATGTAGTAGTTTGGGTTGCTTTGGCGACCGGAGAAGATTGAATAAAGCACAAAAGTGCCAAATCAACCTGAGAATGCTCTTTATACTTGACAAAAATTATGACATTTTATGATGAGATAGAGGGAGTATCTTTTTCTGTGACAATAATTCCCGAGTGAAAGGGATCAGCATGTGTTGTTTTACCCACCAGATTTGACTATCTTGTTTAGGAGATATTCATATTTACTAGTTTTCTTAGTGCTTTATTGATATTCAAACTTTTTTCATTTATAATAATGATGTCATAAATTTTACTTGAACAATTTGTCTTGCATTTTGGTGCAGATTATATATTCTGGTTATACTTGTACTCAGGGTTGGTTCTTCACACCCTGCACAAGTGACCCAGGTTTTAGGTATGAAATATTTTTAAGATGAATTAGTATGTTATGTTGCCTTTTGATTTTTCTATAAGATAACAAATCTTGTGTTCATATTTTTGTGTCTTCCTTCCTCTTATTCAAAGTGACATTGAGGGTTTAAGCTTTGTTTGGCTATTCTGATAACTAGTCTAATTAATGATCAAATGTTTGGTATTAGGGGACTTAAGAACATTCTGCGGATGCATGTCAAAAAGATCAATAGCTCTGAATGGGAGCTGGTTCCAGTTCCTACTAGGTATCATATACTTTTTAATGGTGTGTATATTACTGTTTCTGTATTTGTTCAAGTGCAGTAAGTAACAGTCCTTGTAGCTCAAAGTTCGTCTTGATTTTTTTAATTATCAAGTTTACAAGTGTAGTAACAGTCCTTGTTGTTTTGGTTTGGTTTCAGTGTAAGGGCAGTAGTTGCTCTGAATCTTCATAGTTATGGAAGTGGAAGAAACCCATGGGGTACTCTGAAACCTGAATATTTGGAAAAGGTATGGGACTCTTGTTTCCTGCCATTATTTCTTTTCATCTTTATACCAATCACCATGTATTATTATTGAAGATAAAGCCATTGAAGATCAAACAATCAACATGTATTATTGATTTATGAATGTTTCTTCTTACTAGATGAGTTTAAAAACTCATGTATCTTTCTTTACAAATAAACCCTTTTTAATTAATTTTAGAGAGGCTTTGTTGAAGCTCGAGTTGATGATGGACTTTTGGAAATATTTGGTCTAAAGCAAGGATGGCATGCATCGTTTGTGATGGTTGAACTTATCTCTGCAAAGCACATAGCTCAGGTAACCAACCAACTACATGTTAATCAAACACGCAATTTGAATCTAACAGGATTCGAACCTGAGACCTGTTATAGTAATTACTAAGACATTGACTGTTTTTCAGGCAACAGCAATCCGGTTGGAAGTAAGAGGAGGGGAGTGGACAGATGCTTATATGCAAATGGATGGTGAACCTTGGAAACAACCATTGAGCAAAGATTTCTCGACATTCGTGGAAATAAGGAGGGAACCTTTCCAGTCACTTGTGATTAATGGAGAATGAATCATTGTTTCTATAAATGGGATTCATAATGTGCATACCAAATCTAATGTAAATTTATACGTCTTCTGATTAATACAAGAAAAAACATTCTTTTCACACATTGTCCCCAATTCTATATCCTCAAATTTTATCGTCTGCTTTGTTCATTGGAGAGAAATAAATGGGAAATGATATGATATAATATGACTTCTAGGGTTAACACTCTAGAACAAATATTTTCTAGTACTAAATTTCTCGTGCTGTCTTTTTTGAGGTATAAAGTGTATTCGTACAAAGATAGACGGCGGGTTTACAACTTCATATTCATGAGCTCCTTTCAAGGACTCCAGCTTGACCTAAAAGACATCAAAGCATTATAAGGTTTTCTTGTTGGTCTATCAGGTAAATAGGTAGTAGTGAAGGGTCACATAATGCTTGAAACGACATTTGACTCAAAGGCAAGTGCGAGAACAATTAAATTAAAATATCTCTTGGTGGACGCCCTCAACTTGCTGGGGGCAATCTTGTCTACCTTTCATTTGAGCTTGAAGTATTTGTTACCTGACGAACAAGTTGGATTAGGTCAGGAGACCAGAAGGTTGCCCAAGAATGCTATCATAACAACTTGGAAATGAAAAGGGAGCATGTTGCCATATACGTTGCCCCTCATCCATAAATATAAGGTAGAAGTCACAAGTAGGGACCCTATATTGGAGACCGAAAACGAAAGGCTCACACCTACAGAGGACTTGAAGGAAGTTTGGATTGAGTCATTGGACCATCAAGTCACCTAGCTAGGCTCCTCATTATTTGATTATGAGGAGGAAGAGTTGGTCGCCCTATTAAGTAAGAACATAAACTTTTTTCCTATAATAGATACAAGAGTGGTCTTCCATTGTCTCGCCATTGATTCCACAGTGAAGTCAGTGTCTTAGAGAATACACAAAGTAGGCGAGAAGAAGAGAGCGGTCGTTGATGAAGAAGTTCAGAAGCTGAAAAGCACCGATTTTATAACTGTGGTAAAATAACCATCTTGGTTGGCTAACATAATTTTGGCGAGGAAGTCATCAAACAAATGGTTCATGTGTGTCGAATTCACTGACCTTAACGATGCACTACCAAAAGATTCATATCCCTTATCCAACATAGATCGTCTGATTGACTAATCCTCAAGCTACAAAATATTGAGTTTCAAGGTTGCCTATTCTGACAAAAATCAAATCAAGATGGATCCTGGAGATGCGTCCAAGATAGCATTCATGTCTAATCATGACAACTCTTACTACAACATCATTCCCTTTGGGCTAAAGAATGTAGGCGCGACCTATCAAAGACTCATAGATGTGATATTCTCAAAGCATATATGGTGCAACCTGGAAGTTTATATCGATGACATGATCAGGGAAGAGTCCCACTACAGACCTTGAAGACACCGCCTAATCATTTGGGAACTATAATATGCACCTAAATCCCGTTGAGTGCTACTTTGGCATACAAGCGGACAAGTTTCTAAGTTTCATGTTGATAAGAGAGGTATAGAGGTGAACTCAGATAAGTATCATACCATCATCATCAACATGAGAATCCCTTTTAAAATTTAAAGAGGTTCAAAAATTAATAGGGTGCTTAGCTGCCTTATCTCATTTTCTTTCTTTGCCACTTTGAAAAAAAAGAGAACTTTAAACGGATGAGCGGGTGCGAGGATGCGATCGCAAACTTAAAATCTTTCCTAGTGTTGATGCCCATTTTGGTACACCCAATAACATGCTCACCCCTCTACCTCTACAGGCGTTGTTATGTAGCGTGTGGTTGTATATGCGGTACTTATAATCACAGTTCAGTGACCGTCGTAGTAAACTGGAAAACGCGCGCCTTATAACAATAGTTATTCCTATTAACTGTTGTGATATTGTATATGAATAAATGTCAACCGTGTCATACCAAAATCAACACTAAACCATTTGTGAATTGATATCAAAACTTATATTATAAGTACACAATTCTATTAAGTACATCAAAATTTGAACAGCTCGAGGTATGCAATCTTTCCAACTTCCAAGAGAAGAGAAAGCGTATAGAATTAAAGAAACAATAATGAGAAGCTTTGGTTTTTAAACTTCCAAAACAAGAGGATGAAGAATCAGAAGAAACAATATAAAAGCGGAAGAACAAAAAAAACAACTTCATCCAAAGGAATCAACATGTGTTATCCTGCTCAAGCTACCAACAATGTTGAGAATCAAAATGTTGTTGTAGAGGGTGTTATGGTGCAAAACCAACCTCGTAATCAAGATGTTATTGTAGAGGGTGTTGTGGTGCAAAACCATCCTCATATTCAAGATGTTGTTGTAGAGGGTGTTATATTTAGACTAATGAGAGCTCTCAGGGTGAGGAGAAGAAGAAGAAGAAGAAGGTTGAGAAGGAAAATGATGATTTTTTTGGATTCTAATGATGATGATGAGGATGACTATGATTGTTCTAACTTTATCTCAGCGAAAGGATTTAGATTTGATTATGGTTTTTGATCATGTAATAAAAGTTTTATGTAATGAAGTTTTAGTCTTTCTGATTAACTCTCTTAATGTTATCAACTTAAACGTTCAACTTAAACTATCAACATAAACTATCTTCTTAAACTACAAAATATATAAAATATATAATTGTAATTGAAAATTCAACAGTTTGCGATGAACTTACTGGTATGAAATCGTATGTTAGTTGCATTCATGTCAAGTTCACTGCATCTTTAACTATTACACTTCATAACAAAGTAAATATTAAACATAAAGGAGATAAGAAAACATAACATTTTCAAATTTCAAACCCTACTTCAACTATTACATTTCATAATAAAGTAAACATTAAACATAAAGGAGATAAGAAAACATAACATCTTCAAATTTCCAAAAAATCTCTCTGACTTCTGTTTATTATTCAAATCTTGTTCTTATTTTTTGAATCTTCATACATAACCTTCAAATAGCCAACAACTTCCAACTCTGAAATCATATTACTCACATCTTCATTTCCAAATTTTTCTCCAGTGTCTTCATCCCATATGAACAAATTACATGTTTCATCACTCCTCCAAAAGGGACATCTCCAAACAAACCTTCCTTTATTTTATCTCTTCTTTCATTGGCACGAAACCATACGACTATCACAACCACAAAAATTTCCAGATCAAGATTTTACAGTGGAAGAAGACATAGTAACACCTTTGGATGAGTTTTTCTTCAAATGTGAAATTCAAACAAAACTGAACAACAACAATGAGTGGGGGTGTTGTTGTCTTCTTCCTGATAATGTAGACTATGTTGGTGTTAGGTTTATTTCTTTTATCAGTGGAAAATGGATACTTAGTGTTTAATATATATATATATATATATATATATATATATATATATATATATATATATATATATATATATATATATATATATATATATATATATATATATATATATATATATATATATATATATATATATATATATATATATATATATATATATATATATATATATATATATATATATATATATATATATATATAAAGAAGGGCCAGTGTGTAACAACAATTTTACAAAAGCGCTGTAGTGATATCCCTATTATTTTTTAATTAAATATAAATATAATTGAAAATGCATGTGTTGTACCCTAAAATTCTCCCTCCCATTTCTGAAGTCAATTGATTCAAGACACCTCCTCATGCTTATAGGGTTGTCAATTGCTCAAGAATACTCAAGGGTTTAAGCATACAAGCATCTCTCCTAAGCAATGGCCTACAATTAGGGTTTTATATTTCTCAAAGATAATTGAGTTTTTAATGCCTCAAGTGAGTTTCATGGTTCCTCATATGCTTCAAGGTACCCTCATGACAAGTTTCAAGCCCTGCATCACAAGTTTTCTCAATCAATTGCTCAGATGATTGAAAATCAACTGTATTGGACAAAAAGTCAACCGTGGTCAACATACAATCAAATTTTAAGATTTTTTGGTCAACATCAACATTTTTGAATTCATATTCATCATTTGATCAAGGGTTGATCATGATTCATCAAGAAAACTCTCAATTCATCAAAAGTCAAAAGTCACTAAGTTAGAGTTTTCTTAAGGAGAAGTCAAATGAACTTTGATCAAGCATAACTTTTACATGCTTCATCATATTTTTCTAAACCAAAGTTCACATTGAAGGAAATTCAATTCTCTATAACTCTGTCTATCTAAGCTCAAGTCCAAAAAATGCTTCATTTGAGAGATATGGGCCAAAACATTATAGGTCATTTCAGAAGTCAACAAAAATATACCTTTTTTCAAGGCAACTTACATCAAGATAAATTCTTCAGATGAAAATATGATCAACATAGATATTGTAGGGGACATCTTGAGATTTTCAAAAAGTCCTAGATCACCTTCATATAATAAAAATTGAAGGAGTTATGTTTGGTGCAAGTTGAGCAATTTTTGAGAAATGCATGAAACCTCAATTGAGCAATTTTGAAATTTTAGGCTAATGGGCTTAACTTTTGAGGTTCAAACATGTTTATGACATGTTAGAGGACTTATAAATAATTTGGTACATGGAAATGCTTTTTTATTTAATTTATTTTAATTTTATGTAAATATTATTAAAATAAATCAAATCAAATAATAAACTAATGGGCTAAGACATGTGGGCTTGGTGTTGGATCAGCTTGAGGCCCAAGGAACACATGACAAATATGCCAAAACCGGGTGACACTCTTATGGAAGCATATCCTCGTTGTTTTGGAAAGATTTCAATTTGTCTTTTAAAATTAATTATACCATAAGTATGCAAGATTCTTTCCATGTTTTGTTGGTCTATTCCTTCCTTTATAAATACACACAACACTTAGATGCAAAGGACACGAAAAATTGGCAAGAGCATACAGTTTCAAAGAGAAAATTTTTTAACTTTGCTTCATATTCAGTTCTCAAATTCTAAGCAACTTCAAAGCGATTCAAGGTCTACAGTCACTTCTTGAAGGTCTGAGAAACATTTTCAGACTCATACCCAATCAATTCACCATCTAAAATAAGCCCAACCACTTGCTCCGATTGGTAAAATTTTGATTTTTTAAATCTTCCATTTCACGTGTGTTTCATAGCTACTAATCATTCAAATCTTCATATGTGGATATTTAGAACAAGTTGCAGTCGTTACATGGAGCTTGTAACGTTAGATCTATGATCTGCCATTGAAGAATCGTGATAACTTGCTTTCTTCGAAACTCGTGATCTAGGCATCTTTAGCCAAAACTAACGTTTGATTTGGATTCAGGAGGGCCTATTTAGGGGGTAGGGGTCCCCCTTTGAATCTAACGTTTTTGCAAGATAAGGATCTGGCATGATCGGAGAAGACGGCCGGAGCTAGGGCTCCGACGTCTCTCTGATTTCAGTTTTCTTTTTTTATATATAATATATTATTTGTGTTTTAATGACAGAAAATAAGCATATTTCAGTTGGCAAGCAAGCACACGTATATTATGAAGGGCGTGGGTTTGATCCCTGCCTTTTGTAATGTTTTTTTTTTTGTTGTTTTTTCCAAATACTTGTAGGCTTCCAAATATAATATGCAGTGCCTATCTTCCAGACACAAACGAGCGTGTGGCTCAGTGGTAAAGCATGCATGTTATTGATCCAGAGGGCGTGGGTTCGATCCCCACCCCATACATTTTTCTCTTTTCTTTTATTTTAACCCTTTTCCTTTATTTTTTTGTTATTTAATTCAATTTAATTAACTTTTGATTAAAATAAAAAAATCATAAAAATATAATAAAATCAGATTTAGACTTTTAATAGATTAATTTAATTTTAGACAATATTTTTCTTAATTAATTAATTAGACATAGGTTTTTTCATAATTAATTAATTATTTAATTTAGGTTTAAAATCTATTTATTTAATTTTTCAAATCAAACCAAAAAATGCAAAAAAATAATTTAATTTATATATTTTAGATGTTAAGACTTTAAAATTAATTTAGCAAACTTTTTTTGTTGTTTATTTTTGCCATTTATTTTCTTAGAAACAGTTGTATAGGTCGCATGAGTTTTTGTAATAGCTTAGCGTTTAAATTCTCGCAAAGTTTTATATATTATAAATCTCCCAAAGCCATGTAATAGCTGTAGGTTTTTACTTTCTCGCATTTTATTTTCTTGCACTTATACTTTGTATGCCTTGTATGTATATATAACTGTTAGCTAATAAGATTGTATGGCAAGATAATAATCAAACTCTAGAAAACCCTAATGCAAGATAAAATAACCGAATCAACACATTTTCACATTTGCACCTCTAGGGTAACCTCCCTCTGTTGCCTTCAGAAAAACAATGGTCATGTCCCTCAAAAAGTGGGGACGCTTTAGAAAAGACCTTCGAATCAGATATCATAGTCCCTCGATGATCCTTCGACGTTCCCTTTCGGAAAATGATTTAGTCTCTTAAGAAATTGCTAAAGCGTCTTTACAAGTTGTCTTCGATGACCGTACGATGACCATTCGCTTATCCCTCACATCCAACGATAGGGCTTACTACTAACTAATGGTACGGATAGCACTATCTAAAGGAAAAGAAAAAAATACAAGAACGACCTTGAGTGGGTAGAACTGTTAATCACTTGCTCACACTTTTCAAAACAAAATCATTTCGCACAAACACTTTCAAAGATATTTTCAAAACACTTTGTACGCATTCTTGAGGACCAATACAAGAATCATTACAAAGTTCGCCTTACATTGGCATTTTTAAAATATTTTCAAACACATACAAAAAAGAAATATTTTCAAAGTGAGCTAAGTGATTAAGAGCCCGTAGATAACTACAAATGAAAAGGACGCTAACACCTTCCCTTTTCATAACCTACCCCCCGAACTCAAAATTTTAAAAGGTCTTTCCTGTTCTTTTCACCCTTTCTTTATTGGATAAAAGAAAAGTCGGTGGCGACTCTTGCTATCCGCAACATTTACGATAAAATGCAAAACAAATCAGTTCTCCCACCGTATTACAGAACTGGCGACTCTACTGGGGATAAAAATGAAAGAGGGGTTACCTTAAGAATTTATATCACTTTACTTTTGCTTTATTTGCATTGTCTGCTTTATCTTTAAGGGTTGCTTGGGTTTCATTACTTGTAAAGATCCTACACCCAGATTTAGGGATGCCTTAGGTAAGTAGCAATAGATCATGGAAACTGTACGGCGTAGACCGATATGGTTGAAGTGATGGCTACGTTAGTGCGACACTTTGGTTTTTACCGATGTTCCTTGAGTCAGTAGAGGATACCATTGGGCTTCCACGTGGTGTCATAAGCACTAACTGACTTTTAGAACCTTAATTGACCCATCTTGGCCATTAGAAGGTAGTGAGATAGTCGGCTTTGGTGCAGTCCAAAGTTGGTTGATACTCGATGCTACGCTCATTAAGATTCGACTCTCGGGTTTTTCTTGGTGGCAAGTCAGTTGTCGTACTAAATAAATCCTGTGAGAAAGATCAGTGATTTTGAGATCTCTAGAACCCGGTTACTATTTTAGGACAGGTTGAGCCAACATAACTCTAATAGAAAAGGGTAATTACCTATGGACCTCATGCAAGCCTTTAAACCTAAGGATCTTTTGTGATTTGTTTGTGTTTACTTCTTGTCTAAACATGAATATAACACATGACATCATAACATCATAACATTTTCACTAATCGTTTCATGGATCTAGGGATTTACCTTTGTCCTTTGTTGCAGGTCATGGCTTCCGATCGCAGAAATACTACCTGATTCAACTTCGTAAGGAGTCTTAAAGGTTCCCGAAAATTCTCAATTTACCAAAAGACATGGTCATCTACTCAGTTTGGTTACTCCCGATTTCAAAGAAGACATGATAAGTGTCATGTTCCAGTTCTTTGATCCTAAGAATCATTGTTTTACCTTCCCGGATTATCAGTTGGTTACCACAATGGAATAATTCTATAAGTTACTCGGATTTCCTATTCTTGATCAAATACCTTTCACCGATCTAGAGCAAGTTCCAAAACTTAAAGATATTGTAGCAGGCTTACATTTGAAACGATCAGACAACGTATCTAATTGGGAAACAATAAGTAGAGTTAAAGGTCTTCTTGCTACATTTTTGATATAAAAGGCTCAGTTGTTCCTAGATGCCATGAGTTTTTGTGCTTTTGAAGATATTTTGGCTTTGTTGGTCTATGGTTTGGTACTATTCCTTAATCCGGACCAACTCATAGATGTGAATGCCATCAAAATATTTCTTACTCATAATCATGTGCCTACTTTTATTGGAGATGTTCTACATTCTCTTCATACTCGTACTGTGAGGAAATTAGGACTCTCATGTGTTACATACATTTACTTTCAAGGTGGTTTATTTCGCACCTGCCCCTATCAGTGATGAAGAATGAATAAGGTTTGAGGTGGTCTCAAAGGTTGATGTCACTCGCTCATTCAGATATCCATTGGTGTTACCAATCTTAGGAAGATATCACCATTATTGACCATTGTGGGGAATTCCCTAATGTACCACTCATCGACATAAGGGGAGGAATTACTTACAACCCTTCTCTAGCTCTATGTCATTTTGGTTATGCTCGAAGAGACGATCCTCATGATATGCTCATCTAGGGTATTGTACTCGACTATGAGAATGATCCTCAAAGTTACCGTCAAAGGTTTATACATGCTTGGGGCATGATCAATAAGATTGATAGCAAGACTTTGGGGCATAAGAACTCCATTCCTTTGGAACCTTACCTCAGATGGGTGCGGTCTCGTGCTCAAAATCTTATGATGCCATATTCTGTTATCCTACCAGTGATCATAGAGCCCATTGCTGAAGGAGATGTTCCTCATACCATTCTTCATCTCGATATGCCTACTGACTTTGAGGAACTACATAAGTCCTGGATTCAACTCAAGGAAGAAAGGGATACCTTTGAGACTCAGTTTTATGCTAGTGAGAAGAACGTATTGGAGCTGACGAAGCGACTCCACAAAGAGCAAAGCCTTAATGCATATGTAAACGCAAAGAGGAAGTGTCCATGGGAGACTTAATACCTTAGGCCTCAAGAATTTTATAATTTAACTATCTTATTTTTATTGTAAGCCTAGAAGGAAATTATAATTTGAACTTACTACTAAGTTTCTTTGTTTCCTTTTTGTTTAACAAATTTAAATCCCACGAGGTCTTTGAAAACATTGCATATGCATATACATTTACATACCATATCATTGCATAACAGGTATTCCTAAGATATGTTTTCTCATCTTCGTGCTATTTATTTCAGCAGAAATGACTCTTGAACAAACTGCCAAAGATCTTCAAGCTCAGAATTCCCAGTTCCAACAGATGTTCCTAAACCTAGCCAAGGGGCACGAAGAACTGAAAGCACTCATCACCAAAGAGAAGAAGAGAAATACAAAGAAACCAGCTGGCATCCTTAACATGGGAAGAAGGTTCAGGGGACCAGTCAAGCGAGTTCAGGATTCTGATACTCTATTAGAAGAAGACGACAAATAGGATAAAGACGATAAGAGTAGTGAAACCAAAAAAATTAACCATGGTTTTGCCAAGTACTCTGATGAAGAGGAGGAAGATTATCTGAATGAACAATATCCCCATGTTGACGAAAAATACAAACAGTTGGAAGATCGTTTAAATGCTATAGAGATCCAGAAAGTGCCTGGGATGGATTTTAAAGATCTGGGTTTAGTCTCGGATGTTGTTATTCCTCATAAATTCAAGGTCCCCACTTTTGCAAAGTATGATGGTGTTTCTTGCCCAAAGCTTCATTGAGGTCATATGTCCGGAAGATTCAACCTCACACTGCTGACAGAAAGTTATGGGTGTATTTATTTCAAGAGAGCCTATTTGGAACATAATTGGAATGGTTATATCAACTAGAAAGGACCAATATCCGTACCTGGGAATACTTGGTTGTTGCTTTTTACAAACAATACGAATACAATATTGATCTTGCACCAACTCGTGTGCAATTACAAAGTATGACTATGGGCTCAAAGGAAGGTTTTAAAGAATATGCCCAGAAGTGGAGAGATTTAGCTGGAAGAGTTCAACCTCATTTGTCCGATAGGGAGTTGGTTGATATGTTCATGGGAACTTTGACAGATCCTTTCTTCAATCATCTGATTGGAAGTTCTTCAGCTGGGTTCACCGAGTTGATATTAACGGGGCAACACGTTGAAGGAGGAATCAAAAGCGGAAAGATTCAGGTGGCTGCATCTTCGAGTATTATGGAGAAGACGTTCAACGAAAAAAAAGAAGCTAATGCTGTGTATGGCTCGAAGGGTCGTGCTAGAAGTGATCGTAACCAATCTGTAGGAGTTGTGCTAATTTCTAATCTTGCGTTAGTGCAACAACATCAACAAGGCAATCAATATAGGTCAGACGCACCCATGAGACAATTCACCAAGATCAACATGCCATTGTCTCAGGCATTTCAACACTTGTTGAAGGCATAACTGATAATGCTAAGAGAGCCTCCTCATAATCACAATACCTCATCTCCTCAGTACAATCCTAATGTAATATGTGCCTATCATTCCAATAGTCCCAGACATGACACAAATAGTTGATGGGCTTTGAAGAATAAAATTCAAGATATGATTGACTCCAAAGAAATTGAATTTGATCCTACCGAGACTCCCAGTGTGATCATTGCACCTATGCCTAAGCACGACAAAGGCATTCGTGTTATTGATGATGTTCTGTATGTTTCTACTGTAAGTGACTTGACTACTCCCCTCCTGATAATTAAGACGAATCTGTTGCAAGCCAGTTTATTTCTGGGTTGCATTGAAAGGTCCTACTGTTGCGCAGCCTAACCCAATGGGTGCAAACTGCTGAAAGAAGGTATTCAGCGTCTGATGGATAACCATATAATTCTAGTTGAGAAGACTCCTTCTATTGAGAATTTATTTTGAGACTTGGAACTAGAATATGTATCTATAATTTTCGGTACTCTTGTAAGGATCACTTCCAAGGGTCTTGTAAAGATTACTGCCAAACCCAGAGTTGCTCCTCTGATAATCACTGCACCCGGACCAATCCCATATTCCTCTGACAAGGCTATCCCTTGGAATTATGAGGCCGACGTCTACTACCATGGCGTCAAGCAAGAACCATTGACTACTGAAAGTGAAGGTACTAAAGTTACTGATTCTAACATTGACGATATCGTTGGGACCAGTAAAGTTACCAGAAGTGGATGGATTTTCTCTCCAGAAATCTCTCTGAGGACTGTTGCTACACCAATTTGTGTTACTGATACCGAGTCAACTACTGAGACTCAAGGTAAAGAACAAATGACAGAGTCTGCCTAGACTGGGGAACCCAAAGAAATTACCATTGAAGATGTCTCCAAGCAAGAGATGAAGGAAGTATTAAAGATCATCTGGAAAAGTAATTATAAAATTTTTGAGCAGCTGGGGAAAACTCCCTCCAAGATATCCATGTTATCCCTATTATTGTGTTCAGAGGCCCATGCCCAGGCTTTGGTGAAGTTCTTGAAATTTTCTCACGTGCCACAAGAAATTTTTGCTGATCAATTTGAAAATTATGTACTAGCCTGACGGCAAATAAAGGGTTAGGCTTTTCCAACGCTGATTTAACTCCTATCGGAAGGAACCATAACAAGGCCCTGCATGTATCTATTGAGTGCATGGGCACTACCTTAGCTCACATGTTGGTTGACACAGGTTCCTCGTTGAATGTTTTACCAAAGGGTGCTCTAGACAGGCTTGATTGCAAGGGGGTTATGCTGAAATACAGTGGCATTGTGGTCAGAGCCTTTGAAGGTTCAAAGTGGATGGTATACGGAGAGGTGGATATTCCTATCAAAGTAGGTTCGCATGTATTCGTCTCTACCTTCTATATGATGGAAATTTGCCCAACTTATTCCTGTTTACTTGGGCGCCCTTGGATTCATGGGGCAGGCGCTATCACTTCCACTTTACATCAAAAGCTGAAATATCCTGTGAAAGGAAAGATTGTTACGTTTTATGGGGAAGAATAATACATCATGAGTCACTTAAACTCCTTGAACTACGTTGATATGGGCGGTGAATTTGACGAGACTCTCTGCCAAACCTTTAAAGTCGTTCCTTAGACAACTCCCATTACTAAAGCTTCTCCCGTTGTTTCTAAAGTTACTAGGATGCCACCAATAATGGCTTCTCTAAAAGAAGCTAGGGCCGTGATGGAAGAAGGTGGTTGCACTATTTGGAGTCAACTTCCCGATATTCCTTACAAGTCTGAAAAATTTGGCTTGGGTTTCACCTCAGAAGCTCAGGAGGTTATTCGTCGTGCTCGTGCTGCGAGACCATCATTCCGCATCAACAACAATGGATTCAACGCGATAGAAGAGGCTGATAGTGACTATGATCTAGACAGTTGGATTTTTCCTACCACCAGCAACGGGCTCAGTAATTGGGACCGAAGACATTATACCAATCTCCTTTAGTCATAAGTAAATGTTATTTTCTGTTTTCTCGCTTTCAAGTTTTTGGATATGTAATTTGAACAATAACTTTAAGCCACGTCCTTACCCGGGGCACAACAGTCCATTTGTTAGGGTTGTTATCTTTCATCCATATATCTTCATTTAAAAAATCATTAGACGTTTGCATTCAAATTTTGTGCTCTTTGTTTTTCTTTTACTTTATTACTTTCAAACAACTATGTATTCTAACACACACCCACACAATAAATTGCAGATCCACATCCACCCTGGATCCCATTGATAACAATTCTACTATTGCCAATTATGACTTTGAAAATCCAATCTACCAAGCCGAGGACGAAGGTGAGGAAGATTGTGAAATACCTGGAGAGCTTTCTAGGCTATTAATGTAAGAGGAAAGAGTCATACGATCACATGAAGAGCCAGTCGAGGTTGTGGACTTGGGCACTGGAGAGGACAAGAAAGAAATCAAGATAAATGCCAACCTAGAAGACAATGTCAATAAGAGGTTAATTCAGATGTCGCATGATTATGTTTAAATCTTTTCTTGGTCATACAAAGACATGCCGGGGATTGATATTGAAATTGTGGTTCATCGTCTACCAGTAAAAGAAGGTTATTCTTCAATAAAGCAGAAAGTTCATCGGATGTGTCACGAGATGTCGGAAAATATAAAGGATGGGGTTATGAAGCAATTAAAGACGGGTTTCTTAGTTGTTAGGTCCTATCCTCAGTGGGTTGAAAATGTGGTTCCAGTACCTAAAAAGGATGGCAAAGTGCGTATGTGTGTAGACTATAGGGATCTGAATAGGGCGAGCCCCAAAGATGACTTTCCGCTTCCACATATTGACATTCTAGTTGACAACACCGCTCAACATTAAGTATTTTCCTTCATGGATGGTTTCTCCAGTTATAATCAGATCAAAATGGCACCTGAAGATATGGAGAAGACTACTTTTGTTACACAGTGGGGCACTTTCTGTTACAAGGTTATGCCTTTCGGTTTGAAGAACGTCGCTGCGACATATTAGCGTGCCATGGTAGCTTTGTTCCATGATATGATCTATAATGAGATAGATGTTTACGTTGATGACATGATAGCCAGGTCTCAAATTGAAGAAGAGCGCCTTGATCACTTGCACAAGCTATTTGAGAGATTGAAGAAGTATAAGTTGAGGCTGAATCCAAACAAGTGTACCTTTGGGGTCAGATCTGGTAAGCTCCTAGTTTTCATCGTCAGTGGCAAAGGTATTGAAGTTGATCCTACCAAGGTTAAAGACATTCAAGAAATTCCAGCTCCCCATACTGAGAAGGAAGTCAGAGGTTTCCTGGGACGATTAAACTATATTTCCAGATTTATTTCCTATTTGACTGCTACTTGTGAGCCAATCTTTAAGTTACTAAAGAAAGATTAAGTAGTGAAGTGGAACGATGATTTCCAGATAGCCTTCGACAAAATCAAAGAATATCTTTAGGAACCTCCAATTCCGATGCCACCGATTGAAGGAAGACATATGATCATGTACCTGACAGTGTTAGATAATTCAATGGGGTGTATATTGGGGCAGCATGATGAGTCTGGTCAAAAAGAGCATGCAATATGCTATCTTAGAAAAAAGTTTACCGACTGTGAAACAAGATACTCACTGTAACGCCCGTAATTTAATTAATTATTTAATTAAATTATTTTTTTGGAATATTTAAGAAGTTGTGGTATAATTGAATTGGATTTATTTTATTAAGTGGAGAAATAATAATATTAGAGGTATAATATTACTATTTGGTGAAATAATATTAAAAGTGTAATATTATTTAATGTCGGCTTATTTTGAGAGAGTAGAAGTAATAAGGGGTGTAGGTTTTGAGCCCAATAAGAATAATATAATAATATTAGGTTATTTTATTATTTGTGAGAAGAATAGAAGGAGGAAGCAGTAAGAAGAGAAGTAAGGATTGTGAAGAACGTGAAGCTGCTGGAAAAAAGTGGAAAACGGCAAGAACGAAGAATTCAACCCAGAAATTGTAGAGTGACCTTCAATCCAAGGTAAGGGTGGGGTTCTGGATTTATAATTGGGTTAATGATGTTTGATATACGGGGTTAGATGTAATTGTTGTTCGTTCTTGAATTAGATGTGTTATGAATGATGTATGGTGAATATTGATGAATTCTGGATGAGTAATGACGTTATTATGTTGTCTAATCGGTGTGGTAATAGAGTATAATGATTAGGTGATAAATTACCATGATCATAATAAGGTTTTTAGGGCTGTAGTATAATTCCTGTAGTGAAATTACAGAAGAAAAGCAGAAAATTATGCTGACTGTCGAAGGATGTGTCGACCTCAAGCTGGATGTGTCGATACATGAAGGATGTTCGACTCAGGATGAGTCGACACAAAGAGAGGATGTATCGATACATGAGTGTGTGAGACTCAGGATGAGTCGACCGATGCGATGCATGTGTCGATACATGCTGCATTTTTGAAGTCAGGATGAGTCGATGCATGTAGGGCTTGCATCGATACATGAAGGTTGTTCGACTGAAGATGAGTCGATGCATGCAGGGCTGCGTCGATACATGTTAGTTGCAAGACTCAGGATGAGTCGATTGGTAAGGTGCATGTGTCGATACATGCTCTGACTTGAAGCAGGACGAGTCGATCCATGAGGAGGATGTGTCGACTCATGTTGTGCAGGAGAAGCATTACACGTCGATCCATAGAGTTTCGTGTCGACCCATACTGTCTAATTTTGATAGAATCAGTTTTTAAATTGCTGTAACTTGAGTTGTAGGATGCTGTTTGAGATGTCGTTCGAAGCGTTAATTAGCTAACGCGATGAACTTTATTCTAGATGATTTAGATGATGATGAAGAGGTGTAATCCTAGTAACCAATCTAAGATTTAGAATTAATTCCCATGATTGATCGTTACTGCTGGATTTTGGACATAATGATGAATATGAGATGTTAGAGACTGCTGTTAGAAATATGATAGTAGGATTAGTGACAATAATGATGTACAGTAGCATAATAACAGTAGGGATTACTATAGTATTGATATACAACTGAGTTAATAGTGAGATGTGGTCATTAAAGTTGTGTTTGATAATTATGATGAACCAATGACATTTGATAAGTAAATGATGTTTAACAAATTATTTTGAGATGTTTATGAGATGTTGTAATTGAGATGTTTTAAGATGATTGAGATGTTGTTGTTTTGAGATGTTTATGAGATGTTGTTGTTCTGAGATGTTGTTGTTTTGAGATGTTTATGAGATGTTGTTGTTTTGAGATGTTTATGAGATGTTGTTGTTTTGAGTGTTGACATTACATTCATGATGAGTCGCATACATTGCATTTTTGAGATGGAGCTTATGCTCATTGAGATGGCCTGGATTGGCAAATTTTGAGATGAAGGCTATGCCTTGTTGATGCCTCTATTAATTGACAGATTTTTGAGATGGGAGTTTTGCTCCAATGGTACCACATGCATTTGCATAGTTTTGAGTTGCATTATATGATTGAGTAATGAAGTGTATTTGATGTTGATGAATGAGTATATATGCTGTAATTATTGTTGATTATGAGATGAGAAGTGGTGACATTATTGATCTGATTTAATATATTAATTATCATGCGCTTTATTATATTGTTAGATATCTCACCCCTTCTGTTTGAATGTTGCCTTTATGTTGGTAATGTGCAGGTAATCGAGAGTGAAGGCCGTATACCTTCAATAGATCGAGTCGGTGTCATTGCTCTGATATGTAACACTCGAGGGGATGAACGCTTGCTGATTTTTAGTTGTCGAACCTTAAATTGTTTATTTACTAAATATGAGATGTTTCGAAGTTGCTATTTTATTTAAAGATGTTATTGAAGAATTCCGCTGCGTAGTTGTTGAATTATTTTATTAAAGATGCTATATTGATGGTTCATCCGATGTTTTATTGAAAGTGTTATATATCCATGATGAATTCAATGAATTTGTTAGAAGAATTTGTGACGTCCCGATTCGTTTGTATGATTGAAATTTTATAACTCTGATTTATTTTGCATAATTGCTTGGGGTAGAATTGGGGTGTTACAAAGTTGGTATCAGAGCAAAAGGTTGGTACGACCTTGTCGCCGAGTCTTAGTTGTCTAACAATTGAGTGTTGTTATTTGAGTTCTAATTGTTGTTTATGTTGTAAGACCAAGTGTATCACCGTGGGGAGCTCCAGTATTGTTAGTGAAGAAGAAAGATGGTAGTATGAGGCTTTGTGTTGATTATAGACAGTTGAACAAGGTGACGATTAAGAACAAGTATCCACTTCTAAGAATAGATGACTTGATGGATCAATTAGTGGATGCCCGTGTGTTTAGCAAGATTGATTTGAGGTCGGGTTACCATCAGATTAAAGTGAAGGATGAAGATATTCAGAAGATGGCTTTCAGAACGCATTATGGACATTACGAGTATTCGGTGATGCCTTTCGGTGTTACTAGTGCGCCAAGAGTATTCATGGAATATATGAATCATATCTTTCGTACTTATTTGGATCGGTTTGTAGTAGTGTTCATCGATGATATTTTGATTTACTCTAAGACGGAAGAAGAGCATGCTGAACATTTAAGAGTAGTATTGCAGATTCTGAAAGAGAAGAAGTTGTATGCAAAGTTGTCCAAGTGTGAATTTTGGTTAAAAGAGGTTAGTTTTCTTGTCATGTGATTTCAGGTAGTGGCATTGCTGTAGATCCATCGAAGGTTGATGTTGTGTTGCAATGGGAAACTCCAAAGTCAGCTACTGAGATTAGAAGCTTCTTGGAATTAGCTGGTTATTATAGAAGGTTTATTGAAGGGTTTTCTAAGTTGTCACTTCCATTGACTAAGTTTACTTGTAAAGGTAGAGCTTTTGTTTGGGATGTTCAATGTGAAGAAAGTTTTACGGAATTGAAGAAGAGGTTGACGTCAGCTGCGATTTTGACGTTGCCTAATCCAGGAGAGCCTTTTGTGGTGTATTGTAATGCTTCCAAGATGGGTTTAGGAGGTGTGCTTATGCAAAATGGTAAGGTAGATGCTTATGCGTCAAGGCAGTTAAGGACTCATGAGAAGAACTATCCTACGCATGATTTAGAGCTTGTTGTAGTTGTTTTTGTGTTGAAGATTTGGAGGCATTATCTTTATGGTTCTAGATTTGAAGTGTTTAGTGACCATAAGAGTTTGAATTATTTGTTTGATCAGAAAGAGTTGAATATGAGGCAACGAAGATGGTTAGAATTGTTAAAGGATTATGATTTCGGTTTGAATTATCATCCAGGAAAGGAAAATGTGGTAGCTGATGCATTGAGTCGAAAGACTTTACATATGTCAGCAATGATGATTAAAGAGTTGGAATTGATCGAGCAGTTCAGAGATATGAGCTTAGTTTGCGAGGTTACTCTGCAGAGCGTTATGTTGGGTATGTTGAAGATTAATAATGAATTTTTAGACAGTATCAGAGAAGCTTAGAAGTTGGATGTGAAACTGGTAGATTCAATGGTTGGGATCGATCAATCTGAGAATAGTGATTTCAAGTTAGATGAGTAAGGTGTGTTAAGGTTTCGTGACCAGATTTGTATTCCTGATGATGCTGAGATGAAGAAAGTGATACTTGAAGAGAGTCATAGAAGTAAATTGAGTATTCATCCAGGAGCTACAAAGATGTATCAAGATTTGAAAGGTTTGTTTTGGTGGCCTGGGATGAAGAGTGATGTGGCTCGGTTTGTGTATGCATGTTTGACTTGTCAGAAGTCGAAATTTGAACATCAGAAGCCAGCAGGATTGATGCAACCGTTGGAAGTTCTAGAATGTAAATCAGATAGCATTTCAATGGACTTTGTGACGGGGTTGCCTAGTACTTCAAGAGGGCATGATTTGATTTGGGTGATTGTTGATAGGCTTACGAAGTCAGCTCATTTTATTCCTATTAACATCAGTTTTCCAGTGTCGAAGTTGGATGATATTTATATTAGTGTGATTGTGAAACTGCATGGTGTTCCTTTGTGAATTGTGTCAGATAGATATCTAAGATTTACTTCTGATTTTTGGAAGAGTTTGCAAGAAGCGTTGGGTTCTAAGTTGAGGTTAAGTTCAGCGTATCATCCTCAGACAGATGGTCAGACTGAACGGACGATTCAATCGTTAGAAGACTTGTTGAGAGCGTGTGTTCTCGAGCAGGGAGGTTCGTGGGATACTTATATTCCATTGATAGAGTTCACATATAATAACATTTATCATTCCAGTATTGGGATGGCACCTTTTGAGGCGTTGTATGGTCGAAGATGTAGAACTCCGTTATGTTGGCATGAATCTGGTGAAAGTGTAGTGCTTGGACCTGAACTTGTTCATGAGACTACTGAGAAGGTGAAGTTGATTCGAGAAAAGATGAAAGCTTCACAAAGTAGATAGAAGAGTTATCATGACAAGCAAATGAAGGATTTAGAATTTCAAGCTGGTGATCATGTGTTTTTGAGAGTTACACCTGTGACTGGTGTTGGGCGAGCATTGAAGTCTAAGAAGCTCACTTCTCATTTTATTGGACCGTATCAGATTTCAGAGAGAGTGGGGAATGTTGCTTATAGAGTGGCTTTACCGCCTAATCTTTCGAATTGGAATGATGTGCTTCATGTGTCGCAACTTCGGAAGTATATTTCAGATCCATCTCATGTGATTCATATGGACGATGTGCAAGTACGGGATAATCTTACAGTGGAGACGATGCCTGTACGGATTGCAGATCGTGAAATGAAGACTCTGAGGGGCAAAGAGATTGCCTTGGTTAAAGTGGTTTGGTTAGGAGCTGCAGTAGAAAGCATGACTTGGGAATTGGAGAGCAAGATGCGAGACTCCTATCCTAAATTGTTTGATTGAGGTAAATTTTTGAGGAAGAAAATATTCTAAGTGGGGGAGAGTTGTAACGCCCGTAATTTAATTAATTATTTAATTAAATTATTTTTTGGAATATTTAAGAAGTTGTGGTATAATTGAATTGGATTTATTTTATTAAGTGGAGAAATAATAATATTAGAGGTATAATATTACTATTTGGTGAAATAATATTAAAAGTGTAATATTATTTAATGTGGACTTATTTTGAGAGAGTAAAAGTAATAAGGGGGTGTAGGTTTTGAGCCTAATAAGAATAATATAATAATATTAGGTTATTTTATTATTTGTGAGAAGAATAGAAGGAGGAAGCAGTAAGAAGAGAAGTAAGGATTGTGAAGAACGTGAAGCTGTTGGAAAAAGTGGAAAATGGCAAGAACGGAGAATTCAACCCGGAAATTGTAGAGTGACCTTCTATCCAAGGTAAGGGTGGGGTTCTGGCTTTATAATTGGGTAAATGATGTTTGATATATGGGGTTAGATGTAATTGCTGTTTGTTCTTGAATTAGATGTGTTATGAATGATGTATGGTGAATATTGATGAATTCTGGATGAATAATGATGTTATTATGTTGTCTAATCGATGAAGTAATAGAGTATAATGATTAGGTGATGAATTACCATGATCATAATAAGGTTTTTAGGGCTGTAGTATAATTCCCGTAGTGAAATTACAGAAGAAACGCAGAAAATTATGCTGACTGTCGAAGGATGTGTCAACCTCAAGCTGGATGTGTCGATACATGAAGGATGTTCGACTCAGGATGAGTCGACACAAAGAGAGGATGTGTCGATACATGAGTGTGTGAGACTCAGGATGAGTCGACCGGTGCGATGCATGTGTCGATACATGCTGCGTTTTGAAGTCAGGATGAGTCGATGCATGCAGGGCTTGCGTCGATACATGAAGGTTGTTCTACTGAAGATGAGTCGATGCATGCAGGGCTGCGTCGATACATGTTAGTTGCAAGACTCAGGATGAGTCGATCGGTAAGGTGCATGTGTCGATACATGCTGTGATTTGAAGCAGGATGAATCGATCCATGAGGAGGATATGTCGACTCATGCTATGCAGGAGAAGCATTACGCGTCGATCCATAGAGTTTCGTGTCGACCCATACTGTCTAATTTTGATAGAATCAGTTTTTAAATTGTTGTAACTTGAGTTGTAGGATGCTGTTTGAGATGCCGTTTGAAGCGTTGATTAGCTAACGCGATGAACTTTATTCTAGATGATTTAGATGATGATGAAGAGGTGTAATACTAGTAACCAATCTAAGATTTAGAATTAATTCCCGTGATTGATCGTTACTGCTGGATTTTGGACAGAATGATGAATATGAGATGTTAGAGACTGCTGTTAGAAATATGACAGTAGGATTAGTGACAATAATGATGTACAGTAGCAGAATAACAGTAGGGATTACTGTAGTATTGATATACAACTGAGTTAATAGTGAGATGTGGTTATTAAAGTTGTGTTTGATAATTATGATGAACCAATGACGTTTAATAAGTAAATGATGTTTAACAAATTATTTTGAGATGTTTATGAGATGCTGTAATTGAGATGTTTTGAGATGATTGAGATACTGTTATTTTGAGATGTTTATGAGATGTTGTTGTTCTGAGATGTTTATGAGATGTTGTTGTTTTGAGATGTTTATGAGATGTTGTTGTTTTGAGATGTTTATGAGATGTTGTTGTTTTGAGTGTTGACATTACATTCATGATGAATCGCATACATTGCATTTTTGAGATGGAGCTTATGCTCATTGAGATGGCCTGGATTGGCAAATTTTGAGATGAAGGCTACGCCTGTTCATGCCTCTATTAATTGCCAGATTTTTGAGATGGGAGTTCTGCTCCAATGGTACCACATGTATTTGCATAGTTTTGAGTCGCATTATATGATTGAGTAATGAAGTGTATTTGATGTTGATGAATGAGTATATATGCTGTAATTATTGTTGATTATGAGATGAGAAGTGGTGACATTATTGATCTGATTTAATATATTAATTATCATGCGCTTTATTATATTGTTAAATATCTCACCCCTTCTGTTTGAATGTTTCCCTTATGTTGGTAACGTGCAGGTGTTGTACCCCAAAATTTGCCCTCCCATTTCCTCAACATTTTCTCATCACAAGACCCTTGAAGATCAAGACCCAGTTAGGGTTTCCTCTGCTCAAGACTTCTCCTTGCACTGTTGACCCAAATTAGGGTTTGTGTTTGCACAAAGATATTTTGGCCTAGAATGCCTAAGATGACTTTCATGCTTCATGTTGGACTCCCAAGTTTATCCATACCAAGTTTCAAGTCTTGATTCCAAATTTTGCCCAGTCAATTGGACAATTGACCTAGAAATCAACTGTATTGGGGAAAAAGTCAACTGTGGCCAATTGACAGTCAAACCTCATGAAAATTGACCCACATCAACATTGTGAACTCACATGGACCATTTGATCAAGTTTGGATCACAATTCCACAAGAAATTTGATCAGATCATCAAAAGGGCAAAATGGTCATTTTTAGGGTTTTGACTGCACAAAGGCAATTTTTGACTGTTTGACCTAGCCAATGGCAAACCAAGATCACATATGGACTCAAGGACCCCATGGAATTGTTTTGACATGCTCAACAAGTTCAAAAGATCCCAAATACACAAGATTGACAGTTGAATTTCCCAGTCAATTGATCAATTTTGACTGTATACTGAAAAGTCAAACTTTGACTTTTTGGTCAAAATCAAGGGTCAAGATTAATTTTTCATCAAAACATGCCAAATCATGAAACTTGTCCATCAAGAAATCAAGAAATGCAAATTAGGGTTTGAAATGAAGATTTTTTATAACTTAGAATTTTTCCAAGTTATGAAAAACCCTAATTTTTTCCTAACTTTGCCCCACTTTTTCACCAAGATTCATTTGGATTCAAGTAAAAGTCAAAACATGAAAGTTGTAGCATATTGCATAATCTACAACTTTGATTCACAAAGTTTTCCCAAAAGAGGCTTGTATCTCAAGTTACAATTTTTGGAACAAGAGTACCAAACCATTCTTAACTTAGAGAAAATTTGACCTATTTTAGGCAGGATTTTTACCTAACTTCAAGACCATTTTTCATACACTTCCACTTGGAATTTCAATTTTCACTTCAAATATGGATTGTAGTACACATTCCAAGCTTTCCAAAATGTCCAAGAACTCATCAAACAACCTCATGGTTAGAGAGAATCTAATTTTGCAATATGGGAAAAACTCACTTTTGAATTGGCCAAGTTACATGTTCATACATTTGTGCCATTTTGAATTCAACATGCTTTCCTTGATTACAGGCCTCTAAACCATCCAACACTCATAAATTTAATGCCAATCCTTTGTGCCAAGACCATGTTCTATGTGTTCAAGCATTTCCTAAAGGTTTAATCCCAAATTGGAAAAAGCATTATATCCATTTTTGCAAAAGTTACACTTTATGTCTAAAGCAAATCCAAGCAAGTACATTTGAAATCTCCTTGGCACAAGTTTATGAGTTAATCACACTGATCAAGGGGAAGGTTAGCAGCATAGTATGGGGGCCTGTACAGGCTAGAAACACCAAGTGGCCATTGCTTGCTTAAAGTGTAAGAAACATTGCATAACATCTACCAACTCTTATATCAGTTAACCAAGGCTTAGAGAAAGTTATCAAGCACATTCAAAACATTCATCCTAAGCTGAAGCACGACCCTAAGATCCCCAATACCTCCCCATTCCCAGAATCACCTTCAAACTGCTCAAAACAGGGCATCCCTGCAGTTTGAGTTCCATAGCTCAAACCTTCCATGCTTCCTTGCTAAAAACACATCAAACACATTCCATAACATCCCTTGAAGCTAATCAGAACCTCAAACACGACCTGTAACACTCCCAGGCAACATCAACATTTTCATTTTATTATTTTGCAGTTGAAGTTCTCTAGCACGATTCAAAAGGTTTCAAGACAAAGTAAAGCTTGGAATAGCATCCTTGGACATCAAGGAAGCTGTACCAATCATCACCTTGCATTGAAGACACCTCAATCACCAGATACAACTTCAACTGAACAGGTAAGTTCATGAACACGAATCTCTCTATCCAGGCATTGTTAGCTTTAGGTTTGTGAAGAAAACATGTCACATTCATAGCCCTGAACATGCCTATATAATTAGATTTCATTTATATTATGTATGCTTAGAGAATTTTAAGTCTGAACATGGCATAAAAACTAGGTCAGAAATTGGGAGATAAGAAATTCTCTCTCATTTCTGTGAGTTAGATTGATTTCTTTATATGTCTGGAATCGTGGCTTCAAGCTCTACAGGTTTCATGTTGGAAGATTTGGAAAAAGATCTAGGAATTGGAAGTTAGAAAACACGTGTTTTCTTGAACAAAAGTGTTCTGAGGTTGAAGATGACAACCTTCTGGGCTGGGCCTGTTTGACTTTTCTTTTTGCACCCTTTTATTACTTTTACACCCCCTGAGCCCATTTTGCTTATTTTAGTGATTTTTTGACTTTTTCTTTTTTGGTTTGACTTATTTATTTTGTCTTATGATATTAAAAATATAAAAAAATATTTTTCTCACCATTTTCCTATTTATTATGTATTTATTTGTTTAGATTAGTTTTTTGAACATAAATAAATAAATAGATATACTTTTATTTAAAAAATGTTAAAATAGTGCAAATACATTTTTATTTTCATTTTATCTTCTGAAAATATTTTATATATAAAAAATACCTTTTTTATAAATATTAAATATTATTATTTTGTATATATAATACATATTTAGAAAATAATACATATATATATATATATATATATATATATATATATATATATATATATATATATATATATATATATATATATATATATATATATATATATTTATTAGAATATTTAGGGTAAAATACAAAATATACACACTTTTATTTCTTTACTAATATTTAATATTAAAAATACCCTTTTTACAAATATACTTCATTTTTATTTTATTTTTGTATATAATAAATAAATTGTACATAATAAATAAATAATACATTTTACTTAATAAAATTAGGGTTTTACCCTAAACATAAAAAACTCCAAAAATAATCCTTTTTATTTTGTTTATTTGGCATACAAAAATACTTTTTTTTCATACACATAAAAAACATTTTTTGCATCTTGCATATTTATTCTTGTTTTATTTAATTTGTGCAATTAAATATCTTGTAAATAATTCCAAATTGATGTAATAGTTTAGGTTTAAATTCCTTGTCAAAAATCCCCATTTGAACATTTGTACCCCCCTTCCCATATATTGTGTTGTAATAGCTTAGTAAATTTATTTTTCGCACTTTATTGCTTTCTAATTATACCATGTTAGAATTAGGGTTTGTATGCGAATCAAAAACAACAAAATAGTTTGACCTAATTTCAAAGATAAACAAGCATGAAAATGGACAACACAAACCACACTTGCACCCCTAGGGTATTCCACTTGTTGCCTTCAATAAGTGGGCCATATTGCATGTTAGGTCTCTTTGGGCAAAAACAAACACAATTCAAATGATCATAGTCCCTCGATGACGCTTTCGAAAGTTGCCTAAAAAATGATCAAGTCCCTTAAAGAAAAATGTCCCAAAGATACTTGGCACCATTGCAATTATGGTCTAAACGATGACCCGCGCCCGTCCCTTTCACATCCTAACATGAGATTGTCCACCAAATACAATGGTGGAACAAACTTGTTAAAAGGGTTAAAACATAGCAATAATCTTTGAGAAATTTAGGAGTAGATAACCTCTTAGTTACTTGAATCAAACTTGCAAAAACAAAACACTTGCCTGTTTTCTAAAACCACACCTCACAACACTTTCAAAACAAACCTTCAAAAACAAATGAAAACCTTTTCAAAAGACATACACCTTTGTATACATCCCAACATGGATCATTACAAAGGTTGCCACCACATTGGCTTCTTTTCAAAACATTTTCAAACCCGCACACACAAGAGCACCATTTCAAACAATTGAAAATTAAGGCAAGTTGATCTAAGCAAGTAACTAAGAGCCCATGGATAACCATGGATAGAAAGGGTGCTAATACCTTCCCTTTCTATAATCTACTCCCCGAACCCAAGAAAACATCTCAAAGGTTTTTTGCTGTGCTTTTTAACCTTTCCTTAGGATAAAATAAAAAGTCGGTGGCGACTCTTGCTCAACCGAAACATTTGCGAAAACAAACGCAAAACCATAGTCAGTTCTCCCACCGTATCACAGCAGGTAATCAAGAGTGAAGGCCATATACCTTTAATAGATCTAGTTGGTGTCATTGCTCTGATATGTAACACTCGTGGGGATGAACACTTGCTGATTTTTGATTGCTGATTTTTAGTTGTTGAACCTTAAATTGTTTATTTACTAAATATGAGATGTTTTGAAGTTTCTATTTTATTTAAAGATGTTATTGAAGAATTCCGCTGCGTAGTTGTTGAATTATTTTATTAAAGATGCTATATTGATGGTTCATCCGATGCTTTATTAAAAATGTTATATATCCATGATGAATGCAATGAATTTGTTAGAAGAATTTGTGACGTCCCGATTCGTTTGTATGATTAAAATTTTATAACTCTGATTTATTTTGCATAATTGCTTGGGGTAGAATTGGGGTGTTACACTCACTGCTCGAGAAAACTTGTTACGCTTTGGAATGGGCTGCACGCCGACTAAGACAGTATATGTTGACTCATACTACTTTGTTGATCTCTAAGATGGATCCAATAAAATACATATTCGAGAAACCCGCTCTCTCTGGAAGAATAGCAAGATGGTAAATGGTCTTGACCGAATACGACATTCAGTACACTACTCAGAAATCAATCAAAATAAGTGTTTTGGTAGATCATCTGGCTCATCAGGCTGTAGACGACTATCAATATATGAATTTTGAGTTCCCGGATAAGAATATTATGCTAGTTACTGATTATGAAGAACCTGGACCGCATGAAGGACCTGAGCCAGGATCCCAATGGACTATGGTTTTTGATGGAGCTTCCAATGCGCTTGGTAATGGAATTGGTGTTGTAATTGTCTATCCCAAGGGTTGCCATACGCCCTTCACCACCAGGTTGTGTTTTGATTGTACCAATAACATGGCAGAGTATGAAGCGTGCATCATGGGTATCAAGGATGCTATCGATATGAGAATTAAATTATTAAATGTCTACGGGAACTTAGCCCTGGTAATCAGTCAAATTAAAGGAAAATGGGATACGAAACATCCAAATCTCATTCCTTATTGGGAGCATGTGTTGAAATTAATTCCGTACTTCAAGGAAAACACTTTTGAACATATTCCACGAGAAGAGAATCAATTGGAAGACGCATTGGCTACCATATTGTCTATGTTCAAAGTCAGATAGGATAATGAGGCTCCTCGAATTATTATTGAGAGACTAGAAGAACCTGCATATTGCTACGAAGTTGATATTGACGGAGTAGAGGAAAATCTGTGGTACCATGAAATAAAAAGATACCTCGAGGCTCAAGAATATCCTGAAGGGGCATCTATTAGAGATAAGAAATTCCTAAGAAGGTTTTCTGCCAAGTTCTTTCTAAGTAGCGGAATTTTGTACAAGCACAATCAGGATTCGACTCTACTTCATTGTGTAGCCAAAAAGGAAGCTAAGGAGATTATGTAGGATATACACGAAGGAGTCTTTGGTACTCACTCCAGTGGACATATGATGGCTAAGAAAATTCTGAGAAAATTCTGTTTTGTAGGACATCATGATGCCCGTGCGTAGGAATACTGTCCGGCTCAACTTTGTTCAGCCACCAACTTTGCTCAAAGATTTGGTTGGTAGAATTCCAAACACTTCTTCCTTCATCAACAGGCATGGTTCTCTCCTTGGCTTGATCACTGCAAAATGGGACCAACAACTGATCAGTGTTCTGACCCATTTTTATGACCCCTTGTATCATTGTTTCACCTTTCAAGACTTCCAGCTGGTTCCTACCCTGGAAGAATTCTCCTATTTGCTTGGTATCCCTGTCTTGGAGCAAACTCCTTTCACTGGTTGGGAAAAGACTCCTAGGCCTGAAGAGGTTGCTGCAGTTCTCCCCTTAACCAAAGAAGAGGTATTGGCTAACTGGGAAACTAGAAGTGGAGTTAAGGGCTTTTTGGTCAAATTTCTGGTTGGCAAGGCTAATGATTTCTGGAATGACTTGGACTTCAAGGTGTACGAAGACATTCTGGCTCTTTTAATCTATGGTCTGGTACTGTTTCCCAAACCTGACACCTTTATTAGTATCTATGCCATAAGGATCTTCATGTCTCGGAACCCTGTACCCACTCTTTTGGGTGATATCCTGCAACAACTCTATGCTCGTACTTCCCGAAAACGGGGAACTCCGTGGTGTTGTGCTCCTTTGCTAGTGAGGTGGTTTATTTCGCACCTTCCTAAGTTCGTGCTGAAGAATGAAGAAGGAAAGGGTTGGGCTCATAGGCTAATGTTTCTCACTGATAGTGACATCACTTGGACTCTCTGAGGTTTGGATGAGGTAGCTGTTATTGATCGTTACGGAGAATACCCTAATGTCCCTTTAATTGGTATCCAAGGAGGAATTTCTTATAATCCATGTTTAGATCTCCGCCAGTTTGGAAGAGCCAGAAGAGTAGGGCCACATGAAATGTTGGTTCCTCACTTCCATTTTGAGTTTCAGGCAGACAGTGACAAACTACGCCATGGATTCATTATGGCTTGGGACAGAACTCACAAAGCTGACCCACATGAGTTGGGACCAAAGACTTCTCAACCAATGGAACCCTATTGCAGATGGGTCCGTATACATGCTCAGAAGTTAGGTATGCCGTACGAAGCTGTCAGACCTATCATTCTTGAATCTCCTGATGAAGATGGGGTTCCTCCAACTGTCCTCCCTCCTCAGATACCCACTGATTTTGACACAATGAAGAGATCTTGGGCACAGCTAAAGGAAGAACGGGATTTTTATCGGGAAAAGTTCAACGAACAGGAACGGAAGATCCAGAGGCTGGCTAAGCAATTGGAGGAGGAGAGGGTCCTGAATAACTACATCCACACTGAGAAGAGGAGGCCATGGGAGCACTGATGGGCTTTGGATGTTTCCTTTTTATAGCTTTTATTTCCTTTTCAGTATTTTTCATTCCTGTAATGCCTAAGGGCAAGTTGTTGAACAATCTAAAATTTGAATCTAATGAAGTGTGCTTCCCTTTTTGTCTACAAAGTTGAATCTTGTTTGTCTTTGAAAACATAAAACATACGCATCTCATTGCACCATATGCATAGCAGGTACCCTTTTTCACAGGTTGCTTAATCTTCTTCGCTGTTTATTTGAACAGTCATCATGAATCCAGACTCATCCAGTGAGCAAGAAATGAAGGCCCTTCAGGCCCAAAGTGCCCAGTTTCAAGAAATGGTCCTGAGCCTGGCCCAAGGTCAGTAAGAGTTGAAGGCTCTACTCCTGAAGAAGAAGAAGAAAAAGAGGATTGCGTTGTTCAACACTGGACGCAGGTTTGGGAACACACTCCACAATGAGGCTGATCCAACTACTTCCTCTGCTGAGAAAGACAGTCCCCAAGGGGGAGGAGCTCCTAGTCCTGCAGTCTCCGACAATGAGACGGACTATAATGACGAACAATACCCACCTGCTGCTGACAGATACAAGCAATTAGAGGACCGCTTGAGCGCCATGGAGATTCAGAATGTACCAGGGCTGGATTTCAGAGATTTGGGGTTATCTTTTGGGGTTGTAATCCCGCACAAGTTTAAGGCGCCTGCCTTTTCCAAATATGACGGGGCTTCCTGTCCAAAGCTGCATCTAAGATCGTACGTAAGGAAGATCCAACCTTACACGGCAGATAAGAACCTTTGGATTCACTTCTTCCAAGATAGCCTTTCGGGGTCACAGCTTGAATGGTTCTACCAACTAGATGGAACTAGTATCTGACATTGGGAAGATTTGGCAACCGCATTTTACAGACAATATCAATACAATTCTGATCTCGCTCCTACGCGTACCCAACTTCAGGGTATGTCTCTAGGAACGGGCGAAGGGTTCAAAGAATATGCATAAAAATGGAGAGATTTGGCTGGTAGGGTGCAACCTCCATTAACTGATCGTGAGCTGGTTGATATGTTTCTAGGGACCTTGTCTGGTCCATTTTTCAATCATTTGGTTGGTAACTCCTCCGCTGGGTTTACATATTTGATTCTGACGGGTGAAAGGATTGAAGCTGGCATCAGGTCAGGAAAGATACAAAAAGCTGCCTCCACAAGTACTGAGAAGAGGCCTTTCAAGAAAGAAGCAAGTGCAGTCTATGGTCCTAGAAGACAAGTCAAGCCAGAAAGCCGCCAAGCCGTCAATGCCTTGGTTATTTCAAAACCTGTTGCTGCTCCTCAGCAGTACAATCAACAAAGAGGTGAAAGGCCCAAGAGGCAGTATACTCGGTTGAGTATGACCTTGTCACAAATCTTACCACAACTATTATCAACCAACTTGGTGACCATCAAAGAAGCACCGAAGGTCGTGAATACTGCATCTCCTAAGTATAACCCAAATGCCCGCTGTGCTTATCATTCCGATAGCCCCGGGCATACTACTGATGATTGCTGGGCCTTGAGAAATAAGGTGCAAGACCTTATCGATGCGAAGGAAATTCAGTTTGAGGCGCCTGAGAGGCCAAATGTTGTAACTGCTCCTATGCCCCAGCATAGAGTAAATGCCATTGAGGAAGATTTGTATGCTGTTT
Organism: Vicia faba; assembly: GCA_948472305.1. Lineage (NCBI taxonomy): Eukaryota > Viridiplantae > Streptophyta > Magnoliopsida > Fabales > Fabaceae > Vicia > Vicia faba. Next base: position 613,172,424 of record OX451736.1, read on the forward strand.
CGGTGAATGATGTTGCTACCCCTCTTTTGACTGTTAAGAGGAACTTACTACTAGCCGGTTTATTTCTGGGTTGTAGCAAGGGTTGCCTCCTATGTGCTGTTATCCCTACCGGTTATCCGCTGTTGAAATCAGGCATCTAAAGCCTGATGGATAGCAAAGAAATTCTGTTCAAGAAAACTGCTGTTCCGTTTGTTTCCGCTGAAGAAGTATCCGTTGTCACAATTTACAATCCTACCAAAGCTCCCCCGAGGAAGCCAGTCCAAATTCTGTCTGTTGCACCCATCACTATTACTGTCCCGGGGCCTCTCCCCTATGAGTCTGATAAAGCTGTCCCATGGCATTATGGGGCCGACGTGTATGTGCTTGGAGTGAAGCAGGAGTTCAACACCGGCACCAGTATCAGTAACATCACTGGTCCCGCCAAGATTACTCGTATTGGAAGGCTCTTCTCGCCTGACATTGCACCACCGGTTATCCGAAAACCTCTCATCATCACACCCGCAAGTGTGCATGTTCCAAATCAAGTTCCTGTGTCTACTACTGCCGCCGAGTCCTCTGATGCTCGGGGCAAAGAAGTTGCTACCGATTTTCCTGCCAGGACGGAGGCACCAAAAAAGACTGCTGTCGAAGCCTCCCAACAAGAAATGGAGGAAATCCTTAAAATCATTAAAAAGAGTGACTTCAATGTTGTTGAACAGTTGGGGCATACCCCCTCCAAAATCTCCATGCTATCATTGCTGCTATGCTCCGAGGCCCATGCAAAGGCCCTGATTTCATTTCTGAAAACAGCCCATGTGCCGCAAGAGACCTCTACAGATCAATTCACTGACTGTGTGGCTAATTTGACAGCTGACAATGGTTTGAGGTTCTCGGATGCTGACCTTACCGCCAAAGGGAAAAATCACAATGATGCCCTGCATGTTTCCATAGAATGCAGGGACACTACTCTCGCACACGTATTGGTGGATACCGGTTCTTCCCTGAATGTTTTGCCCAAGAAGGCATTGGATCGCTTGGATTGTGAGGGCCTGGAATTGAAACCTAGTAACATCATTGTTAGAGCCTTCGACGGTTCTAAAAGGATGGTGCACGATGAGGTAGACATTCCTATTCGTGTGGGTTCCCAAGTTTTCGACTCAACGTTCTATGTAATGGATTTCGTCCATCTTATTCCTGCTTGTTGGGTCGACCCTGGATTCACAAGGCTGGGGCAGTAACATCCACTCTACACCAAAAGCTCAAATACCCTGTCAAAGGGAAGATTGTTACTATGCAGGGTGAGGAGGAATACATGGTTAGTCACTTGAATTCATTCCGGTATATCGAGATGGACGGGGAGTTTATTGAAACCCCCTTTCAGCATTTTGAGGAGGTTCCTCCAACTTTGGCATCGGCTGAAACATTGGTTGAAGAAGACTTTCCGTTGAAGATGACGTCCTTGAAGGATGCCCGGGCTGTAATCGAGAAAGGCAAATGTACAAACTGGGGTCAACTTCCTGACTTCACTCAAAAGAATGACAAGTTTGGGCTGGGCTTTACTGCAGAGGCTCAGAGGGCTATGCGCAAGGAAAAGATCAGAAAGGCTCCGGTGTTTATCTCCAACCCAAGGGTGAATGCTATCGAGGAGGACATAGAGGAAGCAGAGATTGACAGTTGGATCTATCCAACCACCAGCAACGGACCAAGCAACTGGACGGCAAAGGATTTTACACCTATCACATTTGTCACGCAGTAATTAACTCTTTTGATTTTCAAATTGTAACAAACAATATGTTGAAACTTTTATTGGCTCGGTGTCCTACCCGGGGCATCGTAGCTCCATTTGTGAGGGCTTTTTGTATGACATTTCCATATATCATCAATCAAAACATTGGACGTTTGTTGCATTTCAAATCTTGTGCTCTTTTTCTTTCTGTGTTATATATTGAAAAACAGCTATATTTACACACACTCACTTATACAGGTTTCAATCCACTCTGGATCTCACTGGTAACAGCTCTGCTACCACCAGTTATGACTTCGAGAATCCGATCAACTTGGCCGAAGACGAAGGCGAAGATGATTGCGAAGTGCCTGGCGAACTCGCAAGACTGCTACTCCAGGAAGAGAGGGCTATTCAACCACATGAAGAGCCAGTGGAAACAGTTAACCTGGGTACTGAGACAGATAGGAAAGAAGTCAAGATTGGGGCCAATCTAGAGCTCAGCGTGAAGCAACGATTGATCCGGATGTTGCATGATTACATGGAGATCTTTGCTTGGTCCTATGAAGACATGCCTGGTTTGGATGCCGACATTGTAGTTCATCACCTGCCAACCAAGGAAGACTGCCCTCCGGTAAAGCAAAAGGTCCGCCGTATGTGTCCAGAGATGTCCGAAAAGATCAAAGCTGAGGTTATGAAGCAATTCGATGCCGGGTTTCTAGCAGTGACCTCTTACCCTCAGTGGGTTGCCAATGTGGTGCCAGTGCCGAAAAAGGATGGTAAAGTCTGAATGTGCGTCGACTACAGGGATTTGAACAGGGCAAGCCCCAAAGATGATTTTCCTCTACCTCACATCGACGTTCTTGTTGACAATACTGCTCAACACAAGGTGTTCTCCTTCATGGATGGTTTTTCAGGGTACAATCAGATCAAGATGGCTCCAGAAGATATGGAAAAGACTACCTTTGTGACTCAGTGGGGCACCTTCTGCTACAAGGTCATGCCATTCGGGTTGAAAAATGCTGGGGCAACCTACCAACGTGCCATGGTTGCTTTATTTCATGATATGATCCATCATGAGATTGAGGTATACGTTGATGACATGATTGCAAGGTCTCAAACTGAAGAGGAACACCTTGACCATCTGAGGAAGCTGTTCGACCGACTAAAGTTATACAGGCTAAGGTTGAATCCCAACAAATGCACCTTTGGGGTGAGGTCCGGAAAATTGCTAGGTTTCATTGTAAGCGATAAAGGTATTCAGGTGGACCCTGCCAAGGTAAAATCCATACAAGAGATGCCAACTCCAAAGACAGAGAAGGAAGTCAGAGGCTTTCTGGGACGACTGAATTATATTGCCCGATTCATCTCACATCTAACTGCTACTTGTGAGCCAATCTTCAAGTTACTGAAGAAAGATCAAGTAGTACGTTGGAACGATGAATGTCAGGCTGCTTTTGAAAAGATAAAAGATTATCTCCAAGAACCACCCATTCTTATGCCACCAGTGGAAGGAAGACCTCTGATACTATACTTGACAGTGCTTGATAATTCAATGGGGTGTGTGATGGGGCAGCATGACGAGTCTGGCCGAAAAGAGCACGCTATTTATTACTTGAGCAAAAAGTTTACCGACTGTGAGTCTCGTTACTCATTGCTCGAGAAAACTTGCTGCGCTCTGGTATGGGCTGCTCGCCGGCTGAGACAGTATATGCTGACTCACACCACTTTGTTGATTTCAAAGATGGATCCCATCAAGTACATATTCGAAAAGCCTGCTCTGTCTGGAAGAATAGCGAGATGGCAAATGATCTTGACAGAATATGATATCCAGTATACAACTCAGAAAGCAATCAAAGGAAGTGTACTGGAAGATCATTTGGCACACCAACCTGTGGACGATTATCAATCATTGAACTTTGATTTTCCGGACGAAGATATCATGGTAGTAACTGACTGTGAAGTACCTGGACCAGATGAAGGACCTGAGGAAGGATCCCGATGGTCTATGCATTTTGACGGAGCCTCCAACGCTTTGGGTAACGGCGTCGGCGCTGTAATCATATCTCCCAAAGGAACTCATACTCCACTCACCGCCCGATTGTGTTTCAACTGCACCAACAACATGGCAGAATATGAGGCATGTATCATGGGTCTACAAGCTGCAATCGATTTAAGGATCAAATTTCTGAGTGTCTTCGGAGATTCCGCTCTCGTGATCAATCAGATCAAAGGCGAGTGGGATACGAAACACCCAAATCTTATTCCTTACAAGGAGTATGTGCTGACTTTGCTTCCCCACTTTGAAGAGATAACTTTTGAATGCTTCCCGAGAGAGGAGAATCAGCTGGCGGACGCACTAGCTACGATGTCTTCAATGTTCAAAGTCAAATGGGACAATGAGGCTCCCCGGATCATTATCTGGAAATTGGATGAACCGACATACTGCTGCGATCTTGAGGCCAAAGAGGTGACTGAAAAACCCTGGTATCATGAGGTGAAGAGATACTTGGAAGCTCAGGAATACCCTGAAGGTGCATCTGTCAATGACAAGAAGTTCATGAGGAGGTTTGCTGCAAAATTCTTCCTCAGCAACAGCATTCTCTACAAACAGAATCATGATTCAACTCTACTGCGTTGTGTGGATAAGGCTGAAGCAGAGAAGATCATGATAGAACTGCATGAAGGTACATTCGGAACACATTCCAGTGGACACACCATGGCAAAGAAAATCCTTCAGGCAGGGTATTTCTGGTCCACAATGGAAGCCGATTGTTACCAACACTCTCGAACTTGTCATAAATGCTAGATCTATGTTGACAAGGTGCACATCCCTCCGGTCCCTCTAAACGTCCTGACGGCACCTTGGCCTTTTGCAATGTGGGGCATTGATATGATCGGTGAGATCCGACCGACGGTATCCAACGGGCATCGCTTCATCTTGATAGCAATCGATTACTTCACGAAGTGGGTTGAGGCAGCTTCCTACGCAACGGTAACCAAGAGCGTCGTGGCACGGTTCATCCGGCATAACCTGATCTGTCGGTACGGCGTCCCGGAAAGAATCATTACGGACAATGGTACCAATCTCAATAACAAAATGATCACTGAGCTCTGCGAACAATTCAAGATACAGCACCACAATTCTTCTCCCTACCGGCCGAAGATGAATGGGGCTGTAGAAGCAGCTAATAAGAATATCAAAAAGATTGTGCAGAAAATGACAGTGACTTATAAAGATTGGCACGAGATGTTACCGTTTGCTCTTCATGGGTACCGTACCTCAACAAGGACGTCAACCGTGGCAACTCCTTTTTCCTTGGTCTATGGCATGGAGGCAGTCTTGCCGATTGAAGTCCAGATACCCTCTCTCCGGATAATGAAGGATGCAGACTTGAGTGAAGATGATTGGATCCAGACTCGACTTGATCAATTAAACCTGATTGACGAAAAGAGACTCACTGCTATCTGTCACGGTCAAACGTACCAAAAACGGATGATCAGGGCATTTAACAAGAAAGTCAGACCACAAGAGTATCAAGTGGGGGACCTGGTAATCAAACGCATCATCCTTCCTCAAAGTGATCCCCGGGGCAAATGGACCCCTACGTACGAAGGGCCATTTATGGTTAAACATGTGTTCTCAGGAGGAGCCATGATTCTGACCACCATGGATGGTGACGACCTTCCTCACCCCGCCAATGCAGACATAGTAAAAAGATACTACGCGTGAATAAAAGATCCGCTAGGTTGACATACCTAGGCAAAAATTAGGGCTTCCCAGCGAACCAAAAGGGTTCGGGAAAAATGAGGGATGAAATGAAAAAAAATCTGTACACCCGGCAAGTCGAAAACCTGAAAAGGCGGCTTGGGCAAAAATGGGTATCCCGGTGGACTGAAAACCCGAAAGGGTGGTCCAGGCAAAAGTTAGGGATTAAAGCGTAATACTATGTCTCATTGGATCACCTTGCATCCAGAATCCGGTATCAACATCAAGTTCAAACGACATCGATCAATCAACTTCATCTTCAACTAAGCAGCCAAGTGATGAGACGCTCGAAGATATAAAGGCGATAGCAGAGTTGGAACCCAGTGGGATTATCTTTTCACATAGCTGTTTTGTTTTCCTTTTTCATAAATTATATAAAACTCTGTTGTTCGACGACATTCTCTTACTAGGACGTCAGCCTCTTGTACAAAAAACGCCTATTCACAGGCAAATTTCAAAATCAATACAAATTCACTTAAATTGCCATTGTTTTTCCTTTTTATGTTTTGTCTTGCGAAGAACGTCCAATGTTCATTTTTGATATATGCATTTGACATTAAATTGATGATTCATAAATATTTGCATATGAAACAAGAGACTAGTTACAGGTGACATCAGAAACAGGGGCAATGTAAATTTGTCTGATGCAGTCTGGTTGCTTTGTCCGCCAAGGTACCAAGGCAGATCTAATTGAAGGATGTGATCAAGTTATCTCAACTCCCCGCAGAGTAAGACAAGATAGCAACATTCCCCGGCAAAATATCAATACCCCAGTGCAATTCCAAAAGTTTCCCCAGGAAAGTGGAAATTCTTATCCCCAATAGATTCTGGAAGCTTATCCCCTGAAGAGTACGAACGTCTCTCCCGAGCTTTATTCAAAGTTATTCCTCACAAGGGCTTATAACTGGGTTATCCTCAGCTAATTGCCACGGAAGATCTCCCTCGGAAAAGTTCTTTCAATCCCCAGCGGAGTTCATCAAAGTTCCCCAACATAACTTATCAACACCATCCCCAGCGGAGTTTATCATCATCGTCCCCAGCGGAGTCCATCATTAAAATCCTCAGTGAAGCTCTCGTCAAACGTCAGCAAAGTATCTCTTCAACAGAGCAATTCCCCGCAGAGTGATCTCTCCAACAAGTTTATTCCTCAAGGGAGTCATCTTCTCCTACCAGTGTATTCTTGCAACCATCCTCCCCAGTGGAAGCGAAGAGCTCTACTCTTCAATATCAGCCCAGGATTCAACTTCCCGGCTGGTCGTCAAGGATTTATTCTCCTAGACGAAAATACATTCATAAACATTTCACATTTCATACATCTTGCTTACATACATGATAAAATGCATACAACATTATCTCATGTTGAACATCATGACATCATGCATTTCATACATCATGACATTGCATACAACTGATGTTTTTGCCTTTTCAGGGAAAAAGACAATCCCAAAGACAACTACCTTCAACTGGCACAATTCCAGATTCGATACCTGTATCTAGCCAGGGCACATCTGTGAGTGATCAGTTTCCAGACTCGATTCCTGTATCTATCCAGGGCACGTCTGAAGAGTTCGAAGATTCGATTCCTGTATCCAGCCAGGGCATATCTGTTGATGACTATTTCCAGATTCGACTCCTGTATCCAGCCAGGGCATATCTGTTGACCACATTTCCGGACTCGATTCCTGTATCTAGCCAGGGCACGTCTGAAGAGTTCGAAGATTCGATTCCTGTATCCAGCCAGGGCATATCTGTTGACGACTATTTCCAGATTCGACTCCTGTATCCAGCCAGGGCATATCTGTTGACCATATTTCCAGACTCGATTCCTGTATCCAGCCAGGGTATATCTGTTGACGACTATTTCCGGATTCGATTCCTGTATATAGCCAGGGCATATCTGCATGAGGAGATTGAAGATCAAACACCTGTAACAAGCCAGGAAAACATCTGTCTTTCTCAAATACACAAGTTCTCGCTAAGGAATCTCTTAGGCGATCAACACTTCCATATGGCATCTATAAACCCATTCCCGACAAGGTTCTGTCACATCTCAGATGGCATCTATAAGCCCATCTCCCTATCCACCATCTCTCCAAATGGCATCTATAAGCCCATTCCCGACATCACATTGCTGATACTCCAACATGCGAGTGCAAATTTCCGGGCACTCTAGTGTCTAATCTCCTTTTACCCTCGAGTCACGAAAGGCAAACTTGCCAATCTAACTCTTCAGGTTCAAGAAGATTGAACAGGGGCAACTGTTGTACCCCAAAATTTGCCCTCCCATTTCCTCAACATTTTCTCATCACAAGACCCTTGAAGATCAAGACCCAGTTAGGGTTTCCTCTGCTCAAGACTTCTCCTTGCACTGTTGACCCAAATTAGGGTTTGTGTTTGCACAAAGATATTTTGGCCTAGAATGCCTAAGATGACTTTCATGCTTCATGTTGGACTCCCAAGTTTATCCATACCAAGTTTCAAGTCTTGATTCCAAATTTTGCCCAGTCAATTGGACAATTGACCTAGAAATCAACTGTATTGGGGAAAAAGTCAACTGTGGCCAATTGACAGTCAAACCTCATGAAAATTGACCCACATCAACATTGTGAACTCACATGGACAATTTGATCAAGTTTGGATCACAATTCCACAAGAAATTTGATCAGATCATCAAAAGGGCAAAATGGTCATTTTTAGGGTTTTGACTGCACAAAGGCAATTTTTGACTGTTTGACCTAGCCAATGGCAAACCAAGCTCACATATGGACTCAAGGACCCCATGGAATTGTTTTGACATGCTCAACAAGTTCAAAAGATCCCAAATACACAAGATTGACAGTTGAATTTCCCAGTCAATTGATCAATTTTGACTGTATACTGAAAAGTCAAACTTTGACTTTTTGGTCAAAATCAAGGGTCAAGATTAATTTTTCATCAAAACATGCCAAATCATGAAACTTGTCCATCAAGAAATCAAGAAATGCAAATTAGGGTTTGAAATGAAGATTTTTTATAGCTTAGAATTTTTCTAAGTTATGAAAAACCCTAATTTTTTCCTAACTTTGCCCCACTTTTTCACCAAGATTCATTTGGATTCAAGCAAAAGTCAAAACATGAAAGTTGTAGCCTATTGCATAATATACAACTTTGATTCACAAAGTTTTCCCAAAAGAGGCTTGTATCTCAAGTTACAATTTTTGGAACAAGAGTACCAAACCATTCTTAACTTAGAGAAAATTTGACCTATTTTAGGCAGGATTTTTACCTAACTTCAAGACCATTTTTCATACACTTCCACTTGGAATTTCAATTTTCACTTCAAATATGGATTGTAGTAAACATTCCAAGCTTTCCAAAATGTCCAAGAACTCATCAAAAAACCTCATGGTTAGAGAGAATCGAATTTTGCAATATGGGAAAAACTCACTTTTGAATTGGCCAAGTTACATGTTCATACATTTGTGCCATTTTGAATTCAGCATGCTTTCCTTGATTACAGGCCTCTAAACCATTCAACACTCATAAATTTAATGCCAATCCTTTGTGCCAAGACCATGTTCTATGTGTTCAAGCATTGCCTAAAGGTTTAATCCCAAATTGGAAAAAGCATCATATCCATTTTTGCAAAAGTTACACTTTATGTCTAAAGCAAATCCAAGCAAGTACATTTGAAATCTCCTTGGAACAAGTTTATGAGTTAATCACACTGATCAAGGGGAAGGTTAGCAGCATAGTATGGGGGCCTGTACAGGCTAGAAACACCAAGTGGCCATTGCTTCCTTAAAGTGTAAGAAACATTGCATAACATCTACCAACTCTCATATCAGTTAACCAAGGCTTAGAGAAAGTTATCAAGCACATTCAAAACATTCATCCTAAGCTGAAGCACGACCCTAAGATCCCCAATACCTCCCCATTCCCAGAATCACCTTCAAACTGCTCAAAACAGGGCATCCCTGCAGTTTGAGTTCCATAGCTCAAACCTTCCATGCTTCCTTGCTAAAAACACATCAAACACATTCCATAACATCCCTTGAAGCTAATCAAAACCTCAAAAACGACCTGTAACACTCCCAGGCAACATCACCATTTTCATTTTCTTGTTTTGCAGTTGAAGTTCTCTAGCACGATTCAAAAGGTTTCAAGACAAAGTAAAGCTTGGAATAGCATCCCTGGACATCAAGGAAGCTGTACCAATCATCACCTTGCATTGAAGACACCTCAATCACCAGATACAACTTCAACTGAACAGGTAAGTTCATGAACACGAATCTCTCTATCCAGGCATTGTTAGCTTTAGGTTTGTGAAGAAAACATGTCACATTCATAGCCCTGAACATGCCTATATAATTAGATTTCATTTATATTATGTATGCTTAGAGAATTTTAAGTCTGAACATGGCATAAAAACTAGGTCAGAAATTGGGAGAGAAGAAATTCTCTCTCATTTCTGAGAGTTAGATTGATTTCTTTATATGTCTGGAATCGTGGCTTCAAGCTCTACAGGTTTCATGTTGGAAGATTTGGCAAAAGATCAAGGAATTGGAAGTTAGAAAACGCGTGTTTTCTTGAACAAAAGTGTTCTGAGGTTGAAGATGACAACCTTCTGGGCTGGGCCTGTTTGACTTTTCTTTTTGCACCCTTTTATTACTTTTACACCCCCTGAGCCCATTTTGCTCATTTTAGTGATTTTCTGACTTTTTCTTTTTTGGTTTGACTTATTTATTTTGTCTTATGATATTAAAAATATAAAAAATATTTTTCTCACCATTTTCCTATTTATTAGGTATTTATTTGTTTAGATTAGTTTTTTGAACATAAATAAATAAATAGATATACTTTTATTTAAAAAATGTTAAAATAGTGCAAATACATTTTTATTTTCATTTTATCTTCTGAAAATATTTTATATATAAAAAATACCTTTTTTATAAATATTAAATATTATTATTTTGTATATATAATACATATTTAGAAAATAATACACATATATATATATATATATATATATATATATATATATATATATATATATATATATATATATATATATATATATATATATATATATATATATATATATATATATATATATATATATATATATATATATATATATATATATATATTTATTAGAATATTTAGGGTAAAATATAAAATATACACACTTTTATTTCTTTATTAATATTTAATATTAAAAATACCCTTTTTACAAATATACTTTATTTTTATTTTATTTTTGTATATAATAAATAAATTGTACATAATAAATAAATAATACATTTTACTTAATAAAATTAGGGTTTTACCCTAAACATAAAAAACTCCAAAAATAATCCTTTTTATTTTGTTTATTTGGCATACAAAAATACTTTTTTTTCATACACATAAAAAACATTTTTTGCATCTTGCATATTTATTCTTGTTTTATTTAATTTGTGCAATTAAATATCTTGTAAATAATTCCAAATTGATGTAATAGTTTAGGTTTAAATTCCTTGTCAAAAATCCCCATTTGAACATTTGTACCCCCCTTCCCATATATTGTGTTGTAATAGCTTAGTAAATTTATTTTTCGCACTTTATTGCTTTCTAATTATACCATGTTAGAATTAGGGTTTGTATGCGAATCAAAAACAACAAAATAGTTTGACCTAATTTCAAAGATAAACAAGCATGAAAATGGACAACACAAACCACACTTGCACCCCTAGGGTATTCCACTTGTTGCCTTCAATAAGTGGGCCATATTGCATGTTAGGTCTCTTTGGGCAAAAACAAACACAATTCAAATGATCATAGTCCCTCGATGACGCTTTCGAAAGTTGCCTAAAAAATGATCAAGTCCCTTACAGAAAAATGTCCCAAAGATACTTGGCACCATTGCAATTATGGTCTAAACGATGACCCGCGCCCGTCCCTTTCACATCCTAACATGAGATTGTCCACCAAATACAATGGTGGAACAAACTTGTTAAAAGGGTTAAAACATAGCAATAATCTTTGAGAAATTTAGGAGTAGATAACCTCTTAGTTACTTAAATCAAACTTGCAAAAACAAAACACTTGCCTGTTTTCTAAAACCACACCTCACAACACTTTCAAAACAAACCTTCAAAAACAAATGAAAACCTTTTCAAAAGACATACACCTTTGTATACATCCCAACATGGATCATTACAAAGGTTGCCACCACATTGGCTTCTTTTCAAAACATTTTCAAACCCGCACACACAAGAGCACCATTTCAAACAATTGAAAATTAAGGCAAGTTGATCTAAGCAAGTAACTAAGAGCCCATGGATAACCATGGATAGAAAGGGTGCTAATACCTTCCCTTTCTATAATCTACTCCCCGAACCCAAGAAAACATCTCAAAGGTTTTTTGTTGTGCTTTTTAACCTTTCCTTAGGATAAAATAAAAAGTCGGTGGCGACTCTTGCTCAACCGAAACATTTGCGAAAACAAACGCAAAACCATAGTCAGTTCTCCCACCGTATCACAGCAGGTAATCGAGATTGAAGGCCGTATACCTTTAATAGATCGAGTTGGTGTCATTGCTCTGATATGTAACACTCGTGGGGATGAACGCTTGCTGATTTTTGATTGCTGATTTTTAGTTGTTGAACCTTAAATTGTTTATTTACTAAATATGAGATGTTTCAAAGTTTCTATTTTATTTAAAGATGTTATTGAAGAATTCCGCTGCGTAGTTGTTGAATTATTTTATTAAAGATGCTATATTGATGGTTCATCCGATGTTTTATTAAAAATGTTATATATCCATGATGAATGCAATGAATTTGTTAGAAGAATTTGTGACGTCCCGATTCGTTTGTATGATTAAAATTTTATAACTCTGATTTATTTTGCATAATTGCTTGGGGTAGAATTGGGGTGTTACACTCACTGCTCGAGAAAACTTGTTACGCTTTGGAATGGGCTGCACGCCGACTAAGACAGTATATGTTGACTCATACTACTTTGTTGATCTCTAAGATGGATCTAATAAAATACATATTCGAGAAACCCGCTCTCTCTGGAAGAATAGCAAGATGGTAAATGGTCTTGACCGAATACGACATTCAGTACACTACTCATGAATCAATCAAAATAAGTGTATTGGTAGATCATCTGGCTCATCAGGCTGTAGACGACTATCAATATATGAATTTTGAGTTCCCGGATAAGAATATTATGCTAGTTACTGATTATGAAGAACCTGGACCGCATGAAGGACCTGAGCCAGGATCCCAATGGACTATGGTTTTTGATGGAGCTTCCAATGCGCTTGGTAATGGGATTGGTGTTGTAATTGTCTCTCCCAAGGGTTGCCATACGCCCTTCACCGCCAGGTTGTGTTTTGATTGTACCAACAACATGGCAGAGTATGAAGCGTGCATCATGGGTATCAAGGATGCTATCGATATGAGAATTAAATTATTAAATGTCTACGGGGACTTAGCCCTGGTAATCAGTCAGATTAAAGGAAAATGGGATACGAAACATCCAAATCTCATTCCTTATCAGGAGCATGTGTTGAAATTAATTCCGTACTTCGAGGAAAACACTTTTGAACATATTCCACGAGAAGAGAATCAATTGGTAGACGCATTGGCTACCATATTGTCTATGTTCAAAGTCAGATAGGATAATGAGGCTCCTCGAATTATTATTGAGAGACTAGAAGAACCTGCATATTGCTACGAAGTTGATATTGACGGAGTAGAGGAAAATCTTGTGTACCATGAAATAAAAAGATACCTCGAGGCTCAAGAATATCCTGAAGGGGCATCTATTAGAGATAAGAAATTCCTAAGAAGGTTTTCTGCCAAGTTCTTTCTAAGTAGCGGAATTTTGTACAAGCACAATCAGGATTCGACTCTACTTCATTGTGTAGCCAAAAAGGAAGCTAAGGAGATTATGTAGGATATACACGAAGGAGTCTTTGGTACTCACTCCAGTGGACATATGATGGCTAAGAAAATTCTGAGAGCGGGTTATTATTGGTCTACTATAGAAACTGATTGTCATCATCATTCCAAAACTTATCACAAATGCCAGATTTATGGTGACAAAGTACATGTGTGTAATACAGTGGGAGAACTGACTTGGTTTTGTGTTTTATCACAAATGTCACAGATAGCAAGAGTCACCACCGACTTTTCTTTTATCCAATTAAGGAAAGGGTTAAAAGAACAGGAAAGACCTTGAGATTTTTGATTTCGGGGGGTAGGTTATGAAAAGGGAAGGTGTTAGCACCCTTTTCATCCGTAGTTATCTACAGGCTCTTAATCGCAAGCTAACTTTGTTTGAAAATACTTTGTGTTTGTGTGTTTGAAAAATATTTAGAAATTCCAGGAGTAAGGTAACTTTGTAATGATTTTTGTAACGGTTAAGAATACGTACAAAGTGTTCATTTGAAATTATTTTGAAAGTGTGACAATGAGAAAAAATTTTGTTTTGAAAAATGTGAGCAAGCGATTAAGAACTATCTACCTACTCAAAGTCTTTCGTGTTATTTCCTCATCATTTAGATAGTGTTGTCCTACCATTAGTTAGTAGGTAGCCTTATCCATTGGATGTGAAGGAACATGCGCGGGTCATCGTACAGTCGTAAAGGCAACTCGTAGCGGCGCTTTAGCAGTTGTCGTTAAGGGACTAAATAGTTTATCGAAGGAAGCATCGAAAGAGTCATCGAGGGACTACGGTCTTTTTAATCGAGGGATAGTGCTAAAGCATCCCCATGTTCGAGGGACATGATTGTTTTTTATCCGAAGGCAACAAGTGAGGTTATCCTAGAGGTGCGCGTGTCTGAGTGTATTCAATTCAGTTTATTTATCTTCATTAGGGTTTTACTAACATTTTTTTAGTCTTTTCATGCAATCCTGGTTACTAAGTAGTAAACATGACAATAACGAAAAGTAGTAAAGTACGGATAATAAATGCTAATTACAACGTTTTGGGGCAGTTACATAATAATAAAAATACATAAAGTAAATTCTAATTACTATAACATTCCAGGAAACAGTTACAATAATAATGAAAAAGGAGGCAAAAATAAACCACGCTATTTGCAATCGCGGAAATAAGAAAGGTGAAAAAAGGAAGTATTTTTTTTTTGGGAAGTTTTTTGTGAAAATAACGATATGTGATTAATTAAATCTAAAAAGCCCTAATTAATTTTAATAATAAAAAAGGTTAATTAATTTAATTATCATTAAAAAAAATTTGATTAGTTAAATTAATTAAAAAGTTAATTAGAAAAACCTAAGAGTCTAAATTAATTTTAATTAGAAAAAATTAATTATGTTGTATTTTGATTAAATAGAAATGTAAGTGTTTGTTGGCAGCATTTTTGGTAAAACACTGACTTGATAATATTTTGTTAAATGTCTTGACATTTGAAGCAAACTGGTTTTGAATTATGTCAAAGCAGATGTCTTGACATCTGCCTCCTGATCTGAACGTGACTTCATATCTGTTTCATGTTTTTATGCGTGCCATTATTCAGGATTTGTGACTCATAGTTTGCGAAAAATATGGAGGAATATTTTTTTATTTGCATTATCCTTATGCATTATATCTTGGCCTGTTTTCATGGAAATATTCAAGGGATTGGAATATTTGTTTTTCAGTCCAAGCCCACTGTTGTGCCTTTATAAGGACTTGCATCCTTATTCATCAAGCTGCAACTTTTAAAACAAGAACATATTCTTTCTGTTCTTAGAAGTCTAAGTCTTTTTTAATTATAATACACTCTAAGTATTGGTTTAATACTTGAGTTGTAATTTGAGTTGTTAATTGTGGATCATTCATAAGCTTTTAAGTATTGGATGATTAAAGTCCTTAAAACTTTATATTTCTGTTGTTCTTCACAATTAGTGGTTGAATGGATTTGAGGAGGGCCTCATACCTAGGTGTGTCTTAGGTAGAAGTATATCACGGGTAGTGATTAGGTGATTAGATAGTAAACTGGTTATTTACTGAGGGTCTATGAATTTATACTATTTAGTAGACTTGTCCCTGGCTTGGTAGCCCCCAGAGTAGGTGTTGTTGTACACCGAACTGGGTTAACAATCCCTTGTGTTTTTACTACTTTTAATATTGTTGCATTTTATACTGTCCTTAGATATTTGTGCCGCGACATCTCCTTCGAAATCTCATATCTGATACCAGAATTTCAATTGATATCGGAGCAGGCATCCTGCTCTATATCTGAGTGAGATCTAGGGAAGATACTTTCTGGTACTATAGACAAGGAAGGAGGATTTGTAAGAAGACCACCCATTCTGGATGGAAGCAATTATGACTATTGGAAACAACGTATGGTGGCCTTTCTAAAGTCTCTGGATAACAGGGATTGGAAAGTTATCTTAAAAGGATGGGAATGCCCTGTCAAATTGGGAGAAAATGGAGAACCTACTTTTGAGTTAAAGCCAGAAGAAGATTGGTCTAAAGAAGAGGATGAAATTTCTCTTGGAAATTGTAAAGCCTTGAATGCTATATTCAATGGAATTGACAAGAACATTTTTAGATTAGTAAACACATGTGAAGTAGCTAAGGATGCCCGGGGGATTCTTCAATCTACCCATGAAGGCACATCCAAAGTGAAGATGTCAAGACTTTAGTTGCTCACCACCAGATTTGAAAATCTGAGAATGAAGGATGATGAAAGTATTAATGACTTCCAAATGAACATTCTTGAGATTGCTGATGCTGCCAGTGCTTCAGGAGAAAAAATTCCAGAAGACAAATTGGTGAGAAAGATGCTTAGGTCTCTTCCCAAGAGATTTGATATGAAAGTGACTGCCATAGAAGAAGCACAAGACATTGACAAGATGAAATTGGATGAACTTGTTGGATCACTTCAGACATTTGAATTAAGCATCAATGAAAGATCTAAAAAAAAGAACAAAAGCATAGCTTTTATTACCAATACTGAAGATGAAGAGGAGGACTATGATCTAGATACAGATGAAGGAATATCAAATGCCTTAGTTATTCTTGGAAGACAGTTTAACAAAGTGGTAAAAAGGATGGATAGGAACCCAAGATCAAATGTCAAGAACATCTCATCTGACATCCTTAAGTCAAATGAGTTTGGAAGAAAAAGGGCTGAAGAAAAATCCACTCAAGGGAAAGGAATACAGTGTCATGGATATGAAGGTTTTAGTCACATTAGAGCTGAATGTCCTACATATCTTAAAAAAGAGAAGAATAATCTATCTGTTACTTGGTCTGAAGAGGATTGTGAGAGTGATCTTGAAGAGGAATCTGCAAAGTATGTTAAAGCATTGACAGTCAAATATGTGTCTGATGAAGATTCTAGTCATGGAGAACTAACCTTTGATGAGCTAGCTGCCTCGTACAAAGAATTGTGTCTCAGAAGTGCAGAAGTTTTCCTAGAAGGGGAGAAACTAAAATCACTCATAGCCCAGCTGAAGGAAGAAAGGAAAAAGCATCTGAAAACTATTTCCAATCTGGAAAGTGAAGTGACTTCTCTGAATTCAAATCTTGATAGAATGGTCAAATCTCTCAAGATGCTGAATAATGGGTCTGACACATTAGATGAAATTCTTCAAGTGGGAAGAGTGACAGGAGACAAGAGTGGTCTAGGGTTTAATGAGAAAAAGGAACTTGTTTCAGAAGAACCTTCATCAAATATCACTCATGCCAAGTCTAAACCAAAGATGTCGAATCAAATGTCTGAACATCATGGCAAGAAAAGACATCATGGCAAACATCAGGGTGAGAAAAAATTTACTCACATCAGAGAGAAATCCCAGCCCTGGAGGTGTCATCGCTGTGGAAGGTTTGGTCATATAAGACTTTTCTATTTTAAGTTGTATGGGTATCCTAAAACTACTCCTCTTTCCAAGACTGTTCAAATCTCTCAAAATAGCAAAAAGAAGAAACAGTGGGTTCCCAAGGGAGCAAGATGGATCCCAAGAGTAATGAAGGAATATTCCTGGTGTTGTACCCCAAAATTTGCCCTATCATTTTTTACAAGATCTTCTCTTACATGGGTGGTTACAAACACTTTCCTGCAGAAAAATAATAAATTTTGGAGTTTGTCAAAGTGCCTTTCGATTGGCCTCTCCAAAGTGCCTTTCGATTGGCATCTCCAAAATGCCTTTCGATTGGCATCTGCAAAATTCCTTTCGATTGACATCTCTAAAATGCCTTTCGATTGGCATCTGCATAGCGCTCTTCGATTGGCATGGACAAAGGTTCTTCGATTGGCCTGTTAACAAGGCCTTTCGATTGGCATTTTAGCAAAGTCTTTCGATTGGCATCAGAACAAAGACGTCTTCGATTGGCATGGCAAGACCCTTCGATTGGATTTTTGGCAAGACCCTTCGATTGGACTTTTGGCAAGACCCTTCGATTGGACTTTTGGCAAGACCCTTTGATTGGACTTCTAGCAAGACCCTTCGATTGAACTTTTAGCAAGAACCTTCGATTGGCCTTTTGGCAAGACCATTCGATTGATGTTTCAACAAATACCCTTCACGTGGTATTTGGGTGAAGGATTTTCGAATGACGGGAGGGTATTCGAAGGAGTCAAGTGTTCAGGTTCATTCCAAGATTTCCAAAGAGACATGAACGTTTCCAAAAAGGAATGCTTTTAATATGTCTGATTTTTGTCTCATGATCTTAAAAGCATGGTTAATTTGATGTCTCTTGCCGTTACTGGACCATCACTCTACTATAAATACAAGTCAAGGACACAATACCAAGGGGGGGGGGGGGGAGAGTGAACGAAATAGAGAATAAAAGGAACGAAAGAGAGGACATAAGGGGATACTACACACACACATACATACTGTAATAGAAGAGACAACACACACGCATTGCTCAAAAATCCCAAGAAGCCTCCCAGTCGAAGCACCCTTTGCAGGTTCCCTCCTCCGGGAGTCCACCCCAACTCCTAAGAAAACATCTCCACACCCAGAGCCAGAGGTCATCATCTTCGATTGGTAAGGGTTTGCAAAACCAAAATTGCATCTTCATAACATTTAACTACACGTTGTATATATATATATATATATATATATATATATATATATATATATATATATATATATATATATATATATATATATATATATATATATATATATATATATATATATATATATATATATATATATATATATATATATATATATATATATTTGTGTTATTACTGATTGTGCTGCATGTAAGCTAAAGCGCAGAGATGGGGTCGTGCCATTGTTGGGGCACAATCTAAGTTGTTCCTTTGAATCACAGGACAAAACGAACCCAGGCCCAGACTCAGCAGATTTGAACTAAGAAAGGAGTCGAATTGAGATAAGATTCGAATCAGGGGGGTAAAGTCCCCCCTGGGTCTCTAATGTTTGTTTATTTTTGTAGGAAACATCTTCTCAAGACCTTGTTCAGCGCTTCGAAGCAGCTCAACTTCGAACTAGATTCAAGGGTCCCAGATCGAAGGATAATATATCCAGATCAAACACTCCAAAGTGCACCCCCACATGCATCTTCGGTCAAGCCTCTTCGCTGGATCGAAAGACAACCCAAGTATCTTTCGATCCAACCCCCCAAAACTACTCCCTCTTCGACTTACTGCCAGATTTTTCGATTTCTGCTTTGTTTTGACTATTTTACTTCTTTTTTTTTTAATCAGCATAAAATCAATCCAAAAACCACAAAAAAAACATTAGGATAGTTTTTTTCTTCATTAAATTAATTTTGTTAATTAATCATTTAATTATCTTAACTGTTGTACCCCCAAATTTTCCCTCTTATTTTACTCAACACATGCCCATAGAGATCCTCAATTTGCTTAAGTTTGCCCAAGAGTTGACCAAACAAACTCTCTCCTAAGGCAGTGTGTCTCAAATTAGGGTTTCCATTTTCATCAAGATAAGTGAACTCCAAAAAATCTCATATTCTCTCCATGGTCCTAATATGTTCTCAAGACCCTCCATGTCAAGTTTCAAGCACTGCACAAGAAGTTTGCTCAGTCAACTGCTCAGATGCTTGAGAATCGACTGTATTAGGTTAAAAGTTAACTATGGCCCACGTATAGTCAAACTTCAAGATTTTTGGTCAACATCAACATATTGAAGTAATCTCCATAATTTGATCAAGGTTTGATCATGATTCTTCAAGGAATGCCGTAAATTCATCAAAACCCAAAAGTTGCAAAATTAGGGTTTCTTAGGAACAGTCAACTAAACTTTGACCAAGCATAACTTCCACATGCTTTATCAGAAATTTTCCATCCAAGGCTCATTTTGAAGAGGATGCAATTCCTTACAACTCACCTTCATCCCACAAGTTCAAAATATGTACTCATAAAAAGATATGAATTTCCATATTATGGGTCCTTTTGAAAAGTCAACAAAAACACCTTTTGGGTCAAAGCTTATTACATAAACATGGAAGACTCAATTGATATGAGACCAAAAGGGTTGCTTAAGGGACATCCTAAGCTTTCTAAAAATTCGAATAACACCTCTCTAGGGTTAAAATTGGAAGAGATGTGCCTTATCAAAGTTGACCTTTTTTGCAAAATTGCCAAAAGTTAAATATGCTCAAAAATGCATTTTTTACTAAATGGGCCTAGCATTTCATGATTGCACCTCACTTGTAGCATGATCCACGATGAAAATATCCATCCACATGTTATTTGCTTCATTTTCCATTTTATTGTGATTTTTTATTATTTAAAAATTGAATTAAATCAAATAATTGGTAAATAATATCAAAGATCTGTTTTGATATGAGTTTTTGACAGGTTTGCAATCAAAATATGTTGAAATATCAAGGCCAAATCGAATCAAGCATGATTGGTACAAGAAAGGGATGATTTGGATCAATATAGCAAGTTTACATATGGCATGGAAATCAAATCAAATCTTCCATAATTGCAAAGATACAAACCAGTTTTCTAACCCTAATTCGTTCTAGGATATATAATGAACATGTACAAGGCATAAGACAGGGATTGTAGTGGTGAAAAGCATCAAACAAAAAGTGGTTTTCTTGCAAAAAAGTTTGATTCGGTTTTCAATCTAGAGAACGATTTAAGGCAATTTAAATCCATCAATCTATTCCTGGGCATGCATTGAAGCTATTCCAATCATTTCCAAGTCTTCAAACCACCCGGATCGTCAGCTAAACCTTACGGTTTGCATCCTCTAAACTAAAACTTGTTCTTTTAGTTTTATGTATTTTTAATCCAATTTGCTTGCATATACATGTCCATGATCATGCTGGGAATATTTTTGATAGCTTGGATTTAAGTTTTAATGCAGGAATGGTTACTTGCCATAGTTAGGGTTTGTGAGCTCCAAATTGGGGAACCCTAGATAGAGGCAAAATTGGGCCAAATTAAAGGCCTCTTCATGGTCAGGGGATGAAATACATTTGATTCATGCCCTTGAATGGAATTTATATTTCTTGAATTTCGTTTTAAGATTTTGCAGGTTTATAGCCACGCATAAAAACCGCCAGTATAACCTATAGTGACGAGTTTGTCCGTAGGTAAAGGGTTGGTATCAAAAGCGACAGTCCTGGGGAAGGAGACAACCACGTGGCAACCATGTATTCGCCTATTTTAAATAGCACGCGTCTTTGGAACTTGCGTTTAATTTACATTATTTTATTTTTTGTTTCAACATTATAACGAATGACCAGGTTGGCCTAGTGGTGAAGCGTGTATTGAAGAGTGGAGAGGACCTGGGTTCGATCCCAGGTCCCAGCGTATTATTTATTTTTCATAACTTTTAATTGCAAATTCAGTACACTACAACCCCACGCGTCTTCCATACACCTCCTGGATTCAACCACTTGATCGTTGATAGTTCAGATCCAACGCCCCAAACAAGGAGGGACCATGGTGCACCATCAGAAGGAGTCAGCGCTGGATTCCACGTATTGAATGGGCTAAACAGCTAATGGGCCTAACCAATTCAGCAACACACCCCCTTTTTTTTGGATTGCTATACAGGCCCATTCTTCTATCCTTTTTTTTTATCTTAATTTCCTTTTAATTATTTTCTAACTATTTTCTTTTTAATTAACATCAAAAATCATATTTTTTAAAATCACAAAAACACCAAAAATCATTTTGCATAAAAATATTTTATTTCTTAATTAATTTAGTTTAATTAAATTAGGGCAATTTAATCCTTTTTTATATAATTAAAAATAATTAGAATTAGGGTTTTTAATTATACATAACTTAATTAATTTTTTCCTCAAAAAATAACTTAAATATATCTTTTACAGGCAAAATTGATGCCGTTGATGGACATAAACGTGATCAGGGGAGGTAGACGAGCACAACCATGGTCTTGGGGGGGTGGCTTTCATGGCCTATAATCAATTTTGGGAACGACCTGCGAATTTAGCTGCGGATGTAAATCCGCAGGTAAATATATAGGGTTGAAGGAAGAAGACGAAGACGTGTCTCCCCCTGGTAGGATAGTTCAAACTTGGCGCGTGTTTTTTTTGTTCTGGCATATTATGTGTTTTTTCTTATTATTATTATTTCCCATTACATTAACAACTAACGCATAATGGTTGAGTGGCAAAGGCGTGTATCCAATGATCAACAGGACCTGGGGTATGGATTTGACCCCATCAGCGAAACCACCACCCCTTGGGATGTCCCCGCCAGAAGGCCAACCTCGCCTTTCTTCTAAAAAATTTCCTAATTGTTCTCGAGCAACTCCAAAGATATCCTTTAACCAGAAAGAATTTTGTTCTGATAGAGGATACCTATCCAGAAGTTTTCGCAATTCAATGATGTAGGATGGAATCATCAAAGATTTGACCTGTTCGAACTCTGTCTGTAACTCATTAGAGAAGCGAGAAACAAAGAAAAGATGTGTATAAACAAGATATCCAGTAACAAGAAGAAGTAAAAGGATTGAAACCAGGAACTCCTCAATATTTCGTGATCTCAGATGTGTCGATATGAATCCCAGGTCCCCATATTATTTGTTGTATTTTTCAGCCAAGTGATCCAGTGTAATTCCAAGCATGCAGTCCACTATGGTCTCTCAATTATTCAACAGCTAGATGGCCAAAGGCCAAATCTGGTGGCCATAACCTGGAGATCTACCATGGGCAAAAGTCAGCGCGTACATAGGGGATCCAAAAACTCCACCAGGCCTAATGGGCCACAAAATTGCTAATCAGACCTCCAAAAGCAGGCCCAAACCCTCTCTTCTCTAATCTCTCTATTTATATTTTTTGTTTTGATTATTTATTTATTGTTTTTTTATTTAATCATTAACCAATCAAACTTTTTTCTTAATAAAATTAAAAAACCAAAAAATATTTTCTTATTTAAATTAAATTTCAGTAATTTATTTTTGTTAATAAATATTAATTTAATTAATTTAATTCTAATTAGGAATAACTTTAATATCTTTTTGCAATAATTAAAATTAACTTAGACAATTAGGTTTTTATTAACATTGAATAAATTTATTTTTTATTTTCTTTAAATATCAAAAATCCAAAATATTATTTTCATTAATTAATTAATTAGTTTATTAATTTAATAATTAACCTAGATTTAATTCCTTTCTTAATTCAAAATAACAAAAAAAAAATTCTTTTCTTGAATATCAAAGGGTCAAAACCCTAAAAACTCGCCCGCTTTAATTTCCCGCACGCGATCCATTTTTATTCTATATTGTATCTGTTTCCGGAATGTAATAGATTAATAGGACTTTACTATCTTTACCACTTTATTTATTTTCCGCATTTTAATTTCAACGGTTGCTTTTGGCGATGTAAATACCCGACGCCTTGTAATAGTTAGTTTAATTTATACAATTTAATTTCCACAACTTATAAACTGTTAGATGTTTGATAATAGGGAATGCATGACAAGATCGAATGTTTAACTTAAAATCAACATAGATAACCATTGACATGTACAAAGACAAAACTAACTGAAAACAACACACTCGCACATGCGCACTCTTAGGGTACACCTCACTTGGTTGCCTTCGTACGCGGTCATTAAGTATAGGAAGTTTTAGAGGTCGCCTTCTTGTCCAAAGATCATAGTTGCCTTGAAACAGTTGCCTCGGAAAAATGATCTAAGACATTAGGGTTACCGCTAAGGCGTCCTAACATTGCTTTAGTGACCGCACGTCCCTTAATCGAATTGACCCTTAAACTCCAACGACGATGCTACCTACTCATCAATAGTGGGATAGTATTGTCTAAAGGACATTAGTATAGATTGATTCCTTTTTCGAGTAGGTAGATGGTTCTTAAATACTTGCTCTTTCAAAACAAAACAAATTTTCACACTTACACTCCTTTTTAAACAAAAACTTCTTCAAACCCACAAACACAAAGAAAGCAGATTTTGAAAACCATATGAGCAAGTACCTAAGAGCCCGTGGATAACCACGAATAGAAAGGGTGCTAACACCTTCCCTTTCTATAATCTACCCCCCGGACCCGAGAAACATCTCGAAAAAGGAATTTTTCTGTGCTTTTTTCCTTTCCTTGTTGGATAAAATAAAAGACGATGGCGACTCTTGCTTACCACGACATTTTGCAAAAACAAACACAAAACACAAACCAGCATTCCAAAAAACAGTCAGTTCTTTCCCACCGTATCACAAAACTGGCGACTCTACTGGGGAGCCTAATAAGTGGGGTGTACCTTAGGATTAGATCATTGTGTTTTCAATTATTTGCTTTCCATGCTTTATGTTTGTGGGCTTGTATCAGAGTTACTATAGATCCTAACCCGGATCTGGGGATACCCTTTAGGTAAGTAGAAATAAACTGTGAGGGAACTGTACGGCGTAGACCGATACGGTTGAAGTAGTAGCTACGTTGGTGTGACACCTTAGTGTGTACCGATATCCCTTGTGTTGGAACGAGGAGAATATGGGTCTTCTAAGGGGTAATTAAGCACCAACTGACCTTAGAACCTTTAAATTGACTAACTTGGCCATAGAACAGTAGCAGTATGCTACACTCATTGAGACTAAACTCTCGCGATGATTCCGGCCGCAAGAAAAGGTTGCTAAACTATAATTATGACCGATCGAGGGTAGTTAGTGATATTGAGATCCTCTAGAACCCGGTTACTATTTTTAGGACAGGTTTAAACCAACTGAACTGAAAGAGGGTAGTAACTAAGCTCCTTGCCAGCCTGAAATCTAAGGGCTCTCTGTGTGACTTGTGTGCCTTTACCATGTTTGCTATTTGTGGATACTTGTGATGTGCTTTCTATCATGACATCATGACATTGCATACATCTTGCATTGGACTAACCTATTTCAAAGACGGGACGGATTCATCTTTGTTCTATTTTGTAGATCATGATGCCCATGCGTAGGAATACCATCCAGATCAACTTTGTCCAGGTTCCCACCATGCTTAAAGAATTGGTTGTAAAGATGCCTGATACTACCTCCTTCATCAGAAGACATGGGTATCTTCTCAGTTTGGTCACCTCCAAATTGGACGAGCAGATGATGAGTGTTTTGGTCCAATTCTATGATCCGCTGTACCATTGCTTTACTCTCCAGGACTACCAGTTGGTTCCCACCTTAGACGAGTTCTCTGATCTGCTCGGTATCTCTATTTTGGAGCTGACCCCGTTTACTGGTTGGGAGAAGATCCTTAGGCCAAAAGAGATTTCTTCAGCCCTTCATATGACCAAGGATGAGGTAATGGCTAATTGGGAGACTAGAAGTGGAGCAAAGGGCTTTCTGACTAAGTTCTTGGTCGATAAGGCTAATTATTTCTGGGATAGTCTAGACTTCAAGGCATTCGAAGATATTCTGGCCCTTCTGATATATGGCTTGGTATTGTTTCTGAATCCTGACTCCTTTGTCGATGTGAATGCAGTGAAAATCTTCATCTCTCGTAATCCTGTACCCACTCTTTTGGGTGACATTCTTCATCAGCTTTATGCTCGTACTTCCTAAAAGTGGGGAACCTTGATGTGTTGTGCTCCATTATTGGAGAGGTGGTTTATTTCGCACCTCCCCAAATCAGTGCTGAAGAACAAAGAAGGCATGGGCTGGGCCTATAGGGTTATGTCTCTCTCTCATAATGACATCATCTGGACTATCAAGGGTATGGACGAGGTGGCTATTATTGATCATTGTGGGGGATACCCCAATGTTCCATTGATAGGAACCCATGGAGGAATTTATTATAATATGTGCTTGGCCTTACGTCAGTTTGGGCGAGCTAGAAGGGAAGGACCTCATGAGCTGTTAATGCCTAGTATCATCTTTGATTTTCAAGGGGATAGCGACGAGCAACGCCGCAGATTCATAAGGGCTAGGGATAGAGTTCACAGATCTGATCCACATGAGCTGGGTCCAAAGACTTCTCTTCCAATGGAGCCATATCTCAGATGGGTCCGTATCCGTGCCCAAAAGCTGGGTATGCCATATGAAGCTGTCCTGCCTATCATTGTTGAAGTTGCTAATGAAGAGGGGGTTCTTCCGACCATCCTCCATTCTTACAATGCCCACTGACATTGGGGCACTGAAAAGGTCTTGGATGCAGCTGAGAGAAGAACGGGATGCTTACCGAGAAAAGTTTAACGAGCAAGAACAGAAGATCCAGAAGTTGACTAGGAAGCTGGAGAACGAGCGGATCCTCAATGACTATGTCCGCACCAACAAGAAGCGACCATGGGAGCACTGATTATCCTTTGATTATTTCCTTTCTAGTTTTTATTTACTTTTCAGTACTTCCTTCCTTGTAACGCCTTAAGGGCAATTTGTTGAACAATTTGAATTTCAAAGTTTATCTAATAAAAGTGTGTTTCCTTTTTGTTTACGAATTTGAATCTCTCAATTGTCTTTGAAATCATATCATACGCATTTCATCCCATGCACTTCATAACAGGTACCCATTACAGGTCTCTTATCTTCTTCGTTGTTTATTTCAGCACTCATCATGTCTGCTGAACCATTAACTGAGCAAGCAATCAAGGCCCTACAGGCTCAAAATGCCCAATTCCAAGAGCTGTTCATGAATCTAGCTAAGGGTCAGCAAGATCTAAAGACCCTGATTCTGAAAGAGAAGAAGAAGAAGAGGACAGTCCTGTTTAACACAGGTCACAGGTTTGGAAACAGGCTACGGGATGAAGTTGATTTGACCACCTCATCTGGAGGGAAAGATAGTCAAGAGGAAAGAAGGGCTCCTAGCCCTGTGGTCTCAGACAACGAGATGGACTTCGACAAAGACCAGTATCCTCCTGCCGAGGATAGATACAAACAACTGGAAGACTGGTTGAGTGCGATGGAAGTTCAGAAAGTGCCTGGTCTGGACTTTGGTGATCTGGGTCTATCATCTGGGGTGGAAATTCCCCACAAGTTCAAGGCACCAGCCTTTGCTAAGTATGACTGAGTTTCTTGTCTGAAGCTGCACCTCCGGTCATATGTAAGGAAGATTCAGCCGTACACCGCTGATAAGAACCTATGTATCCACTTCTTTCAAGACAGTCTCTCAGGGACTCAGCTTGAATGGTTTTACCAGTTGGATAGAGCCAGTATCCGCAGTTGGGAAGATTTGGCTACTGCTTTCTATAGCCAGTACAAATACAACTCCGACCTCGCTCCCACGTGTACCCAACTCCAGGGTATGTCAATGGGAACGAGCGAAGGTTTCAAAGATTATGCTCAGAAGTGTAGGGACCTCTCCAGAAGAGTGCAACCACCCTTGGCTGATCGGAAGCTTGTGGATATGTTTCTGGGGACCTTGTCTGGTCCATTTTTCAACCATCTGATTGGAAGCTCTTCGTCTGGGTTTACAGAGCTAATTATGACCGGTGAGTGGATTGAGGCTGGTATTAAGGTTGGTAAGATACAGAAGGGTGCCTCATCAAGCACCGAGAAGAAGCCTTTTAAGAAAGAGTCCAATGCTGTCTATAGTTTGAAAAACCAGAATAGACCTGAGCGCCGCCAAGCTGTTAATGCGGTTGTTATTTTAAGACCTGCTGGTGCTCCTTAGCACAACAATCAACAAAAGTCCGAGAGACATCGAAGGCAATTCACCCATCTCAACATGACTTTATCTCAGATTCTGCCACAGTTATTGAAAACCAACCTAGTGATTCCAAGGGAAGCCCTGAAGAATCCATATACAACATCGCCGAAGTATAACCCTAATGCCCGCTGTGCTTTTCACTCTGATAGCCCGGGGCATAATACAGATGATTGTTGGTCTTTGAAGAACAAAATACAGGACTTAATTGATGCTAAGGAGATTGAGTTCGAGACACCCGAAAGGCCTAATGTTGTGACTGCTCCTATACCCAAGCATGGAGTGAATGCTATAGATGAAGACTCATTTGTGGTTTCTGTGAATGACATTGTTACCCCTTTGATGACTGTGAAGAAGAACCTTTTGCTAGCCGGTTTATTTCCGGGATGTGACGAAGGTTGCCGTATGTGTTCTGTTCTACCTACCGGTTGCCATCTTTTGAAATCAGGTGTCCAATGCCTGATGGATAGTAAAGAGATTCTGTTTGAGAAGACTGTTGTTCCTTTAGTTCATCTTGAAGAAGTTTCTATTATTACCATTTTCGACAATTCTTCCAAGGCTTCCTCGAGAAAGCCTGTTAGAATTACATCTGTTCCAAGAATCGCACCATTGACCATCACTGTTCCTAGGCCTATCCCCTACACATTTGATAAAGCTGTCCCTTGGCATTACGGGGCTGATGTTTATGGAGTTAAGCAAAAGTTGGATGCTGGTACTGACGTCAGCAATATTGTTGGACCTGCTAAAGTCACCCGCAACAGAAGACTTTTCTCACCTGATATCGCTCCGCCAACTGCCCGAAAACCTGTTGTTATCACACCCGCCAGTGTACCTGCTGCTATTCCTGTTCAAGTTCCTATTCTTACCCCTGTCGCCGAGTCCTCTAACGCTCGGGGCAAAGAGACCACATGTGAGCCTGCCCAGACGGAGGCACCAAAGACAATTACTGTTGAAGCTTCTAGACAAGAGATAGAAGAGATTTTAAAGATCATCAAAAAGAGTGACTACAATGTAGTTGAACAGCTGGGGCAAACCCCGTCCAAGATTTCTATGTTATCCCTATTACTATGCTCAGAAGCCCATGCCAAGGCCCTGATTACATTCCTGAAAACTGTACACGTACCACAAGAGACGTCAGCTGACCGGTTTAAAGATTGCGTGGCTAGTTTGACTACTGATAATGGGTTGGGTTTCTCTGACGCCGACTTGACTGCTAAGGGGAAGAATCACAACGATGCCCTGCATGTCTCCATTGAATGCAGGGGAATTACTCTTGCTCATGTATTAGTGGATACTGGTTCCTCATTGAACGTCTTTCCTAAGAAAGCTCTAGACCAGTTAGACTGTGAAGGGTTGGAGTTGAAACCAAGCAACATTGTCGTCAGGGACTTTGATGGGTCTAAGAGAATGGTGCATGGAGAAGTTGATATCCCGATTAAGGTCGGTTCTCAGGTTTTTGCATCTACATTCTATGTGATGTACATTCGGCCATCTTATTCTTGTTTGCTGGGTCGCCTATGGATCCACAAAGCTGGGGCCATAACCTCAACGCTCCACCAGAAGCTGAAGTACCCGGTCAAAGGGAAAATTGTGACAATGCAAGGAGAAGAGGAGTACATGGTGAGCCACCTAAAATCTTTCCGATATGTAGAGATGGATGGGGAGTTCATTGAGACCCCATTTCATCATTTTAAAGAGGCCCCCCAGACATTGGCGCCAACTGAGACTGTTGTTGAAGATTCTCCTATGAAGATGGCTTCTTTTAAGGATGCCTGGGCTGTTGTTAATAAAGAGGCTCAAAAGGTTGTTCGGAATGCACGGATCGGAAGACCTCCCGTGTTCATCAGCAATTCGGGAGTGAATGCCATTGAAGACGATGTGGAAGAGTCTGAGTTTGACAGCTGGATCTATCCTACGACCGAAGGTGGACCAAGCAACTGGATAGCAAAGGACTTCATCCCTATTTCTTTTGTTACCCAGTAATGAAACTTTTTGTTTGAACTTGTAACAGAAAATGTTTTAAACTCTATGGCCCGGTGTCTTACCCGGGGCACCGTGGCTTCATTTGTGAGGGCTTTATGTGTGTCATTTTCATATATCATTAATAAAAGCATTGGACGTTTCTTGCATTTCGAATTTTGCGCTCCTTGTTTTTCTTTTGTTATATATCGCAAAACAACTATTTTACACACTCACATATACAGGTCTACATCCACTCTGGATCTCACTGGTAACGACTCTGCTACTGCCGGTTATGACTTCGAAAATCCGATCAACTTAGCCGAAGACGAAGGTGAAGATGATTGCGAAGTGCCGAGTGAACTTGCAAGACTGTTACTTCAGGTAGAGAGAGCCATACAACCGCATGAAGAGCCTGTGGAATCAGTAAATTTGAGTACGAAGGAAGACAAGAGAGAGGTCAGGATCGGTGCCAACCTGGAGCTTAGTGTAAAACAATAGTTGATTCAGATGTTGCGTGACTATGTTGAGATCTATGCCTAGTCTTATGAAGACATGCCTGGGTTGTATACTTATATTGTGGTTCATCGCCTACCTACCAAGGAAGACTGTCCTCCAGTAAAACAGAAGGTCCGCCGAATGCGCCCAGAGATGTCTGAGAAAATCAAGGCTGAAGTTATGAAATAGTTTGATGCCGGTTTTCTAGCAGTTACTTATTACCCTCAGTGGGTTGCCAATGTGGTTCCTGTGCCAAAGAAGGATGGTAAGGTTCGAATGTGTGTTGACTATAGGGATCTGAACAGGGCAAGCCCCAAGGATGACTTCCCTCTACCTCATATTGATGTTCTGGTTGACAACACCACTCAGCATAAAGTATTCTCCTTCATGGATGGTTTCTCCGGTTATAATCAGATTAAAATGGCTCCCGAAGACATGGAGAAGACGACTTTTGTTACTCAGTGGGGTACCTTTTTCTACAAGGTCATGCCTTTTGGACTGAAGAATGCTGGGGCAACGTATCAGCGTGCCATGGTTGCTTTGTTTCATGACATGATCCACCATGAGATTGAGGTATACGTCGATGATATGATTGCAAGGTCCCAAACTGAGGAAGAACATCTTGACCACCTTCAAAAGTTGTTTGACAGGTTGAAGTTGTACAAGATGAGGTTAAACCCGAACAAGTGCACCTTCGGGGTGAGATCTGGTAAGTTGCTGGGTTTCGTCGTAAGCGATAAAGGTATTCAAGTGGATCCTGCCAAGGTAAAATCTATACAAGAGATGCCAGCTCCCAGAACAGAGAAAGAAGTCATAGGCTTTCTGGGACGACTAAACTATATTGCCCGATTCATCTCACACCTGACTGCTACTTGTGAACCAATCTTCAAGTTACTGAAGAAAGATCAAGTAGTACGTTGGAATGATGAATGTCAAGCCGCTTTTGAAAGGATCAAAGAGTATCTCCAAGAGCCACCCATTCTGATGCCACCAGTTGAAGGGAGGCCCTTAATCCTATACTTGACAGTACTTGACAACTCAATGGGGTGTGTGCTGGGTCAGCATGAAGAGTCTGGCCGAAAAGAGCATGCTATTTATTACCTTAGCAAAAAGTTTACCGACTGCGAGACCCGATACTCGTTTCTCGAGAAAACTTGCTGCGCTTTGGCATGGGCTGCTCGCCGGCTGAGACAGTATATGTTGACTCACACTACTCTGTTGATATCAAAGATGGATCCAATCAAGTATATCTTCGAAAAGCCTGCTTTGTCCGGAAGAATATCAAGATGGCAGATGATCTTGACTGAGTATGACATCCAATATACGACCCAAAAGGCAATCAAGGGAAGTGTGTTGGCAGACCATTTGGCACATCAGGCAGTGGATGATTACCAATCTATGAACTTTGAATTCCCGGATGAGAATATCATGTTGGTAACTGATTGTGAGACACCTGGACCGGATAAAGGACCTGAGGAAGGATCTCGATGGTCTATGTACTTTGATGGAGCTTCAAACGCTTTGGGTAATGGCATTGGCGCTGTGATCATATCTCCTAAAGGCTCTCATACTCCATTTACCGCCCGACTATGTTTCAACTACACCAACAATATGGCGGAGTATGAAGCGTTCATTATGGGTCTTCGAGAAGCAATTGACTTAAGGATTAAGTTTCTAAGTGTCTTAGGAGATTCCGCTCTTATGATCAGTCAGATCAAAGGCGAGTGGGATACGAAACACCCTAATCTTATTCCTTACAAGGAGTATGTATTGACGTTGCTTCCCCATTTCAAGGAGATAACTTTTGAACACTTCCCTAAAGAGGAGAATCAGTTAGCGGACGCGCTAGCTATGATGTCTTCTATGTTCAAGGTCAATTGGGACAACGAAGCTCCCCGGATTATCATTGAAAGACTGGACGAACCTGCACATTGCTATGACATTGAGACTGAAGAGGTAGCAGATAAACCCTGGTTTCATGAGGTGAAAAGGTATCTTGAGGCTCAGGAATACCCCGAGGGTGCATCTGTTAATGATAAGAAGTTTCTGAGAAGGTTCGCGGCGAAGTTCTTCATCAGCAATGGCATTCTTTACAAGCGTAACCATGATTCAACCTTACTGCGATGTGTGGATAAGAACGAGGTAGAAAGGATCATGGCAGAGTTACATGAAGGTACTTTCGGAACCTATTCCAGTGGACACACCATGGCAAAGAAAATCCTTCGGGCAGGATACTACTGGTCCACTATGGAAGCCGACTGTTATCAGCATTCTCGGACATGTCACAAGTGCCAAGTCTATGCTGATAAGGTGCACATACCTCCAGTTCCTCTGAACGTCTTGACAGCTCCTTGGCCTTTCGCAATGTGGGGCATTGATATGATCGGCGAGATCAGGCCTACAACATCCAACGAGCATTGTTTCATCTTGGTAGCTATTGATTACTTTACGAAGTGGGTTGAAGTAGCTCCATTTGCTACAGTAACCAAGAACGTCGTGGCACGGTTCATTCGGCATAATCTGATCTGCCGATATGGTGTACCAGAGAGGATTATTATGGACAATGGTACCAATCTCAATAACAAGATGATCACCGAGCTCTACGAGCAATTCAAGATACAGCATCATAACTCTTCTCCCTACCGACCGAAGATGAATGGGGATGTAGAAGCGGCTAATAAGAACATTAAGAAGATTGTGCAGAAGATGACGATGACATACAAAGACTGGCACAAGATGTTACCGTTTGCTCTTCATGGGTACTGTACCTCAGCACAGACGTCAACAAGGGAAACACCCTAATCCTTGGTATATGGCATGGAGGCAGTCTTGCCCATTGAAGTTCAGATACCCTCTCTCTGAATCATGAAGGATGCAAGTTTAAGAGAAGATGACTGGATTCAGACTCGGTTTGATCAGCTGAACTTAATCGACGAAAATAGACTTACTGCTATTTGTCATGGTCAGACGTACCAAAAACGGATGATCAAGGCATTTAACAAGAAAGTTAGACGACAAGAGTATCAAGTTAGGGACCTGGTAATCAAGCGGATTATATTACCTCAAGGTGATCCCAGGGGCAAATGGACCCCTACTTACAAAGGGACTTTTGTGGTTAAGAACATTTTCTCAGGAGGAGCTATGATTCTAACCACCATGGATGGTGACGACCTTCCTCACCCCGTCAATGCAGACATAGTGAAAAGATACTACGCATAATCATAGACCCGCTAGGTTGACTAGCCTAGGAAAAAATAAGGGCCTCCCGACGAACCAAAAGGGTTCGGGCAAAAATAAGGGACAAAAATGAAAAAATCTGTACACCCGGTAAGTCGAAAACCTGAAAAGGCGGCTTGGGCAAAAAAGGGTATCCCGGTGGACTGAAAACCCGAAAGGGAGGTCCAGGCAAAAATTAGGGATCAAAGTGTAACACTATGTCTCATCGAATCACCTTGCATCCAGACTTCGATATCAACTACTAAGCTCGGACGACACTAATCAATCTGATCTACCTTCAACCAAGTAGCACAGTGATGAGATGCTCGAGAACATAAAGGCAATAATAGAGTTGGAACCCAGTGGGGTTGTTCACATAACTGTTTAGTTTTTCACAAATTGTGTAAATTCTATTATTCGGCGGCGTTCTCCTACTAGGACGTCAGCCTCTTGTACAAAAACGCCTATTTACGGGCCAAACTTCAAAATCTATACAATTCATTTTCAAAGAAATTTCAAACTGTTTTCCTTTATCTGTTTTGTTTTGAAAAAGAACGTCCAATGTTCATTTTTGATATATGCATTTGACATTAATTGCTGCTCATGAATATTTACATGCGAGACAAAAGACGAATTACGGGTAATATCATAAACAGGGGAAATAAAAATTGTCCGAACTGTATAGTTGCTTTGTCCACCAGGTACCGAGTAAATTCATCTGAAGAATATGGCTAAGATACCTTCACTCCCCGCAGAGTAAGGCAGTAATGGTAGCTCTCCCCCAGCTGGGACTTACAACTATGAATGCATCAGCAATGCTCTCCCCAAGCAGAGTTTATCTACCATCAACACCAAAAAGGCTTGATACCCCCGACAGTCTTAATATTCCCCAACGAAGTATAAGAATGTTCCCCAGCAGAATACAAGATACCCCCAGTGGAGTCAAAATTTGCCCAACGCAGTCTGAAAAAGCTTCCCCAGCGGAGTTGAAGCATCATCCCCAGTAGACTATGGAAGTTTATCCCCAGCAGAGTACAAAATAAATCTCCCCAGCCGAGTTCAAAGGATTATTCCCAGCCAAGTTCGAAGGATCATCCCCACAAAAGTCTAACAAGGCATCCCTAGTAACGTCGCCACTGAGAGATCGTCTCCAGCGGAGTTCTTCCCTTTCACAAACAGGAATTCAATCCCCCAACAGGATTCAATATCACCAGCGACGATAATTCCTCTCGACGGAATTTATCAGTGGAATCTTCAGCAGAACATCTCTTCCCCACAGGGTAATCTCCTCATCAATTTATTCCCCAACGGAGTTGCCTTCTCCTGCAGGCTTATTCTCGCAATCATCTTCGTTCGTCATCCCAAGCGGAAACGAAGAATTCAACTTTATTCTCCAGCAGCTATCCGGGATTTATTTTCCCCAGTTAAAACATTACATTTCCATATATCATGATGCATACATATACGCATCATATAACACAATCTCATTTATGTTGAGAGCATCATTGCTTGATATATATCATGCATTCCATACATCATGACATTGCATATGACTGACTCTTTACCATTTCAGGGAAAGACGAATCAATAAACACCGTTGACTACTCATATGACCTGGTAGTCCCCTCAAAAGAAAAACTACACCTATGGAAGACCTTCTCTGGTTCAGTCAGATCGACGCGAAGGTCTCCCTGATTCGTATTCCAGTTGAAGTTATTCCAAGACTTTCGTCTGGTTCAGTTAAATCGATTCGAAGATTGTTCTGATTCTTATCCAACCAAAGTTAATCCAAGACCTCCTCTGGTTCAGTCAGATCGACACGAAGATCTCCCTGATTCGTATTCCAGTTGAAGTTATTCCAAGACTTTTGCCTGGTTCAGTTAAATCGATTCGAAGATTTTTCTGATTCTTATCCAGCCAAAGTTAATCTAAGACCTCCTCTGGTTCAGTCAGATCGACGCGAAGATCTCCATGATTCGTATTCCAGTTGAAGTTATTCCAAGACTTTCGTCTGGTTCAGTTAAATCGATTCGAAGATTTTTCTGATTCTTATCCGGCCAAAGTTAATCCAAGACCTCCTCTGGTTCAGTCAGATCGACGCAAAGATCTCCCTGATTCGTATTCCAGTTGAAGTTATTCCAAGACTTTCGTCTGGTTCAGTTAAATCGATTCAAAGATTTTTCTGATTCTTATCCATCCGAAGTTAATCCAAGACCTCCTCTGGTTCAGTCAGATCGACGCGAAGATCTCCCTGATTCGTATTCCAGTTGAATTTATTCCAAGACTTTCGTCTGGTTCAGTTACATCGATTCAAAGATTTTTCTGATTCTTATCCAGCCAAAGTTAATCCAAGACCTCCTCTGGTTCAGTCAGATCGCCGATAAGATCTCCCTGATTCGTATTCCAGTTGAAGTTATTCCAAGACTTTTGTCTGATTCAGCTAAATTGATTCGAAGATTTTTCTGATTCTTATCCAGTCAAAGTTAATCCAAGACCTTCCCTGGTTCAGTCAGATCGATGATAAGATCTCCCTGATTCATATTCCAGCCGAAGTCCGGACCACCTATCAAAAGTCTCCAAATGGCATCTATAAGCCCATTCCCGAAATCACAATGCTGATACCACTTCATGCGAGTGCAAATTTCTGGGCACTCTAGTGTTCAATCATCTTCCACCTTCGGATCAGGAAAGGCCCGAAAGCCAATCTACATCCTCAGGTTTAAGAAAATTGAACAGGGGCAGCTGTTGCACCCCAAAATTTTCCCTCTCATATTTCCCAAGACATTGCAAGAAAAATCTCCAAGTTGCTCAAGATTGCTCAAGAGTTGGACAGTCAAGTCATCTCCTAAGGCAGTCAATCCCAAATTAGGGTTTTGTGTTGCATCAATATCCTTGAGTCCAAATGACCTCAAGTGCTCCCAAATGTCCTAATATTTTCTCAAGTTCATCCATGTCAAATTTCAAGCCTTGCAGAGGAAGTTTGCTCAATCAATTGCTCAAAGGGTCCAAAAATCGACTATGCTAGGGCAAAAGTCAATTGTGACTCAAATACAGTCAAACTTCAAGATTTTTTGTCAACATTATCATTTTGAAGGATATTTCATCATTTGATCAAGGGTTGATCATGATTCATCAAAGATTGCTCAAAATTCATCAAGACTCAAAAGTTGCTAAATTAGGGTTTTGTAGGAAAAGTCAACTCAACTTTGACCAAGCATAACTTTCTCATACTTTATGAGAAATGACCCATACAAAGCTCATTTTGAAGAGGATACAATTTACTACAATCCATCTTCATACCCCAAGATCAGAAAATGCACTCACAAAAAGTTACAAATTTGGACATTATAGGTCATTTTTGAAAGTCAACAAAAACACCTTTTTTGCCAAAGCTTATAACTTGAGCATGGAATATAAAAATGAGATGATACCAAAAGGGTTGGTTAGAGGACATCTCAAGCTTTCTAAAAAGTCCCAGAACACTTCCAAAAGTTCAAAATTGAAGAAGTTATGCATTGTTGAAGTTGTGCATTTTTGCAAAATTGCCAAAAGTCAAGTATCCCCAAAACTTCAAATTTTGTCAAATGGGCCCATTCTTTTCCACTTGATTTGGGCTTTCCACATTCCACGCGTTTCCTAGCTTCAGCTTTGTGTCCATTTATCAATTTTTCTATTTTATTTGATTTTTTATTGAATTATTTCATTTTTAAGTCAATTTAAATCAAATAAAATCCTAAAACTTGATTACACGTGATCTATTTCTATATTTAGGACCTAATCATCATCAATGTCATGATCAAATTCGTATCAATCATTCCATGTGCAAAAAGGTTGTATTTTTGGCAAATTAAGCAAGTTTTCCATGGAGGATCAAATCCAATATCAAAGCATTTATGTGCAAAGATTCAAGACCAATTTGTTGACCTAATACATTGCAGCATACATATACAATCCAAGGCACACGAATTTGAGACCTAGAGGCTGCTAGAACATCAAGAACCAAACTTGAAAAAAGGTGGAAAAAGTGCAAAACTGAAATCGAGCTTGGAGGCGTTTTCAAAGGCAAAGCTCAACACCAATCGCTTGCTGGACAATCACTGAACCTCCTGCAATCAAAAGCAAGCTCTCACACCCTCTCAAATGCACTGTAAGCATCCCGTTTCATGGCCCTGCATTCCAAATCGCAACTCTCTATTTTCACATCATTTTGACAAATCATGGACATATTTGTGATGCTTGTGAAATTTCTGAACTTTTGGCATTGTTTGATTGCATTTATATAGAATGTAACCCTATAACCGAACCTAGGGTTTTGTAGTTTGCTTTTTGGGTATTTCTTTTACAGGCAAAATTGATGCCGTTGATGGACATAAACGTGACCAGGGGAGGTAGACGAGCACAACCATGGTCTTGGGGGTGGTTTTCATGGCCTATAATCAATTTTGGGAACGACCTGCGAAGTTAGCTGTGGATGTAAATCCGCAGGTAAATATACAGGGTTGAAGGAAGAAGATGAAGACGTGTCTCCCCCTGGTTGGATAGTTAAAACTTGGTGCGTGTTTTTTTTTGTTCTGGCATATTATGTGTTTTTTTTCTTCTTATTATTATTTTCCATTACATTAACAACTAACGCATAATGGTTGAGTTGCAAAGGCGTGTATCCAATGATCAACAAGACCTGGGTTCGAATCCCAGGTCCCCATATTATTTGTTGTATTTTTCAGCCCAGTGATCCAGTGTAATTATAAGCGTGCAGTCCACTATGGTCTCTCAATTATTCAACAGCCAGATGGCCAAAGGCCAAATCTGGTGGCCATAACCTGGAGATCTACCATGGGAAAAAGTTAGCGCGTACATAGGGGATCCAAAAAGTCCACCAGGCCTGCATGTTAATTGGCCACAAAATTGCTAATCAGACCCCCAAAAGCAGGCCCAAACCCTCTCTTCTCTAATCTCTCTATTTATATTTTTTGTTTTGATTATTTATTTATTGTTTTTTATTTAATCATTAACCAATCAAACTTTTTTCTTAATAAAATTAAAAAACCAAAAAATATTTTCTTATTTAAATTAAATTTCAGTAATTTATTTTTGTTAATAAATATTAATTTAATTAATTTAGTTCTAATTAGGAATAACTTTAATATCTTTTTGCAATAATTAAAATTAACTTAGACAATTAGGTTTTTATTAACATTGAATAAATTTATTTTTTATTTTCTTTAAATATCAAAAATCCAAAATATTATTTTCATTAATTAATTAATTAGTTTATTAATTTAATAATTAACCTAGATTTAATTCCTTTCTTAATTCAAAATAACAAAAAAAATCTTTTCTTGAATATCAAAGGGTCAAAACCCTAAAAACTCGCCCGATTTAATTTCCCGCACGCGATCCATTTTTATTCTATATTGTATCTGTTTCCGGAATGTAATAGCTTAATAGGACTTTACTATCTTTACCACTTTATTTATTTTCCGCATTTTAATTTCAAGGGTTGCTTTTGGCGATATAAATACCCGACGCCTTGTAATAGTTAGTTTAATTTCCGCAATTTAATTTCCGCAACTTATAAACTGTTAGATGTTTGATAATAGGGAATGCATGACAAGATCGAATGTTTAACTTAAAATCAACATAGATAACCATTGACATGTACAAAGATAAAACTAACTGAAAACAACACACTCGCACATGCGCACTCTTAGGGTACACCTCACTTGGTTGCCTTCGTACGCGGTCATTAAGTATAGGAAGTTTTAGAGGTCGCCCTCTTGTCCAAAAATCATAGTTGCCTCGAAACGGTTGCCTTGGAAAAATGATCTAAGACATTAGGGTTACCGCTAAGGCGTCCTAACATTGCTTTAGTGACTGCACGTCCCTTAATCGAATTGACCCTTAAACTCCAACGACGATGCTACCTACTCATCAATAGTGGGATAGTATTGTCTAAAGGACATTAGTACAAATTGATTCCTTTTTCGAGTAGGTAGATGGTTCTTAAATACTTTCTCTTTCAAAACAAAACAAATTTTCACACTTACACTCCTTTTCAAACAAAAACTTCTTCAAACCTACAAACACAAAGAAAGCAAATTTTGAAAACCATATGAGCAAGTACCTAAGAGCCCGTGGATAACCACGGATAGAAAGGGTGCTAACACCTTCCCTTTCTATAATCTACCCCCCATACCCGAGAAACATCTCGAAAAAGGAATTTTTCTGTGCTTTTTTCCTTTCCTTGTTGGATAAAATAAAAGACGATGGCGACTCTTGCTTACCGCGACATTTTGCGAAAACAAACGCAAAACGCAAACAAGCATTCTAAAAAACAGTCAGTTCTTTCCCACCGTATCACAGTAGATAACCTAATGTGTTAAGACTAATTAACTAAAAAAATTCACATGCACATATTCACTCCTAGGGTTTGCCTCACTTCGATTGCCTTCGGAAAAATAGTCATTTAAGCATAGGAGATTTTATTGATTGCCATCCTGTCTAAAAGATCAAATGTCCCATTCGAATGTTGCCTCAGAAATGTTGCCTCGGAAATGTTGCCTCGGAAAGATCTTAAGACTCTAGGGTTACAACTAAAGTTTCCAACCCATTGCTTAAGTGACTGTACTTGTCCCTTTCGGACGTCCCTTACAAACTCCAACAATGGGGCTACCTACTCCTTAATAGTAGGATAGCACTGTCTAAAGGAAACGAGAACGAACAATCTTTCTTCGAGTAGGTAGAATCTTAAGTACTTGCTTAACAAAACTTTTCACACAAACACCTTTCAAAACAATTTTCAAAACAAACTTCGTCACATCCTTGAGGACTGATACAAGGGTTATCATGAAGTAAAACTTTTTCAAAACAAGCACACACACAAGAAATTTTAAAAAGATGAGCAAGTACCTAAGAGCCCATGGAAAACCATGGATAGAAAGGGTGCTAACACCTCCCCTTTCTATAATCTACCCCCCGTACTCAGAATATCTCGAAAAAAGGTGTTTTCTGTTCTTTTTCCTTTTCCATGATTGGATAAAATAAAATTTGGTGGCGACTCTTGCTTACCGCGACATTTTGCGAACAAAAAAAACACAAAATGCAAACAAGTAAAAATAGTCGGTTCTGCCACCGTATCACAGAACTGGCGACTCTGCTGGGGAAAAATAAAGTGGGGTTTACCTTAGGATCTAGGTCATTTCAAATTGCTTTCTTGTTTGTTTGCTTTATTCTTAAAGGGTTACTTCTTGGGTTACTATAGATTCTAAACCCGGATCTGGGGGGCACTCATTAGGTAAACAACAATAGATCGTGGAGACTGTACAGTGTAGACCGATATGGTTTAAGCGATGGCTGTGTTGGTGTGGCACTTTGGTTGGTACCAGTATCCTTCATGGGGAAACGAGGAGAATACGGGGCCTCCGCATGGTGTTGTGAAGCACTAACGGACCTTAGAACCTTAGTTGAACAAACTTGGCCATTAGAAAGTAGTGAGATAGCCGGCCTCGGTGTAGAGCCGAGGATTGGTTGATACTCGATGCTACACTCATTGAGATCATACTTTTGGGATATTTCGGCCGCAAGAAAAGATTACTTGAGCTAAGACAATTCCCGATAAAGGATGGTCAGTGATATTGAGATCCCTTAGAATCCGGTTACTTTTTAAGACAAGTTTGAAACCAACTAAACTTCAAGAGGGTATGAGCTTTAACCTCATGCAAGCCTTAAACCCGAGGAATTGTTGTGATTTGTCTGTGTTTGCTATACCTGTGGTTTATCATGACATCATGCATCATAACATAGCATCCATTCTTATTGCTGATCGCACTAAATCGCACTATGTTTCTGACTCAAATATCACATGTTTTCCTTAGTTTTTATTATCATTTTCTCGTATTATGTTCCTTTTTCCTTTGTTTTCAGGATTCTTGTCATTTCAGAGCCTTCTGTGAAGAAACGAGCCAAAACGCCAAGAAATTAGGGTTTTTCAAGATATTCTGCACTTATGGTGTTCAGCGCCGCGCCGGCTACAGGGAACGCGATGACGTGGCCCACTTTCACCCAGAGACCAACTGCCACGTTCCCACGATCTGGCAGTTCCAGCCACCGCGCCCGCGGCCACTGCCACCGCGCCCGCGGCCTTCACAAAAGTTTCCCGCTCAGAAGAAGTTGAGGGGCATGCTGGTCTTTACGCATCTCAAGGATCCTCTATAAATAGTTTTCGATTTTCATTTTTTAGTTTCATCCAAGCTTAGTACAATCTTAAGCCATATACTATCAGTTTCTGTAAAGTAATAATCTCTTCACATCGGGGAGTTATTGCGGTGTAGATTGAGTTGTAATCGAGTCTTGGAGCACTTTGGTTGAAGTTCATCATACCAGCCTTACCATTCCACAGATTTGTATCAGATTCAAGTCTCCGACTGGAGCAAGGTTCTATTTTATTGCATTTATTTACTTATAATTGCTCTTACCATAGTCTACACGTTTTATAGACTCTAAATGCTCTTACCATAGTCTACACGTTTTATAGACTCTAAATGCTCTTACCATAGTCTACACGTTTTATAGACTCGCACTCTTTTACTTACTCGCTCTTATCATAGTCTACACGTTTTATAGACTCGCACTTATTATGTCTGGATAAACTATAAAGGTTTGGATGTAATGATTGTCATCATGGTCGTGTTCCAATTATCATGCTAGTGAAAATACTCTGGGGATGTTTTGCTTTTAACTTAAGTCAATTATGTTTAAATGTTTATTGGGTAAGATCGAAAGCCGTCCAAACTAATGATACGACTTGATTATTATTTAACCAAACAAAAAGAGCGAAAGCCGTTGATTGGTTAAATAGGAATCATTGACCTTTTTAGAAAACGATTTTGAAACTATTTTCGGACGCGTTTGTAGGTTTGAAATCTGACTCTTGGTCAAAAGCCAAAAGTCTCTTTAAGTTAATCTTTCCAAGTAAAATTACTTTTCTGTTAAGTCAAAACTATCAATTTCTTAAAAATAGGTTTACCTCTTTAACGCGGAAGGCACCCTTTATATGTGACAATAAAGGAATTTAATTTAAAGAGTAAATTCGGTTCTTAGTAGTCAAAAGCTACAAGTTCCCGTTAAATTGAT
Organism: Vicia faba; assembly: GCA_948472305.1. NCBI lineage: Eukaryota > Viridiplantae > Streptophyta > Magnoliopsida > Fabales > Fabaceae > Vicia > Vicia faba. Next base: position 613,214,747 of record OX451736.1, read on the forward strand.
TCTTTGCTATCAATAGAAAATACTGCCCCATAAGTAGTTTCATCTACGCATGACCGGACCAATATCTGATTACATGATTTACATTCCAACCTGTCTTTTAAACTGTTATTTACCTCGCTCATTTACTTTGTTGCACTGCACTCACATCAATATTCTTGTTCACCTTAGATAAGCACCTTAGCAATAGAGTTGATAGATTGACAATTGGTCTCTGTGGTTCGATAATCTTATATATTACTTCGATAGGCTGTGCACTTGCAGTACTATATTTAGGCTATACGTTACAGATCCCCATCAAGTTTTTGGCGCCGTTGCCAGGGACCAACTTCGTCAAATTTCGTACCCTATTGTTATCCCGTTTAGACTAAGGCTATTCTAGCCGGTAGATGCGTAGAAATCGTAGCACCGGTAACCTAATAGATCCTTTAGTAGAACCTGAACGTTACGCTCGTGCCCGTCTTTTTATACGCAAGATAAGAAGAGCTATGGCAGAAGATCGTAACCAAAGACCACTCAAGGAATTCGCCCAACCATCTAACGAGGAACCTAGTTCTAGTATAGTAAACCCTACTATAACTACCAACAACTTTGAACTAAAGCCCTCATTATTACAATTAGTACAACAAAACCAATTCGCTGGTCTCGCTACCGAGAACCCGAATCAACATTTAAAGGTATTTATCCAGTTAGCTGACACCCTTAAGGCAAATGGAGCCACACCCGAAGCCATCCGTTTAAGACTGTTTCCTTTTTCCCTTAGAGGTAAAGCTCACGACTGGTTAGACGCCCTTCCAGCTAACTCAATAACAACTTGGGAAGACCTTAGGAGAGCTTTTCTTGCGAGATATTTTCCACCAAGCAAGACCGCTGTTCTTAGGAACCTGATCACTTGTTTCACCCAAAACCAAGGCGAATCACTTTTTGATGCCTGGGAGAGATATAAAGAACTTTTAAGAGCTTGTCCGCACCATGGCCTGGAGCAATGGTTAATCATACATACCTTCTATAATGGACTCCATTACAACACAAAGATGTCCATAGACGCTGCCGCTGGCGGAGCGTTGATGAACAAACCTTACCCTGACGCTTGTGCCCTAATAGAGGACATGGCCCAAAACCACGCCCAGTGGGGATTAGAACGAGCGACAGTAGAGAAAAAGGAGAGCCATGGAGGAAAGCATGAGGTAAGTTGCATGGACATGATTAATGCCAAGATGGACGCCCTAGCTTTGAGAGTCGAGAACATGTCTCAAAACCCAACCACAATAGCAGCAATCCAATCAGAATGCGAACTCTGTGGAACTCAAGGACATCAAACCGTTGACTGTAACCTTTTGAACGAATCTAGCTCAGACCAAGTTAACTATACCCAAGGGAACCCTTTCTCGAATACCTTCAATCCTGGATGGAGGAACCACCCGAATTTCTCTTACAAAACAATAACCCTATCCAAAATCCCGGACCTTCGAGACCTCAAGGATTCCAAACGCAAAAACAAAACCAACCTATGCAAATAGTGCCCCCAAGACCAAACCTTAAAGAAACCATAAACACCTTTATTCAGACTCAAACTCAGCAAAATAAGGAGTTTATGAACCAACACATTCACACGAACGAACTAGTTACTCAACTGGCAACCAAGTTTGACCAGATGATAACCCACACCAAAATGCTTGAGACTCAGATTTCCCAAGTAGCACAAAACACCTCTGTACAAGTTGCACCTGGAGGATAATTTCCTGGACAAACTCAACCAAATCCAAAAGGCCAAGCAAATTCTATCACCTTAAGAAGTGGAACTGCTTATGAAGGGCCTAGAAATCCTAACTTAAGCACATCATAAAAACCTATGGAAGATGCTACACCTAAAGACCAGGTAGAGGAACCAGAGAAACCAGAAAAGCAATCAAAACCAGAAGTAGGGAATAACACTCAACAACCTTATAAACCACCTATTCCGTTCCCACAGAGGCTGAAAAACACCAAAGTAGAAAACCAGTACCAAAAGTTTATTAAGGTAATAGAGAAACTCCATGTAGAGATTCCTTTTACTGAAGCTATAACCCAGATACCATCATATGCTAAGTTCTTGAAAGATATTTTGACCAATAAACGGCGACTCGATGATCCCAAGCCTTTGGAATGTCATTCTATATCCGAAAATAAACTCGCCAAGAAAGATAAAGACCCTGGAAGTTTTTCTATACCTTGCATCCTAGGTAACCATATGATAGACAAAGCATTTTTAGACTTAGGAGCAAGCGTAAGTCTGATGCCTCTGGCCGTCTGTAAGAGGTTAAAATTAGGAGAACTTCAACCTACTAAGATGTCCTTACAACTAGCTGATAGATCTGTCAAATATCCCATGGGTATTTTAGAAGACATACCTGTCAAGATTGGTCAGTTGTACATTCCGACCGACTTCGTCGTAATGGATATTAAAGAAGATGAAGACATCCCAATCCTCTTAGGAAGACCATTCCTATCGACCGCCAGAGCTATAATAGATGTTAAGAAAGGGAAACTGACTTTCGAGGTAGGAGATGAAAAGATTGAGTTCATTTTATCAAAGTTTCTAATGGCACCAGTGATAGGAAATGCGTGTTATGCCATCGACGTCATTGACGAATGTGTAAATGAGCTCGAACAAAACGAATCTTTAATCAAATTACCATCAACCCCTATTTTAGAGGATGACGGATTTAAGAGTATCGAACCGTACATTGACGACAACCTTTTCGAATGCTTAGCTCTTACCCCTGACCTTATGCCGCGTACTGAGAAACCCACTATAGAACTTAAGGAACTACCCAAGAATCTAAGATATGAGTTTTTGGATGAGGAGATGAATAGACCTGTTATAATTAGCGCCGCTCTAAACCAAATAGAAACAAATCAACTCTTAGATACCTTGCGAAAATATCCCTCAGCTTTAGGGTATAAAGTTTCAGATTTAAAAGGTATAAGCCCATCCGTATGCATGCATCGGATTATGCTAGAAGAAGATTCAAAACCCTCAAGAGAACATCAAAGAAGAATAAACCCTATCATGAGTGATGTAGTCAAGAAAGAAGTTCTTAAGTTATTAGAAGCTGGTATCATATACCAAATTTCGGATAGTGAATGGGTAAGCCCAGTCCATGTGGTACCCAAGAAAGGAGGTATCACTGTTATGGAAAATGAGAAAGGTGAGCATGTGGAAAAACGAACAGAAGGAGGATGGCATATGTGTATAGATTACAAAAAGTTGAATAAGGCAACGAGAAAAGACCATTTCCCTCTCCCATTTATAGATCAGATGCTTGAACATCTAGCAAGACACTCATATTTCTGCTATCTTGATGGGTATTCGGGGTTTTTCAAAATCCTTATTCACCCAGAGGACCAAGAAAAAACCACATTTACTTGCCCTTATGGAACATTCGCTTATAGACGAATGCCCTTTGGACTCTGTAATGCACCTGCCACTTTCCAACGTTGTATGATGTCAATTTTCGCAGACTACCTAGATGGAATTATGGAAGTATTTATGGACGATTTTTCAGTGTGTGGGTTTGATTTCAAAAACTGCCTCTCAAACTTAGAGAAAATCTTAAAAAGATGTGTGGAAGTAAACCTTGTGTTGAATTGGGAAAAGTGCCACTTTATGGTAAATGAAGGGATAGTCTTGGGACACATTATTTCTGAAAGAGGTATAGAAGTTGATAAGGCCAAGATAGAAGTTATAGAAAACCTAAACCCACCTAAGACCGTTAGGGAAGTAAGAAGTTTTCTAGGACATGCCGGGTTCTACCGACGTTTCATCAAGAATTTTTCCAGAATAACAAAACCTTTAACTAACTTATTGATGAAAGATGTCGAGTTTGAATTCGACCAAAAATGTCTTGAGGCCTTTGAAGTTTTAAAGCAAGCTCTTATTTCAGCACCTATCATAAGACCACCTGATTGGACACAACCCTTTGAAATCATGTGCGATGCTAGTGATTTCGCTGTAGGAGCTGTACTAGGGCAAAGAAAAGACAAGAAACTGCATGCTATTTACTACGCTAGTAGAACACTAGACGCTGCCCAGCTAAATTATACAACCACAGAAAAGGAATTGCTAGCCGTAGTTTTTGCTATTGATAAATTTCGATCTTATTTGGTGGGAGCAAAAATAATAGTATACACAGATCATGCAGCAATCCGGTACTTGTTAAGTAAGAAAGATGCTAAGCCTAGATTGCTCAGATGGGTTCTTTTACTCCAAGAATTTGACTTGGATATTAAGGATAAAAAAGGAGCTGAAAACTTAGTAGCTGATCATCTCTCTAGGTTAGAACACCTTAAACCTGAACTTATACCTATAGACGATCACTTTACTTATGAAAGATTAATAGCTGGGATAAACTCAACTGAAGAAGAGACCTATGAGGAAATCTCAACCTTGAACAACATACCATGGTAAGCAGATATTGTGAATTATCTGGCCGCTGATATCATACCCCCTGACTTAAGCTACCAACAGAAGAAGAAGTTTTTTAGTGATGTTAAACACTTCTTTTGGGATGAACCCCTCCTATTCAAAAGAGGAATAGATAATATATTCAGACGATGTGTGCCGGAAGAAGAAGTAGGCAACGTTATTAAACATTGTCATGCTGCACCTTATGGTGGACATGCAAGCACATCTAAAACATGCGCCAAAATAATTCAAGCAGGTTTTTATTGGCCTACTGTATGGCGCGATGTCCACACTTACATTACAAAATGTGACCGATGCCAACGCACTGGGAACATCTCAAGACGTGATGAAATGCCTTTAAGTAACATCCAAGAAGTGGAAATATTTGATGTCTGGGGTATAGATTTCATGGGACCTTTTCCTTCCTCAATGGGTAACAAGTATATCCTAGTAGCTGTCGATTATGTCTCAAAGTGGATAGAAGCTGTTGCATCACCCACAAACGATACCAAGGTAGTTATCAAACTGTTTAAGAATATTATTTTTCCTAGGTTTGGAACCCCGAGGTTAGTCATAACTGATGGAGGATCGCATTTTATATCTAAGATATTTGACAAGCTTCTAAGCAAATACGGAGTAAAACATAGAGTAGCAACACCATATCACCCGCAAACCAGTGGCCAAGTAGAAGTATCGAATAGGGAGATTAAGCAGATCCTAGATAAAACCGTATCATTATCCAGAAAAGACTGGTCTGGAAAACTTAAAGACGCCTTATGGGCTTATAGAACGGCTTATAAAACCCCTATTGGAACAACTCCTTATCAATTGGTTTATGGAAAGTCCTGTCATTTACCCTTCGAACTAGAACATAAAGCCTATTGGGCCATTAAATCCTTGAATCTAGATTACCTAAAAGCCGGAGAAAAACGTATCTTGGACATTCACAAGCTGGAAGAGCTTCGCTTGAATGCCTATGAGAATGCCATCATATATAAGGAAAGAACCAAGATGTGGCATGATAAAAAAATCATCAAGAAAGATTTCAACATTGGTGACCCTGTTCTCCTATTTAACTCAAGGTTACGACTTTTTCCTGGTAAGCTTCGTTCAAGATGGACAGGTCCATTTGAAGTGTCAAAAGTTCTAAAGTCTGGAGCAGTAGAAATCAAAAACAATTCATGCGCTCCATTTGTGGTAAATGGACAAAGACTGAAGCTATACAAAGGAGGCGATTTGCCTGTTGACTACTCTAGTCATATTCTTATAGACCCACCAATACCCACATAAAGTAAGATCTAATCGTCAAGCTAAAGACGTTAAACAAGCGCTGCATGGGAGGCAACCCATGGTTTATTCTTAATTTTATTTTATTTTATTAATTTATATATGTTTTATCTGGACTAATTTCTTGTGTTTATATTTTCAGGATGCATTACCCCGATGGTATGGTTGTGATTTTCAGGGATGAAGCACAAAAAGCCCGATTTGCTACCTTATCTGCTAGACCTATGGTACCCACTAGGTACCCCGATCAGAGCTGCATGGAGGCACTCAGGATTGAGCCAAGTATTAGGTATCTGTGCAACCAACTTGGCTGGGATTATTATGCTGATGATGTCCACAAAACCTACAGGAACCTTACTCTGGAGTTTCTTAGCTTTGTGGATTATAACCCATGGGTGGGTGAAGGAGATGAGCGAGGATGCCTAAGTTTCAGATTGTTTGGTACCGAGTATACCCTGACCATCAAAGAATTTGGGGATTTGCTTGGTTTCCAAACTGGACCGACCGCTATCACTGAGTTACCATTGAGTTACTATATGGACAGAGATTTTGATAAATTTTGGCAGGACATTACTGATGAAGCCAGCCTTGACCCCTCTACCCAGCTGTCCAGGAAGATCCATAACCCGGCTTTCCGATACTTCGAGATGATTCTGTGCCACACTTTCTTTGGGAGGAGTTACTGTGACCACTTAGTCACCGCTGAGGAGATCCTTTTCCTATACTATGCCAGTCAGTCCAGACCTATAGCTAGTGGAGGTTTTCTGATAGAGAGCCTCGAGCAGACTGCTCGATCCGCTGTAGGACTCATTCATTCCGGAGGGAATGTGACACAGATAGCTTCTGCTTTGGGTTTGGACAGTATGATAGCACAGTTGACCCCATACTGTGGATATACTTTCCTGCTATTATTGACCGCTGCGGGGAGTACCCTAATGTCCCATTACTTGGTATCAGAGGGGATATAACATACAATCCTTGTTTAGCTCTGCGACAATTTGGTTACGCTCGAAGAGATGGTCCCCATGAGTTACTTATCGAGGGTATTTTTTTCAACTATGAGGATGATGTTCAAGAGTATCGCCGGAGGTTCATACGAGCTTGGGGCATGGTAAACCGATTAGGCGTCAGGGCTTTAGGGCCAAAGGCTTCCATTCCTATCGAACCTTACCTCCAATGGGTACGAGCTCGTTCCCAGAAGCTTATGATGCCCTATGTGGCCGTTTTACCAGTGATTGTGGAACCCACTACTGAAGGGGTATTCCTTATACGGTTCTCTATCCTTATATGCCTACTGATCTTGGGGAATTACAGAGGTCTTGGATTCAGTTGATAAAGGAGCGGGATACTTACAGGGATCAGTTCCATGCTCAGGAGAGGAAAGTTTAAGAGCTCACAAAGTAGCTCCAGAAAGAAAAAGGACTCAATGATTATCTGGGCACAAAGAGGAAGCATCCATGGGAATTTTGATGTCTTTTATAATTTTAGATTTGTTTTAATTGTAAAGCCTAAAAGGAATTTGAACTTTGAATTCAGATAATAAAATCTTTGTTTATTTTGGTTTGCAAATTTAAATTACCCAAAGTCTTTGAAATCATTGCATGCGCATCCCATTCATAACATTGCATGTACAGGTACCATTACAGGTTTCTCATCTTCTTCGCTGTTTATTTCAGCAGAAATGTCTTCCGAACAAAGCATCAAAGACCTTCAGGCACAAAACGCCCAGTTTCAACAAATGTTCATAAGTCTGGCAAAAGGGCAGGAGGATATGAAAGCCGTCATCCTGAAATAGAAAAAGAAAAAGAAGAAGGCTGCTGGTATTCTGAATATGGGCAGAAGGTTTGAAGAGCGGCTGAAGTGACAAGTTGATTTGACCTCTTCATCTAAGGAAGGGGAGAATCAAGAAGAAGAGAAGGATCCCAGTCCCGTAGTTTCTGAAAATGATACCGACTACAATGATGAGCAGTATCCTCCTGCTGAGGATAGCTACAAGCAGTTGGAAGATTGTTTGAGTGCCATGGAAGTCCAGAGGATACCTGGGCTGGATTTCAAAGAATTGGGATTGGTGTCAGGAGTATTCATCCCGTAAAAGTTCAAAGCTCTAGTTTTTGCTAAGTATGATGGGGTGTCCTGCCCAAAACTCCATCTCCATTCTTATGTTAGAAAGATCCAGCCCCACACCGCTGATAGAAATTTATGGGTTCATTTCTTTCAAGACAGTCTGTCAGGGACTCAGCTTGAATGGTTCTATCAGCTGGAGGGATCCAATGTTCGAAATTGGGAAGATCTGGATGCTGCGTTCTATAAGCAGTATCAATCCAACGCCGACCTTGCTCCTACTCGTACTCAACTCCAGAGTATGTCCATGGGTGCAAGTAAAGGTTTTAAAGACTATGCATAGAAATGGAGAGACTTGGCTGGAAGAGTTCAACCCCCGTTGTCTGATAGGGAGTTGGTTGATATGTTTCTGGGGACGCTATCTGGTCCATTTTTCAATCATTTGATCGATATCTCGTCAGCTAGTTTCACCGAGTTAATTCTAACTGGAGAAAGAGTAGAAGTTGGGATTCAGAGTGGCAAGATACAGAAGGATGCCTCTTTGAGTTCGGTAAAGAAGCCTTTTGCTGGTAAGAAGGAAGCCAGTGCCATCTATAGCCCGAGGGGCCAAAACAGGGCTGAACATCATCAGACAATAAGCTTCGTAATGATACCTAGGCCTACAGTTGCTCCACAATGCAACAATCAACAAAGGGTGGAAAGACCACAACGACAGTTTACCTGAATCAACATAAAATTGGCAGAAGTTCTACCTCATCTGCTGAGATCCAACTTGGCAACCTTGAAAGAGGCTCCCAAGAATCCAAATACTACATCTCCCCGATATAATCCAAATGCTCGGTGTGCCTATCATTCTGAGAGTCCTGGCCACGATATAAATGACTGTTGGGCTCTAAGGAATAAGGTACAAGATCTTATTGAAGCCAAGGAAATTGAGTTCGATGCTCTGGAGAAGCCCAATGTCATAACTGCTCCCATGCCTAAGCACGGTCGTGGAATTAATGCTGTTGATACCGACTTGTTTGTGACCTTGGTGGATGAAGTTTCTACTCCTCTCATGACTGTGAAGAAGAATTTGCTATTGGCCAGTTTATTTCCAGGTTGTGGTGAAGGTTGCCACATATGTTCGTTTATACCTTCTGGTTGCCATTTGTTGAAGTCAGGTATTCAATGCTTGATGGATAGCAAATGAATTTTGTTCGAGAAAACTTCGGTTCCTATTGTTCCATCTGAAGACATTGCCATTATAACCATTTCCGCCAATCCTTCCAAGGTCTCCTCGAGAAGACCTATTAGGATTACACCTGCTCTAAGAATTTCTCCGCTGATAATCACTATTCCTGGTCCTGTACCGTATGTCTCGGACAAAGCTGTCCCCTGGAATTATGGTGTCAATATGTACTATCATGGCATCAAACAAGATTTGAAAGATGAAGAGGCTGATCCTGATATTGGTAACATTGTCGGAACCATCAAAATCACCCGAAGTGGAAGGGTCTTCTCTCTTGAGATTTCCCCTAAGACTGTCAACAATCCTATTGTCATTCCATCTACTGTTCCTGCTAGTACATCAACTACTGCTCCTGTTCTTACTCTAATCATTACCCCTGTTGACGAATCGTCTGATGCCCGCGGCAAAGAAATTATAGGTGAGCCTGCCCGGACAGAGGCGCCTAGGAAAATTGTTGTGGAAGCCTCTAAGCAAGAGATAGAGGAAATACTAAAAATAATTAAGAAGAGCGACTACAATGTGGTCGAGCAGCTGGGGCAGACCCCATCGAAGATATCCATGTTGTATCTACTGTTGTGCTCTGAGGCCCATGCGAAGGCTTTGATTGCATTTCTCAAAACTGCACATGTGTCGCAAGAGACTTTAGCTGATCAGTTCAAAGATTGTGTGTCCAGCCTGACAACTGATAATGGGCTGGGTTTCTCAGATGCAGACTTGACACCGAAGGGGAGGAAGCATAATGATGCTCTGCATGTCTCGATTAAATCCAGAGGCACCACTATGGCTCATGTGCTGGTAGATACTGGGTATTCACTGAATGTCTTGCCTAAGAAGGCATTAGATCGACTGGATTGCGAGGGTTTGACTCTAAAGCCTAGTAATATTGTGGTAAGGGCTTTTGACAGATCAAAGAGAATGGTGCACTGAGAGGTGGACATCCCTGTCAAAGTGAGTTCTCAGACTTTTGGGTCCACCTTCTATGTGATGAACATCAGGCCGTCGTATTCTTATTTGCTGGGTCATCCTTGGATCCACGAGGGTGGGGCAGTTACTTCCACACTCCACCAAATGCTGAAGTATCCGGTAAAACGGAAGATTGTCACATTGCGGGGTGAAGAGGAGTATATGGTGAGCCACCTAAATTCCTTCCGGTAAGTAGAGATGGACGGGGAATTCATAGAAACTCCTTGTCAGAATTTCGAAGAGGTCCCTCAGATCTTGGAATCAACTGAAACTACTACCAACATCAAACCTCCTCTGAAGATGGCTTCCCTCAAGGACGCCAGGGCCGTGGTTGAAGAAGGTGGGTGTGCCAATTGGGGTCAGCTCCTTGATTTCACTCACAAAACTGACAAATTTGGTTTGGGCTTTACTACAGGGGCTCAAAGGGCTATTTTACACGCTCGGGATGGAGGACCTCCCCCTACACATCAGTAATAGGGGAATTAATGCCCTTGAAGACAACGAGGAAGAATCAGACATTGACAGCTGGATCTACCCAACTACCAACGGTGGACCGAGTAACTGGACGGCTAGGGAGTTTATACCAGTTTCTTTTATTCCGCAGTAATTGACTTACTTGTTTTGAGATTTGTAATAAACAATTTAAAAATCTACGGCCTTGTTCCTTGCCCGAGGCACATCAGTTTTGTTTGTGAGGGCTGTTATTTGTCATTTTATATATCATTAATAAAACATTGGACGTTTCTTGCATACAAATTTTGCGCTCTCTGTTTTTCTTTTCTGTTTTCACTTTATCAAAACAACTATTCTCTTACACACACTCACGTATCATAATGCAGATCCATATCCACTCTGGATCGCATTGATAACAACTCTTCTATTTCCAGTTATGACTTCAAAAATCTGATCAACCAAGCCGAGGACGAAGGTGAGGATGATTGTGAGGTGCCTGGAGAACTTGCTAGACTACTACAACAGGAAGAAAGGGCCATATAGCCTCATGAAGAGACGGTTGAGATAGTGAATTTGGGTATTGAGGAAGACAGAAAAGAGGTTAAAATTGGTGAAATCTTGAGCTTAGCATCAAACAGAGGTTGATACAGATGTTGCACGACTATGTTGAGTCTTCACTTGGTCCTATGAAGACATGCCTAGTTTGGACACTGATATTATGGTACATCACCTGTCGACTAAAGAAGACTGTCCTCCGGTTAAACAGAAGGTCCTCCGTATACGTCCCGATATGTTAGAGAAGATCAAGGCAGGGGTCATGAAACAGTTCGACGCATGATTCTTAGCTGTCACTTCGTATCCACAGTGGGTTGCTAACATTGTTCCGGTACCTAAGAAGGACGGTAAGGTACGGATGTGTGTGGATTACAGAGATCTGAACAGGGAAAGCCCCAAGGGCGACTTCCCATTTCCTCACATTGATGTTCTGGTCGAAAACACCGCGTAGCACAAAATCTTCTCCTTCATGGATGGTTTCTTTGGCTACAACCAGATCAAGATGGCTCCGGAAGACATGGAGAAGACAACCTTCGTTACACAGTGGGGCACCTTCTGCTACAAGGTGATGCCTTTTGGGTTGAAGAATGTTGGGGAAACTTATCAGCGCGCCATGGTCGCTTTGTTGCACGATATGATTCACCATGAGATAGAGGTTTATGTTGATGACATGATATCTAGGTCTCAGACGAAGGAAGAGCACCTTGATCATCTCCAAAAGTTGTTCGACAGGTTGAAGATATATAAGCTGAGGTTTAATCCGAACAAGTGCACCTTCGGGGTAAGGTCTGGTAAACTTCTGGGTTTTATTGTCAGCGACAAAGGCATCCAAGTAGATCCTGTAAAGGTAAAAGCTATACAAGAAATGCCAGCTTCCCGTACGTAGAAGGAAGTTAGAGGTTTCTTGGGATGCCTTAATTATATCGCTAGGTTCATTTCACATATGACTGCTACTTGTGAGCCAATCTTCAAGCTTCTGAAGAAAGATCAAGTGGTAAAGTGGAATGATGAATGCCATACCGCTTTTGAAAGAATCAAGGAATAACTTCAAGAACCACCAATTCTGATGCCTCCAGTTGAAGTAAGACCTTTGATATTATACTTGACAGTGCTAGACAATTCAATGGGGTGTGTGCTGGGGCAGCATGACGAGTCTGGTCGAAAAGAACACGCAATATACTACGTTAGCAAAACGTTTACCGACTGTGAGATGAAGGGTGAGAAAACACTTAGAAGGGGGGGGGGGGGTTGAATAAGTTTCTCTTTTTCTTTTTCTTAAAGGCTCAACAATAATGGAAATACAAGGTTATTTTTATCCTGGTTCGTTTGAACTCAAACTACTCTAGTCCACCCGCCAAGGTGATTTAGCCTTTCTCAACAAGGACTTAATTCACTATAATCAACTGATTACAATCACACAACAAATTTTGTGACTAACAATGCACAAGTAATCTTTACAAGTGACTCACACCACTAATACTTAAACTAGTCCTAGTGTACTTGAGAAATCTGACCAAACTTGGTCTCTCAAGGAACAATTACAAGAGTTAAATCTTTACAGATAGTGAAACAAAGTTTGCTTCTAAGAAAGCTATATCACAACTGTGATTTTTCACTAAGAATAGTATTGCACAAAGTGTATGAAAGTTATTTGTGAGCCTAGAATATTTTCACGTAGTTCTTGCTTCTTTTGAAATTGATGAGTAATTGGCTTGCAATAAACGTTCTTCTATATATAGTAAGAACAAAATGACCGTTGCTGCCTTCAAATGTGGAGAGCATTAACTATTTGCGTGTTTCCTTGAACTATTCCATTTTCCAATGAACTAGCGTAGACACTTGAGTGCATGTAGCCGTCTTTGCATTAAATGAGCAAACAAAACTTGTAAGAACATGTTTCCTGAAGCTTGACAAGATTTGTTAGCTTTTGCATTCTTTCAGAACTTAGCTTCACGTCTTGATTCAGAACATGCTTGCATATCTTCTAAACGACGCTTGCTTGCTAAGTACTTCTGATCAGCGCTTGCTTTCAAAGAACTTCTAAAACATAGCTTACATAGGAACTTGCTAAGCGTTAGAAGATGTATTTAAATAATTATCTTACCAGAGTCAGCATCAGCACTTGCGCTAAAACAAATAGTTCTTTCATCAAAGAACTTCTTCATTTATTTTCAGCTCAGCACATCAAATGCTTTTATCAGAACATTATCTGAAACAATTAAATACGTTCATCAGAGTATCAAATATATAAAATATAATTTATTGTTATCATCAAAACTCTGAGATATGATCAGAACCAATCTTGTTCTAACAATCTCCCCCTTTTCGATGATGACAAAAACATATTCAGATAAGAAATAAAATTTAATAAGAGATAGGAATCCCCCCCTGAAATAAATATTTCTATAAGAAAAACTTCCTGAGAATTTTCACCAGAGGTTTGAAATTTTCTTCTGGGATTTCTTCAGCAAGTCTTTTGAAGATAATGTTCATTTGAAATTAAACTTCCAGAGTTTAAATGATACCTGCAAAATTCTTTTACACATAGAAAGAAATCTTGTATTTTGTTATAATGTTTGACTTAGTCCCATAACTGTTAATCAGAGATTAGATCAAAATACTCATTTCTCCCCCTTTTTGGCATAATCAAAAAGTATATAAAAAATAGTTGAAAAGCGTAAAAGTTTTTAATAAAAAAATATCCAGAGGTACAACAAAATAACAAACAAAAACAATAAATATAATGACACTAAGATTTCTTAGAAACAAGGGCCATAAGAAGATTCTTGATCTCAAATGCAGATTCCTCTTGTTTCATCATCCAGCTTCTGATTTCTTGGTTTTTCTAATCTTGCTTATCCAAGCGCTCATGAATAGCTTTGTTATCCCTCTTAAGCTCATTCAGAGTATCCATTACAAGTGAAGTAGGATCAGAGGATGTAGAAGCTTCAGCAGATACATCCTTTGGAGTAGCAACCATTGAGTCAGAACGGACAAAAGTTGAAAGAAGAGTGCCCAGATCCACCATAAGAGTTGGCACGGGTTCAGGTGCAGCTTTTGCAGAAGGTTGATTCAATAGAACTATTTCCAGAGGATTTGAATCTTTAGAGGATTCTTCAGATTCATCTTCTGAAATGTCCATTTGATCAGCTGGAGCATTAGCAATCATCAGAGAAGACTTCTTATCCCAAATATCAGCAGCTTCTGACTGAAAGGCATGCAGATGTTTGGAGAAGTTCTCAATCACTTGAGAGTGACATAAGTCTTGCAGCTTCAGTGACTCAACATCTAAGGTTCTTCTGAATGTTTCCCACAGAAGATATGTTGCTGCTGGGTTCACATTTCTGGTGCAATCTGCCTTCAGCAGGTCCAACCAAGCTTGAACTTCTGTTAAAAAATTCTGAAAGAATATATTTACATATGGATGAACAGGTTTTTGAACAGCCTTTTTGAAGGTTTTATTTTTCAGAAGTTGTAGAGATTCAAAATCAACTACAGTTTTCAGAAAGTCAGCTGGTTCAGGATTTTCTGATTGTTCATGTGTTGCTGATTGGTCAGGTTATTCAGAGGGTTCAGGTGTGTCTGATGGATTGAGAGTTTCAGAGGGTTCATGTGTTTCTGATGGTTCATGAGTTTGGTGTTCTGGAATGTGAGGAGGTGAAATCACTGGTGAGTTAGGAGTTGGAAGTTGTGGAGATGTGGGTGGTGTGACGTCAGATGAAATGATTATGGTGTTGTCAGCAGTTGGGGTAGGATTTTGTGTTTGTGTTCTGTTCATGGCAAAGATGTTTTCAGAAGGTAGGTTGAATGGTGGCTTTAGAGTGGCCAGAGGTTCATTAATTCCTGGTATTCTCCAAGAGCCAGCATCATACCATCCAGTAGGTCTGGGTGACAAAGGTTTGTGAGGAGGTCTAGAAAGGTTTTCAGTAGGAATGGATTGAGAGATAGGTGTTTGAGAGGGTTCTGAGTGAGAGGGTTTTGTTTGGGTTTCAGAGGAGTAATCATCAGAGTCAAAACCACTCAAGTCTGATAAAACTTGATTTCTTTGAGGATTTTCAGCAAGAGGGTTAGAGGGTATGGTCAGGTCTATATCAACATCTATGTCTCCTAAGGTTTGGGGTTCAACAGATGTAGATATATTTTCAGAATCATAAACAGAAATAATTTTAGCTGGTGTACATGATTTCTTCTTCTTCTTCTTCTTCTGAGGTCTGGAAGATGGTCCTTCAACTGCTTTCCTCTTTAATGGTTGCTGAAAGACAACATCTGGAGAAACTTCATGTCTTCCTTGAAGCCAAGCAGGATCAATGGGTGTTCCACTTTCTTTACAAATTTGAATGTAATACAGGATGATGCAAGGGTGATCACCTGAGTTGAACAGTGGAAAATCAGCAATTGGTATCCTTCTTCTCTTAACAGTTGTTGAAACATACGGAGTTGGTTCTATCAGCAGCTTGTCAATAATTTTCCTCTTCACCAAGTTCTTTCCAGTCAGAGCTTTCCCACAAGTAGGCTCTAACTCCCCCAGCAAATTTGCTTCATCTAAGTGAGGAATCAGACCATTCTCAGTCAGAATGTCTGAAATTAGTCTCCCCATTGGAATCTAATTCCTTTTGGATTTAGGGTTCTTCATTCTTTCTGCTTCTCTCGTTTCTTTAACATGAGTCCAGAGATGATCAAACAAGAGATATGGTAAATCAATCTTAATGTTTGTTCCAATATAGAATAACAAGTATTGTTGGTCAGCATTTATATAGTCTGGAGAACTAGTTTCCTTCCTATGATGAATGCAACCATGGATTATTCTTGCCCATATCTTGTACTTATTTTTCAAGTCTCTGACCTTTGAAGACGCTTGCCCATTTGTAAACATTTCTGCATAAACCTTTGACATTTCAATTCTTCCATTAGCAATTCCAGTTACTACAGTTCCTTCAAAACCTAGAAGTTTTCTGATTAGGTTTTCAGTAATGGAGATTTCCTTACCCATCACGAAAGAGAGGATGACATTTGGAGAAGCAATTGTGTGTATCCAAAATTCTTTAACAAGGCGTGGAAAGACTGGACCAACTAGACGGTCAAAGAAGTTTCCCCAACCTTGAAACTCCACAGAAGGAAGAAGATTAAAGCCATTTGCTTTAAGATTCTCAAAGTCCACCATTAATTCACTTATAACCTCTAAGCTATCCACTGGAATGAGAGTGGTTCTCTCAGGAACAATGTATTGCTCATATTGAATGTTCTCAGAATGAGCAGAGGAGGAAGCCATAGGAGCACTTAGGTTTGAGAGAAGAAAAATGGGTTTTAGAGAAAAATACACATAGACGTTTGAGTTTTGAAAGAGACGGTAAAAAGTGAGAAGGGTTTTTACAAAGGTATTTATATGAATACTTTTCAGAAATAGGTTAAAAAATAAAACTGTAAAAAGAGTATTTAATAAAAATTTAAATAAAAAGAATCTAATCATGACTTAGCATTTAATGAAATTGAAAAGTGAGGGGAAAACATGAGATTTTAATCAAATCATAACAGTTACCTAGAACGGTGTCAATAGCTTAGCACGCGTGACCTTTCAGAAACACACCAAGTGTTCATCTCCTGAAGGTTGCACGGGACAACTGTTTGATCTAATGAACTTCTGAGCTATACTTGAAATGAAACATTAGAACATTTCAGAACTTTACATATAGCTTATGATGTAACTTATCTTCTAACTTCTGAAGAGTTGTTAATCAGAACATTCATTTCTGAACATTCTAAAGTCAAGCACAGAAGATACATATTATTTTATTTGATACATAATTCCATACAAATATTTTTCAAAATGAATTTAAATCTATCTTTTGAAAGGGGTTTGGTAAAAATATCAGCCCATTGATGGTCTGTTTTTACAAAGTTTAAATTTAAAATTCTCTTCTGAATATAGTCCCTTATAAAATGATATTTAATTTAAATGTGTTTAGATTTAGAATGTAAAATAGGATTTTTAGAAAGACAAACTGCAGAAGTATTCTCATAGAAGATATGAATCTTACTTTCATAAAGATTAAAATCTTCTAGTTGACTTTTCATCTAAATCATCTGAGAACTACATCCAGCAGTAGATATATACCCAGCTTCTGTTGTTGAAAGTGCAATTATTGCTTGCTTCTTGCTGTACCACGAGATAAGATTGTTACCTAGAAACTGGCAGCTTCCAGAGGTGCTCTTTCTTTCAATTCTATCTCCAACAAAGTCAGCATCACAATAACCTACTAGTCTGAAATCTTTTGATCTTCTGTAACACAGACCCAGATTAGTAGTACCTTTCAGATACCTCAGAATTCTCTTAACAACAGTTAAGTGAGATTCTCTAGGATCTGATTAGAATCTAGCACATAAACATACGCTGAATAATATATCAGGTCTAGATACAGTCAGATAGAGAAGGGATCCAATCATACCTCTGTAGAGCTTCTGATCTACCTTCATACTTACCTCATCTTTTCCCAGAATTCATGTTGGATGCATTGGTGTCTTAGCATCTTTGCTTTCTGACATCTTAAATTTCTTCAGAAGTTATTTGACATACTTCGTCTAATGTATGTAAGTACCTTATGGAGTCTGGCTGATTTGAATTCCCAGAAAGAACTTCAATTCTCCCATCATGCTCATCTCAAATTTTGCTTGCATGGTCCCAACAAATTCTTTTCCAAGAGAGATATTAGAGGTTCCAAAAATAATATCATCAACATAAATTTGACAAATTAAGATATCATTTTTAAATGTCTTTCTGAATAGAGTTGTGTCCACTTTCCCTCTGGTAAAATCTTTTTCTAAAAGAAAATTACTCAGACGATCATACCTAGCTTTGGGAGCTTGTTTTAAACCGTACAAAGACTTTTTTAATTTAAAAACATGTTCTGGATGTTTTGAATCATTAAAGCCAGGAGGTTGATGGACATAAACTTCTTCTTCTATATAGCCATTTAAAAATGCACTTTTAACATCCATTTGATATAATGAAATGTTATTTTGAACAACAAAAGAAATTAATAATCTAATATACTCTAACCTGGCAACTGGGGAAAAGGTTGTTAGAACAATGTTTGAATCTAGTACCCTAATTAAGTTTTGATGATAACAAAGTGAAAAGATATAGTAGTTAAATATTTCATGATTGAATTATATGCTACTTAAAATTACTATGCTCTGACTTGCAGATATGCTGATTAAAATAAGCAAGATCACGTTCTCAGCATCAGAATATGAGTTTGCACACCAGCATCAGAAGTTGCTGAATCAGAACGTCAAGATCAGAAGATCAACGCTTGCACATGCTGAAGCTTGATGAATAGAACTGCGCGTAAAATACTCTGATACAGAATCAAATCAGTTCATCAGCAGCAAAGCAGAATCAGAATGAGCCAAGCCAGAACGTGCATTGAAGAAGCAACGGTACTGTGCATTGAAAGCTAATCAATACCAACGGCATCATTCTAGACAAGATCTGCTCAGAAAGGAAAGCTTGTTAATAGCATTGAATCAAGAATATTTGCTTCAACGTTCATCTTCTCAAAGTGCTATATAAACCAAGCTTTGAAGATTATCATGGCTAATGCTTCCAAACTCTCTACACGCACAAAGCTGATCAATAATCTTCACTCTCCAAGTTTTGCTAAACCACCAAACTCTGATACTTTATTAGCGTTTAGCATCCTAGAATTCTAAGCTTCATTTGTGTAAACATCACAGTTGTGATATAGTTTTTGTAGAAACATTCTCACACATTTGCTTATACCTTTGTAAGAAAGTGTTGCCTTGACAAACCGGATTGTGGTTTGAATCAAGAAGGTTTTAGCAGTTGCTAAAGCAGATTTGTATTCAGTTGAATATAGTGAATTAAGACCTCGTTGGAGAGAGGCGAAATCACCTTGAACGGGTGGACTGGAGTAGTTTGAGATCAAACGAACCAGGATAAAAATACCTTGTCATTTGTTTTAAGTTTCCAGTTTTACAATTCAACCCCCCCCTTCTTGTGTTTTTCACCCCTTCAATTGGCATCAGAGCGCCTGGTTCTGAGCTAAAACACTTAACTGTGTCAGTAAAAGATCCAGCGTCAGAAAAACACTATGGCAGGAAACAACTCTCATTTCAGCAATGACAACAATGAGGATAGAGACAGATTCAGCGGCAAACCTCCAGTCTTTGATGGAGAAAACTTTGACTACTGGAAAGACAGAATTGAAAGCTTCTTTCTAGCACATGATGCTGATCTGTGGGATATGGTGACAGATGGATACACGCACCCTGTGAATGCAACTGGTCAGAAGATTGATAGAAAATCAATGACTGATCAACAAAAGCGTGATTTCAAGAATCACCATAAGGCCAGAACCATCCTCCTCAGTGCTATCTCCTATACTGAGTATGAGAAGATCTCCAACAGAGACACAGCTAAGAACATCTTTGATTCTCTCAGAATGACGCATGAGGGGAACGTTCAAGTCAAGGAAACAAAGGCTCTGGCGCTCATTCAGAAGTATGAGGCGTTTAAAATGGAAGAATCTGAATCCATTGAAACTATGTTCTCTAGATTCCAGATTCTGGTAGCTGGTCTCAAAGTTCTGGACAAGGGATACTCTACTGCTGACCATGTCAAGAAGATAATCAGAAGTTTACCCAAGCAGTGGAGGCCTATGGTTACTGCTCTGAAGCTGGCGAAAGATCTCAACAAAATCACTCTGGAGGAACTTATAAGCTCCCTCAGAAGTCATGAGATAGAGCTGGAAGCTGACGAGCCTCAAAAGCAAGGTAAGCCTATAGCTTTAAAATCTAACAGAAAATCTGAATCTAAAGTTTTGCAGGCAGTTGAAGAAACATCTGATGGATCCTCATCAGAAGAAGACGAGCTTTCTCTTCTCTCCAGAAGAGTAAATCAACTGTGGAAGCAAAGACAAAAGAAGTTCAGGAATCCCAGAAGATCTGATCAGAACGAGTCTTCTTCCAGATACAGAAGGACAGATTCTTCCTCTGGATACAGAAGATCTGAAGGCTCCTCAGGTAGCAAGAAGCCAAATACAAAAGACATCATCTGCTACGAGTGCAATGAGCAAGGTCACTACAAGAGTGACTGTCCAAAGCTTCAGAGGGAAAAGCCAAAAAGGAAGTTTGGAAGAGAGAAGAAGAAAAGTCTCATGGCCACATGGGATGACTCTGACTCGTCTGAAGCTGACTCAGAATCAGATGATGAAAGGGCGAACATAGCGCTTATGGCTAACATTCCAGATGACAGTGAAGCTTCTGACTCAGACTCAGAATCAGACACAGAAGAGGTATTCCCTAACTTCGCTGTTAATTTTACAAAGGCTGAACTTGCTGAAAGCCTCAATGAAATTCTGGAACGTTATCAGCAGATTAGAGCTAAATTCAGAGACCTGAAAAGGACTCTTGAATCTGACTCTAATAAGTCTGAGAGTCTCAAATTGGAAAACTCTGAGCTGAGAGATAAAATTTTAAAATTAGAAAACTCTTTACAAAACTCTCAGAAGAAACCAATTGCTGAAACTCCCAGCAACGCTGATGAGATCATCAAGGAGTATGATCATAGTTTCCAGAAGTTCCTTGCTAAAAGCATAGATAGAAGCAGAATGGCTTCAATGATCTATGGAGTTAGCAGAAACGGCAGGAAAGGAATAGGATACCTAGGTAAGGCTCCTACACCTAAAAATGTCATGGATTTAACAATTAAATACACTCCTCTAAATTCACACTTTGTGTATGGTCACACACATGACATCAAATATACTAGTAGTAATCACTTTGTGAAATCAAAATTCAACCAGAGTTTTGGTAAGACTAACAAATCAGGACCCAAGAAGATCTGGGTACCTAAGGATAAAATAATACATGTTGCAGATATCTTTAGCAGCAAGTCAGAAACACCAGTCATGGTACCTGGACTCTGGCTGCTCACGTCACATGACGGGAAGAAGGCATATGTTCCAAAGCCTGGAACTTAAGCCTGGAGGCCACGTTGGCTTTGGAGGCAATCAGAGGGGAAAGATAATTGGCTCTGGAACTGTAGGTAACGGAAATCTTCCCTCTATTAATAATGTTCTGCTTGTTGATGGATTGATGCATAACCTGTTATCCATAAGTCAATTAAGTGATAACGGTTATGATATAATCTTTAATAAAAAATCATGTAAAGCTGTTAGTCAGAAAGATGGGACTATCCTTTTTAATGGTAAGAGGAAAAACAACATTTACAAAATCAAACTTTCTGAACTAAAGAGTCAGAACGTAAAATGTCTTCTGTCTGTTAACAACGAGCAATGGATCTGGCACAGAAGATTGGGACATGTTAGTATGAGAAGAATATCTCAGATTAACAAACTCAATCTGGTCAGAGGACTTCCAAATTTGAAGTTCAATTCAGATGCTCTGTGTGAAGCATGTCAGAAAGGCAAATTTGCAAAACCATCTTTTAAATCCAAAAATGTTGTTTCTACCTCTAAGCCATTAGAACTTCTGCACATTGACTTATTTGGACCAGTTAAGACTGCTTCTGTCAGTGGCAAGAAGTATGGGTTAGTAATCGTAGATGACTATAGCAGATGGACATGGGTAAAGTTCTTAAGACACAAGGACGAGTCACACTCTGTGTTTGTTACCTTCTGTAACCAAGTTCAGAATGAAAAAGATCTTAGAATCGTTAAAGTCAGAAGTGATCATGGTGGAGAATTTGAAAATAAAGATTTTGAGTCATTCTTTAATGACAAAGGCATTCTGCATGATTTCTCTTGTCCTAGAACTCCCCAACAAAATGGAGTTGTAGAACGAAAGAACAGAACATTGCAAGAAATGGCCAGAACCATGATCAACGAGACAAACGTTGCTAAGACTTTCTGGGCAGAGGCAATAAACACAGCGTGCTACATTCAGAATAGAATCTCAATAAGACCTATTCTGGAAAAGACTCCATATGAATTGTGGAAGAACAGAAAGCCCAACATTTCGTATTTTCATCCATTTGGATGTACTTGCTATATGTTAAATACTAAGAATTATTTGAACAAGTTTGATTCTAAGGCACAGAAGTGTATTATGTTAGGATACTCTGAACGCTCAAGAGGGTACAGAGTATACAATACAGAAACACAGATTGTGGAAGAATCAATCAGTGTTCGTTTTGATGACAAGTTTGACTCTGAAAAGTCAAAGCAGAATGAAAATCTTGCAGGTATAGAAATTGAATTTGCAGGTTCTGAAGACAAGTCATCAGAAGCTCTCAACACAGACATTCCTTCAACGTCTGAAAGAAGCAATGCTAGAAATCCTACAACTGCTGCTGATCAACCTCAGAAGAGAGTACCCAGAAGCAGTTTGGATCACCCAGAAGAGACTATTCTAGGAAGAAAGGAAGATCCAATCAGAACTAGAGCAAGCTTCAGAAACTCTGAAGAAACTCTGATGGGACTTGTGTCTCTGATTGAACCTTCTTCTATTGATGAAGCACTTCTGGACAATGACTGGATTCTGGCAATGCAAGAAGAGCTGAATCAATTCACCAGAAACGACGTTTGGGATCTCGTTCCAAGACCAAAAGGATTCAACGTCATTGGAACAAGATGGGTGTTCAGAAACAAGCTGAATGAACAAGGTGAAGTCGTCAGAAACAAGGCACGACTGGTTGCACAAGGATATAGTCAGCAAGAGGGGATAGACTATACAGAAACCTTTGCTCCAGTCGCCAGGTTAGAATCTATCAGACTTTTAATCTCATTTGCTGTTAATAGAGGCATCACTCTGTATCAGATGGATGTCAAAAGTGCATTCTTAAATGGTTATATAGAAGAAGAAGTGTATGTTCACCAACCCCCAGGTTTTGAAAATACAAAACATCCAGAACATGTTTTCAAACTGAAAAAGTCACTGTATGGTCTGAAACAAGCTCCCAGAGCTTGGTATGAAAGGCTAAGTAACTTTCTGCTTGAAAATGAGTTCACCAGAGGGAAAGTGGACACCACTCTATTCTGTAAAACAGTTAAGAGTGACATTTTAGTTTGTCAAATTTATGTTGATGATATAATCTTTGGTTCTACTAATCCTTCTCTTGGAAGAAAATTTGCTAAGTGTATGCAGGCAGAATTTGAGATGAGCCTCATGGGGGAACTGAAGTTCTTTCTAGGAATTCAGATCAATCAAACTCCAGAGGGAACTTACATTCATCAGAGCAAATACATCAGAGATCTTCTGAAGAAATTTGACCTCTCAGAATGTAAGCCATCAAAAATTCCAATGCATCCCACGTGCATTCTGGAAAGAGAAGAGGTAAGCAAAAGCGTAGAACAGAAAGTCTACAGAGGTATGATTGGTTCTCTCCTTTATCTGACTGCTTCAAGACCTGATATTCTATTCAGTGTATGTATTTGTGCTAGATTCCAATCAGATCCTAGAGAATCTCACTTAACAGCTGTTAAGCGAATTTTCAAGTATCTGAAAGGTACTACTAATCTGGGTCTGTTTTATAGAAAATCTAGTGATTACAGTTTAGTAGGCTACTGCGACGCTGATTTTGCTGGAGACAGAGTGGAACGAAAAAGTACTTCTGGAAGCTGCCAGTTTCTGGGAGAAAATCTGATCTCGTGGTCCAGCAAAAGGCAATCAACCATTGCTCTGTCAACAGCAGAAGCTGAGTACATAGCAGCAGCAGGATGTAGCACACAGATGCTCTGGATGAAAAGTCAGCTTGAAGACTTCCAGATTTTTGAGAAAAGTTAGGACATGCAGATTGTATCAGAGGCAAGTCTAAAGATCTGAGAGTCTAATCTCAAATACAGACGTGCTGATCACTACATCAAACAAGTGTCATCCAATCATCAGCAAATCCCTGAAGCAGAACGCGTGCACGTTTCTGAGAAAGGAAAACGCTGATTGGGTGCATTGAGACACATGTCTGGTAACCGTTTTTAAGTATCTTTCTCAAATCCCCCAAAATCAGCAAGCATTAAATGCAAAAGTAATCACGCTTGTTAATTGCAATCATTATTTTTTTTTCTCTCTTAAAAACGTTTTATTTTTCAAAATAATTTTTGAAAATCCTATTTAAGCACATTACTCTTCATTCTTAATCTTTACGCTTACTCATAATCTCTTAAGAATTTTTCTGCATATCTCCTTCAAAACCCTAGCTTTTCTCAAATCACTCTCAAGCTTTTTGTGTGAGAACAATGGCATCCTCCAGCATTTCTGCAGGAAATCAGAAGAAGGAAACCTCTGAGCAATATCAAGCGCCTACCAGAACTCTTCTCACGCATGCCCCCACAACCTTGAAATTTTTTTCATGCATGACATTCTCTATTTTTCTCTTCATTTTCTGATGTACTTTTGACTATGTTTTGACTATGGTTTGTAATGCTATTTTGCTCTGATTCTGAACTATCTTTAAAATTATTAGTTTTTCTGATCTAAATCATTTTAGCACATCACCAGCACTTTTTGATTGCTGACAAAAAGGGGGAGAACAAGAATGATATTTAAAATCAATAACGGATAACTAGACAGAAACTCTCAAACATTCTAACTCTCTATTACTTGAAATGTTTTTTCTGTTTTGTCTTTAAGTCTACAGGCACAAGGAAGCTCTTGAACACAATGAAGACTAGAAGCTCATGTTGCTCTGATCAAATATGAAGTTCTGATATATGAAGCTCTGATCAACCTAACACTCTGATCCGAAGCAAAGCTCTGACAGGAAAAGCTCTGAAGCTCTGCTTTCTGATAAGTCAAAGACCTATAATCTGATGCTCAAAGATAGAAAAGGATCTGACTCTGAAGAACACGCATATCAAAGGGAAGTAACAAACTCAGGGGGAGTATCTCTTAACTCTAACTTCTCCGTACTTCTTATTCTGATACATAGATCTGATAACTTTTCACGTTATTTTTTCATTTAAAATATCCTGTTTTTGTCATCATCAAAAAGGGGGAGATTGTTAGAACAATGTTTGAATCTAGTACCCTAATTAAGTTTTGATGATAACAAAGTGAAAAGATATAGTAGTTAAATATTTCATGATTGAATTATATGCTACTTAAAATTACTATGCTCTGACTTGCAGATATGCTGATTAAAATAAGCAAGATCACGTTCTCAGCATCAGAATATGAGTTTGCACACCAGCATCAGAAGTTGCTGAATCAGAACGTCAAGATCAGAAGATCAACGCTTGCACATGCTGAAGCTTGATGAACAGAACTGCGCGTAAAATACTCTGATACAGAATCAAATCAGTTCATCAGCAGCAAAGCAGAATCAGAATGAGCCAAGCCAGAACGTGCATTGAAGAAGCAACGGTACTGTGCATTGAAAGCTAATCAATACCAACGGCATCATTCTAGACAAGATCTGCTCATAAAGGAAAGCTTGTTAATAGCATTGAATCAAGAATATTTGCTTCAACGTTCATCTTCTCAAAGTGCTATATAAACCAAGCTTTGAAGATTATCATGGCTAATGCTTCCAAACTCTCTACACGCACAAAGCTGATCAATAATCTTCACTCTCCAAGTTTTGCTAAACCACCAAACTCTGATACTTTATTAGCGTTTAGCATCCTAGAATTCTAAGCTTCATTTGTGTAAACATCACAGTTGTGATATAGTTTTTGTAGAAAAATTCTCACACATTTGCTTATACCTTTGTAAGAAAGTGTTGCCTTGACAAACCGGATTGTGGTTTGAATCAAGAAGGTTTTAGCAGTTGCTAAAGCAGATTTGTATTCAGTTGAATATAGTGAATTAAGACCTCGTTGGAGAGAGGCGAAATCACCTTGAACGGGTGGACTGGAGTAGTTTGAGATCAAACGAACCAGGATAAAAATACCTTGTCATTTGTTTTAAGTTTCCAGTTTTACAATTCAACCCCCCCCTTCTTGTGTTTTTCACCCCTTCAAAGGTCTCATTATAATGAATTCCTTCTTGTTGACTATAACTCTGTGAAACCAATCATGCTTTTTTTCTGATCACCTCTCCTTGCTCGTTCAGTTTGTTTCTGAAAACCCATTTGGTTCCTATAATGTTGAATCCTTTGGGTCTTGGAACTAGATCCCATACATCGTTTTTGGAAAATTGATTGAGTTCATCTTGCATTGCTAAGATCCAATCATTGTCTTCCAGAGCTTCAACAATAGAAGTTGGCTTAATCAGAGATACCAATCCAAACAATGATTCTTCATTGATTTTGAGAGAGGATCTTGTTATGATGGGATCTTCTTTTCTTCCAATAATCACGTCTTCTTTATGAGCTAAAGAGATTCTAGGAAACCTTTTCTGAGTGGGTTGTTCAGAGATTCTGAGATTGTCCAGAGCATTGTGAAGAGGATGATCTTCTGAGTCTTCCTTTGCTTCTGAGTCTTTCTTTGCTTCCGAGTCTTCCTTTGCTTCTTAAGTTTAAGAGTTTAAGGGATGATCTTCTGTACCTACATAAATATCAATTTGCTTTGGCTATTGTTGGCCAAGCTTATCATCAAACCTGACTTTGATTGATTCTTCAACAATCAGAGTTTGTGTTGTATACTCTATAGCCTTTTGAGCATTCAGAATATCCAAGCAGAAAACACTTTTGTGCTTTAGAATCAAACTTGTTCAGATTTTCTTTAGTGTTCAGAATAAAACAAGTACATCCAAAAGGATGGAAATAAGAAATGTTGTGTTTTATGTTTTTCCACAATTCATAGGGAGTCTTTTCAAGAATAGGTCTTATAGAGATTCTATTCTGAATATAACATGTTGTGTTCACGGCTTCTGCCCAAAAGTGCTTAGCCATATTAGTTTCATTGATCATGGTTCTGGTCATTTCTTGTAATGTTCTATTCTTTCGTTCTACAACTCCATTTTGTTGGGGAGTTCTAGGACAAGAGAAATTATGAACAATACCATTTTCTTTAAAATATTTTTCAAAATGATGGTTTTCAAATTCTCCACCATGACCACTTCTGACTTTTATAATTCTAAAATCTTTTTCGTTTTTCACTTGGTTACAGAAGTCAATGAACACAAAATGTGACTCATCCTTGTGTTTTAAAAACTTAACCCATGTCCGTCTACTGAAGTCATCAACAATGACCAATCCATACTTCTTGCCTCTGATGGATGCAGTTTTAACCGGCCCAAACAGATCAATATGAAGTAGTTGTAATGGCCTAGAGGAAGAAACAACATTTTTGGATTTAAAGGAAGGTTTTGAAAATTTTCCTTTTTGACATGCTTCGCACAGAGCTTCTGAGTTGTACTTCAGATTGAGAAGTCCTCTAACTAAATTTAATTTATTTAGTTGATAGATTTTTCTTAAGCTGACATGTCCTAATCTTCTGTGCCATACCCATTGCTCATCGCTAACAGACAAAAGGAATTTAACATTCTGAGATTTAAGATCTGATAAATCAATTTTGTATATGTTGTTCTTTCTCTTGCCAGAAAAGAGGATTGTTCCATATTTTTGACTAACAGCTCTACAAGAATTTTGATTGAAGATAATGTCATAACCGTTGTCACTTAATTGACTTATAGACAGCAGGTTATGCGCTAATCCTTCTACTAATAAAACATTAGAGATAGAAGGAAGGTTACCGTTTCCAATGGTTCTAGAACCAATAATCTTCCCTTTCTGATTACCTCTAAACTTGACGTCTCCTCTAGCTTTAAATTCTAGGTTTTGGAACATAGACTTTTTTTCTCGTCATGTGTCGTGAGCACCCAGAGTCCAGGTACTATGACTGGTGTCTCAATTGAGCTGTTAAGGACATCTGTAACAAATATTATTTTATCCTTAGGTGCCCATATCTTTTTGGGTCCTCTTGGGTTAGAGTATTTGAAGTTCTGTTTGAACTTTGGGTTAGCATAAGAGTTTCCAGAATGTGATGTATATTTAATATCATGTGTGTGTCCAAACTTGAATTGTTTGTTCATAGGTTTGTAAGTGAAAGTCATCTTAGCAATAAGTTTTGGTATATATGTCTCCTTCCCTTTGGGAGGTTCATATCCAATTCCTCTTCTATTGTTCCCACTAACTCCATAGATTATTGAAGCCATTTTGCTTCTATCTATGCTTTTAGCAAGAAAAGTTTGAAAGCTACAGTCATATTCTTTCAGAATATCTTTTGAACTTGACACAGAATCTGAACTAGAAATTTTTTGAACATTTTGAATTTCTTCTTTAAGTTTAAAATTATTTTCTTTGAGTTCAGATTTTTCTGTTTCATGTTTCTCAAGATCAGATGCAAGACTCTTCTTGAGTTTCTTGTATTTGATTTTGAGCTTACTATAGTTTTCCAGAAGTTCTGATAAACTTTCAGCAAGTTCATCTCTAGAAAATTCAGATAATACCTCTTTTGGATCTGACTCACAGTATGAGTCATCTGTTGTGGTAGCCATCAGAGCTAGGTTGGCGTTCTCATCTTCAGAATCAGATTCATCTCCAGAGGAATCTGAATCGTCCCAGGTTGCCATCATCCCTTTCTTTTTACCAAACTTTTTCTTTGGTTTTTCTCTTTGGAGTTTTGGACAATCACTCTTGTAGTGTCCAAGTTCTTTGCATTCATAACAGATTATCTCTCTTCTGTTTGACTTTTTGTGTCCAGAAGATTCTGGTTTATCTTCTGACTTCTTGAAGTTCCTGAACTTCTTCAGTCTATGCTTCCACAACTGATTGATCCTTCTGGAGAGCAAGGATAGTTCGTCTTCTTCTGACGCAGATTCTTCAGAGTTTTCCTCTTCAGCCTGAAAAGCGTTAGTATCATATTTCTTAATTGATTTAAGGGCAAGAGACTTACATTTCTTCTGAGGCTCGTGCTAATTAAGTTCTATCTCATGAATTTTGAGAGCACTGATGAGTTCTTCAAGAGACACGTTGTTCAGATCTTTTGATACTTTGAAAGTAGTGACCATAGGTGCCCATCTTTTGTGTAAGCTTCTGATGATCTTTTTAACATGGTCTGCTTTAGTGTATCCCTTGTTCAAAACACTCAGACCAATGATCAGAGTTTGAAACCTTGAGAACATTGCTTCTATAGATTCACTTTCTTCTACTTTGAAGGCTTCATACTTCTGGACGAGATCCAGAGCTTTATACTCCTTCACTTAAGAGTTTCCTTCATGAGTCATTTTAAGAGACTCAAACATATCATGTACTGTATCTCTATTTGTGATTTTTTCATATTCTATTTTAGAGATGGCATTTAGAAAAATATTTCTAACTCTATGATGATTTTTGAAATCAGCTTTTTGTTGTCTATCCATATTTTTTCTATCAATCTTGTTTCCTTCTGAGTCTGTAGGATGTGTGTAAGCATCCAATACTATATCCCATAAATCACTATCATGACCTAGAAAGAAGCTTTCTAGTCTATCTTTCCAATATTCAAAATCTTCTCCATCAAATACAGGAGGTTTGTTGTAGCTATTATTGTTTTGTTCAGTAGCCATTTGTGTTTTCTTCTGGATCTTTTCCTGACACGGTTAAGTGTTGTGCTCAGAGTCAAGCTCTGATACCAATTGAAGGGTGAGAAAACACTTAGAAGGGGGGTTGAATAATTTTCTCTTTTTCTTTTTCTTAAAGGCTTAACAATAATGGAAAGACAAGGTTATTTTTATCCTGGTTCGTTTGAACTCAAACTACTCCAGTCCACCCGCCAAGGTGATTTCGCCTTTCTCAACAAGGACTTAATTCATTATAATCAACTGATTACAATCACACAACAACTGTTGTGACTAACAATGCACAAGTAATCTTTACAAGTGACTCACACCACTAAGACTTAAACTAGTCCTAGTCTACTTGAGAAATCTGACCAAACTTGGTCTCTCAAGAAACAATTACAAGAGTTAAATCTTTACAGATAGTGAAACAAAGTTTGCTTCTAAGAAAGCTATATCACAACTGTGATTTTTCACTAAGAATAGTATTGCACAAAGTGTATGAACATTATTTGTCAGCCCAGAATATTTTCACGTAGTTCTTGCTTCTTTTGAAATTGATGAGTAATTGGCTTGCAATAAATGTTCTTCTATATATAGTAAGAACAAAATGACCGTTGCTGCCTTCAAATATGGAGAGCATTAAATGTTTGCGTGTTTCCTTGCACTATTCCATTTTCCAATGAACTAGCGTAGACACTTGAGTGTATGTAGCCGTATTTGCATTAAATGAGCAAACGGAACTTGTAAGAACATGTTTCCTGAAGCTTGACAATATTTGTTAGCTTTTGCATTCTTTCAGAACTTATCTTCACGTCTTGATTCAGAACATACTTGCATATCTTCTAAACAACACTTGCTTGCTAAGTACTTCTGATCAGTGCTTGCTTTCAAAGAACTTCTGAAACATAGCTTACACAGGAACTTGCTAAGCGTTAGAAGATGTATTTAAATAATTATCTTACCAGAGTCAGCATCAGCACTTGCGCTAAAACAAATAGTTCTTTCATCAAAGAACTTCTTCATTTATTTTCAGCTCAGAACATCAAAATGCTTATGTCAGAACATTATCTGAAACAATTAAATATGTTCATCAGAGTATCAAATATAAAATATAATTTATTGTTATCATCAAAACTCTGAGATATGATCATCACCAATCTTGTTCTAACATGAGACAGAATACTCATTGCTCGAGAAAACTTGTTGCGCTTTGGCATGGGCTACTCGCCGACTGAGACAGTATATGCAGACTCACACTACCTTGTTGATATCCAAGATGGATCCGATCAAGTACATTTTCGAGAAGCCCGCACTCTCTAGAAGGATAGCAAGGTGGCAAATGATCTTAACTGAGTACGACATACAATATACAACCCGAAAAGCAATAAAGGGGAGTGTATTGGCTCATCAGGCCGTGGATAATTACCAGTCCATGAATTTCGAGTTCCCGAATGAGAATATTATGTTGGTGACTAACTACGAAGAACCTGGACCGAATGAAAGACCTGAGGAAGGATCCCTATGGTCTATGTATTTTTATGGAGTCTCAAAAGCACTGGGTAACGGCATTGGCGCTGTAATCATATCTCCCGAGGGCTGTCATACTCCGTTCACGACCCGATTATGTTTCAACTATACCAACAACAAGGCGGAGTATGAAGCGTGCATCATGGGTCTTCGAGCTGCTATTGACCTAAGGATCAAGTTCTTGAGTGTATTCGGGGATTCCGCTTTGGTGATAAGTCAGATCAAAGGCGAGTGGGATACGAAGCACCTAAACCTTATTCCTTACAAAGAGTATGTATTGACATTGCTCCCACACTTTGAGGAGGTAACCTTTGAACATTTTCCACGAGAGGAGAACCAGTTAGAAGACGCTCTAGCTACCATGTCTTCTATGTTTAAGGTTAGGTGGGACAATGAAGCTCCCCAAATTACCATTGAGAGGTTGGATGAACCAGCACACTGCTGTGAAATCAATACCGAAGAAGTGGAAGAAAAACCCTGGTTTCACGAAGTCAAAAGGTATCTCTAGGCTCAAGAGTATCCCGAAGGGGTATCTGTCAATGATAAGAAGTTTCTGAGAAGGTTCGCTGCAAAGTTCTTCCTCAGTAATGGAATCCTCTATAAATGCAACCATGACTCCACACTACTACGGTGTGTAGACAAAAGTGAAGTAGAGAGGATCATGACAAATCTACATGAAGGTACCTTCAGAACCCATTCTAGTGGAGATACCATGGCTAAGAAGATCCTACGGGCAGGATACTACTGGTCCACTATGGAAGTCGATTGTTATCAGCACTCTCGAACTTGTCATAAATGCCAAATCTACGCTGATAAGGTGCATGTGCCTCTGGTCCCCTTAAACGTCCTGACAGCTCCGTGGCCCTTTTCAATGTGGGGCATCGATATGATTAGAGAAATCAGGCCCACCGCTTCTAATGGACATCGCTTCATCTTAGTAGCCATTGATTACTCCATGAAGTGGGTTGAGGCAACCTCTTTTGCTACAGTAACCAAGAACGTCGTGGCGCGGTTCATCCGACATAATCTTATCTGTCGATATGGTGTGCCAGAGAGAATTATTACTGATAATGGTACGAATCTCAACAACATAATGATCACCGAGCTCTGTAAACAGTTCAAGATACAGCATCATAATTCTTCTCCCTACCGGTCGAAGATGAATGGCGTTGTTGAAGCAGCTAACAAGAATATCAAGAAGATTGTACAGAAGATGAAGGTGACATATAAAGACTGGCACGAGATGTTACCATTCGCTCTTCATGGGTACCGTACCTCAGCACGGATGCCGACAGGGGCAACCCCTATTCTCTGGTATATGGCATGGAGGCAGTCCTACCCATCGAATTCTAGATACCTTCTCTCAGGATTATGAAGGATGCGGGTTTGAATGAAGACGACTGGATCCGAACCCGACTTGATCAAATAAATCTAATCGATGAAAAGAGACTTACTACTATCTGCCATGGTCAGACGTATCAAAAGCGAATTATCAAGGCTTTTAACAAGAAAGTCAGGCGTCAAGAATATCAAGTCATGGATCTAGTGATCAAACGCATCATATTGCCGCAAGGTGATCCCAGGGGCAAATGGACCCCCACGTACGAAGGGCCATTTGTGGTTAAGAACATTTTCTCGGAAGGAGCTATGATTCTAACCACCATGGATGGTGACAATATTCCTCACCCTGTCAATGCAGACATAGTGAAAAAATACTACGCCTAACTAAAAGACCTGCTAGGTTGACTGGCCTAGGCAAAAATAAGGGCTTCCCGGCGAACCAAAAGGGTTCGGGCAAAAGTAAGGGATGAAAATGAAAAAAATCTGTACACCCGGCAAGTTAAAAACCTGAAAGGGCGGCTTGGACAAAAAGGGGTATCCCCACTATCCAGGATTTCATATCGAAGTAACCCTAGTATCCAGGTTCCTTCTCACAGCCCTACTATCCAGGCTTTCATATCGAAGTAACCCTATTATCCAGGTTCCTTCTCACAGCCCTACTATCCAGGCTTTCATATCAAAGAAACCCTACGGTCGAGGTTCCTTCTTACAGACCTACTATCCATGCTTTCATTTCGATGTAACCCTACGACCCAGGTTCCTTCTCACTGCCCTACTATCTAGGCTTTCATATCGAAGTAACCCTACTATCCAGGTTCCTTCTCACAACCCTACTATCTAGGCTTTCATATCGAAGAAACCCTACGACCCGGGTTCCTTCTCACAACCCTACTATCCAGGCTTTCATTTCGAAGTAACCCTACGACCCAGGTTCCTTCTCATAGTCCTACTATCCAGGCTTTCATTTCGAAGTAACCCTACTATCCAGGTTCCTTCTCACAACCCTACTATCCAGGATTTCATATCGAAGTAACCCTACTATCCAGGTTCCTTCTCACAGCCCTACTATCTAGACTTTCATATCAAAGTAACCCTACTATCCAGGTTTCTTCTTACAGCCCTACTATCCAGGCTTTCATATCGAAGTAACCCTACTATCCAGGTTCCTTCTCATAGCCCTACTATCCAGGCTTTCATATCAAAGTAATCCTACTATCCAGGTTCCTTCAAACAGCCCTACTATCCAGGCTTTCATTTCGAAGTAACCCTACTATCCAGGTTCCTTCTCACA
Source organism: Vicia faba (assembly GCA_948472305.1). Lineage (NCBI taxonomy): Eukaryota > Viridiplantae > Streptophyta > Magnoliopsida > Fabales > Fabaceae > Vicia > Vicia faba. The sequence goes on from OX451736.1 coordinate 613,248,362, forward strand.
ACCCTATTATCCAGGCTTTCATTTTGAAGTAACCCTACTATCCAGGTTCTTTCTCACAGCCATACTATCCATGCTTTCATATCGAAGTAACCCTACTATCCAGGTTCCTTCTTACAACCCTACTATCCAGGCTTTCATTTCAAATTAACCCTACTATCCAGGTTCTTTCTCACAGCCCTACTATCCAGGATTTCATATCGAAGTAAACCTACTATCCAGGTTCCTTCTCACATCCCTACTATCCAAGATTTCATTTCGAAGTAACCCTACTATCTAAGTTCCTTCTCACAGCCCTACTATTCAGGCTTTCACATCGAAGTAACCCTACGAACCAGGTTCCTTTGCACAACCCTACTATCCAGGCTTTCATATCGAAGTAACCCTACTATCCAGGTTCCTTCTCACAGCCCTACTATCCAGGCTTTCATTTCAAAGTAACCCTACTATCCAGGTTCTTTCTCATAACCTTACCATCCAGGTTTCTTTTCTCTTACCTCCAGACGACAATTTACAACACGGTAAAACCTAGACCCGACCAGTTTTGGTCGATTTCACCTTTCCCCAGTAAGTCACGATGCAGCCTGTACACTGACCAGATATGCAGTTCACCTCCGCTTCCTCAAGCAGGAGTTAATTCCCCAGTAGAGTAACGGACAACTGAATCTCCTAAAATTCTATTTCTCCCAAGACAGATACCAACATTCCTCAGCAGATTCCTCCTCAACGATAGGAGCAGGGACTCTCATCAAAGGAATATCTCAGGAAATCAACATCCTCTAGATGGCATCTTTAAGCCCATCTCCGACAGTACTCCGTCACACCTTGGATGGCATCTTTAAGCCCATCTCTGAAAATTCTATAGCAACTTCCAAATGGCATCTATAAGCCCATTCCCGATATCACAAATCAAGTATCACTTCATGCGAGTGCAAATTTCTGGGTACTCTAGTGTCCAATCGTCTTCCACCTTCAGATCACGAAAGGAAGACGAGCCAATCTACATCTTCAGGTTTAAGAAGATTGAACAGGGGAAACTGTTGTACCCAAAATTTTCCCTCTTATTTTACTCAACACATGCCAATAGAGATCCTCAATTTGCTCAAGTTTGCCCAATAGTTGACTAGACAAACTCTCTCCTAAGGCAGTGTGTCTCAAATTAGTGTTTCCATTTTCATCAAGATAAATGAACTCCAAAAAACCTCATATTCTCTCCATGGTCCTAATATGTTCTCAAGACCTTCCATGTCAAGTTTTAAGCACTACAGAAGAAGTTTTCTCAGTCAACTGCTCAGAAGCTTTGAGAATCGACTGTATTAGGTCAAAAGTCAACTGTGGCCCATATACAGTCAAACTTCAAGATTTTTGGTCAACAGCAACATTTTGAAGTGATATCCATCATTTGATCAAGGGTTGATCATGATTCTTCAAGGAATGCCCTATATTCATCAAAACCCAAAAGTTGCTAAATTAGGGTTTCTCAAGAACAGTCAACCAAACTTTGACCAAGCATAACTTCCACATGCTTTATCAGAAATTTCCATCAAAGGCTCATTTTGAATAGGATGCAATTCCATACAACTCATCTTCAGCCCCCAAGGTCAAAATATGCACTCATATAAAGATATGAATTTCCACATTATGGGTCCTTTTGAAAAGTCAACAAAAACACCTTTTGGGTCAAAGCTTCTTACATAAACATGGAAGACTCAATTGAGATGAGATCAAAAGGGTTTCTTAGGGGACATCCTAAGCTTTCTAAAAAGTCCAAGATCACCTCTCTAGGGTTAAAATTGGAAGAGATATGCCTTGTCAAAGTTGACCTTTTTTGCAAAATTGCCAAAAGTCAAATATGCTAAAAAATGCATTTTTTACTAAATGGGCCTAGCATTTCATGATTGCACCTCACTTGTAGCATGATACAAGACCCAAATATCCATCCACGTGTTATTTTCTTCATTTTCCATTTTATTGTGATTTTTTATTAATTAAAAATTGAATTAAATCAAGTAATTGGTAAATAATATCAAAGATCTGTTTTGATATGATTTTTTGACAGGTTTGCAATCAAAGTATGCTGAAATATCAAGGCCAAATAGAATCAAGCATGATTGGCACAAGAAAGGGATGATTTGGCTCAATATAGCAAGTTTACATATGGCATGGAAATCAAATCAAATCTTCCATAATTGCAAAGATACAAACTAGTTTTATAACCCTAATTTGTTCTAGGATATATAATGAACATGTACAAGGCATAAGACAAGGATTGCAGTGGTGAAAAGCATCAAACAAAACATGGCTTTCTTGCAAAAAGTGTGATTTGGTTTTCAATCTAGAGAATGATTCAAGGCAATTTAAAGCCAACAATCTATTCCTGGGCGTGCATTGAAGCTATTCCAATCACTTCCAAGTCTTCAAACCACCGGGATCGTCAGCTACACCTCACAGTTTGCATCCTCTAAACTGAAACTTGTTCTTTTAGTTTTATGTATTTTTAATCCAATTTGCTTGCATATACATGTCCATGATCATGCTGGGAATCTTTTTGATAGCTTGGATTTAAGTTTTGATGCAGGAATGGTTACTTTCCATAGTTAGGGTTCGTGAGCTCCGAATTGGGGAACCTTATCTAGAGGAAAAATTGGGCCAAATTAAGGGCCTCTTCATGTTCAGGGGATGAAATATATTTGATTCATGCCCTTGAATGGAATTTATATTGCTTGAATTTCGTTTTAAGATTTTGCAGGTTTATAGCCACGCATAAAAACCGTCACTATAGCCTATACTGACGAGTTTGTCCGTAGGTAAAGGGTTGGTATCAAAAGCGACAGTCCCGGGGAAGGAGACAATCACATGGCAACCATGTATTCGCCTATCTGAAATAGCGCGCGTCTTTGGAACTTGCGTTTAATTTACATTATTTTGTTTTTTGTTTCAACATTATAACGAATGACCAGGTTGGCCTAGTGGTGAAGCGTGTATTGAAGAGTGGAGAGGACCTGGGTTCGATCCCAGGTCCCAGCGTATTATTTATTTTTCATAAATTCTAATTGCAGATTCAGTACACTACAACCCCACGCGTCTTCCATACACCTCCTGGATTCAACCACTTGATCATTGATATTTCAGATCCAACGCCCCAAACAAGGAGGGACCATGGTGCACCATCAGAAGGAGCCAGCGTTAGATTCCACGTATTGAATGGGCTAGACAGCTAATGGGCCCAGCCAATTCAGCAACACACCCTTTTTTTGGATTGCTATACATGCCCATTCTTCTATCCTTTTTATCTTAATTTCCTTTTAATTATTTTCTAACTATTTTCTTTTTAATTAACATCAAAAATCATATTTTTTTAAAATCTCAAAAACACCAAAAATCATTTTTCATAAAAATATTTTATTTCTTAATTAATTTAGTTTAATTAACTTAGGGCAATTTAATCCTTTTTTATATAATTAAAAATAATTAGAATTAGGGTTTTTAATTGTACATAACTTAATTAATTTTTTCCTCAAAAAATAACTTAAATATTTCTTTCAATTAGATTTTTAGGGTTTTCAATTTTGCTCACATTTAATTTGTCGCGTGCATTTTAATTCTTTTATTATTATTGTAACTGCTCCGGGATTGTAATAGTAATTAGAGTTTTAAATTCCACATTTTTATTTTCAGTCAAGATAATTATGTAACTGCCAAAGCCTTGTAGTAGCTAGGTTTTTTTTTTTGCACTTTAAATTCTTGCAAATATTTAACTGTTAGATGCATGGTTAATAGGATTGTATGGAAAGAATATCTGAAAATTAAAACGGTAGATAACCTAATGTGCAAAGACTAATTAACTGAAAAAATTCACATGCACATATCCGCTCCTAGGGTTTGCCTCACTTCGGTTTCCTTCGGAAAAATAGTCATTTAAGCATAGGAGATTTTAGTGATTGCCATCCTGTCTAAAAGATCAAATGTCCCATTCGAATGTTGCCTCAGAAATGTTGTCTCGGAAAGATCTTAAGACTCTAGGGTTACTACTAAAGTTTTCAACCCATTGCTTAGGTGACTGTACTTGTCCCTTTCGAACGTTCCTTACAAACTCCAACGATGGGGCTACCTACTCCTTAATAGTAGGATAGCACTGTCTAAAGGAAACAAGAACGAACAATCTTTTTTCGAGTAGGTAGAATCTTAAGTACTTGCTCAACAAAACTTTTCACACAAACACCTTTCAAAACAATTTTCAAAACAAACTTCGTCACATCCTTGAGGACTGATACAAGGGTTATCACGAAGTAAAACTTTTTCAAAATAAGCACACACACAAGAAATTTTAAAAAGATGAGCAAGTACCTAAGAGCCCATGGAAAACCATGGATAGAAAGGGTGCTAACACCTTCCCTTTCTATAATCTACCCCCCCCCCCCCCCCCCCCCCCCGTACTCAGAATATCTCGAAAAAAGGTTTTTTCTGTTCTTTTTCCTTTTCCATGATTGGAAAAAATAAAAGTCGGTGGCGACTCTTGCTTACCGCGACATTTTGCAAACAAAAAAAACACAAAATGCAAACCAGTAAAAATAGTTGGTTCTGCCACCGTATCACATTAACATTTTCCCAAAATAAAATAAAACAACAAAAAGATTTTATTCTTAGGATTTTTAGACGTTATTTTCAAATTTGCACACATTTTATTTTATTGTAATTGCTCACATTTGTGATAGCCTTAGATTTAAAATTCCGCACTTTTAGTTTCTGGCATTTTTATGTAACTGTCCCAAAGCATTGTAATAGTGTAGGATTTACAATTCCCGCATTTTAAATTCCTGCACATATATTAACTGCTTAGATAACTAGGATTGCATGACAAGATCTGAAAACAAACGGTAGATCACCGAAATGTTTAAAGATAAAATAACTAAACACAACACAATTGCACACAAGCACCTATAAGGTACGCCCACTTTGGTTGCCTTTAAAAAACAGTCATGGGGAAGGAATGCTTTAGCAAAGACCCGTGAAATCAAAGATCATAGTCCCTCGATGACCCTACAACTGCCTTCTCGGTAAATGATCTAGTCCCTAAAAGAGAATTGCTAAAGCATCTCCACAATTGCCTTCGTGACTGTAACGTTCCTTCGAATGTCCCTTAAAATCCAACAACAAGGCTACCTACTCACTAATTGTAGGATAGCACTGTCTAAAGGAAAAGAGGAAAAGAACAACCCTTTTCGAGTAATAAAGTAGATAGCTGTTAGAAGTTTGCTTAAACATTTTGCACTTACACATAAATACTACTTTTCAAAAACAATTTCAAAACATTTACTTTGTTAACACTCTTGAGGACTGATACAAGAGTTAAACACAAAGCAAATCGCCGCACTAAGGCTTTTCAAAACATTTTCAAACACACAAAGTATAAAAGCATCTTGAAAAATAAGCAAACCTCTAAGAGCCCGTGGAAAACCACGGATGGAAAGGGTGCTAACACCTTCCCTTTCCATAATCTACCCCCTTACTCAGAAACATCTCAAAAAGGTATTTTTCTGTTCTTTTCACCCTTTCCTAAATTTGGATAAAAGAAAATACGGTGGCGACTCTTGCTTACCGCACATTTGCGAACAAAAAATGCAAAACCAGTAGTATATTAAACAGTCGGTTCTGCCACCATGTAACAGAACTGGCGACTCTGCTGGGGATTAATATAAAGTGGGGTTACCTTAGAGCTAGTTCATTACTTAACTGCTTTGTTGTGCTTTATTTTCTTTATCCTTGAAGGGTTGTTTGGGTTGTTTCTATAGATCCTACACTCGGATCTGGGGCACACTTTTAGGTAAACAGCAATAGGCCGTGGAGACTATATAGCGTATACCGATATGGTTGAAGCGATGGATGTGTTGGTGTGACACTTTGATTGGTACCCGGTATCCCTTGAATCGAATCAAGGAGAATACGAGACCCCCGCATGGTGTCGTGAAGCACTAATGAACCTTAGAACCTTAGTTGAACAAACTTGGCCATTAGAAAGTAGTGATATAGCCAGTCTCTGTGTAAAGCTGGGAATTGGTTGATACTCAATATTACACTCATTGAGATCTGACTTTCGGGATGTTTCGGCCGCAAGAAAAGATTGCTAAGCTGAGATAATACCGATAAAGAAAGATCAATGATATTGAGACTCCTTAGAACCCAGTTACTATTTCTAAGACATGTTGAGCCAACTAAACTTCAAGAGGGTACTTACCTACAAACCCCATGCAAGCCTAAACCTAAGGCTTCTTGTGCGACTTGTTTGCCTTCATTGTCTAACAACTTGAATTCTTTGCAGGGTTTACTTGCTTACATAACCTTACACTTTTTCTTAACGCATATCATGCACATAATAACATCACGCCATAACATTTCCTTAACAATTTCAAGGATCTCAAGGGTTTGTGATGCAGGTTATGGTAAATCAGACGTCTAGCAAGGGGATTTATTTTCCTCTAGCCAATGCCGTCAAATGATCAAAACTCAAGAACTTGAGTCAGGGGCTATGACCCACTTGATATGGTAAGCTTGACTCTCGTAGAAGGGCGTTCAACAACATGAAAGTTCTTTAATCAAAGCTACAAAGTTCAAATGCTGACATCTTCTTGTTTACCCCGCGAGTCCGTGAAAACATTGCATACGCATATCATACATGTTATTGCATAAACAGGTTTCAAAGTAGGGTTCTCATCTTCTCCACTGTTTATTTCAGCAATGGCTCTAGAACAAATAGTCAAAGAACTTCAAGCTAAAAACGCTGAATTCCCACAAATGTTCCTGACTCTGACTCAGGGCCAGGAAGAGTTGAAAGCACTCCTTGTTGGGGACCTGGCCAAGAAAAGTCTTGAAGACAATAAGGACAAACAGTTGGAACAACTGCAAGTTGAGGTAGAAGCAATGAGAACCCAGATGCTAGGGGCAGATGGCTCTTATCCAAGGCCTAGCCCGGGGACAAGAAGAGCTAAGAGCCATTATTAGCAAACTCCCTCAAGACGGATGCAACAGTGTGAAACAAACGGTCGAGGCTGGGGATCAAGTCATTAACCAACCCCTGATGAGACAAAAAGTTAGCTCTGAGAGCAAGCCTTTCCAGACGGATGTTACGCCAAGGGTTCAACCATAACCTCGCCAAAAACAACGGGTTAATCAGAGTAAGCTGGATACACCCAAGAGGCAGTTTACCAAACTCAACTTGCCGCTGTCTCAAGCTTTATAACACATGTTAAGGATGACTCTGGTTACGTTGATCGGGAATCATCTGAATCCCAAGACTTCTTGCCCTAACTACAACCCTAATGTAAGGTGTGCATATTACTCCAACAGTCTGGGGCATGATACTGATGATTGTTGGATGTTGAAATACAAAATTCAAAACCTGATTGATGAAGGAGCGCTAGAATTCGCACAAGATGGTCAACTAGAATTCTTCTACCATTCCTCCAAGGCACACCATCTGAAGTGACAAGTTCAGACAAGAAGGCTTTTTGTCCATTAGAATTTTCAATTTGTAATTTTCTTTTGATTGTTTGAACATTTATTCATATCAAACCTTGTTATTTCATCAATGCATTGCACATGTTTGTCTTGAATTAATTTGTTTGCACTATGCTTGAACTGCTTTCTTACTTCCTTTTTGTGATATTCAACTTTCGATCAAAAGCTCTGAGCCTTTAGAGGGAGGATGACAAAAACGATACCATAATCTCTACAGTGTGCTTTTAAACAGACCTTGCTAACGATGTACAAGCGATGTTTCTAATCCCAAACAGCGGAGTTATAAGGAAGATAATCCCTAGTCAACCCCTTTGAGCCAAAGAAGTAGGAGTTTTTCTTTTCACACAGATTAAAACCCTTGATCATAACCTGGGGCAAGGTAGTTTCTCAGTTAATTCAGAGGCGCATTCAGTTGCAATCTTCCGCTTTGTACACATTGAATGGCATCAAAGACGTGTTTCCAAATCAAAAGATGGTGATGGTTCCGCATAATCGTTAAAGACAGGCAGTCATTATCTCTCACAATAAAAGCCCGCTAAGTCAAAACCTATGAAGGAGACTTAAGAAAAAGAAAAAAACTGGGGCATCTCGCTGGCTGTAATCACAAAAATAAATAGTTCAGGAAAAAGACATGGATAGAAAAACCAAAAAAGAGGTCCTACAAAACCTCGACAAAAAAAAAGAGATTACAAAATGACTGCCTCTTTCAAATAAACTTCCAGTATCCGAATCATCACCAGAACATCAAGGACAAGATGCCAGACTCAATTGAGATCTGAACGCATAATTAGCTGAGTATAGGACTGAAGAACATCACGAAGAACGGGTGGGTACAAATAAACTTTGAGCCTTTATCCTTTGTTTCTTAAATCATGAACCAGGCCACGCTACAACCCTTAAAAGTCATAACTGAAGCATGGGTTAGTTCGAGAGCATACTGTTACAAAGGTATCCTGACTCCTATAGGACTTGCTATAAATCCTGAGTTGATATCACTCTCTTGCAAAATTTATTTTACTGAAAAAATGAATTTTCAAAATTCAAGACAGACATAAGCTTTGCATTCTTTAAATGACATTGTTTGCATATGGTTAATTGTTCAATAGACAGAGAAATTCACACAATGGACATTCGATGAACATAAGTCTTCTCAATGGACAAAATCACCTCAGATGGAAATACATTCCATTGAAAGGCCCTTCATAATCAAGGGGCACGGAATGATCATTGTCCATCATCTGGGGCAATCAAATCAAGATTCAAGGAATCTCTCAAAAATGCCAAACAACCAGGGGCAGATCTCCATCTGAATCACTTGGGGCATTGGACATGAATTCTAGCAATGAATCTTGTACGATCAAACAAACATCTTCTGGCAGTGTGGCAACACTTACTACTATGGACAGTGACAATTCTCCATACCCGATGAACATGGACATAGTTAGAAAAGACTACGCATGAAAAAGTCCCGCTAGGTTGACAGGCCTAGGCAAAATTAAGGGCATCCCGACGAACCAAAAGGGTTCAGGCAAAAATTAGGGATAAAAACAAAAAAAATTGTACACCCGGCAAGTCGAAAACCTGAAAAGGCGGCTTGGGCAAAAAAGGGTATCCCAATTGACTGAAAATTTGAAAAGATAGTCCAGGAAAAAGTTAGGGATTAAAGCAAACGACTACATCCCGTCATCTTGTCATTTGTTCATCAGTAGAAGACTTATCATCTTGATCACCATCTACAAAATCCCCGATTGATATTTTCTACAACAAGTATCGAGAAAGGGGCATTCTACTACAAGGTCACTTCCATGTTCTTAGCGTGCATCTTATTGAGGACAGGTGTTATCATATCCACGGCAGGGCAAAATGTCCAAATTACTGCTCCAACAAAAATTCCCCAATGAAGTTGTCAAGCTTCTCAGGATTCCCCAAGCGGATTACAGAGTTTCCCTTCCCCAACAGAAACATTCTGAATAAACCAGATTCTCATCTAGAAATGGTGCAGGTACAATCCAAAACGGATGTTATCCCGACACTTACTCCAGATTCTCATATAGAAATGGTGCAGGTACGATCCAAAACGGATGTTATCCCGACACTTACTCCATATTCTCATCTAGAAACGGTGCAGGTATGATCCAAGAGGGATATCATCCTGACACTTACTCCAGATTCTCATCTATAAATGGTGCAGGTACGATCCAAGAACGTATGTCATCCTGACACTTACTCCAGATTCTCATCTCGAAATAGTGCAGGTATGATCCAAGAAACGGATGTCATCCTGACACCTACTCCAGATTCTCATCTAGAAACAATTCAGGTATGATCGAAAACGGATGTCATTCTGATACTTAGTCCAGATTATCTCCTAGCAACATTTCAGGTACAATCCAGAGACGGATATCATCCTGATACTTATTCAGATCATCTTCTAACAATAGTTCAGGTACGATCCAAAGCGGATGTCATCCTGATACTTAGTCCAGATTATCTCCTAGCAACAGTTCAGGTACAACCCAAGAACGGATGTCATCCTGACACTTACTCTAGATACTCTTCTAGAAACAGTTTAGGTATGATCTAGAGACGAATATCATCCTGATACTTATTCAAATCATCTTCTAGAAACGGTTAAGGCACGATCCTGAGTCGGATGTCATCCTGATACTTATTTAGACCATCTTCAAGTACAGTGCAGATACGATCCAGAGACGGATGTCATTCTAACACTCATTCAACACATATTTCAAGAACAGTGCATATATGATCTAGAGACGGATGTCATTATGACACTCATTCAATACATGTTCACGTACAATCATGACATAGATCCATCCGCAAAACCTCCAGCAGGCACAGGGGCAGAAACATCCTGATGTGAAGTCGTCGCTGTATCCTCAGCATACGTCCGTGACATCTGTGTTCCCCGCAGAGCATAAACAACCAGAGTTTTGGTCTCTTCTTCCCCAAACAGGAATTACTTTCTCTAGTAAAGTTCCCTCAGAGAGATGAAATCGGTGTTCCCCAACCGAGCTTTATAAGTTCAAACAGTTATAAAACCTCCTCCCAGGTAAATTTTATTTCTCAAACTGCAGAAGCTCATTTCCCAACAGAGTTTATCTCTCCACATCGGCAGAATCTTCCAACAAGCATCTCTCTCCACAAAGATATTCTCAAGCAATTCTCAAGCAGAATCAATTCTCAAGTAGAATCAACTCTCAAGCAGAGTCAATCCCCAGCTGATTATCCTTAAACAGAAAGAGGAAATCCCCAGAGAATCATCTTCATTCATCATCCCCAGCGAAAATGAAGGATTCAGCTTCCCAATATCTCCATCAGTAGTCCGGGATTTATTTTCCCAGACTGGGAAACATCTTAATAAGATCCCATATTCATACATCATGGCATGTGCATACACATCACATACATTATAATCTCATTTATTTTGAGAACATCATCAATGCATTTTATACATAATGACATTGCATATGACTAACTCTTTACCTTTTTCAGGGAAAGGTGAAATCAACAAACACCGCTACCTATGTGACCTGGTAGTCTTCTCAAAAGCTACGTCCGATGAAGGGCTATTTCAGCAATTTCCTCAGAAAAAGTCCTCCCAAGACCTTCTCTGGTTCAGTCATATCGACACTAAGATCTCTCTGATTTCCATTCCAATTGAAGAAACTATGAAGCCCGGATTTCGATCAGATAACAGTATAAGGTGCTATAAAACCTGGAATTCGACCAGATAGTAGTTCACTTCTAAAAAGAAACTGTGAAGCCTGGATTTTGACTAGATAACAGTATAAGGTGTTGCGAAGCCTGGAATTCGACCAGATAGTAGTTCACTTCTTCAAAGAAACTGTGAAGCCTGGATTTCCACCAGATAATAGTATAAGGTGCTGCGAAGCCTGGAATTCAACCAGATAGTAGTTCACTTCTTCAAAGAAACTGTGAAGACATGATTTCGATCAGATAATAGTATAAGGTGTTACGAAGCCTAGAATTAGACCAGATAGTAGTTCACTTCAAAGAAACTGTGAAGCCTAGATTTTGACCAGATAACAGTATAAGGTGCTGCGAAGCCTGGAATTCGACCAGATAGTAGTTCACTTCTTCAAAGAAACAGTGAAGCCTGGATTTCAACCAGATAACAATATAAGGTGCTTTGGAATTCGACCAGATAGTAGTTCACTTCTTCAAAGAAACCGTGAAGCCTGGATTTTGATCAGATAACAATATAAAGTGATACGAAGCCTGGAATTCGACCAAATAGTAGTTGACTTCTTCAAAGAAACTGTGAATCCTGGATTTCAACCAGATAACTGTATAAGGTGTTACGAAGCCTGGAATTCGACCAGATAGTAGTTCACTTCTTCAAAGAAACTGTGAAGCCTGGATTTCGACCAGATAACAGTATAAGGTGCTGCGAAGCCTGGACTTCGACCAGATAGTAGTTCACTTCTTCAAAGAAACTGTGAAGCCTAGATTTCGACCAGATAAAAGTATAAGGTGCTGCAAAGCCTCGAATTCGACCAGATAGTAGTTCACTTCTTCAAAGACACTGTGAAACTTGGATTTCAACCAGATAATAGTATAAGTTGATGCGAAGCCTGGAATCTAACCAGATAGTAGTTCACTTCTTCAAGACACTGTGAAGCCTGGATTTCGACCAAATAACAACATAAGGTGCTGCGAATCCTGGAATCCGACCAGATAGCAGTTTACTCTATCAGTTACTATGAAGCCTAAATTCGACTGGATAGTAGTATACCTCAGATTCAAGTTGAAACCTGGATCTGACCAGATAGCAACTTAATTACCGAAGCCTGGATATGACCAGATAACGATACACCTCAGATTCAAGTTGAAGCCTGGACCCGACCAGATAACAACTTAATTTCCTCAAATCACTTAAGCCTGGGCACGACCAGATAACATTTCAAGTTATTGAAGCCTGGAGTACGACCAAATAACAGTTTAATCTCATTTCCCCAGTAAGTCACTGTAAAGCCTGGAGCACGACTAGATAACAGTCAGCCTTATCATCCTCAGCAAGTAACTATGAAGCCTGGATCCTGACCCGATAGCAGTTCACTTTCGTCTCTTCAATCATGAGATGATTCCCCAACAGAGTAACGGATGACTAAAGCTCCTAAAACTCTATGTTCCAAGAAAAAGATCAACATTCCTCAGCGGACTCCTTCTCAGACAACAGGAACAGGAATCCCCACAAAGCAGTATCTCATGAAATCAATAGTCTTCCGGATGGCATCTTTAAGCCCATCTCTGACGACTCTCCATCACATTCTGATGGAATCTTTAAGCCCATCTCTGACGATCTCCCGTCATCTTTTCCAAATGGAATCTACAAGCCCATTCCCAATACTATCTATACAGTTAAGTATCATCTCAGACGAGTGCAAATTTATGGGAACTCTAGTGTTCAATCATCTTCCACCTTCAGATCACGAAAGGCAGACAAGCCAATATGCATCTTCAAGTTTAAGAAGATTGAACAGGGGCAGCTGTTGTACCCCAAAATTATCCCTCTCATTTTTTACAAGATCTTCTCTTACATGGGTGCTTACAATCACTTTCCTGAAGAAAAATAAAAAATTTTGTAGTTGGTCAAAGTGCCTTTTAATTGGCCTCTCCAAAGTGCCTTTTGATTGGCATCTCAAAAATGCCTTTCGATTGGCATCTGCAAAATGCCTTTCGATTGGCATCTCTAAAATGCCTTTCGATTGGCATCTGCATAGCGCTCTTCGATTGGAATGGACAAAGGTCCTTCGATTGGCCTGTTAACAAGGCCTTTCGATTGGAATTTTAGCAAAGTCTTTTAATTGGCATCAAAACAAAGACGTCTTCGATTGGCATGGCAAGACCCTTCGATTGGACTTTTGGCAAAACCCTTCGATTGGACTTCTGGCAAGACCCTTCGATTAGAATTTTAGCAAGACCCTTCGATTGAACTTCTGGCAAGACCCTTCGATTGGCCTTTTGGCAAGACCCTTCGATTGACGTTTAAAAAAATACCCTTCGAGTGGTATTTGGGCGAAGGATTTTCGAATGACAGGAGGGTATTCGAAGGAGTCAAGTGTCCAGGTTCATTCCAATATTTCCAAAGAGACATGAACGTTTTCAAAAAGGAATGCTTTTAATATGTCTGATTTTTGTCTCATGGTCTTAAAAGCATGGTTAATTTGCTGTCTCTTGCCGTTACTGGACCATCACTCTACTATAGATACAAGGCAAGAACACAGTACCAAGGGAAAAAAAAGAGCGAACGAAAGAGACAGAGGGGAAAATGAAAGAGAGAACAAAAGGAACGAAAGAGAGGACATAAGGGGATACTATACACACACATACAGACTGCAATTGAAGAGACAACACACACACGTTGCTCAAAAATACCAAGAAGCCTCCCAGTCGAAGCTCCCTTTGCAGGTTCCCTCCTCCGGGAGTCCACCCCAACTCCTAAGCAAACACCTCCACACCCAGAGCCACGGGTCATCATCTTTGATTGGTAAGGGTTTGCAAAACCAAAATTGCATCTTCATAACATTTAACTACACATTGCATATATATATTTTTGTTATTACTGATTCTGCTGCATGTAAGCTAAAGCGCAGAGATGGGGTCGTGCCATTTATGGGGCACGATCTAAGTTGTTCCCTTTCCATAATCTACCCTTTACTCAGAAACATCTCGAAAAGGTATTTTTCTGTTCTTTTCACCCTTTCCTAAATTTGGATAAAAGAAAAGACGGTGGCGACTCTTGCTTACCGCATATTTGCGAACAAAAAACGCAAAACCAGTAGTATATTAAACAGTCGGTTCTGCCACCGTGTAACACCTGGGTTACTCTATAAATAGCAGAGCTTATAAATTATTTAACTCCAGAACCAAGGTTATGATGGAATCCATAAATGTTATTAATGATGATAGAGGATGGAATGATAAAGAAGATGTCTTAGAAGATGTTAGAACATCTTTTTCTGATACTCCAACAGAATTAAATGACAGAAAAATTGATTCTAATCCACCTCAAGAAGAGCCTGAGCCTAGTCATCTCAATAAAGGGCCTTCAATTAGAACTCAGAGAGATCATCCTAAGAAGCTTATCATAGGAGATCTAAATAAAGGAGTTACTACTAAATCAAGAGAAGGGATATCAAACTCTTGCTTTGTTTCAAAAATTGAGCCTAAGAATGTCAAAGAGGCTTTAACTGATGAGTTCTGGATTAATGTTATGCAAGAAGAGCTAGAACAATTTAGTAGAAATGAAGTTTTAGATCTAGTTCCAAGGCCTGAAGGGACAAATGTGATTGGCACTAAATGGGTGTACAAGAATAAATCTGATGAAAAAGGGATGGTCACTAGAAATAAGGCAAGATTAGTTGCACAAGGATACACTCAAATTGAAGGAGTTGACTTTGATGAAACCTTTGCCCCTGTATGCATTCTGAAATTTAAACTGTTTCAAATGGATGTAAAGAGTGCCTTCTTAAATGCCTATCTGAATGTGGAAGTTTATATGGAATAACCTAAGGGATTTGTTGATCCAAGTTTTCCTAAACATGTTTACAAACTGAAGAAAGCTTTGTATGGATTAAAGCAGGCTCCAAGAGCTTGGTATGAGATATTGACAGAATTTCTTGGTGAGAATGGATATAGGAAAAGTGGCATAGATAAAACTATTTTTGTCAAGGAAGAAGAAGGGATGATCATGATTGCATAGATTTATGTTGATGATATTGTGTTTGGTGGAATGTCAAATGAGATGGTTCAACATTTTGTCAAGCAAATGCAGTCAAAATTTGAGATGAGCCTTGTTGGTGAGTTAACCTACTTTCTTAGTCTGCAAGTTAAACAAATGGAAGATTCCATATTTTTATCTCAGAGCAAGTATGCTAAGAATATAGTAAAAAAATTGGGATGGAAAATGCCAGTCACAAAAGAACTCCTGCTCCCACACATATGAAGTTGTCTAAAGATGAAAAATGAGTAAGTGTAGATCAAAGTCTTTACAAAAGTATGATAGGCAGTCTTTTATACCTCACAGCTAGAAGACCCGATATTTCCTTTGCTGTAGGGGTGTGTGCTAGATATCAAGTTGATCCTAAAGTTAGCCATGCCAACCATGTGAAGAGAATTCTTAAATATGTGAATGGGACAAGTGACTATGGTATACTATATTCTCATGGATCTAGTTCTGCTTTAACAGGTTATTGTGATGCTGATTGGGCAGGAAGTGCTGATGATAGAAAAAGTACATCAGGAGGATGTTTCTTTCTAGGAAATAATCTCATATCTTGGTTCAGTAAGAAGAAAAATAGTGTGTATATGTCCACTGCTGAGGCTGAGTATATTGCTACAGGAAGCAGTTGTTCTCAATTGATTTGGATGAAACAAATATTAACAGAATATAATGTCAAATAAGATGTCATGACATTATTCTTTGACAATCTAAGTGCCATAAATATATCAAAAAATCCTATTCAACACAACAGGACCAAACACATTGATATTCGTCACCACTTCATAAGAGAGCTTGTTGAATAAAATATTGTTGCCTTAGAACATGTAGCTACTGAATTACAACTAGCTGACGTTTTCACTAAGGCTTTGGATGCAAACCAGTTTGAGAAGTTAAGATAAAAACTAGGTATATGCATATATGAGGTTTGTAGCAATTAAGGGCGTGTGGGAATATCATTAAAGTGATGTTATATTATTTATGTTTCCAACAAATCAAATTTCGAAAGAAATCATTACAAGACTGTCTCAAAGTTTTTCCCACACGCTACGAAAACACTTCCTTCTATTTTCACAAACTCTTCATTTTCCTTTACAGTAAAAGAACCCTTGTCATTCTTCATCTCTTTGCTCAAAAATCTTCAAAGATGTCTCAACATCATGCATTGTCTCCCTCAAAATCTGTCAACCATCCTGAGGAGCTCTCCCTTGACAGAGTACTTGACGTTACTCCTCTAACAACAATTCCACCTCTTGAGAAGAAGGTCAAGAAACCTAGATATCACATGTAAAGAAATCCAAAGACGAGTTTGACACTTCTAAAGGTAATGCTTCTACTGCTAATGATGATAGGATAGAAGAAGACATTGTTAATGTTGATAGAAGTATTAGAAGGTTGGTAGATAGGGTGTTAAATGAAGGTTTTGTTGTTATTGGAATTTCAACTCCTCTTGCCTGAATTCTTGCTCCGACTGACAAAGGAAATGATCCTAAAAATGCTACTGAATGATCCACCTTCAAGAAAGATGTTGCTGAAAGCAAACTTGGCAAGCTTGCTACTTCTGCTCTAGAAGAAGTGGAAGATAATGTTGAACAAGATGTTGAGAAGGACTCTCCTGCTAAGGAAGATGTTGTTGGCTCCAAAGCTGCAGATAATCAAAATACTGAGAATGTGGTTAATGTTGATGAGCTGTCTGACAATGAGCTCTGTTGTACTCCAAAATTTTCCCTCTCATTCTTCAAGGCCTTTCTCACAAGGATTTTCAAGGTTCAAGCTTGAACAAGTGCATTGGGATTTTCCAATACCAAAATTAAAAGGAAACTGTCAAAAAGGGAGAAAACAGATAAAAATAACATTTTGACAAATTTGAAGGAAAACAGGTCTCCTTCGATTCAGCACTCTTCGACTGACTCTTGGCCTCCTTCGAATGAAACTTGGGTACATCCTTTGTGTGGATTTGAAACCTCCTTCGAATCTACTTGCACCAAGGGCCTCTTGCAGACTTTGCCTCTCACAAGTTTTGTTTGAGCCAAGAGATATCTTCATACAAGATTTGACTAAGTTCTTGCTTCCCTTGAAAGAACACCCTTTGATTCAGAAGCCAGGAACTTCCCTCACGCTAAAAGGCAATGACTCCCTTTATGTTCGTTTCTATCCACATGCTTCGATTGGGTAACATGCTTCCTTCGAACACAAGCTTTCAATTGGGCGATATGTTTGCTTCAATACAAGCTTTGACTGGGCATTAGCTTCATTCGAGTAAGCTTGTTTCGACCACAAGCTTCGACTGAGGCAAAGGCTTCCTTCGAACAAATGCGCCTTCATATCACTTTCGAATCCATCTGCAAACCCTTCGATACGCCATAGTCATGCATTATGACACACAACTTGGTGGTCTAGTCGAAGGACTTGCCATAGTTGGGGAATAATTGTTCTCTTACTTTGGCGTCTGGTCGAAGGTTTGGGCCTAAGTTATTAAAAGCAAGAAGACTCAAAATGTCATATTCAGCTAAAAAGGGCCATTTGAAGAACACACAGTTGGTTCATTCGAAGGACACACAACTGGTGAAAACGAATGCTGTGTTACTCTAGTCTGGTCGAAAGGTGTAGAAAGATGGAGGATTCGACTCAAAAGATCAAGTTGAACATTTAGACCCATAGGCTAGGCTACGTGTTTTCCCTTTTCAGGCCTCAAACCTATGACTCACCCTATACTTAATTGTTTATGCAAGTTAAAATATGCCTTTACCCATTTGTTGTCCAAGACCACTTGCACTTATTAGTATAATACTACCTTTTAGAAAAGTTTGTCTTGAGCCTTGCACCTATTTTCCTTCAGAAGGAAGCAACCCATCTGAACCATTCATCTTGCTTTTATGGCACAAGTGGACATTCACTTTCCAGCTGAGCCTTATTTTATTATTTTTGCTCCCCAAGCTTCCCAAAAGCCTTTCTCTATAAATAGAGAGTTCATTTGCACAAATAAGGGGAGGATCTTTGGACCAGAGGAACAAATCCCCCAAATTTACTCAAACACAACAAAACTCTCAAGTTCATCAACACTTGAGAAATAAAAAAAACCCAGAATCTGAAACACTCACCTCTTTTGATTCTGAAGAACACCCCACACATAGAAGTTTGTTCAAACTCAAAGACAACCTTCTGTGACAACTCTTAGAACCAAAAGCAAACCCCCTGTGACTACTCTTTGAATTCCAGAAACGTCCAGGTAGCATTTCAAGTTCGAATCCCACACACCAGTTTTGAGGTAAGTCTTTTTGACTTTAACTCTTCCATTTCAAACATCTTTATTGATTCATCTACTAAATCAACATGTAATATTCATGGCCTTCGATGTTAATCTTTTGTGTTTTCCTTTAAGAACTAATCTGTACAGTCCCCTAAAAAGGTTGGAATACAAAATATGCATGCTTCGATGCATACACATGCTTCGATACAGACATGTTCAACACACACACACTTACTTCGAATACACTGACCTGCAGGCCCAAACGAAAGACACTCCTTCACTGCTTTCAGTCTCCAGTCGAAGGAGGCAGAAAGGTAGAGTGCACCTTGCATTAGTTCCAGACCCAATCGAAAGGCACAACATGCTGACTCCTAAAGCCTGTCAAAAGAAATAGCAAGAAGGGTGAGTCGAAGGTTACCACTCCTGCAGTCGAAGGAAACAAAAAAAGGCTGATTCGAAAGGGGCCATGAAGATTTGGGTCGAAGGGTGCTCCTTCCTGGGTCGAAGAGCTCATTTTCCTTTCTTTTATTTTGTTTTTGCCTTTACATTTTCTTTCCTTTCAATATGGTTGTAATAGTGTAGGATATTTATTTCCTGCATTTTTATTGCTTTGTACAAATGCTAGTAATTAGATGTGTATGGAAAGATAAAACCAACAAATAGACAACCCTAATCAAATACTAAATGCATGCAATCAAATACACTTAGCACACATGCACCCTTAGGGTAATTCCACTTGTTGCCTTACAAATGGCCATGTTATGCGTGTGGGATTTCTTAGCACAAACAAATCGAAAAAGATCATAGTCCCTCGATGATGCTATCAAAGTTGCCTTTCAAAATGATCTTGGTCCCTACAGAAAAGTGCTAAGTCATTTTACAACATTGCTATCATGGTCATACGATGACCCAACGCTCGTCCCTTCACATCCAACGATGGGGGTTCTTATCAAAACAATGGTAAGATAGCAACATCTAAAGGAGGAGGAAAAACACATCTAAGACCTTTTGAGTAGGTAGATTACTTTTAGTTACTTGCTCAATTTCAAAACAAACATCCTTGCTATTTTCAAAACAATCACATACACTTTCAAAACACTTTCCAAACATGAAATATTTTCAAAAGCTCAACACTTTGCATACATTCTTACGAACGGGAATCATTTCAAAGTTCTCCTAAACAACGACACCTTTTCAAAATACTTTCAAAACCACACAAAAGCACAATTTTCAAACAAAAGCAAGTGATCTAACAAGTAACTAAGAGCCCATGGAAAATCATGGATGGAAAGGGTGCTAATACCTTCCCTTTTCATAATCTACCCCTTGAACTCAAGAAAACATCTCGAAAGGTCTTTCCTATGCTTTTTCACCTTTCCTTATTGGATAAAAGAAAAGTCGGTGGCGACTCTTGCTAAACCGCAACATTTTGTGAACACAAACGCAAAACCCTCAAGTCAGTTCTCCCACCGTATCACAGAACTGGCGAGTCTGCTGGGGATCTGTATCTAAAGTGGGATTACCTTAGGGATAGATCATATTTAGTTGCTTATACTCTTTGATTTGCTTGCTTTTTACTTTGGTTCCTTGTTTGGGTTTGTTTTAAAATCCTACACCCGAATTTGGGGAATACTTTTTAGGTAACTAGCAATAAACTGTGAGGGAACTGTGCGGGGTATACCGACATGGTTGAAGCAGTAGCTACGTTGATGTGGCACTTTGGTTAGTACCGGTAACCCTTGAGTCAGTCAAGGAGAGTACGAGGCTGCCGCGTGGTGTCATAAAGCATCAATTGACCTTAAAACCTTACTTGACCAACTTGGCCATTAGGACGTAGTGAGATGACCGACTTTGGTGCAGTCCGAAGTTGGTTAATATTCGATGCTACACTCATTGAGGTTTGACTCTTGAGTTTTGTTTGGTTGCGAGTCAATCACTTATTGAACGAAACTTGGGGGAAAGATTAGTGATATTGAGATACCTTAGAACTCTGTTACTTTTAACTAGGACAGGTTGAGCCAACTAAAACTTCAAGAGGGTACTTTCCTACAAACTCCATGCAAGCCTAAATCTAAGGATTTGTCTGCTTTGTATGTATATGATTATTTGCATATAAACTTACTTACCTCGCATATTTGTACATAACATCATAACATCCTACCATAAGCATTTTCAATAACCATTTCAAGGTTCTCGAGGGTCTTTGATGCAGGTTGTGATGAACCAAACGTCTAGCAAGGGGCAGGGGATTTATTTTCCTTTGACCAAAAGCCTTCAAAGATCAAGTACAACAAACTTGAGTCAAGGGCTATGACCCACTTGACATGGTGAGCTTAATTCTCGTGGAAGGACATCCACCGATACAAAGTTCTCCAAACAAAAGTTGTTGATCAAAGTTCAAATTCTAACTTTTTCTTATGTTTACCCCGCGAGATCCTTGAGAACATGCATCCGCATATCATGCATCATATCATGACAGGTTTCTCCCATACAGGTCTCCTTATCTTCCTACTGTTTATTTCAGTAAGATGGATATGGAACAAACGGTGAAAGATCTCCAAGCTCAAAACGCTCAATTCCAACAAATGTTTCTGGCTATGGCTAAGGGGAAAGAGGACCTGAAAGCTCTCATTCTCAAAGAAAAGAAGAAAAATTCCAAGAAGTCAGTAGGCGTCTTGAACTTGAGAAGAAGACCTAAAGCCCTAGATCTTTCAACTCCATCCAACATAGGGGATAGTCTTGAAGAAGACCATAATTTGGAGATTGATGAAGTTGAAGCTGACTACTCTGAGGAACAATATCCTCCCATTGATGACAAGTACAAACAGTTGGAAGATCGCCTCAGTGCTATGGAGATTCAACAGATACCTGGCTTGGATTTAGGAGACATGGGTTTGGTTTCTGGAGTGGTCATCCCGCCAAAATTTAAAATCCCTAATTTTGCCCTGTACGATGGAGTCTCTTGCCCTAAGATGCACTTAAAGTCTTATGTCTGCAAGATTCAACCATACACAACTGATTTGAAGCTTTGGATCCATTTCTTCCAAGAAAGCCTAGTAAGGACTCAACTCTAATGGTTCTATCAATTGGAGAGTTCTCGCATCGACACCTAGGAGGATTTAGCCGCTGCTTTCTATAAGCAATATCAGTACAATGCTGATCTTGCACCAACTCGTGTTCAATTGCAGAACATGACCATGGGTTCCAACGAGAGTTTCAAAGGATACGCCCAAAAGTGGAGAGATCTGACTGGTAGGGTGCAGCCCCCTTTAACTGACAGGGAGCTGATTGACATCTTCATGGGAACTTTGACAGGGCCTTTCTTCAAACACTTGATCGGAAGCTCCTCAGCCAGGTTCACCGAGCTAATACTGACCGGAGAAAGAGTCGAAGCTGGCATAAAAAGTGGAAAGATTCAAGAAGCTACACCCTCTGACGTTCATAAAAAGCCAGAAAATGGAAAGGAAGAGTCCAATTATGTGTACAACCGAAAGAGTCGTCACGATCAACAGGTAGGGGCAATCTTGATCTCTAATCCTACATCTGTTCAACAAAGACAGGGCAATAGGCGTAGGGTAAGATATCAAGAAAGGCAGTACACTAGCATCAACATGCCTTTGTCTCAAGCATTACAACAATTGCTGAAGGTGAAACTGATCACACTAAAGGATCCTCCTCAAAATCCTGATACCTCCTCTTCTAAGTACAATCCGAGCGTAAGATGTGCCTATCATTATGACAGTCCCGGACATGACACCGACGGCTGTTGGACTTTGAAGAACAAGATTCAAGACTTGATTGATGCCAAGGAGATCGAGTTTGACCCTCCAGAGACTCCAAACGTGATCACAGCTCCTATGCCAAATCATTGAAGGCTTTTGTTTCATTTGAATTTTCAAGTTGTAATTTCTTTTGTTATTCAAACAATTACCTATTAATGTCAAACTTTGTTTCATTAATGCATTGCATATGTTTGTCTTGAATTATTTCATTTTCATTTCATTTAAACTATGTTTTTTTACTCATTTTATGACATTTAACTCTTGCTAAAAGTTACAAGCCTTTAGAGGGAGGATGACGAAAACAATGCCATAATCTCATACAGTATGCTTTTGAACAGACCTTGCTGACGATGTACAGGCGTTTTTTTCAAATCCTAAACACTGGAGTTATAAGGAAGATAATCCCTAGTCAACCCCTTCGAGCCAAAGAAGTAGAAGTTTTCTGTTTTAACACAAATTGAAACCTTTAATCAAAACCTGGCGTGGGGTAGTCTCCCAGTTAATTTAAATGCGCGTTTAGCTGCAAACTCTCATCTCGTAATACAATGAATGACGTTAAGAAACATTCCTCTAGAATCAAAAGAGGTGATGGTTCCCTATCACATAGGCAATCATTATCTCTCAAAAACAAAAGCCCACTAAGTCAAAACCTACAAAGGAGACTTAATAAAACTGGGGCATCCCGCTGACTGTAATCTCAAAACAAGAACAGTCAGACAAAAATCAGGGATAACAAATCCAAAAGAGGTCAATACAAATCCTCAACAACATGAAAAAGGTTGCAAAAAATGATTGCCTTTTGATAAGCTTAACTTGTCTAAACCATCACCGAAACGTCATTCCAGACTCAATTGGAGTTCAAACACACAATTAGCTGAGTTTAGGACTGAAGAACATCACGAAGAATGGGTGTATACAAATACACTTTGAGCATTTATCCTTTGTTTCTTAAACCGTGAGCCAAGCCACATTACAACCCTTCAAAAGTCCTAATTTAAGCATGGGTTAGTTCGAAAGCATACTGTTATAAAAGGTATCCTGACTCCTGTAAGGCTTTACACAAAAGCCAAAGTTGAATTAAAAACTTCTTTACTTGCTAAAAATGCATTTTTCAAAACATCAAGACAGACATAAACTTTGCATTACTTGAATATCATTGTTTGCATGTGGCTATTTATTTGACAACGGAGAGATTCACACAACGAATATCCGATGAACGAAAGCTCTTCCAGTGAATAAAATCACTTCAAGTGGGATGACACTTCCAACGACAAATCTCCTATAAACAAGGGGGCATGGCATGTCACTATCTAGCACACCTGGGGCAGTCCAGTCAAGATTCCAAGAAATCTCTCAAGAATTGCAGAGTAACCAGGGGAAAGTCTCCATCTCCGTCACTTGGGGGAATTGAACGTCAATCCCGACAAAGGGTTACGTACAGTCAAACATTTCCTGGCAGTGCCACAAAAACTTGCTTCTAGGGGCAGTGACAAATCTCCCCAAAATCCTTCTCATAGGATGACTCCCAGCCATAGTTTCAATCTCTGATAACCTCTTCCCCAGTAGACTACTCTACAATCCCCAACAAGTTACTGTGAAACCTGGACCCGACCAAATATCAGTTCAACTTCGATTCCCCAGTAAGAGCAACGGACAATCAAGACTCCTGAACTCTTTCCCAAAGCAGGAATAAACATACTCCCCACAGAGTTTTCAATATTTCCCAGCGGAGTTCTCCTCAAACAACAAAACAGGAATCCCCGGTGGAAACATTCTAAGCAAAGTTTGAAGACACATATACTCTTCAATAGTAGTCCAGGTGTGATACAGTGGAAAGAACTGACTGTTTTTTGGAATGCTGGTTTGCATTTTGTGTTTTGTTTTTGCAAAATGTCGCGGTAAGCAAGAGTCGCCACCGACTTTTATTTTATCCAACAAGGAAAGGAAAAAATCACAGAAAAATTCCTTTTTCGAGATATTTCTCGGACTCGGGGGGTAGATTATAGAAAGGGAAGGTGTTAGCACCCTTTCTATTCGTGGTTATCCACGGGCTCTTAGGTACTTGCTCATATTGGTTTCAAAATATTGCTTTCTTTGTGCTTGTGGGTTTGAAAAAGTTTTTGTTTTGAAAGCTTCGATTTAACTCTCGCTTCTGTCCTCAAGAGTGTACGGAGTGTTTTTGAAAACATTGTTCGAAAAGTGTAAGTGTGAAGAGTTTTTGTTTTTTGAAAGAGCAAGTACTTAAGAACCATCTACCTACTCGAAAAAGGAATTGTTCTATGCTATCTTCCTTTAGACAATGCTATCCTACTATTGATGAGTAGGTAGCACTACCGTTGGAGTTTAAGGGTCAATTCAAATTTAGGGACTTACGGTCACCAAAGCAATGTTAGGACGCTTTAGCGGTAACCCTAATGTCTTAGATCATTTGTTTTGAGGTAAAAATATCTGAGGCAACCGTTTCGAGGCAACTATGATCTTTAGACAAGAGAGAGACCTCTAAAACGACCTATACTCAATGACCGTGTACGAAGGCAACCAAGTGGGGTGTACCCTAAGAGTGCGCATGTGCGGGTGTGTTGTTTTCAGTTTATTTTATCTTTGTACATGTTAATGGTTATCTAAGTTGACTTTAGGTTTAAACATTCATTCTTGTCATGCATCCCTATTATCAAACATCTAACAATTATATTTTGCGGAAAATAAATTGCGGAAATTAAATTACAAGGCATCCGGTATTTACATCGCCAAAAACAACCCTTTGAAATTTAAATGCGGAAAAATAAATAAAGCGATAAAAATAATTAAATAGTCCTAATTATCTATTACATTCCGGGAACAAATACAATATTGAATAAATAGATCGCGTGCGGGAAAGTTAAATCGAGCGCAAGTAGGGTTTTGACCCTTTATTAAAGAAAAAGATTTTTTTGGTTATTTTTGAATTAAGAAAGAAGTTATCTAAATTAATTATTAAATTAATGAATAAATTAGTTAATTAATAAAAATAAATATTTTTGGTTTTTTGGTATTTAAAGAAATAAAATAAAATAAATTAATGTTAGTAAAAAACCTAATTAAATCTAATTGAATTTCAATTATTTACAAAAATGTTTTAAAGTTATTTATAATTAATGACCTAAATTAATTAATGGATTTGTTAAAAAAAATAAAATACTAAAATTTAATTTAATAAAGAAAATATTTTTTGGTTTTAATATTATTAAAGGAAAAAATTTGATTGGTTAATGATTAAATAAAAACAATAAATAAATAATCAAAACAAAAATAAACAAAATAGAGAGAGTTAGAAGTGTATGGGCCTGAAAAGGGGGTCAGGGTAGCAATTGTATGGCCCATTAGGCGCTGGCCCTGTTGACTTTCTGGATTCCCTATGCGCGCTTGGACTTGGTCCATGGTAGATCATCATCTCTGGATCACCAGATTTGGCCTATGGCCATCTGGCCACCAGATGCTTGAGGATGCATGATGAGCTTAACGCTTGGAGACACACAGGATTACCTGAAGAAAAATATAACAAATAGCATGGGGGACCTGGGATCGAACCCAGGTCCTGTTGGATGTTGGATGCACGCGTTTACCACTCAGCCACTTTGCTTCATTTGTTAGGTATATACAAAATAATAATAATATGAGAAAATGGATTAATGTGCCAGAAAAATAAAAAAAATGCGCGCGTGTTTTGAATCAACCATTGGGGGATTGACACGTCTCCGTCTCCTACCTCCAGCCGCTGTAACTTTACATGCGGATTTGGATCCGCAGCTAAATGCGCAGGTCGATCCAAAAATCAACTCCAGGCCATGAAAACGACCCCTAAAGGCATGGTTAGGTTCGTCTCCCTCTCCTGAGTGCAACCATGCTTGTCACGAGATTCAATTTCACCTGAAATACAAATCCCTAAAATCCAACACGAAACCCTAGCCATGCTGTTATGAGGTTCCAATCTATATAAATCAAATTAAGTATTGCCAAAAGTTTAGAAATGTTGTAAGGATCATGAATATGCAAATAGTTTGTACAAAAGATGCAGGAATAATGATTTGCGAATTCAAGAAAGGAGCGGATTTTTGTGATACTTACATATCTCTAGAAGGCTTATGAATGAGTTCTTTGGATCCAGGAGGATTATATGATCACCCAGGAATTGATTGGTATGCTTCTTGGCTTCTGAATTTTCCTCTAAGTATGAATTCGAACTCAAGCTTTTTCACACTTTTTTCAAGTTTTGTTTTGAGTGTTCTTGCAGCCTCTAACCCTGAATTTCGTATGCCTCTCTTGCTTATGTATGATACAAGATGTTAGGGTAACAAATATGGATGGAATCCCTCTAAATCAATGCCTTATGATTTGATTTGATTTGATTCATCCTTTAAAGCTTGCCAATTTTGTCAAATATCCATCTTTTTGTACATGATATGCTTGATACGAATTTTGATGATGATCATGATGAAAATAAAGACCTTAAACAACCAAAAAGATCTTAGGTAATTAAGGTTTGAATTTTATTTGGTTTAATTTGATTTAAAATGAAATAATTCAATAAAAAATCAAACAAAATAATAAAAATAAGATATGGGCTCATGGATGAAGCTAGGACACGTGTGAAATGTGGAAAGTCCAAATCAAGTGGAAAATAATGGGCCCATTTGACAAAATATGAAGTTTTGGGGATAGTTGACTTTTGGCAATTTTGCAAAAATGCCCAACTTCAACAATGCATAACTTCTTCAATTTTGAACTTTTGGAGGTGTTCTAGGACATTTTAGAAAGCTTGAGATGTCCTGTAACCAACCCTTTTGGTATCATCTCATTTTGATATTCCATGCTCAAGTTATAAGCTTTGGCAAAAAACGTGTTTTTGTTGACTTTCAAAAATGACCTATAATGTCCAAATTTATAACTTCTTGTGAGTGCATTTTCTGATCTTGGGGTATGAATATGGATTGTAGGAAATTGCATCCTCTTCAAAATGAGCTTTGTATGAGTCATTTCTCATAAAGTATGAGAAAGTTATTCTTTGTCAAAGTTGAGTTGAATTTTCCTGCAAAACCCTAATTTAGTAACTTTTGAGTCTTGATGAATTTTGAGCAATCCTTGATGAATCATGATCAACCCTTGATCAAATGATGAAATATCCTTCAAAATGAGAATGTTGACAAAAAATCTTGAGGTTTGACTGTTTGTAGGTCACAATTGACTTTTGCCCTAGCACAATCGATTTTTGGACCCTTTGAGCAATTGACTGAGCAAGCTTCCTCTGCAAGGCTTGAAACTTGACATGGGTGACCTCGAGAACATATTAGGACATTGGGGAGAACTTGAGGTCATTTGGACTTAAGAATCTTGGTGCAACACAAAACCCTAATTTGGGGTTGACTGCCTTAGGAGATAGCTTGACTGTCCAACTATTGAGCAATCTTGAGCCACTTAGAGATTTTTCTTGCCTTGTTTTGAGAAATATGAGAGGGAAAATTTTGGGGTACAACAACTTCCCCTGTTCAATCTTCTTAAACCTGAGGATGTAGAGTGGCTTTCGTGCCTTTCGTGATCCAAAGATAGAAGATGATTGAACACTAGAGTGCCTAGAAATTTGCACTCGCATGAAGTAGTATCAGCCTTATGATGTCGGGAATGGACTTACAGATGCCATTTGGAGATTGTTGGTAGGAGGATAGGCTTACAGATGCCATCTGTTGGAGCGTCAATCGCATACGAGATTCCTTAGCGAGAACTTGCATACCCGCTGTTGTAGAAGATTCCGCTGGGGAAGTCTAACTTTTGTCGAGATTTGGGAACTGTCTGGTCTTCAACGTAGTATACCGTTGAGATTGTAGAACTCGTCCACACTATGACGGAGGACAACATCAAGATCTAGGAACTGTCTGGTCTTCAACGTAGTATACCATTGATATTGTAGAACTCGTCCATGCTTTGATGGAGGGAAACATCTTCATCAAGATCTAGGAACTGTCTAGTCTTCAACGTAGTACACCATTGAGATTATAGAACTCGTCCACACTATGACGGAGGAAAACATCAAGATCTAGGAACTATCTGGTCTTCAACATAGTATACGGTTGAGATTGTAGAACTCGTCCACACTATGACGGAGGAAAACATCTTCATCAAGATCTAGGAACTGTCTAGTCTTCAACGTAGTATACCGTTGAGATTATAGAACTCGTCCACACTATGACAGAGGGAAACATCTTCATCAAGATCTAGGAACTGTCTGGTCTTCAACGTAGTATACCGTTGAGATTATAGAACTCGTCCACACTATGACAGAGGAAAACATCAAGATCTAGGAACTGTCTGGTCTTCAACATAGTATACCGTTGATATTGTAGAACTTGTCCACACTTTGACGGAGGGAAACATCTTCATCAAGATCTAGGAACTGTCTAGTCTTCAACGTAGTATACCGTTGAGATTATAGAACTCGTCCACACTATGACGGAGGAAAACTTCAAGATCTAGGAACTGTCTAGTCTTCAACGTAGTATACCGTTGAGATTATAGAACTTGTCCCCACTATGACGGAGGGAAACATCTTCATCAAGATCTAGGAACTGTCTAGTATTCAATGTAGTATACCGTTGAGATTATAGAACTCGTCCACACTATGACGGAGGAAAACATCAAGATCTAGGAACTGTTTGGTCTTCAACGTAGTATAACGTTGAGATTATAGAACTCGTCCACCCTATGACGGAGGGAAACATCTTCATCAAGATCTAGGAACTGTCTAGTCTTCAACGTAGTATACCGTTGAGATTGTAGAACTCATCCACACTATGACGGAGGAAAAATTGTCGAGATTGAGAACCTTATCTGAAATTCAACCGAGGATAATTTAGTTGAGATTTAAGAACCGGTCAGGTCTTCGACTGCTGAGAACTTAACTGCATCCTTCCTGAAAGGTAAAGGTCAGTCATATGCAATGCATGATATGGATCAAGCAATGATGTTCTCAAAATAAATGAGATCGTGTTGTAGGATGCATATATGCATGTATTATGATGTATGGAAATGTAATGTTTTTTAGCTGGGGAAAATAAATCCCGGATAGCTGCTGGAGAATAGATTTGAATTCTTCGTTTCCGCTGGGGATGGTGAACGAAGATGATTGTGTGAATAGACCTGCAGGAAAGGATAACTCCATTGGGGAATATACTGATGAGGAGATTACTCTGTGGGGAAGAAATGTTCTGCTGAGGATTCAACCAATAAGTTCCGCTGGGGATGAATTACTGTTGCTGGTGATACTGAATCCTGTTGGGGTTTTGAGTTCCTGTTTGTGAAAGGAAAGAACTCCGCTGGAGATGATCTTTCAGTTGCGACTTTAATGGGGATAACCCTTTAGACTCTTATGGGGATAATCCTTTGAGCTTTGCTGGGGACAATCTTCCTTTGAACTCGGCTGGGGATATTTATTTTTATACTCCGCCGGGGATGAACTTCCATAGTCTACTGGGAATGATTTTTCCACTCCACTGGGGCCACTTTTTCAGGCTGTGCTGGGAAAGTTTTAACTCCACTGGGGATATCTTGTATTTTGCCGGGGAATATTCTTATACTCCGTTGGGGAATATTAAGACTGCCGGGGATATTAAGCCTCTTTAGTGCTGATGGTAGATAAACTCTGCTTGGGGGGAGAATATTACTGATTCAATCATTCACAATTGCAAGTCTCAGCTGGGGAGAGTTATCATTATTGTCTTACTCTGCGGGGAGTGAATGCATCTCAACCATATTCTTCAGCTGAATTTACCTTTGTACCTGGTGGATAAAGCAACTGTACAGTTTGGACAATTCTTATTGCCCCTGTTTCTGATATTACCAGTAATCGTCTTTTGTTTCGCATGTAAACATTTATGAGCAGCAATTAATGTCAAGTGCATATATCAAAAATGAACATTGGACGTTCTTTGCAAAACAAAACAGATAAAGGAAAAACAGTTTGAAATTTCTTTGAAAATGAATTGTATTGATTTTGAAGTTTTGGCCTGTAAATAGGCGTTTTTGTACAAGAAGCTGACGTCCTAGTAAGAGAACGCCGCTGAACAAATAGAATTTACACAATTTGTGAAAAACTAAACAAAACAGCTATGTGAATAATCCCACTGGGTTCCAACTCTGCTATGGCCTTTATGTCTTCGAGCATCTCATCACTTTGCGACTTGGTTGAAGGTAGATCAGATTGATTAGTGTCGTCCGAGCTTGATAGTTGATACCAAAGCCTGGATGTAAGGTGATCCAATGAGACATAGTGTTACGCTTTAATCCCTAATTTTTGCCTAGACCGCCCTTTCGGGTTTTCAGTCCACTGGGATACCCTTTTTTGCCCAAGCCGCCTTTTCAGGTTTTCGACTTGCCGGGTGTACATATTTTTTCCATTTTCATCCCTTATTTTTGCCCGAACCATTTTGGTTCGCCGGGAAGCCCTTATTTTTTCCTAGGCCAGTCGACCTAGTGGGTCTTTGATTATGCGTAGTATCTTTTCACTATGTCTGCATTGACGGGGTGAAGAAGGTCGTCACCATCCATGGTGGTTAGAATCATAGCTCCTCTTGAGAAAATGTTCTTAACCACAAATGGCCCTTCATAAGTAGGGGTCCATTTTCCCCTGGGATCACCTTGAGGCAGTATGATGCGCTTGATAACCAGGTCCCCAACTTGATACTCTTGTCGTCTAACTTTCTTGTTAAATGCCTTGATCATCCGCTTTTGATACGTCTGACCATGACAAATAGCAGTAAGTCTTTTTTTGTCGATTAAGTTCAGCTGATCAAGCCGGTTCTGAATCCAGTCATCTTCGCTCAAACCTGCATCCTTCATAATCTGAAGAGAGGGTATCTGAACTTCAATGGGCAAGACCGCCTCCATACCATATACCAAGGAATAGGGTGTTGCCCCTGTTGACGTCCGTGCTGAGGTACGGTACCCATGAAGAGAAAATGGTAACATCTCGTGCCAATCTCTATACGTCACCGTCATCTTCTGCACAATCTTCTTAATGTTCTTATTAGCCGCTTCAACAGCCCCATTCATCTTCGGCCGGTAGGAAGAAGAGTTGTAATGCTGTATCTTGAACTGCTTGTAGAGCTCAGTGATCATCTTGTTGTTGAGATTGGTACCATTATCCGTAATGATCCTCTCTGGTACACCGTATCGATAGATCAGATTGTTCCGAATGAAGCGTGCCACGACATTCTTGGTTACAGTAGCAAAGGAAGATGCTTCAACCCACTTCATAAAATAATCAATTGCTACCAGGATTAAACGATGCCCGTTGGATGCCGTAGGTCTGATCTCGCCGATCATATCAATGCCCCACATTGCAAAAGGCCAAGGTGCCGTCAAGACGTTCAGAGGAACTGGAGGTATGTGCACCTTATCAGCATAGACCTGGAACTTGTGACATGTCCGAGAATGCTGATAATAGTCGGCTTCCATTATGGACCAAAAATATCCTGCCCGTAGGATTTTCTTTGCCATGGTGTGTCCACTGGAATGAGTTCCGAAAGTACCTTCATGTAAATCTGCCATGGTCCTTTCTGCTTCATTCTTATCCACACATCGCAGTAAGGTTGAATCATGGTTACGCTTGTAAAGAATGCCATTGCTGATAAAGAACTTTTCTGCGAACCTTCTCAGAAACTTCTTATCATTTACAGATGCACCCTCGGGGTATTCCTGAGCCTCAAGGTATCTCTTCACCTCATGAAACCAGGGTTTATCTGCTACCTCTTTAGTCTCAATATCACAGCAATATGCAGGTTCGTCCAATCTTTCAATGATAATCCGGGGAGCTTCGTTGTCCCAATTGACTTTGAACATAGAAGACATCGTAGCTAGTGCGTCCGCCAACTGATTCTCCACTCTTGGGAAGTGTTCAAAGTTTATCTCCTTGAAATGGGGAAGCAACGTCAATACATACTCCTTTTAAGGAATGAGATTTGGGTGTTTCGTATCCCAATCGCCTTTGATCTGACTGATCACGAGAGCGGAATCTCCGAAGACACTCAGAAACTTAATCCTTAGGTCAATTGCTGCTCGGAGACCCATGATGCACGCTTCATATTCCGCCATATTGTTGGTGCAGTTGAAACATAGTCGGACGGTAAATGGAGTATGAGATCCTTTAGGAGATATGATCACAGTGCCAATGCCTTTACCCAAAGCGTTCGAAGCTCCGTCAAAGTACATAGACCATCGGGATCCTTCCTCAGGTCCTTCATCCGGTCCAGATTCTTCGCAGTCGGTTACTAACATGATATTCTCATCCGGAAATTCAAAGTTTATAGACTGGTAATCATCCACTGCCTGATGTGCCAAATGGTCTGCCAACACACTTCCCTTGATTGCCTTTTGGGTCGTGTACTGGATGTCATACTCAGTCAAGATCATCTGCCATCTTGCTATTCTTCTGGACAAGGCAGGCTTCTCGAAGATATACTTGATTGGATCCATCTTTGATATCAATATAGTAGTGTGAGTCAGCATATACTGTCTCAGCCGGCGAGCAGCCCATGCCAAAGCGCAGCAAGTTTTCTCAAGCAACGAGTATCGGGTCTCGCAGTCGGTAAACTTTTTGATAAGGTAATAAATAGCATGCTCTTTTCGGACAGACTCGTCATGCTGCCCCAGCACGAACCCCATTGAATTGTCGAGTACTGTCAAGTATACGATCAAAGGTCTCCCTTCAACTGGAGGCATCAAAATGGGTGGCTATTGGAGATACTCCTTGATCCTTTCGAAAGCGGCCTGACATTCATCATTCCAACGTACTACTTGATCTTTCTTCAATAGCTTGAAGATTGGCTCACAAGTAGCAGTCAGGTGCGAGATAAATCGGGCAATATAGTTCAAACTTCCCAAAAAGCCTCTGACTTATTTCTCTGTTTGGGGAACTGGAATTTCCCGTATAGATTTCACCTTTGTAGGATCCACCTGAATACCTTTATCGCTTACAATGAAACCCAGCAGTTTACCAGATCTCACCCTGAAGGTGCACTTGTTCGGGTTTAACCTCAGCTTGTACAATTTCAACCTGTCAAATAACTTTTGCAGATGGTCAAGATGTTCTTCTTCAGTATGGGACCTTGCAATCATGTTGTCAACGTACACCTCAATCTCATGATGGATCATGTCATGAAACAAAGAAACCATGGCGCGCTGATATGTTGCCCCAACATTCTTCAATCCAAAAGGCATGACCTTCTAGCAAAAGGTACCCCATTGAGTAACAAAGGTTGTCTTCTCCATGTCTTCGGGAGCCATTTTAATCTGATTATAACCGGAGAAACCATCCATAAAGGAGAATACCTTATGCTGTGCGGTGTTGTCAACCAGAACGTCGATATAAGGCTGAGGGAAATCATCCTTGGGACTTGCCCTGTTCAGATCCCTATAGTCGACACACATTCGAACCTTACCATACTTCTTCGACACAGGAACCACATTGGCCACCCACTGCGGGTAAGAAGTAACTGCTAGAAAGTCGGCATCAAACTGTTTCATCACTTCAGCCTTGATTTTCTCATACATATCCGGGTGCATTCGACGGACTTTCTGTTTTACTGGAGGACAGTCTTCCTTGGTAGGCAATCGGTGAACCACAATATCCGTATCCAACCCAGGCATAGCTTCATAAGACCAAGCAAAGATCTCCATGTAGTCACGCAACATCTGAATCAACCGTTTCTTCACACTAAGCTCCATATTTGCACCGATCTTAACTTCCTTCTTGTCTATCTCTATACCCAGATTCACTGTTTCCACCGGCTCTTCATGAAGCTGTATAGCCCTCTCTTCTTGAAGTAACAGTCTAGCAAGTTCACCAGACACTTCGCAATCATCTTCACCTTCGTCTTTGGCTAAGTTGATCGGACTTTCGAAGTCATAACTGGCAGTAGCAGAGTCGTTACCAGTGAGATCCAGAGTGGATGTAGACCTGTATATGTGAGTGTGTGTAAAATAACTGTTTTGCAATGTATAATAAAAGAAAAATAAGGAGCGCAAAATTTGAAATGCAAGAAACGTCCAATGCTTTTATTAATGATATATGTAGATGACACACATAAAGCCCTCACAAATGAAGCCACAGTGCCCCAGGTAAGACACCAGGCCGTAAAGTTTAAAACATTGTCTATTACAAATTCAAAACAAAAAGTCTCATTACTGGGTAACAAAAGAAATTGGGATGAAGTCCTTTGCTGTCCAGTTGCTTAGTCCACCTCGGTCGTTGGGTAGATCCAACTGTCGAACTCAAACTCTTCAACATCGTCTTCAATGGCATTCACTCCTGAATTGCTGATGAACAAGGGAGGTCTTCCGATCCATGCATTCCGAACAGCCTTTTGAGCTTCTGCAGTGAAACCCAAACCAAACTTGTTAGTCTTCTGTGCAAAATTAGGGAGTTGGCCCCAATTTGCACACCCATTTTTCTCAACAACAGTCCGAGCATCTTTGAGGGAAGCCATCTTCATGGGAGGATCTTCAACAACAGTCTCAGTTGATGCCAGCGTCTGGGGAACCTCTTCAAAATGTTGACATGGGGTCTCAATGAACTCCCCATCCATCTCTACATATCGGAAGGAGTTGAGGTGGATCACCATGTACTCCTCCTCTCCTTGTACTGTCATAATTTTCCATTTCACTGGGTATTTTAGCATCTGGTGAAGCGTAGACATCACTGCCCCAACTTTGTGGATCCATGGGCGACCCAACAAACATGAATAAGATGGTCGAATGTCCATCACATAGAATGTAGAGGCGAAAACTTGAGAACCAACCTTAATCGGAATATCCACTTCTCCATGAACCATCCTCTTAGACCCATCAAAGGCCCTGACAATAATGTTGCTTAGTTTCAACTCTAAACCTTCACAGTCCAACCGGTCTAGAGCTTTCTTAGGTAAAACATTCAATGAGAAACCAGTATCCACCAGTACATGAGCAAGAGTAGTGCCCTGCATTCAATGGATACATGCAGGGCATCATTGTGATTCTTCCCTTTAGCAGTCAAGTCGGCGCCAGAGAAACCCAACCCATTATTAGCATTCAAACTAGCCACACAATCTTTAAACTGATCAACTGATGTTTCTTGAGGTACGTGTGCAGTCTTCAGGAATGCAATCAGAGCCTTGGCATGGGCCTCTGAGCATAACAACAGTGACAACATAGAGATTTTGGATGGGGTTTGCCCCAGCTGCTCGACTACGTTGTAGTCGCTCTTTTTGATGATCTTCAGAATTTCCTCCATCTC
The DNA here is from genome assembly GCA_948472305.1 of Vicia faba. Classification (NCBI taxonomy): domain Eukaryota; kingdom Viridiplantae; phylum Streptophyta; class Magnoliopsida; order Fabales; family Fabaceae; genus Vicia; species Vicia faba. Next base: position 613,283,968 of record OX451736.1, read on the forward strand.
TTGTCTAGAGGCTTCAACAGTAATCGTCTTTGGTGCCTCCGTCCGGGCAGGCTCATCAGTGGTCCCTTTGCCCTGAGTATTAGATGACTCGGCAACAGAGGTGAGAATGGGAACTTGAACAGGAATGGTAGCAGGTACACTAGCAGGTGTAATAACAACAAGTTTCCGGGCAGTTGGCAGAGAGATATCAGGGGAGAAAAGTCTTCTGTTGCGGGTGACTTTGGCAGGTCCAACGATGTTGCTGACGTCAGTATCAACATCCAAATCTTGTTTCACTCTGTGATAATAAACATCATCCCCGTAGTGCCAAGGGACAACTTTATCAGATGTATAGGGGATAGGCCCTGGAACAGTAATGATCAACGACGCGATTCTTGGAACAGAAGTAATTCTAACAGGCTTTCTCGAGGAAGCCTTGGAAGAATTGTCGAAAATGGTGATAATAGCAACTTCTTCAGTAGGGATCAAAGGAACAAGAGTCTTCTCAAACATAATTTCTCTATTATCCATCAGGCGTTGGACACCTGACTTAAAAAGATGGCAACCGGTAGGTAGGACAGAACACATACGGCAACCTTTATCACAACCTGGAAATAAACCGGCTAACAAAAGGTTCTTCTTTATAGTCATTAAAGGGGTAAAAATGTCGTTTACAGAAACCACAAACGAGTCTTCATCTACAGCGTTTACTCCATGTTTGGGCATGGGAGCAGTCACAACATTAGGTCTTTCAGGCGCCTCAAACTTAATCTCCCTAGCATCAATCAAGTCTTGTACTTTGTTCTTCAAAACCCAACAATCATCTGTATCATGCCCCGGGCTATCAGAGTGAAAAGCACAGCAGGCATTAGGGTTATACTTTGGTGATGTAGTGTTGGGATTATTCGGGGCCTCCCTTGGAATCACTAGATTGGTTTTCAATAACTGTGGCAGAATCTGAGATAAAGTCATGTTGAGCTGAGTGAATTTCCTTCACGATCTCTCGGCCTTTGGCTAATTGCTGTGCTGAGGAGCACCAGCAGGTCTTGAAATAATAACCGCATTAACAACTTGGCGGCGTTCAGGTCTATTCTGGCTTTTCGAACTGTAAACAACACCGGACTCCTTCTTAAAAGGCTTCTTCTTGGTGCCTGATGAAGCACCCTTCTGTATTTTACCAAACTTAATACCAGCCTCAATACTTTCCCCGGTCATAATCAGCTCCGTAAATCCGGACGATGAACTCCCAATCAAATGGTTGAAATACGGACCAGACAAGGTCCCCAGAAACATATCCACAAGCTCCCGATCAGCCAAGGGTGGTTGCACTCTTCCAGCGAGGTCCCTCCACTTCTGAGCATAATCTTTGAAACCTTCGCCCGCACCCATTGACATACCCTGGAGTTGGGTACGTGTGGGAGCAAGGTCGGCATTGTATTGGTACTGCTTGTAGAAAGCAGCAGCTAAATCTTCCCAACTACGGATACTGGCTCCTTCTAACTGGTAAAACCATTCAAGCTGAGTCCCTGAGAGACTGTCTTGAAAGAAGTGGATCCATAGGTTCTTGTCAGCGGTGTACGGCTGAATCTTCCTAACATACGAACGGAGGTGCAGTTTCGGACAAGAAACTCTGTCGTACTTAGCAAAGGTTGGTGCTTTGAATTTGTGGGGAATCACCACCCCAGATGACATACCTAAATCACCAAAGTCCAGACCAGGCACTTTCTATACTTCCATCGCACTCAAACGATCTTCCAGTTGCTTGTATCTATCCTCAGCCGGAGGATACTGGTCTTCATCAAAGTCTGTCTCGTTGTCTGAAACCACAGGGCTAGGAGCCCTCCTTTCTTCCTGACTATCTTTCCCTCCAGATGAGGTGGTAAAATCAACTTCATCTTGTAGCCTGTTTCAAAACCTGTGGCCCATGTTAAACAGGACCGTCTTCTTCTTCTTCTTTTTCTTCTTCTTCTTCTCTTTCAAGATAAGGACCTTCAGATCTTGCTGACCCTTAGCTAGATTCATGAACAACTCTTGGAATTGGGCGTTTTGAGCCTGCAGAGCCTTGATTGCTTGTTCAGTTGATGGTTCAGAAGACATGATGTTGAAATAAACAGCGAAGAAGATGAGAAAACCTGTAAGGGTACCTGTTATGAGGTGCATGGAATGAAATGCGTATGATATGATTTCAAAGACGTCGAGAGACTCAAATTTGTAAACAAGAAATGAAACACACTTTTATTAGATAAACTTTGCAATTCAAATTGTTTAACAAATGCCCTTAAGGCGTTACAAGAAAGGAAATACTGAAAAGTAAATAAAAACTGGAAATAATCAAAGGACATCAGCGCTCCCATGGTCGTTTGCCTTTAGTGCTGACATAGTCATTGATGATCTGCTCCCTCTCCAGCTGCCTAGTCAATTTCTGGATCTTTCGCTCTTGCTCGTGATACTTTTCTCTATAAGTATCCCGCTCTTCCCTTAGCTGCATCCAGGACCTCTTCAATGCCCCAATGTCAGTAGGCATGTAAGGGTGTAAGATAGTAGGAGGAACCCCTTCCTCATCAGAAACTTCAACAATGATAGGAAAGACGGCTTCGTAGGGATTCCCAACTTTTGGGCACGGATACAAACCCATCGGAGATATGGCTCCATTGGTAGAAAATTCTTCGCCCCCAGCTCATGTGGATCAGATCTGTGTACTCTATCCCAAGCCCTTATGAATCTGCGGCATTGCTCGTCACTATCCCCTTGGAAATCAAAGACAATACTAGGCATTAACAACTCATGAGGTCCTTCCCTCCTAGCTCGCCCAAACTGACGTAGGGCCAAGCACGGATTATAAGTGATCCCTCCATTGGTTCCGATCAGTGGAACATTGGGGTATTCCCCACAACGATCAATAACGGCCACCTCGTCCATACCCTTAATAGTCCAAATGATGTCATTGTGAGAGAGAGAGACATAACCCTATAAGCCCAGCCCATGCCTTCCTTGTTCTTTAAAACTGATTTGGGGAGGTGAGAAATAAACCACCTCGTCAATAACGGAGCACAGCACATCAAGGTTCCCCGCCTCCGAGCAGTACGGGCATAAAGCTGATGAAGAATGTCACCCAAGAGAGTGGGTACAGGATTACCAGAGATGGAGATTTTTACCGCATTCACATTAACAAAGGAGTCAGAGTTAGGAAACAATACCAAGCCATATATCAGAAGAGCTAGAATATCTTTGAATGCCTGGAAGTCTAGACTATCCCAGAAATGATTAGCCTTACCAACCAATAACTTAGTCAGAAAGCCCTTCGCTCCACTACGAGTTTCCCAATTAGCCATTACCTCATCCTTTGTCATATGAAGGGCTGAAGCAATCTCTTCCGGCCTAAGGATCTTCTCCCAACCTGTAAACGGGGTCTGCTCCAGAATAGAGATACCGAGCAGATCAGAGAACTCTTCCAAAGTAGGGACCAACTGGTAGTCCTGAAAAGTAAAGCAATGGTACAGTGGATCAAAGAACTGGACTAGGACACTCATCATCTGCTCGTCCAATTTGGAGGTGACCAAACCAAGAAGATACCCATGTCTTATAATAAAGGAAGTAGTATCTGACATCTTTGCAACCAATTCTTTAAGCATAGTGGGAACCTGGACAAAGTTGATCCGGATGGTATTCCTACGCATAGGTGCCATGACCTACAAAACAGAACAAAGATGAATCCCTCCTGTCTTTGAAATAGGTTAGTCCAATGCAAGATGTATGCAATGTTATGATGTCATGATGTCATGATAGAAAGCACACCACAAGTATCCACAAATAGCAAACATGGTAAAGGCACACAAGTCACACAAAGAGCCCTTAGATTTCAGGCTGGCAAGGAGCTTAGGTACTACCCTCTTTCAGTTCAGTTGGTTCAAACCTGTCCTAAAAATAGTAACCGGGTTCTAGAGGATCCCAATATCACTGACTACCCTTAATCGGTCATAATTCCAGTTTAGTAACCTTTTCTTGCGGCCGGAATCATCGCGAGAGTTTAGTCTCAATGAGTGTAGCACACTGCTACTGCTCTATGGCCAAGTTGGTCAATTTAAAGGTTCTAAGGTCAGTTGGTGCTTAATGAACCCTTAACAGACCCATATTATCCTCGTTGTGCCACAAGGGATATCGGTACATACTAAAGTGCCACACCAACGTAGCTACTACTTCAACCGTATCGGTCTACGCCGTACAGTTCCCTCACAGTTTATTGCTACTTACCTAAAGGGTATCCCCCAGATCCGTGTTAGGATCTATAGTAACTCCGATTCAACCCACAAAGATAAAGCATGCAAGTCAAGCAATTAAAAACATTATGAACTAATCCTAAGGTACACCCCACTTATTAAGTTCCCCAGCAGAGTCGCCAGTTCTGTGATACGGTGGGAAGAACTGACTGTTTTTTGGAATGCTGGTTTGCATTTTACGTTTTGTTTTCGCAAAATGTTGCGGTAAGCAAGAGTCGCCACCGACTTTTATTTTATCCAACAAGGAAAGGAAAAAAGCACAGAAAATTCCTTTTTCGAGATATTTCTCGGATTCGGGGGGTAGATTATAGAAAGGGAAGGTGTTAGCACCCTTTCTATCAGTGGTTATCCACGGGCTCTTAGGTACTTGCTCATATTGTTTTCAAAATATTTCTTTCTGTGTGCTTGTGGGTTTGAAAAAGTTTTTGTTTTGAAAACTTCGATTTAACTCTCGCTTCTGTCCCCAAGAGTGTACGAAGTGTTTTTGAAAACTTTGTTCGAAAAGTGTAAGTGTGAAGAGTTTTTGTTTTTTGAAAGAACAAGTACTTAAGAACCATCTACCTACTCGAAAAAGGAATCGTTCTATGCTATCTTCCTTTATACAATGCTATCCTACTATTGATGAGTAGGTAGCACCGTCGTTGGAGTTTAAGGGTCAATTCGAATTTAGGGACTTACGGTCACCAAAGCAATGTTAGGACGCTTTAGCGGTAACCCTAATGTCTAAGATCATTTGTTTTGAGGCAACAATATCTGAGGCAACCGTTTCTAGGCAACTATGATCTTTAGACAAGAGGGCAACCTCTAAAACGACCTATACTCAATGACCGTGTACGAAGGCAACCAAGTGGGGTGTACCCTAAGAGTGCGCATGTGCGGGTGTGTTGTTTTCAGTTTATTTTATCATTGTACATGTTAATGGTTATCTAAGTTGACTTTTGGTTTAAACATTCAATCTTGTCATGCATCCCTATTATCAAACATCTAACAGTTATATTTTGCGGAAAATAAATTGCGGAAATTAAATTACAAGGCGTCGGGTATTTACATCACCAAAAACAACCCTTTGAAATTTAAATGCGGAAAAATAAATAAAGCCATAAAAATAATTAAATAGTCCTAATTATCTATTACATTCCGGGAACAAATACAATATTGAATAAATAGATCGCGTGCGGGAAAGTTAAATCGAGTGCAAGTAGGGTTTTGACCCTTTATTAAAGAAAAAGATTTTTTTGGTTATTTTTGAATTAAGAAAGAAATTATCTAAATTAATTATTAAATTAATGAATAAATTAGTTAATTAATAAAAATAAATATTTTTGTTTTTTTGGTATTTAAAGAAATAAAATAAAATAAATTAATGTTAGTAAAAAACCTAATTAATCTAATTGAATTTCAATTATTTACAAAAATGTTTTAAAGTTATTTCTAATTAATGACCTAAATTAATTAATGGATTTGTTAAAAAAAATAAAATACAAAAATTTAATTTAATAAAGAAAATATTTTTTGGTTTTAATATTATTAAAGGAAAAAATTTGATTGGTTAATGATTAAATAAAAACAATAAATAAATAATCAAAACAAAAATAAACAAAATAGAGAGAGTTAGAAGTGTATGGGCCTGAAAAGGGGGTCAGGATAGCAATTGTATGGCCCATTAGGCGCTGGCCCTGTTGACTTTCTGGATTCCCTATACGCGCTTGGACTTGGTCCATGGTAGATCATCATCTCTGGATCACCAGATTTGGCCTATGGCCATCTGGCCATCAGATGCTTGAGGATGCATGATGAGCTTAACGCTTGGAGACACACAGGATTACCTAAAGAAAAATATAACAAATAGCATGGGGGACCTGGGATCGAACCCAGGTCCTGTTGGATGTTGGATGCACGCGTTTACCACTCAGCCACTTTGCTTCATTTGTTAGGTATATACAAAATAATAATAATATGAGAAAATGGATTAATGTGCCAGAAAAATTAAAAAAAATACGCGCGTGTTTTGAATCAACCATTAGGGGATTGACACGTCTCCGTCTCCTACCTCCAGCCCCTGTAACATTACCTGCGGATTTGGATCCGCAGCTAAATGCGCAGGTCGATCCAAAAATCAACTCCAGGCCATGAAAACGACCCCTAAAGGCATGGTTAGGTTCGTCTCCCTCTCCTGAGTGCAACCATGCCTGTCACGAGATTCAATTTCACCTGAAATACAAATCCCTAAAATCCAACACGAAACCCTAGCCATGCTGTTATGAGGTTCCAGTCTATGTAAATAAAATTAAGTATTGCCAAAAGTTTAGAAATGTTGTAAGGATCATGAATATGCAAATAGTTTGTACAAAAGATGCAGGAATAATGATTTGCAAATTCAAGAAAGGAGCGGATTTTTGTGATACTTACAGAGCTCTAGAAGGCTTATGAATGAGTGCTTTTGATCCAGGAGGATTATATGATCACCCAAGAATTGATTGGTATGCTTCTTGGCTTCTGAATTTGCCTCTAAGTATGAATTCGAACTCAAGCTTTTTCACACTTTTTTCAAGTTTTGTTTTGAGTGTTCTTGCAGCCTCTAACCCTGAATTTTGTGTGCCTCTCTTGCTTATGTATGATACAAGATATTAGGGTAACAAATATGGATGGAATCCCTCTAAATCAATGCCTTATGATTTGATTTGATTCATCCTTTAAAGCTTGCCAATTTTGTCAAATATCCATCTTTTTGTACATGATAGGCTTGATACGAATTTTGATGATGATCATGATGACAATAAAGACCTGAAACAACCAAAAAGATCTTAGGTAATTAAGGTTTGGATTTTATTTGATTTAATTTGATTTAAAATGAAATAATTCAATAAAAAATCAAATGAAATAATAAAAATAAGATATGGGCTCATGGTTGAATCTAGGACACGTGTGCAATGTGGCAAGTCCAAATCAAGTGGAAAAGAATGGTCCCATTTGACAAAATATGATGTTTTGGGGATAGTTGACTTTTGGCAATTTTGCAAACATTCCCAACTTCAACAATGCATAACTTATTCAATTTTGAACTTTTGGAGGTGTTCTTGGACTTTTTAGAAATCTTGAGATGTCCTATAACCAACCCTTTTGGTCTCATCTCATTTTTATATTCCATTATCAAGTTATAAGCTTTGGAAAAAAAGGTGTTTTTGTTGACTTTCAAAAATGACCTATAATGTCCAAATTTATAACTTCTTGTGAGTGCATTTTCTGATCTTGGGGTATGAAGATGGATTGTAGGAAATTGCATCCTCTTCAAAATGAGCTTTGGATGGGTCATTTCTCATAAATTATGAGAATGTTATGCTTGTTCAAAGTGGAGTTGACTTTTCCTGCAAAACCCTAATTTAGCAACTTTTGAGTCTTGATGAATTTTGAGCAATCCTTGATGAATCATGATAAAGCCTTAATAAAATGATGAAATATACTTCAAAATGATAATGTTGACAAAAAATATTGAGGTTTGACTGTTTGTAGTTCACAGTTGACTTTTGCCCTAGCACAGTCGATTTTTGGACCCTTTGAGCAATTGACTGAGCAAACTTCCTCTGCAAGGCTTGAAACTTGACATGGGTGACCTTGAGAACATATTAGGACATTGGGGAGCACTTGAGGTCATTTGGACTTAAGGATCTTGATGCAACACAAAACCCTAATTTGGGGTTGACTGCCTTAGGAGATAACTTGACTGTCCAACTCTTGAGCAATCTTGAGCCACTTGGAGATTTTTCTTGCCTTGTTTTGAGAAATATGAGAGGGAAAATTTTTGGGTACAACACCAGGATTTAACAACTCCCCAGCATTTTGTCAAGGATTTATTTTCCCAGACAAAAAATACATTCATAAACATTTCACATTTCATACATCTTATTTACATACATGATAAGTGCATACGACACAATCTCATTTATTTTGAGAACATCATGACATCATGCATTTCATGCATCATGACATTGCATACAACTAACTCTTTACCTTTTCAGGAAAGATCGATCGACAAATAAAGGTTATCATTACCTTTTGGAGTAGCAGTCGTCAAAGATTCCTTCATTACCTTTTGAGGTAGTAATCACGCAAGATTCCTTCATCATCCTGCTGAGGTAGTAATCGTCCAAGATTCCTTCATCATCCTTTTGAGGTAGTAATCGTCCGAGATTCCTTCATCATCCTGCTGAGGTAGTAATCATCCAAGATTCCTTCATCATCCTGTTGAGGTAGTAATCGTCCAAGATTCCTTCATCATCCTGCTGAGGTAGTAATCATCCAAGATTCCTTCATCATCCTGTTGAGGTAGTAATCATCCAAGATTCCTTCATCATCATGCTGAGGTAGTAATCGTCCAAGATTCCTTCATCATCCTTTTGAGGTAGTAATCGTCCAAGATTCCTTTATCATCCTAGTGAGGTAGTAATCGTCCAAGATTCCATCATTATCCTGCTGAGGTTGTAATCGTCCAAGATTCCTTCATCATCCTTTTGAGGTAGTAATCGTCCAAGATTCCTTCATCATCCTGCTGAGGTAGTAATCATCCAAGATTCCTACATCATCCTGCTAAGGTAGTAATCATCCAAGATTCCTTCATCATCCTGCTGAGGTAGTAATCGTCCAAGATTCCTTCATCATCCTGCTGAGGTAGCAATCGTCCAAGATTCCTTTATCATCCTGCTGAGGTAGCAATCGTCCAAGATTCCTTCATCATCCTGTTGAGGTAGTAATCGTCCAAGATTCCTTCATCATCCTGTTGAGGTAGTAATCGTCCAAGATTCCTTCATCATCCTGCTGAGGTAGTAATCGTCCAAGATTCCTTCATCATCGTGCTGAGGTAGTAATCGTTCAAGATTCCTTCATCATCTTGCTGAGGTAGTAATCGTCCAAGATTCCTTCATCATCCTGCTGAGGTAGTAATCGTCCAAGATTCCTTCATCATCCTGCTGAGGTAGTAATCGTCTAAGATTTATTCATCATCCTGCTGAGGTAGTAATCGTCCAAGATTCCTTCATCATCCTTTTGAGGTAGTAATCGTCCAAGATTCCTTCATCATCCTGCTGAGGTAGTAATCGTCCAAGATTCCTTCATCATCCTTCTAAGGTAGTAATCGTCCAAGATTCCTTCACCATCCTGCTGAGGTAATAATCGTCCAAGATTCCTTCATCATCCTGCTGAGGTAGTAATCGTCCAAGATTCCTTCATCATCCTGCTGAGGTAGTAATCGTCCAAGATTCCTTCATCATCCTGCTGAGGTAGTAATCGTCCAAGATTCCTTCATCATCCTCTGAGGTAGTAATCTTCCAATATTCCTTCATCATCCTGCTGAGGTAGTAATCGTCCAAGATTCCTTCATCATCTTGCTGAGGTAGTAATCGTCCAAGATTCCTTCATCATCCTGCTGAGGTAGTAATCGTCTAAGATTCCTTCATCATCCTTTTGAGGTAGTAATCGTCTAAGATTCCTTCATCATCCTGCTGAGGTAGTAATCGTCCAAGATTCCTTCATCATCCTGTTGAGGTAGTAATCGTCTAAGATTCCTTCTTCATCCTTATGAGGTAGTAATCTTCCAAGATTCCTTCATCATCCTAATGAGGTAGTAATCGTCCAAGATTCATTCATCATCCTGGTGAGGTAGTAATCGTCCAAGATTCCTTCATCATCCTGCTGAGGTAGTAATCGTCCAAGATTCCTTCATCATCTTGTTAAGATAGAAGTCATCCAAGATTCCTTCATCATATATTTGGAGTAACAGTCGTTTTGGATTCCTTCATCACACATCATTATCAAAAAAGACCTTCTCTGGTTAGATTTATTTCTTCCAGTTAAAACTGGCAACCAGAGACCTTCAAATACAGTCCAGCAATCATTTCTGGATGGCACCTTTAAGCCCATCTCCAACAACTATCCATTACCACTCCAAATGGCATCTTTAAGCCCATTCAATGGCATCTTTAAGCCCATTCCCCATATAATCAGCTAACACATCTTCGAGTGCAAATTTTCTGGGCACTCTAGTGTTCAATAATCTTCCACCTTCAAGTCACGAATGGCAGATTTACCAATCTAACTCTTCAGGTGTAAGAAGATTGAACAGGGGAAGCTGTTGTACCCCAAAATTTGCCCTCTCATTCTTCAAGGCCTTTCTTACAAGGATTTTCAAGGTTCAAGCTTGAACAAGTGCATTGGGATTTTCCAATACCAAAATTAAAAGGAAACTGTCAAAAAGGGAGAAAACATATAAAAATAACATTTTGACAAATTTGAAGGAAAACAGGTCTCCTTCGATTCAGCACCCTTCGACTGACTCTTGGCCTCCTTCGAATGCAACTTGGGTACATCCTTCGTGTGGATTTAAAACCTCCTTCGAATCTACTTGCACCAAGGGCCTCTTGCAGACTTTGCCTCTCACAAGTTTTGTTTGAGCCAAGAGATATCTTCATACAAGATTTGACTAAGTTCTTGCTTCCCTTGAAAGAACACCCTTCGATTCAGAAGCCAGGAACTTCCCTCACGCTAAAAGGCAATGAATCCCTTTATGTTATTTTCGATCCACATGCTTCGTTTGGATAGCATGCTTCCTTCGAACACAAGCTTTCGATTGGGCGATATGTTTGCTTCAATCCAAGCTTTGACTGGGCATTAGCTTCATTCGAGTAAGCTTGTTTCGACCACAAGCTTCGACTGAGGCAAAGGCTTCCTTCGAACAAATTTGCCTTTATATCACCTTAGAATCCACCTGCAAACCCTTTGATACGCCATAGTCCTGCATTATAACACACAACTTGGTGGTCCAGTCGAAGGACTTGCCATAGTTGGGGAATAATTGTTCTCTTACTTTGGAGTCTGGTCAAAGGTTTGGGCCTAAGTTATTAAAAGCAAGAAGACTCAAAATGGCATATTTAGCTAAAAAGGGCCATTCTAAGAACACACAGTTGGTTCATTCGAAGAACACACAACTCGTGAAAACGAATGCTGTGTTATTCTAGTCTGGTCGAAAGGTGTAGAAAGATGGAGGATTCGACTCAAAAGATCAAGTTGAACATTTAGACCCATAGGCTAGGCTACGTGTTTTCCCTTTTCAGGCCTCAAACCTATGACTCACCCTATACTTAATTGTTTATGCAAGTTAAAATAGGCCTTTACCCATTTGTTGTCCAAGACCACTTGCACTTATTAGTATAATACTAGCTTTTAGAAAAGTTTGTCTTGAGCCTTGCGCCTATTTTCCTTCAGAAGGAAGCAACCCATCTGAACCATTCATCTTTCTTTTATGGCACAAGTGGACATTCACTTTCCAGCTGAGCCTTATTTTATTATTTTTGCTCCCTAAGCTTCCCAAAAGCCTTTCTCTATAAATATAGAGTTCATTTACACAAAGAAGGGGAGGATCTTTGGACCAGAGGAATGAATCCCCCAAATTTTCTCAAACACAACAAAACTCTCAAGTTCATCAACACTTGAGAAATCAAAAAAACCCAGAATCCCAAACACTCACCTCTTTCGATTCTGAAGAACACCCCACACATAGAAGTTTGTTCAAACTCAAAGACAACCTTTTGTGACAACTCTTCGAACCAAAATCAAACCCCCTGTGACTACTCTTCGAATTCCAGAAACGTGCAGGTAGCATTTCAAGTTCAAATCCCACACACCAGCTTTGAGGTAAGTCTTTCTGACTTTAACTCTTTCATTTCAAACATCTTTATTGATTCATCTACTAAATCAACATGTAATAATCATGGCCTTAGATATTAATCTTTTGTGTTTTCATTTAAGAACTAATCTGTACAGTCCCCTAAAAAGGTTGGAATACAAAATATGCATGCTTCGATACATACACATGCTTCGATACAGACATGTTCAACACACACACACTTACTTCGAATACACTGACCTGCAGGCCCAAACGAAAGACACTCCTTCACTGCTTTCAGTCTCCAGTCGAAGGAGGCAGAAAGGTAGAGTGCACCTTGCATTAGTTCCAGACCCAATCGAAAGGCACAACATGCTGACTCCTAAAGCCTGTCAAAAGAAATAGCAAGAAGGGTGAGTCGAAGGTTACCACTCCTGCAGTCGAAGGAAACAAAAAAAGGCTGATTCGAAAGGGGCCATGAAGATTTGGGTCGAAGGGTGCTCCTTCCTGGGTCGAAGAGCTCATTTTCCTTTCTTTTATTTTGTTTTTGACTTTACATTTTCTTTCCTTTCAATATGGTTGTAATAGTGTAGGATATTTATTTCCTGCATTTTTATTGCTTTGTACAAATGCTAGTAATTAGATGTGTATGGCAAGATAAAACCAACAAATATACAACCCTAATCAAAGACTAAATGCATGCAATCAAATACATTTAGCACACATGCACCCTTAGGGTAATTCCACTTGTTGCCTTACAAATGGCCATGTTATGCATGTGGGATGTCTTAGCACAAACAAATCGAAAAAGATCATAGTCCCTCGATGACGCTATCAAAGTTGTCTTTCAAAATGATCTTGGTCCCTACAGAAAAGTGCTAAGTCATTTCACAACATTGCTATCATGGTCATACGATGACCCAACGCTCGTCCCTTCACATCCAACGATGGGGCTTCTTATCAAAACAATGGTAAGATAGCAACATCTAAAGGAGGAGGAAAAACACATCTAAGACCTTTTGAGTAGGTAGATTACTTTTAGTTACTTGCTCAATTTCAAAACAAACATCCTTGCTATTTTCAAAACAATCACATACACTTTCAAAACACTTTCCAAACATGAAATATTTTCAAAAGCTCAACACTTTTCATACATTCTTACGAACGAGAATCATTGCAAAGTTCGCCTAAACGATGGCACCTTTTCAAAATACTTTTAAAACCACACAAAAGCACAATTTTCAAACAAAAGCAAGTGATCTAACAAGTAACCAAGAGCCCATGAAAAATAATGGATGGAAAGGGTGCTAATACCTTCCCTTTTCATAATCTACCCCCCGAACTCAAGAAAACATCTCGAAAGGTATTTCCTGTGCTTTTTCACCTTTCCTTATTGGATAAAAGAAAAGTCGGTGGCGACTCTTGCTAAACCGCAACATTTTTCAAACACAAACGCAAAACCCTCAAGTCAGTTCTCCCACCGTATCACAAGCTCATTGCTCATGTGGTGCCTAGAATTGCTAAAAAGCTTAAGACTAGAAAAAGAAAAAATGTGGATGTCACACCCCCTGCCAAGAGCATCAAGAAGAAGACTATGTATGGTCCCCCAAAGCTCTAGATTAAAGTGGTTCCTCCCTCTGACAAAAGAAAAGCTAGACCTGATAGCTCCACAGATGATGATGATTATGATGGTGTCCAGAACATCTCACCTGTGAAGAGATCTAGAAGTAAGAAGAAAGTTGCATTAGTAGAAGAAACTGACTCTGATTATGATGTCGAGGAAGATGTCCAGGACACCTCTCCTGTGAAGAAATCTGCAAGCAAGAAGCTTTCTGTTAGGGTGCCTGATGCTCCTCTTGACAACATTTCCTTCCATTCTATTGGAAATGCTGAAAAGTGGAAATATGTATTTCAAAGAAGAATTTCCCTTGAAAGAGAGTTGGGAGCTGGTGCACTAGAGTGTAAAGAGATTATGGAGCTAATTTCTTCTACTGAATTGATGAAGACTGTCACCAGGTTTGCAAAATGTTATGAGACTCTTGTTAAGGAATTTATTGTTAACATTCCTATTGACTGTGCTGATCATAAAAGTAAGGAGTATAGGAAGGTGTTTGTTAGAGGTAGGTGTGTAGAATTTTCCCCTGCTATCATCAATAGATTTCTGGATAGGTCTGAAGATGATTATTGTGAGCTAGAAGTAACTGATAATCAAGTGTGCAAAGCCATCACTGCAAACCAAGTGAGTGAGTGGCCCATGAAGAATAAGCTTCTTGTTAGCAATATGAGTGTGAAATATGATATCTTGCATAGAATTGGAGCTTCTAACTGGGTTCATACCAATCATACCTCAACCATTACAATTGGCTTAGGAAATTTTATCTATGTTGTTGGAAATAAGAAACTGTTTGATTACGGTGCTTACATTTTTTATCAGACTATTAGGCATGCAGGAACATGTGCTATCAAAATGCCTATTGCCTTTCCATCTGTTATTTGTGGAATTATTCTTAATCAACATCCTGGAATTCTGAGTGGTAATGATGTAGTTTGCAAAAGGGAGTCTTCTCTGACCCTTCACTTCAAGCTGTTTTCAGGAAAACATGTCCCAGAAATTGTTTTGACATCTGCATCTTCTGAAAACAAGACCTCAACCAAGGATGACATGATTACTGAATCAAGGGAATCCTGCAAAGAACTTGATGATGTGATCAGAGTTAGCTCAGCAAGAAAGCTAATTTTTGAAAAGATGGTCAAGGAGCTGCATAAGGACAACAATTTTGATGATAGAGTGAGCACTGAAGGAGGAGATTCTGATGATGAAGGAATTTCTGACTCTGCTAAGTCTACTGGTCCTGAAGACAGTTAGAACATTTGCTGTTTATTTGTTTTGACCCCTTTATTCCTTTTTGGCACTTGTATATGCTTGACTCTTGGATTCTATGGTATGTACTTATTTGGAATATTCTATTACTGTTATTCTCTTGAACGCATGTTTTATTTGGCATATTATGTCTAAAAAGGGGGAGACAAACTAACTGACCTCTGACTGGATGACCACTGACTTAGGGGGAGCTTAATGTTTGAGGGGGAGCCCCATGTCTCTGAAGATGTTCTGACATCTTCCTATGCTAATAGCACTGACTACTAACTAAGGGGGAGCTTAGTGTTTGAGGGGGAGCCTCATGTCTATGAAGATCTTCTGACATCTTCCTCTGCTAATAGCTAACTTAGTTACTTTTGCTAACTGCTAACTGAGTTTTGTTTTTTCTTGTGCTGCTGCTATGATAATGTGCTCAAATAATGTTTTAGCCAAAATTTTCCAAAGGGGGGAGTTTGTAAGTGCCTGTTGGCAGCAATTTTAGTAAAACACTGACTTGATAATGTTTTGCTAAATGTCTTGACATTTGAAGTAAACTGGTTTTGAATGATGTCAAAGCAGATGTCTTTACATCTACCTCCTGATCTAAACGTGACTTCATATTTGTTTCATGTTTTTATGCGCACCATCATTCAAGATTTGTGACTCATAGTTTGTGAAAAATATGGAGGAATATTTTTCTATTTGCATTATCCTTATGGATTATATCTTGGCCTGTTTTCATGGAAATATTCAAGGGATTGGAATATTTGTTTTTCAGCCCAAGCCCACTGCTGCTCCTTTATAAGGACTTGCATCCTTATTCCTCAAGCTGCAACTTTTAAAAGAAGAATATATTCTTTCTGTTTTTAGAAGTCTAAGTCTTTTTAATTGTAATAAACTCTAAGTATTGGTTTAATACTTGAGTTGTTAATTGTGGATCATTCATAAGTTTTTAAGTATTGAATGATTGAAGTCCTTAAAACTTAATATTTCTGTTGTTCTTCACTGTTAGTGATTTAAGGGATTTGAGGAGGGCCCCATACCTAGGTGTGTCTTAGGTATAAGTATAGCACGAGTAGTGATTAAGTGATTAGATTGTAAACTGGTTGTTTACTGAGGGTCTATGAATTGATACTATTTAGTGGACTTGTCCCTGGCTTGGTAGCCCCCAAAGTAGGTGTTATTGTACATTGAACTGGGTTAACAATCCCTTATGTTTTTACTGCTTTTATTATTGTTGCATTTTATACTGTCCTCAGATATCTGTGTTGTGACATCTCCTTCGACATCTCATATCTGATACCAAAATTTCAAGAAAAATAAATAAAATAATAAAATAAAGAGAGTTGGGCCTGAAATAGAAATCAAGGGTGCGGATGACAAAGAAAGTCCAGGCCCAATTAGTGCCAGCGCCTGATCCAATGTGATAGCCGAAAGGGTTGTATTGCGGGTTGTGGGTGCAAGACTGAGGGTGCCCGGTTGATGTACGAGGACGCACTGCATACGACCTACAAAACTGAGGAAACATGAAAACAACCAAAAAGCAGGGATTGAACGGTTGTGAAACGTGAGGGTGCACGGTTGATGTACGAGGACACGTTGCATACGACCTGCAAAAAATACAAAAAAACATGAAAATGACCAAAACGCAGGGATCGAACGGCTAGAAACTTGAGGGTTCCCGGTTGATGTACGAGGACACGCTGCAAACGGTCAGAAAAAAAACATGAAAACAACCAAAAGGGAGGGATCGAACCCATGCCTTGGTATAGTAGTGACTTAGCGTGTGCGTTTTAACCACTGGGATGGTAATACATCCATTATTATCTGTGAAACAAAATGATTATAAGATAAACAAAACACATGGACCGGAGAGACGCCGGAGCCCTAGCTCCTGCAAGTCTTTTCTTTCAACCTGCAAAATAAATGGTATTAGAGATCCAAGGGGACCCTACCCCCTAAATCGAGGCCTGCGAGTTCAATGGAACGATTAGTTTGGGCTGAATCGCGCTGGTTTAAGAGGTATGAAGGAAATCAATCAAACTGGCGTGAGTATGGCTATGTACTATTCACCCATAATGGGACTCCCACGATGGGTTGTTCCTGCATTATTAAACCTCAGGAACACATTAAATAAGGTAGTATGCATAAAAACTCAAAGGAAATAGCAAAACAAAATTCATGCAATAAAGTGAAATTGGTGATGAATGCTCGTGGGTTTCATGCTCTTTGGGTCGTGGCAATCGATCCAGCCTTAGACTATTATGTTCCTGGAAGTGAATGAGAGGGTTAGGAGGCCTCAAGAGTGGCTGCAAGTTAGGGTTTCAAGTTTCCCTATCTTGAATGATTTTTTGAGAATTTGGTAATGGTATTTCTTGCACAAGGGTTTCGTGGTTGGCTTGTAGGAAGAGTGCAGAATATATAGCATGAATTAGGTCAACATAACATGGGCTTGGACCATTGTTAATAAGCCTTGCATTTTATTTTATTTATTTTGAATTAATAATGAATAAAATCAAAATAATTAAAATAAAATAGATCAAGGGGGACACGAGCAAGATCTGAGATGTATGAGGAGTGTAATACACGTTTGGACTTTAAAACAATGTCCCAATAGCCTAAAATATCAAGTTTGCGCAATTTGAATTCCATGCATTTGCTCAAAATTTCCCAACTTGCACTTACCATAACTCTCTAAATTGTCATCTTTTGAAAGTGTTCTTTGAATTTTCGGAAAGCCCAAAGTGTCCTATACATTTTCTATGTTTATCATTTTTGCATTTGAAGATTTTATCTTGATGTAAGTTGCCTTGACAAAAAGTGTCTTTTGTTGACTTTTGAAATGACCTGTAATGTATTGACTCATATCTCTCAAATGAAGCATTATTTGGACTTGAGATTAGAGAGACTAATTTGTATAGAATTGAATTTTCTTCAAAATGAGCTTTGGTTGGGGAAAAACTGATGAAGCATGTGAAAGTTATGCTTGGTCAAAGTTCAGTTGACTTCTCATAAGAAAACCCTAATTTAGCAACTTTTAACTTTTGATGATTTGAGAGTTTTCATTGATGAATCATGATAAAACATTGATAAAATGATGAATATGACTTCAAAACCTTGATATTGACCAAAAATATTGAAGTTTGACTGTATGTTGACCATAATTGACTTTTTATCCCATATAGTTAATTTTCAGTCATCTGAGCCATTGACTGAGCAAACTTATTATGCAAGGCATGAAAATTGATATGAGCATTCTTGAAGATATGTAAGGAACCATGAATTCCTTTTGAGGATTTTGAAACCTAAACTTATTTGTGAAAAGTGAAACCCTAGTTGTGGATCCATTGCTTAGGAAGGGAATTTGTCTGATTAGTTCTTGAGCAACCTTGAGCATTTGAGAACCCTAGGAGAATGTCTTGAAGAAAATGGAGGGAAAATTTTGGGGTATAACATCTGCCCCTGTTCAATCTTCTTAAACATGAAGAGTTAGATTGGCACGTCCATCATTCATGATCTGAAGGTGGAAGAGGATTGAACACTTAAGTGCCTAGAAATTTGCACTCGTCGGTGCCTGAAGTAACACTGTTGGTTGATAGTATTACTTGAATGGGCTTAAAGATTCCATTCGGAGAGATGATAGAATTTCTCTAGAGATGGGCTTACAGATGCCATATAAAGTAACTGTTGGTAGAAGTATCAGAATGAGTCAACACTGGATTGTATCTGAAGAAGGCTTTCCAGAATGAACCTTTGGGGAAGGTATTTAAGTAGGTGCTTGTTAGATTTAGTCTTTGAGGGAAATACTTGTTAGGATTCAGTCTCTGAGGCAAGTGCTTGTCATGTAGATAGTCGCCCCGTCTTATTTCGGGAATTGATCTACAGTCTATTTTTTTGTTGGTAAACTCGTCCTGTTTCAGGAATTCATACCACCTGGTGATAAGGATAGTCGCTCTGTTCTATTTTGGGAATTGATTTTCACCTGGTCATAGAGATAAAAAGATAGTTTCCCTATCATGTTTCAGGAGTTAATCTTCAACCTGTTTATGTAGATAATCGCCCCGTCCTGTTTCCAGAATTAATCTACAATTTGTTTTCACAGATAGTTTCCAAGTCTTGTCATGCTGGAACCCACAAAGTAGTGGCTTCTTTCATGCGTGTTGGTCGATTTAAACTGAACCAGAAAAGTGTCTACTAGAAAAGTATCAAAATAAATCTTTGGTCGATTTAAACTGAACCAACAGATGTCCGCGTCGTCTTTAACTAGAAAAGAATCAGAATAAATCTTTGGTCGATTTAAACTGAACCAGAAAAAGTGTCTACTAGAAAAGTATCAGAATAACTCTTTGGTCGATTTAAACTGAACCAGCAGATGTCTGCGTCGTCTTTAACTGGAAAAGAATCAGAATAAATCTTTGGTCGATTTAAACTGAACCAGAAAAGTGTCTATTGGAAAAGTATCAGAATAAATCTTTGGTCGAAGTGAACCAGCAGATGCATGCGTTGTCTTTAACTGGAAAATAATTAGGATAAATCTTTGGTCGATTTAAACTGAACCAGAAAAAGTGTCTACTGGAAAAGTATCAGAATAAATCTTTGGTTGATTTAAATTGAACCAGCAGATGTCTATGTTGTCTTTAACTGGAAAATAATCAGGATAAGTCTTTAGTCAATTTAAACTGAACCAGAAAACGTGTCTATTGGAAAGTATCAGAATAAATATTTGGTCAATTTAAACTGAATCAGCAGATGTCTGTGTCATCTTTAACTGGAAAAGAATCAGAATAAATCTTTGGTCGATTTAAACTGAACCAGAAAAAGTGTCTACTGGAAAAGTATCAGAATAAATCTTTGGTCGATTTAAACTGAACCATCAGATGTTTGCATTATCTTTAACTGGAAAAGAATTAGGATAAATCTTTAGTCGATTTAAACTGAACCAGAAAAAGTATCTACTCGAAAACTATCAGAATAAATCTTTGGTCGATTTAAACTGAACCAACAGATGTCTGAAGAAAGTGCCTGTCATGTAGTTAGTCACTCCGTCCTATTTCGGGATATGATATTTATCTGAGTAGAGAGAAAGAAAGGAATATAGTTTCCCCGTCTTGTTTCGGGAGTTAATATTCAATTTTCTTGTTCTTCACAGATAATTGCATTATCTTGTTTCAGGAATTAATATGTGGTTGGTTATCCGGATAGTTGTCCGTCTTGTTTCAGGAATTAATCTGGAACTATTTGAAAATTGTTGATGATATTCGTCTTGTAATTGATCTTTTCCTCAAAAGGTAAAGGGTTAATTGTATGCAATGACATGATGTATGAAATTCATTGTATAATGGAGTTCTCAGAATAAATGAGATTATGCTGTATGCATTTATCATGTATGTAATATGATGTGTGAATGTGAAATATTTGTTAAAATGTATCTTTGCTTCGAAAAGTAAATCCTTGACAAGTGTTGGAGAGTTTTGGGAAGTTAAATCCCTGACTGCTTGTTGGAGATGAAGAGTATGTGTATCTTCGAACTTTGTTTTAGAATGTTTCCGCTAGGGATTCCTGTTTTGTTGTTTGAGGAGAACTCCGCTGGGGAATATTAACTTTGTTTGAGGTAAAACTCTGTGGAGAGTGTTGATTTTCGCTTGGGGAAAAGAGTTCAGGAGTTTTAGTTTTCCGTTGCTCTAGTGTGGAGTTATCGCTTGATTGGAGATAATTAAGATTAACAACTTGTTGGAGATAAAGAAGTTAACTGTTATTTGATCGGCTTCCAGGATTTGCAGCAACTCACTGGAGATAGTGAAAAACTCTACTGGGAAAGAGGAGATTTTGAATAATTATCTGGTCGGGTCCAGGCTTTCCAGTAACTTTCAGAGATAACACTAACTTTGTTGATGACTTCACTGGGGATTAGGGGTTGTGGTCCCTTAATTTGTAACAATCTGAGAGGCAAACTCAAGTTGGGGAATATGTAGTTTGTTGGGGAAATAAACCCAGTTTAAGAGAATATTTGACAAACTATGGGGGAAGTGTTTTCTTTTGGCAGAACTCCTTGAGGATTCTCCTTGAGACCAACTCAGCTGGGGAGAGGTTTTCCAGAGACTGAAACTCTGGTTGGGGATTGCATGGATTCAACCTTGTGGGGATATCCATGAATTTGGCCTTGAGGGGTCTGTACCCTTATTCGTGAAGATTATTCTATGGGGATAACCTTATAGAGATGACTTCGTAGGGACTTGACTGGGGAATACCCTATGAAAGGAACTTTGTGGGAATTTTTCATTGCCCCTAGTAGTAAGTGTTGTAGTACTACCAGGAAATGTTTGCTTGGCCGTACGTAACCCTTTGCTGGAATTCATGTTTAATTCCCCAAGTGATTCAGATATAGACTTGCCCCTGGTTATTCAACATTTCTTGAGATATTTCTTGGAATTTCGACTTAACTGCCCTAGACGAGTTGGATAGAGACATGTCATGCCCCCTTGCTTATAGGAAATTTGTCATTGGAAATGTCTTCCCACTTGAAGTGATTCTGTTTCTTGAGAATTTTTGTTCACTGGATATTTGTCGTGTGAATTTCTCTGTTGTCAAACAATTAGCCATATGCAAACAATGATATTCAAACTATGCAAAGTTTATGCTTGTCTTGAAGTTTTGAGAATACAGTTTTAACAAATAAATATTTTTGTAAAAACATGAATTCAACTCAGGATTTACAGTAAGCTTTACAGGAGTCAGGATACCTTTGGTAATAGTATGCTTCTGAACTAACCCATGCTTCAATTAGGACTTTTAAGGGGTTATAGCGTGGCCTGGTTCATTGTTTAAGAAACAAAGGATAAAGCTCAAAGTGTTTATGTACCCGCCCGTTCTCCATGGTGTTCTCCAGTCCTAAACTCAATTAATTGTGCGTTTGAACTCCAATTAAGTCTGGAATGACATTTTGGTGATGGTTCGGACAAGTTAAATTTGTTGGGAGGAAGTCATTTTTGAAACATTTTTCATGGTTGTCGAGGATTTATAACGCCCTCTTTTTGACTTATTGTCTCTAATTTTGCCTGACTGTTCTTGTTATGAGATTACAGCTAGCGGGATGCCCCAACTTTTAAGTTTCCTTTGTAGGTTTTGACTTAGTGGGTTTTTCTTTTGAGAGATAATGACTTCCTATTTGATAGGGAACCATCGCCGTCTTTTGATTCAGAAGGACGTTTTTGTTGTCATTCATTGTGTATGAAGTGAAAGCTTGCGATTGAACAGGCATTTGAATTAACTAAGAGACTACCCTGCCCCAGGTTTTGATTTAAAGGTTTCAATTTGTGTGAAAAAGAAAACTCCCACTTCTTTGGCTAAAAGGGGTTGACTAGGGATTATCTTTCTTATAACTCCAGTGTTTAGGAATTGAAAGAACGCATGTACATTGTCAGCAAGGTCTGTTCAAAAGTATACTGTATGAGATTATGGTATTGTTTTTGTCATCCTCCTCTAAAGGCTTGAAACTTTTAACGAGAGTTGAATATCGTAAAGGGAGTAAAAAGCACAATTTTAAGTATAATGAAAACGAGCAGATTAATTCAAGACAAACATATGCCATGCATTAATGAAAGTAACCTAAGTCTGACATAAAGACAAATTTTTAAGTAAACAAAGCAATTACAACTGAAAATTTGAATAAACAAAAGTTTCTCTATCTAAATTTGTCACTTTAGATGGTGTGCCTTTGAGGGGTGACAAAACAACTCCAATTGACCATCTTGTGCGAATTCCACCGCTCCTTCGTCAATCAGGTTTTGAATCTTGTACTTCAGCGCCCAATAACCGTTTGTATCAGGCCCAGGACTGCCGGAGTGATAGGCACACCTTGCATCAGGATTGTAGTTAGGAGAAGAAGTTTTGGGGTTTGGATGAGGTCCTATCAATGTAATCAGATTCATCCCTAACATGTGTTGTAATGCTTGAGACGATGGCATGTTGATTTTGGTAAACTGTCTCTCTGGCTCATTTTGCCTTCGCTTATTTCCCCGTTGGTGTTGGCGAGGTCATTGTTGAACTCGTGATGTGGTAGCACTTTGGAAAGGTCTACTTTCCACTAAGCCAGCTTCTTGTCTCTTCGGGGGATGATTAATGATTGATCCCCAATAGAGTCTCCAGTTTTGTTTCATACGATTGCATCCGTCTTGATGAAGCTTGTTAGCGAGGGCTCTCAACTCTTGTCCCTGAGCCAAGTTTTGGATAAGATCCATCTGACCCACCATCTGGCCCATCATCTGGATCTTTATTATGGCTATCTCAGTTTGTAGCCATTCCAACTGGTCATCCTTGTTGTCCTTAGGGTTCTTCATGGTCATGCCCATAGTGAGGAGTGCTTTCACTTCTTCTTGCCCCTTGGATAGGTTCAAGAACATTTCTTGAAGTTGAGTATTTTGAGTCTGAATGTCCTTGATAGTTTGTCCTTAGAGCCATCTCTACTGAAATAAACAGTAAGTAGATGAGAAACCTGTGTGGGGAAAACTTGTTATGATAACATGCATGATATGTGGATGCAATATTTTCAAGGATCTCACAGGGTAAACACAAGAAGATGTTTGAATTTGAACTTTGGTCATAGCTTTGATTGGTGAACTTCGTATCGGTGGATATCCTTCCACGAGAATCAAGATCACCATGTAAAGTGGGTCATAGCCACTGACTCTTGTTACCGTGCTTTGGCCTTTGAGGGCGTTTGGTTAGAGGAGAATAAATCCTCTTGCCCCTTGATGGATGTCTGGTTCAACATGACCCTACATCATAGGCCTTTGAGATCCTTGAAATGGTTATTGAAAAATATATGGTATGATGTCATGATGTTATGTATAAGTATGCAAAGCAAACAAGTCGTTATGTACAAATAATCATATACACACAAAGCAGACAAGTCCTTAGGTTTAGGCTTGCATGGAGTTTTATAGGTAAGTACCCTCTTGAAGTTTAGTTGGCTCAACCTGCCCTAGAAAGTGATCAGGTTATAAGGAGTCTCATATCACAGACCTTTCCTTTAGGCATTGTTCTAGCTCAAGCACCAAAGTATTGCAGCCAGAATATCCCAAAAGTCCAATCTTAATGAGTGTAGCATCGAGTATCAACCAATCTTCGGTCGGAACCAAAGTCAGCCATCTCACTACTTTCTAATGGCTTAGGGTGAGTTAATTAAAGGTTCTAAAGGTCAGTTAGCGCTTAATGACACCATAAGGAAGCCTAATGTTATCCTTGACTGACTCAAGGAACATTAGTACAAGCCAGAGTGTCACGCTAACGTAGCTATCACTTTGTCCATATCGGTCTATGCCATACAACTTCCATGATTTATTGCTACTTACCTAAAAAGGTGCCCTAGATCCGGGTGTAGGATCTTTAACAATAACCCAAACAAGAACCCAAAAAATGTAAAGCAAGCAAGTCAAACAATGAAAGCAAGTAAAGGTGATTTATCCCTAAGGTAACCCTACTTTTAAGTTTTTCTTTCCCCAGCAGAGTCACCAGTTCTATAATACGGTGGGAGAAATGACTTGGTTGTTTTGTGTTTGATCGCAATTGTTGTGGATAATAAGATTTGCCACTGACTTTTCTTTTATCCGATAAGGAAAGGGTGAAGAGAATAGGAAAGACCTTTGAGATGTTTTCTTGAGTTCGGGGGGTAGGTTATGAAAAGGGAAGGTGTTAGCACCATTTTCATCTGTAGTTATCTATGGGCTCTTAGGTTCTTGCTAGATCACTTTCTTTGTTTGAAAATGTGCTTGTGGTGGGTGTAAGTTTGAAGTCATTTTGCAAAATACTTTCAAACTTACACCACAAAGCACATTTTCAAACAAAGCAAGTGATCTAGAAAGAAACTAAGAGCCCGTAGATAACTACAGATGAAAAGGGTTCTAATACCTTCCCTTTTCATAACCTACCCCCCGAACTCAAGAAAAAATCTCTAAAGGTCTTTCCTATTCTTTTCACCCTTTCCGTTGTTGGATAAAAGAAAAGTCGGTGGCGACTCTTGGTATCCACAACAATTACGATCAAACGCAAAACAACCAAGTCAGTTCTCCCACCTTATTACATCTTGCTTCAGGAATTAATATGTATCTACTCATATAGATAGTTACCTTGTCTAGTTTCGGGAATTAATCTGTGACCTATTTGAAAATTGTTGATGATATTTGTCTGTTTGTAGACTTTTACCTGAAAAGATAAAAAGTCAATTATATGCAATGTCATGTTGTATGTTATACATTGCATGATGATGTTCTCAAAGTAAATATATTTGTTTCGTATGTGTTGTACCCCAAAATTTTCCCTCTCATTTCTCAAAGAAATTTCTCATAAGATTCTCAAATTGCTCAAAATTGCATAAGGACTGATCAGCTCAAGATACATCCCCAAACACTGATGACTCAAAATTAGGGTTTGAGTTTGTATAAGGACAATTGGACCTTTAATGCTTACTATGATTTTCATGGATCATTTTGGACTCCCAAGATTTCTCATATCAAGTTTCAAGCTTTGGATCACATTTTTACTCAGTCAATTGATGAGTTCACCTAAAATCAACTGTATTGGACAAAAAGTCAATTATGGTCAATTCACAGTTAAACATCATAATTTTTTATTCATATCAACATGTTGAACTCATATATGTCAATTGGTCAAGTTTGGATCACAACTTCTCAAGAAATTTAATCAGATCATCAAAAGGGCAAAATGTTCAAAATCGGGGTTTTGATTGAGAAGGTTCAATTTTTGACTTTTTGACCTATCACATGACTTGTTGGTTTGAGACATGATATCAAGAATCAAAATTCATCATTTTTGCATAATGTAATGGTTCAAAATATTTCTCAATATCAATTTATTGATAATTAAAATTTGGTCAACTGATGAAAAAGTCAATTGTACACTGAAAAGTCACACTTTGACTTTTGGATCAAAATCAAGTTTCAAAAATCATATTTCATCAAGACATGTCAAAGTATGAAGTTTGTTCATCAATAAAATCAAAAGTCAAGATTACTTTGAAAAAAAGTCAAAGTTCTAAACACTTAAAAAAATTTCTAAGTGTTAAGAAAAATATGATAATTTCATAACTCCGTGCCAGATTTTCACCATGATGCAAGATGATTTAAGAAAACTTCCAACATGGAAGTTGTAGATCTCAATGAGACTAGAAACAATACATGGCAAAACTTCTTCTAGAAATTCTTGGATCTCAAGTTATAAATCCATGAAGACATGTCCATGAAACTAAAACACTTAGTAAAATTCTGGGCGTTTTAAGTCAAAATTTTGACAGAACTTCTGGGCCAATTTTCATATATTTACAATGAGAGTTTGCAAAAGTAATTCAAAGAGGGATTACAGAGCATGTTTCAAGCTTTCTAAAAAGTCCCAGAACTCTTTCAGATCATGCTGGAGTAGGAAGAATCGAAGATCATAAGTTGGACATTCATTCTTAAATTATGAGTCATGTTCATGATGAACATCTGATCCAATTCCAAGCAACGATGCATAATCCCACTTTTCAGGCCCTCTAATGTGTGTATTTTTCCTTAATCATAAGAATACATAAGCTTCTGAGCTATGAACCACTTGATTTATGCTTTGTCCAATACACCTTGCAATTTAAGGAAGAAAGTTCACACTTCCATTATGGAAAAGAGACTTTAATTACAAAGTCCACTCTCCTTGAGCTTTGTGTTTATTCATTCTGCACAAGCATCCCCTACAAACTCAGAACAAGCGTGTTTAAAGTTTCTAGCCATCCTACCTTTCCTTGAAACCATGTTTGTCTAAGCTTGCTTCAAAAACAAGTCAAAACCCACCACATGTGATTTTGCACTTCTGACTTCACCGAGCTTCCAAACCCTTTGCCTATAAATTAAACCTTCATTTGAAAAATGAAAGAGGATTGGACAAGCCCTGAAACTCACTGAAACTCCCTAGAGCCAGAAATTGAAACACAAGCACAAAAACATGTCATTTCTAATTTTTGAATTCAATCTCCAAAATCCCTCGTGCGTTTCTTGGCCAAACCATTCATAAAGTTTATGATAAACATATAGAAGTTATCCCAACCTCTATTTTCAGTCTGTAACATCATCTTCACGAACCTCCATTTTAAAAAATAGAGCATTATATCTTGACTCCTCCAGAACATTCCAGCCATCCATAGCTCAAGCAAACCATTGAATTAGCTTCATGAGAACTTGAGGTAGCTAACCAAATTATCACAGAAACTTGAATCAAGCTCTAATTCAAAACACGATCTCCTACTGCAAAAGGTAAGTTCTTCTGATTTTCATCTCATTATTTAGGCATTATTAGGCTTGCATTTTCAAAGACAAAATGTAGATATCACTGCTCTGAAACTGTACATATCCATAGATTTTATTTATATGACATGAGTAGAGAGAATTTAGGATCAAAACTTCTTGAAAAATTAGGGTTGAGATTAGGACTAGCAAAATTCATGTTTGTTTCGGATTTATAGTTTTAATGCTTTATTGTTCTAGAACCTTGATGAAAATTTCCATAACTTTCATGTTTACATTTCCCATTTTGGTCGAGAAATGAATGAGTTGCAGATGCTTTGACTGGCGCAAGGAAGAAGATGAAAGTCATCATCAAAACTAATTTTGTAATATATATTTATAGTTTTGTTTATAATACCGGATATATAGCCACCCCAGTGGTAGAGAGCGTGCGCGTAAGGCATTAATGTTAAGGGTCCTGCGTTCTAGCCCTAGGAACACCTTTTGTTGTTTTTATTTATTAACATTTTACCTCATTTACCTGTTAACAGCATGCCTGGACCAGTACTTCTAGGCCTTCTCATTTTTGCTTCCAACATCACCCTCTCCATATACTTGTTAGCAACATGTCTGGGCCATAACTTCCAGGCTTTCTCATTTTCTACTTCCATCATCATTCCTCCATATACTTGTTAGCAGCATGACTGGGCCAAAACTTATAGGCTTTCTCATTCTCTGCTTCCAGCATCATTCCTCCATATACTTGTTAGTAGCACGCCTGTGCCAGAACTTCTAGGCTTTCTCATTTTCTGCTTGAAGCATCATTCCTCCATATACTCGCTAGTAGCACGCCTAGGCTAGAACTTCTAGGCTGTCTCATTTTTACTTACAAACATCTTTTCCACTTTCTAACCCCCCTGATTTTATTTTAATTTTTATTTTCTTTCCTTATTATTATTATTTTTATTAATCAAAAACACCAAAAGTATTATATATATATATATATATATATATATATATATATATATATATATATATATATATATATATATATATATATATATATATATTTTAAATTATTTAGTTTATTTTTATTTAACTTCTTAAAACAAAAAAGACCAAAAACATTTTCTTATTTAACTTATTTTCTTTAACTTAATATTAAACTTAGATTTAGTTCATTTTTTTGGTTTAAATTTAAAATTAACTTAGTTTAATTTTCTTACTTCTAACTATTTATCTTCTTTTAGAAAATTAGGTTAAAATATTTTCTTTAACAAAAATCAAAACAAATTCATTTTCTTTTCATTCATGTCTTGTACATTATATACATTCTAATTATTGTACATTATTCAAGTTCAATATGGTTGTAATAGATAATTAGGTTTAATTTCTTGCAATTCCCATTTGTAAATTTGTACACCCTATCCCCAAATGATGTAATAATGTAGGATATTTACTTTCCGCAACTTATCGTTTTCATATAAATGCTAGTAATTAAGGTTTGTATGGAAATATAAAATCAATCTTAGAAAACCCTTATCCAAGATAAATCAAGCATGAAATACAAACACTTGCACACTTTACACCTCTAGGGTTAACTCCACTTGTTGCCTTGAGAAAATGGTCATGATACGCATGTGAGACATCTTAGCAAAAACAATCGAAATACAAGATCACAGCCCCTCGATGACGCTATGAATGTTGCCTTAAAAATGATCTTAGTCCCTTAATAAAAATGCTAAGGTATCCCACAATATTGCTATCTATGACTATACGATGACCCACGCCCGTCCCTTTACATCCAAAGATAAGGCTTCTTACCAATCAATGGTAAGAAAGAAATATCAAAGGAAGAGAGAAACGAACAAAATACTTTTGAGTAGGTAAAACGTTCTTAATTGCTTGCTCACAATCCATCTTCAAAAACAAACATCTTTTCAAACACACCAAACACTTTCAAAACATGAAATATTTTAAAAAAGTCCAACACTTTGTATGCATTCTTATAGAGACGAGAATCATTACAAAGTTTGCCTAAACAAAGGCGCTTTTCAAAAATACTTTCAAAATCCACCACAAACACATTTCAAACAAAACAATTTCAAAAGTGATCTAGCAAGCAACTAAGAGTCTGTAGATAACTACGGATGAAAAGGGTGCTAACACCTTCCCTTTTCATAACCTACCCCCCGAACTCAAGAAAATATCTCAAAGGTCTTTCCTATTCTTTTCACCCTTTCCTTATTGGATAAAAGAAAAGTCAGTGACGACTCTTGCTATCCGCAACAATTGCGATCAAACGCAAAACATCCAAGTCAGTTCTCCCATCGTATTACAGAACTGGCGAATCTGCTGGGGAATTTAAAAATGGGGTTACCTTAGAGCTTGATCATATTTATTTGCTTTCATTGTTTGATTTGTTTTCTTTACATTTTATGGGTCCTTGTTTGGGTTTGTATTGATCCTCTACCCGAATCTGGGAACACCATTAGGTAAATAGCAAAGATTGTGGAGACTGTACGACATAGACCGATATGGTTTAGACAATAGCTATGTTAGTGTGACATGTTTGTGGGTACCGGTATCCCTTACGGAAAATTAAGGAGAATACGGGGCCGGTGAGTGATGTCATGAAGCACTAACGAACCTTAGAACCTTTAATTGAACAACTTGGCCATTAGGAAGTAGTGAGATAGTCGGTTTCGGTGGAAAGCTGAAAATTGGTTGATACTCGATACTACGCTCATTGAGATCAGACTTTTAGGATATTTTGGCCGCAAGAAAAGATTGATTGTGCTAAAACAATTTCCAATGAAAAAAGATCACTGATATTGAGATTCCCTAGAACCCGATTACTTTCTAGGACAGGTTGAACCAACTAAACTTCAAGAGGGTACTTACCTATGAACTCCATGCAAGCATAAACCTAAGGTATTTGTGTGCTTTGTTTGTGATTATTATTCATGTCATCATAAACATCATAACATCATAAAGAATTCTTACTAACCATTTCAAGGATTTAAGAATTTATCTTTGTTCTATTTTGTAGGCCATGACTTCTACTCGTAGGAATACCATCTGAGTCAACTTTGTGAAAGTGCATCCTCAACTTCAAGAGTTAGCATCATGAGTGCCTGAGATTCTCCTTTCACCAAGAAATATGGTCGACTTCTCAGGATGGCTACCTCAAACTTCCAATAAGAAATGATGCGTGTGCTTTTCCAATTCTTTGATCCTATGCATCATTGCTTCACCTTTCCCGACTACCAATTGGTACCTACATTAGAAGAATTCTCTCAATTGTTAGGAGTGCCTGTGCTTAATCAAATATCATTCACCAGTTCAGAAGAGACTCCAAAACCCGAAGTTATTGCCAAAGCTTTGGATTAGAAGAGATCTTACATTATGGAAAATTGGGAGACAAGAAGTGGAGTCAAGGGTTTCTTAGCCAAATTTTTGTTGGAGAAGGCTCGTTTGTTCTAGGAAGATTTGGATTTTCAAGATTTTGAGGATGTCTTGGCCCTTCTAATCTAAGGTTTGGTTCTATTTCCAAATCTGGACCAACTCATAGATGTGAATTCTATCAAGGTTTTTCTCTCTCGTAATCCCATACATACTTTTCTTGGAGACATTCTAAATTGTTTCCACACTCGTACCATGAAGAGGAGCGGAACTATTTTGTGTTGCATTCCATTACTCTCAAGATGGTTTATTTCACACCTACCTCGATCAACGTTGAAGAATGGGCAAGGGTTGACATGGTCTCAAAGGTTAATGTTAGTCACACATTCTGATATCTGTTGGCGTGCTCTATCTATGGAGGACATTACTATTATTGACCATTATGGGGAATTCCCTAATGTTCCTCTACTTGGCATTAGGGGAGGTATTACCTACAATCCTTGTTTGGCTTTGCGACAATTTTGATATGCTAGGAGGGATGGCCCTCATGATGCACTTGTCCAAGGATTTACATTCGACTACGAGAACGATGTCCAAGGTTATCGTCAAAGATTCATACGAGCTTGGGGAATGGTTAACAAGGTTAATAGCAATACGTTGGGGCATAAGAAATCCATTCCTTTGGAGCCTTATCTAAGTGGGTGCGAACTCGTGCCCCAAACCTCATGATTCCTTATGAAGCCATCCTACCTATCATCACGGAGCCTGTTGCCGAAGGAGATGTTCCGTATACTGTCCTTTATCCTAACATGCCTAATTCTCTTGAAGATATGAAAAGAGCTTGGGTTCAGCTAAAGGAAGATAGAGAAACCTTCTAAACCCTATTCTATGCAAATTAAAAGAAGGTTTTGGAGCTTACGAGACAACTTCATGAAGAGCGAAGTTTGAACGCCTACATTGCACCGAAGAGGATGCGCTCGACCTTTTTGTCTTAGGAGTTTATTTTGTGTTTATTTCCTCCATTGTAAGCCCAAGAGGCATGTTTGTAATCAATTTGAACTTATTAATGAAATTGATGTTTGTTCCTTTTGTCTAAACAAATTTAAATCTTCTAAGTCCTTAAAACATTGCATTCACATATCATGCATTATATCATGACAGGTTTTCCCCATACAGCGTATCTCATCTACTTACTGTTTATTTCAGTAGAGATGGCTCTCGAACAGACTGTCAAAGATCT
Source organism: Vicia faba (assembly GCA_948472305.1). Taxonomy (NCBI): domain Eukaryota; kingdom Viridiplantae; phylum Streptophyta; class Magnoliopsida; order Fabales; family Fabaceae; genus Vicia; species Vicia faba. The sequence goes on from OX451736.1 coordinate 613,315,649, forward strand.
TCAGACCCAAAATTCTCAACTTCAAGAATTGTTCTCGAACCTATCCAAGGGGCAAGAAGAAGTGAAAGCACTCCTCATTGAGAGCATGACCAAGAAAAATCCTAAAGACAACAGGGATGGCCAGTTATAACGATTACAAACTGAAATGGCAACAGTGAAAATCCAGATGATGGGAAAAATGGTGGGTCAGATGGCTTTTATCCAAAAGATAGCTCGAGGACAAGAAGAGATGAGAGCCCTTGTCAACAAGTTTCATCAAGACGGATGCAACCATATAGAACAAACAGCTAGAATAGGGGATCGAGTCATTAATCAGCCTCCGATGAGACAAGAAGTTGGTTTGGTCGAGAGAACACCCTTCAAAATGGCTATTATACCAAGAGTCCAACCACAACCCCGCCAACAACAACCTCGCCAACAATAACCTCGCCAACCACGACAAGGTAGTCAGCGTAAGCAAGAAAGACAATTTTTCGAGATCAACATGCCTTTGGCTCAAGCGTTGCATCACATGTTAGAGGCCAAGCTGGTTACATTGAGGGAGCCTCCTCAAAACCCATTACTGCTTCTCCCTGTTACAATCATGAAGAAAGGTGTGCGTACCACTCCAACAGTCTTGGGCACGACACTAACCATTGTTGGGCATTGAAGAACAAAATTCAAGACTTGATCGACAAAGGAGTTTCAGAATTTACACAAGATGGTCAACTGGAATTTTTCTATCATCCTTCAAAGGCACATCATCTGAAGTGACGAAGTTTAGGCGGAGAAATTTTTGTTCATTTGAATTTTTAGTTGTAACTTTCTTTGTTTTCTTAAACACTTACCTTTATGTCTGACTTTGGTTTATTCTCACTAATGCATTGCATATGTTTGTCTTGAGTTAGTCCTTTCGTTTTCACTATATTGAAACTATACTTTTACTCCCTTTTGTATGATATTCGACCCTGGACTACAAGTTGTAAGCCTTTAGAGGGAGGATGACAAAAACAATACCATAATCTCATACAATATACTTTTGGACAGACCTTGCTGACGATGTACAAGCATTCTTTCAATTCCTAAACAATGGAGTTATAAGGAATATAATCCCTAGTTAACCCCCATTGAGACAAAGAAGTAGGAGTTTTCTTTTTCGCACAATTTGAAACCTTTAATCATAATCGGGGCAGGGTAGTTTCTCAACTAATTCAAATGCGCGTTCAGTCGCAAGCTTTCACTTTGTACACAACGAATGACATCAAAAACATCCTTCTGAATCAAAAGACGGTGATGGTTCCCCGTAAAATAGGAAGTCATTATCTCTCAAAAGGAAAAGCCCATTGAGTCAAAACCTACGAATGAGACTTAAGAAAAACTGGGGCATCCCGCTAACTGTAGTCTCAAAACAAAAACGGTTAGGCAAAAAAATTAGGGATAATAAATCAAGAAAAAGAGGTCGCTACAAACCCTCAACAACATGAAAAACGTTGCAAAAATGACTGCCTTCTCAAATAAACTTCCAGTATCCGAACCATCACCAAAATATCATTCCAGATTCTAGTAGGGGATAAACGCATAATTAACTGAGTATAGGACTGGAGAACATCATGGAGAACGGGTTGGGTACCAATAAACTTTGAGGCTTATCTTTTGTTTTTTTAAACCCTGAACCAGGCCACGTTACAACCCCTTAAAAGTCCTAATTGAAGCATGGGTTAGTTTGAAAGCATACTTTTACAAAAGGTATCCTGACTCCTGTAAGGCTTACTATAAATTACAAGTTGAATTCATATTCTTACAAATTTTTGTTGCTCTTTAGAAAGTGCAGTTTTCAAAAAAATTCTCAAGACAAACATAACCTTTGCATTGTTTAAATACCACTGTTTGCATATGGCTTATTATTTGATAATAGAGAAATTCGCACGACGAGTATCTAATGAACGAAAAATATCTCAAGAAACAGAATCACTTCAAATGGAGAAACACTTCCAATGACAAATCTCCCATAAGTAATGGGCATGATATTTTATTGTCCAACTCATCGGTGGCCCTCAAGTCTAGATTCCAAGAAATCTCTCAAGAAGTGCTGAATAACCAGGGGCAGGTCTGCATCCGAATCACTTGGAGAATTGAACATGAATTCAAGCAAAAGGTCATGTATGACCAAGCACACATTTTCTGGCAGCACTACAACACTTACTACTATGGACAGCGACAAAACCTCACAAAGTCCCCTTCATAAGGTGATCCCCAGTGAAGTCATCAACAGAGTCAGTGTTATCTCCAAAAGTTATTGTAAAGCCTGGAACCCGACCAGATAATAGTTAACTTCATCCTTTCAAGCAAGTCATTACGAAGCCTGGACCCGACAGAAACTAGTTCAACGTCATCCTACTCTCAACTTACTATGAAGACTGGACTCGACCAGATAATAATAAGTCTCAATTCCAAGTTACTAAAGCCTGGACCCGACCAAATATTAGTTTAACTTCTCAAAATTGCTTAAGCCTGGACTCAACCAAAAACTAGTTCAATGTCATCCTACTCTCAACTTACTGTGAAGACTGGACTCAACCAGATAACAGTAAGTCTCAATTCCAAGTTACTAAAGCCTGTACCCGACCAGATATTAGTTTAACTTCTTAAAATTGCTTAAGCCTGGACCTAACCAGTCAACAGTTCAAGCTTGGACCCGACCAGATACCAGTTAAACATTCTGAAGCCTAGACCCGACTAGATAACATCTCCAATTTCTGAAACCTGGACCCAACCAAATAACAATAAAATCACAAATCAAGTTATTAAAGCCCAGACCCAACCAGATAACAGTCTGAGTTACTGAAACCTGGACCCGACCAGATAACAGTTAAACTCAATTCTTCATGTTATTAAAGCCTGGACCCGACCAGATAATAGTTTAACTTCTCCAAATATTGCTGAAACCTAGACGCGACCATATAATAATTTGAGTTGCTAAAACCTAGACCTGACTAGATAACAATTGATCTCAATTTCAAGTTACTAAAGCCTAGACCCGACTAGATAATATTTTAACTTCTCCAAATATTGCTGAAACCTGGACCCGACCAGATAACAGTTTGAGTTGCTGAAACCTAGACCCGACCAGATAACAGTTGATCTTAATTTCAAGTCACTAAAGCCTGGACCTGACCAGATAATATTTTAACTTCTCCTAATATTTCTGAAACCTGGACCCGACCAAATAACAGTTTGAGTTGCTGAAACCTGGACCCGACCAGATAACAATTAATCTTAATTTTAAGTTACTAAAGCTTGGACCCGACCAGATAATAGTTTAACTTCTCCAAATATTGATGAAACCTGGACCCGACCAGATAAAAATCGGAGTTGCTGAAACCTAGACCCGGTGAGATAACAGTTGACCTAAATTCTTCAAGTTACTAAAGCCTGGACCCGACCAGATAATAGTTTAACTTCTCCAAATATTGATGAAACCTGGACCCAACCAGATAATAGTTTGAGTTTCTAAAACCTGGACTCGACCAGATAATAGTTGATCTCAATTTCAAGTTACTAAAGCCTGGACCTAACCAGATAATAGTTTAACTTCTCCAATTACTGCAAAACCTGGACCCGACCAGATAACAGTTCCAATTGCTTAAACCTGGACCCGACCAGATAATAGTTAACCTCAAGGCTAAGTTTCTAGGAAACCTGTACCAGAGCAGATATTAACTTAATTTCTTAAACCACTAACAAAACTCCTCTTCACTAGTAGAGTTTGCCACTATCCCCGCAAGTTGTCGCAAAGTCTGGAATCTGACCAGATAATAGTTAACTTCATTATCCCCCAACAGATTATTGCAAATCCTGGACCCGACCAGATAACAGCTAACTTTCAAGAGATAATTCCACACTAGAGCAGCGGACGACTAAAAATCCTAAGCTCTTTTCCCCAAGTAGAAATCAACATTCCCAGCGGAGTTCTCCTCAAACAACATAATAGGAATCCCCAGCGGAAACATTCTAAACAAAGTTTGAAGATACACATACTCTTCATCTCCAACAAGAAGTCTGGGATTTAACTTCCCAAAACTCCCGAGCAGTAGTCAGGAATTTATTTCCCAGACAAAGATGCATTCCAGTAACATTTCACATTCATACATCATAGCATATGCATACGAAACGCATATAGCACAATCTCATTTATTTTGAGAACATTATTACGCCATGCATTTTATACATCATGACATTGTGTACAACTAACTCTTTACCTTTTCAGGAAAGATCAATCAACAGATATCATCAACAATTTTCAACAGGTCCAAGATTAGTTCCTGAAACAAGACAGAGAAACTATCTACACGACCAGCTGAAGCAATCTTACACGGGTTCCTTCTAATTTTCAGATGCAACTTCACACAGGCTCATCATGAAGCAATCTTACACAGGATCCCTCTAGTTTCCAGATGCAGATTTACACAAGCTCATCATGGAGAAATCTTACACAAATGCAGTTTCACACTGACTCATCCTGAAGCAGCCCTACCTAGGCTCCTTCTCATATATTTCCAGATGAAGTTTAACACAGACTCATCCTGAAGAAGCACCACCCAGGCTCCTTCTCATATATCTCCAGATGCAGTTTCACACGGACTCATCCCAAAGCAGCCCTACCCAACATGTCATTCAGAATTAAATCGACCAAAGATTTATTCTGATACTTCTCCCAGTTACAGTCAAGCTTAGACTTGGTCTAATTTTTATCAACAATCACCTTTGGATGGCATCTATAATACCATCTCTGACAACTCTCCATCATCTCTCCAAATTGCATCTTTAAGCCCATTCCCTACACAATCAACTAACACATAGTCGAGTGCAAATTTCTGGACACTCTAGTGTTCAATCATCTTCTACCTTCAAGTTACAAACGGCGACATGCCATTCTCGCTTTTCAGGTTTAAGAAAATTGAATAGGGGTAGCCGTTGTACCCCAAAATTTTCCCTCTCATTTCTCAAAGAAATTTCTCATAAGATTATCAAATTGCTCAAAATTGCATAAGGACTGATCAGCTCAAGATACCTCCCCAAACACTGATGACTCAAAATCAGGGTTTGAGTTTATATAAGGATAATTAGACCTTTAAAGCTTCCTATGATTTTAATGGATCATTTTGGACTCCCAAGATTTCTCATATCAAGTTTCAAACTTTGGATCACATTTTTACTCAGTTAATGATCAGTTGACCTAAAATCAACTATATTGGGCAAAAGGTCAAATATGGTCAATTCACAGTTAAACTTCATAATTTTTTATTCATATCAACATGTTGAACTCATATATGTCAATTGGTTAACTTTAGATCACAACTTCTCAAGAAATTTCATCAGATTATCAAAAGGGAAAAATGGTCAAAATTAGGGTTTTGACTGAGAAGGGTCAATTTTTGACTTTTTGACCTAGAACATGACTTGTTGGTTTGAGACATGATATCAAGCATCCAAATGCATAATTTTTACCTAATTTAATGGTTCAAAACATTTCTCAAGATCAATTGATTGATAATTGAAATTAGGTCAACTGATGAAAAAGTCAATCGTACACTGAAAAGTCAAACTTTGACTTTTGGATCAAAATCAAGTTTCAAAAATCATATTTCATCAAGACATGTCAAAGTATGAAGTTTGTTCATCAAGAAAATAAAAATCCAAGATTACTTTGAAAAAAAAGTCAAAGTTCTAAACACTTAGAAATTTTTCTAAGTGTTAAGAAAAATATGATAATTTCATAACTTCATGCCAGATTTTCACCATGATGCAAGATGATTCAAGAAAAACATCCAACATGGAAGTTGTAGATATCAATGAGATAAGAAACATTTCAGGGTAGAACTTCTTCTAGAAATGCTTGGATCTCAAGTTATAAATCCATGAAGACATGTCCATGAAACTAAAACACTTAGTAAAATTCTGGGCGTTTTAAGTCAGAATTTTGACAAAACTTTTGGGCCAATTTTCATACAATTACAATGAGAGTCTGCAAAAGTGATTCAAAGAGGGATTGCAGAGCATGTTACAAGCTTTCTAAAAAGTCCTAGAACTCTTTCAAATCATGCTGGAGCAGGAAGAATCGAAGAATATAAGTTGGACATTCATTCTTAAATTATGAGTCATGTTCTAGATGAACATCTGATCTAATTCTAAGCAATGTTGCATAATCCCACTTTTAAGGCCCTCTAACGTGTGTATCTATCCTTAATCAGAAGATTACACAAGTTTATGAGCTATGAACCACTTGATTTAAGCTTTGTCCAATACACCTTGCCATTTAAGGAAGAAAGTTCACACTTCCATTCTAGAAAAGTAACTTTAATCACAAAGTCCACTCTCCTTGAGCTTTGTGTTTGTTCTTTCTGCATAAGCATCCCCTAAAAACTCAGAACATGCGTGTTTAAAGTTTCTAGCCACCCTACCTTGCCTTGAAACCATGTTTGTCTAAGCTTGCTTCAAAAACAAGTCAAAATCCATAACATGTGATTTTGTACTTCTGACTTCACCAAGCTTCCAAACCCTTTGCGTATAAATTAAACCTTCATTTGCAAACTGAAAGAGGATTGGAAAAGCCCTGAAACTAACTGAAACTCCCTAGAACCAGAAATTTCAACACAAGCAGAAAAACTTGCCATTTCTGATTTTTAAAATCCAATCTCCAAAATCCGTGCGTTTCTTGGCCAAACCATCCATAAAGTTTCTGATACACATATAAAAGTTATCCCAACCTCTATTTTAAGACTGTAACATCATCTTAACCAACCTCCATTTTCAAAAATAGAGAATTACATCTTGACTCCTCCAAAACATTCCAGTCATCCATAGCTCAAGCAAACCATTGCATTAACTTCCTGAGAACTTAAGGTAGCTAACCAGATAATCACAACAACTTGAATCAAGCTCTAATTCAAAACACGATCTCCAGTTGCAAAAGGTAATTTCTTCTGATTTTCATCTCATTATTTATCCATTGTTAGGCTTACATTTTTAAAGACAAAATGTAGATATCATTGCTCTGAGACTGTACATATCCATAGATTTTATTTATATGACCTGAGTAGAGAGAACTTAAGATCAGAACTTCTTGAAAAATTAGGGTTCATATTAGGGCTAGAAAAATTCATGTTTGTTTCTGATTTATAGTTTTAATGCTTTATAGTTATAGAACCATGATGAATTTTTCCATAACTTTCATGTTTACATTTCTCATTTTGGTCGAGAAATGAATGAGTTGCAGATGCTCTGGATTGCGCGAGGAAGAAGATGAAGTTTATCATAAGAACTGATTTTATAATATATATATATTTATGGTTTTGTTTATAGTACCAGATGTATAGCCACCCCAGTGGTAGAGAGCGCGCGCATAAGGCATTAGTGTTAAGGGTCCTGGGTTCTAGCCCCAGGAGCATCTTTTGTTGTTTTTATTTCTTAACATTTTACCTCATTTACCTGTTAACAGCATGCCTGGGCTAGAACTTCTAAGTCTTCTCATTTTTGCTTCCAGCATCACCCCCTCCATAGACTTATTAGTAGCAAGCCTGGGCTAGAACTTCTAGGCTTTCTCATTTTCTACTTCCAGCATCGTTCCTCCATATACTTGTTAGCAGCACGCCTGGGCCAGAACTTCTAGGATTTCTCATTTTCTGCTTCTAGTATCATTCCTCCATATACTTGTTAGTAGCACGCCTGGGCCATAACTTCTAGGCTTTCTCATTTTTTGCTTCCAGCATCATTCCTCCATATACTTGCTAGCAGCACGCCTAGACCAGAACTTCTAGGTTGTCTCATTTTTACTTACAAACATCTTTTCTACTTTCTAACCCCCCCTAATTTTATTTTTATTTTTATTTTCTTTTCTTATAATTATTATTATTATTATTATTATTATTATTAATCAAAACACCAGAAATATTATATTATTTTTTAAAATTATTTAGTTTATTTTTATTTAACTTCTTAAACTAAAAAAGACCAAAAACATTTTCTTATTTAACTTCTTATCTTTAACTTAATATTAAACTTAGATTTAGTTCATTTTTTGTTTTAAATTAAAAATTAACTTAGTTTAATTTTCTTAATTCTAACTATTTATCTTCTTTTAGAAATTTAGGTTAAAATATTTTTCTTTAACAAAAGTCAAAACAAATTCATTTTCTTTTCATTCATGTCTTGTACATTATATACATTCCAATTCTTGTACATTATTCAAGTTCAATATGGTTGTAATAGATAATTAGGTTTAATTTCTTGCAATCCCCATTTGTAAATTTGTACACCCCATCCCCAAATGATGTAATAACGTAGGATATTTACTTTCCGCAATTTATCATTTTCATATAAATGTTAGTAATTATGGTTTGTATGTAAAGATAAAATCAATTTTAGAAAACCCTAATCCAAGATAAATCAAGCATGAAATACAAACACTTGCACACTTTGAACCTCTAGGGTTAACTCCACTTATTGCCTTGAGAAAATGGTCATGATACACATGTAATACATCTTATAAAAAACAATCGAAATATAAAATGATAGCCCCTCGATGACGCTACGAATGTTGCCTTCAAAATGATCTTAGTCCCTTAAGAAAAATGATAAGGTATCCCACAACATTGCTATCTATGACTATACGATGACCCACGCATGTCCCTTTACATCCAAAGATAAGGCTTCTTACAAATCAATGGTAAGAAAGCAATATCAAAGGAATTGAGAAATGAAAAAAAGACTTTTGAGTAGGTAAAACGTTCTTAATTTCTTTCTCACAATCCATCTTCAAAAACAAACATCTTTTCAAACACAGCAAACACTTTCGAAACATGAAATATTTTCAAAAAGTCCAACACTTTGTATGCATTCTTATAGAGACGAGAATCATTACAAAGTTTTCCTAAACGAAAGCGCTTTTCAAAAATACTTTCCAAACCCACCACAAACACATTTCAAACAAAATAATTTCTAAAGTGATCTAGCAAGTAACTAAGAGCCCGTAGATAACTACGGATGAAAAGGTTTCTAACACCTTCCCTTTTCATAACTACCCCCCGAACTCAAGAAAATATCTCAAAGGTCTTTCCTGTTCTTTTCACCCTTTCCTTATTGGATAAAAGAAAAGTTGGTGGCGACTCTTGCTATCCGCAACAATTGCGATAAAACGCAAAACATCCAAGTCATTTCTCCCACCGTATTATAGTATGCATATGCTATGATATTTGTAAATAATGTATGAATGTAAGATGTCGCTGAAGCGTGCTTGAAGCTTTGTATAACATCTTTGATTGGGGAAAATGAATCTCTGATTTTTTCTGGGGATGAAGAATATGAATCTTTGATCTTGTTTTAAATGTTTCCGCTGGGGATTCCTGCTTTCTTGAGGATACTCCATTGGGGATGTTTGATTTCTACCTGGGGCATAAAAGAGTTCAAAAACATCAGTCGTTCGTTGCTCTAATGGGGAATTTATTTCTTATATACCCGGTCCGAGGATAAAAGAGATGGATAACCTTCCGAGGTGCTTCCTGGATGATTTTCCGATATAGACGTAGCCTCTTTTGGGGAGGATAATATTTACTGATATTTGGTCGAGTTTCGGATTCAGTAACAACTCTGTGGGGATAGTAGTCTGGACTTCCCTTGGTTGGAGATAGGAATTTTGCCAGTGATTTGTAGTAGTTAAAGGAATAGACTCAAGCTGGGGAGACTATATTCTGTTAGGGAAATAAACCTTGCTGGAAAAATATTCTGCTGAGGAAATAAGCCCTGCTGGAGAAGATAATTTTGCAGGGGATTTTATAGTTGGAGAAATAAACTCAGCTGGAGAAGAGAATTCCTGTGAACTGTGTTGATTACATAATCCCTGATGAGGATATGGACTCCATAGGTTGGCGACTTTGTCGTGGAAAAGATCATACTCCTTTATCTGCTAGGGGATCTATTAGGGAGTATGATTAGGTTAATTGCTGGAAGATACCCCAATTCCTGTCTTGAAAGCATATTGGACTTGCGGGGAACATATCTTTGTTAGGAATGAGCTTGTGAAGATAGATCTGTGGGGTTTTCTCTATGGAGATTTATGGGTAACTTGGGTGCTATCCCAACTCCTAGAGTCTTTAGTAAATGTTAATTTCTATTTTCATACATTTGTTAACAGTAATCATATTCATATGCATATGTTCATTCAATTTAGTCATTGGATGTTTTTGCGAATAAACAGAAACAGTAAAACAAAAATTTGGAATGGTATTTGTATTGATAATTTGCCTATAAACAGGAATTTTGTACAAAGAGACATAAATCCTAGTAAGAGGACATTGTCGTAAAATGAAAAGAGTACAAAGTAAAAACAAAACATATAGCTATGTGGAAATAATCTCGTCGAGTTTCAACTCTACTATTGCATCTATGTCTTTGAGCATCTCATCCCTCGCTGTCGGAAGAAGTTGACTGAGTTGATCTGTACCATTTGAACTTGATATTGGTAACAAAGTTTGATGTAGGTAGATGATCCAACAGGACATAATCGTACGCTTTAATCCCTAACTTTTTCCTGGACCGCCCTTTTGGGTTTTCAGTCCACCGGGATACCCTTTCTTACCCAAGCCGCCTTTTCAGGTCTTCGACTTTCTGGGTATATATATATATATATATATATATATATATATATATATATATATATATATATATATATATATATATATATTCCTAATTTTTTCCTAAACCCTTTTGGTTCACCGGGATGCCCTTATTTTTTCCTAGGCCAGTCGACCTAGCGGGTCTCTTTCATGCGTAGTATCTTTTGACTATGTCCACGTTCACAGAATGCAGAAGATCTTCACCGTCCATGGTGGTAAGTATCATAACACCACCCTAAAATATTCTCTTGATCACAAATGGCCCTTCGTATGTGGGAGTCAATTTGCCCCTGGGATCACCTTGTGGTAGAATGATGCACTTTATTACCAAGTCACTAGCCTGATATACCTGATGCTTGACTTTCTTTTTAGGCTTTGATCATACGAATCTGATACATCTGACCGTGAAGACATCCGCCAATCTTTTCTCGTCAATTAAATTCAACTGGTCCAGCCTGGTCTGAATCCATTTATCTTAGTCTAAATCTGCATCTTTCATAATTCTCAAAGAAGGAATCTGGACTTCGACAGGTAGGACAACTTCCATACCATAAACTAGAGAGAATGGGGTTGCCCTAGTTGATGTTCAGGCTGAAGTGAGATAGCCATGAATAGAAAATGGTAACATCTCGTGCCAATATTTATATGTCACTGTCATCTTCTGTATAAATTACTTAATGTTCTTGTTGGCGGCTTCCACTGCGCCATTCATATTCGGTCGATACAGAGAAGAGTTGTGGTGCTTGATCTTAAACTGCATGCAGAGTTCTATGATCATAGTGTTATTTAGATTAGTACCAATATCTATGATAATTCTCTTGGGGATGCTATACCGAAATATAAGGTTATGCTTGATGAAACGAGCTACCACATTCTTGGTAACAGAGGGAAACGAGGCTGCTTCAACCCAATTCATGAAGTAATCGATGGAAACAAGGATGAAACAATGTTTGTTAGAGGTTATAGGCTTAATCTCACCAATCATATCAATGTCCCTAATTGCAAATGGCCAAGGAGGAGTCAAGACATTCAAAGGAACCAGAGGTACATGTGCTTTGTCAGCATAGATCTGACATTTATGAAAAGTTCTTGAATGGTGATGGAAGTCAATTTCCATGGTTGACCAATAGCATCCCACTCTCATAATCTTCTTAGCCATAGTATATCCACTGCAGTGAGTGCCAAAGATACCACCGTGCATATCTTCCATAATTTTCTCCGCTTCCTTCTTGTCTACATAGTGAAGCAGAGTCGAATCATGGTTGCGTTTGTACAGAACCATATTACTCAGGAAGAACTTGGCTGAGAACCTCTGTAGGAATTCCTTTTCATTGATAGATACACCCTCAGGATACTCTTGAGCTTCGAGGTACCTCTTTACTTCATGAAACCAAGGCTTCTCTTCTGTCAGTGTCAACTTCATAGAAATGTGTCGGTTCGTCTAGCCTCTCAATGGTAATTATGGGAGCCTTGTTGTCCCATCTGACTTTGAACATAGATGACATTGTAGCCAATGCGTCTGCCAACTGATTCTCTTCTCGTGGGATATGCTCAAAAGTAATCTCCTCGAAGTACGAAATTAGTGTCAATACATGCTCCGTATGAGGTATGATATTCGGGTGCTTAACATCCCATTCTCTCTTGATTTGACTGATCACCGGGGCTGAGTCCCCATATACGTTCAAGAACTTGATCCTCAGGTCAATAGCAGCTTTGATACCCATGATGCACGCTTCATATTCGGCCATGTTGTTGGTACAGTCAAAGCATAATATGGCATGGAAAGGCGTATGGCAACCTTTAGGGGAGATAATCACAATGATAATTCTGTTTCCAAGTGTGTTAGAAGCTCCGTCGAAAACCATAGTCCATCGAGATCCTGGATCGGGTCCTTCATACGGTCCAGGTTCTTCATAATCCGTTACTAGCATAATATTCTCATCAGGGAACTCGAAATTCATAGACTGATAGTCATATACAGCTTGATGAGCCAAATGATTTTCCAGTACACTTTATTTGATTGCTTTCTGAGTGGTGTACTGAATATTTTATTCTGTTAAGACCATTTGCCATCAGGCTATTCTTCCGGAGAGAGATGGCTTCTAGAATATGTATTTGATGGGATCCATTTTAGATATCAACAAAGTGGTATGGGTCAACATATATTGTCTTAGTCGGAGAGCCGCTATGCTAAAGCACATCAAGTTTTCTCGAGCAGTGAGTATCTTATTTCACAGTCAGTAAATTTTTTGCTAAGGTAGCATATTGCATGCTCTTTTTGACCAGACTCATCATGTTGGCCCAGTACACACCCCATTGAGTTCTCTAACACTGTTAGGTACATAATCAGAGGTCTTCCTTCAACTGGTGGTATCAGAATTGGAGGTTCTTGTAAGTACTCCTTGATCTTGTCAAAGGCTGTCTGACATTCATTATTCCACTTTACTACCTGATCTTTCTTCAACAGCTTGAAGATTGGCTCACAAGTAGCGGTCAAATGAGAAATGAATTGAGCAATGTAATTCAGTCATCCCAAGAAACCTCTGACTTCCTTATCGGTACGGGGAGCCAAAATTTCTTGAATAGATTTGACTTTAGAGGGATCAACCTCAATACCTTTACTGCTGACAGCAAAACCCAAGAGTTTACTAGATCTCACCTCAAATGTGCATTTGTTCGAATTCAATCTTAGCTTGTACTTCTTCAGTCTATCAAATAGCTTATGTAGATGATCGAGATGCTCTTCTTCAGTCTGCAATGTGGTTATCATATCTTCGATGTAAACCTCTATTTCATGGTGAATTATGTCATGGAACAAAGCTACCATGGCACGTTGATATGTTGCGTCGGCGTTCTTTAACCCAAAAGGCATAACCTTGTAGAAGAAAGTTCCCCACTGTGTGACGAAAGTAGTTTTCTCCATATCTTCAAGTGCCATATTGATCTGATTATAACCTGAGAAGTCGTCCATGAAGGAGAATACCTTGTGTTGAGTGGTGATATCGACCAGAACATCAATATGTAGAAGTGGGAAGTCGTCTTTGGGGCTTTCCTTATTCAAATCCATTTAGTATACACACTATGTACCTTGTCATCTTTCTTAGGTGTCAGGACCATGTTTGTAACCCATTGAGGATATGATGTAACATCCAAGAAACCTGCATTGAATTGCTTCATAACCTCAACCTTGATCTTCTCTGACATCTCGGGACGCATACGACGAACCTTCTGTTTGATTGGAAATAACCCTCTATCATCGGTAGATGGTGAACCACAATATCAGGATCGATCCCTGACATGTCTTCATATGACTAAGCAAAGATCTCAACATATTCTTGCAACATCTGAATCAATTTTTTCTTGACACTATCCTCTAGGTTGGCCCCTATCTTGACTTCTTTCATGTCTGCTTCACTACCCAAGTTTATAACCTCAACTGGATCTTCATGCGGTTGTATAGCCTTTTCCTCTTATACTAACAGTATGTCAAGCTCTCTATGTATTTCGCAATCTTCCTCATCTTCATCCTCATCTTGGTAGATCGGATTTTTAAAGTCATAAGTGGCAATAGCAGAATCATTATCAACGGGATCCAGAGTGGATGTGGACCTGTAATTTATTGTGGGTGTGTGTAAGAACACATAGCTATTTGAAAGTAATAAAATTAAAAGAAAGACAAAAAGCATAAAATTTGAATGAAAAATGTCCAATGCTTTATTATATGAAAATATGTTTATGAAATAACAAACCTAACAAATGAACCATTGTGCCCCGGGGAAGGCACAAGGCTTAAAGTCATTGTTTTAAAAGATTACATAACCAAACTTTGAAAGCAATAAAAACAAAAATGTAGCCATCACTCCTGAATAAAGGAGATAGAGATAATGTCTTGAGTCTTCCAGTTGCTGGGTCCATTGTCGATGGTGGGAAAGATCCAGCTGTCAAGGTCATAATCACTGTCGGCATCTTCTATAGCATTGACTCTGTTGTTACTGATGTGGAATGGTGGTCTTCCAGCACGAGCGCGACAAACAACCCTATGACTCTCTGCAGTGAAACCCAAACCAAAATTGTCAGATTTATACGGAATGTCAGGAAGCTGACCCTATATAGTACAACCCCCTTCTTCTACAGCAGCTTTAGCATCCTTCAAAGAAGCCATTCTGGAAGGAACCCTAGTAACTTTGGGATAAGCAGAAACGTCTTCAGTAGTAGTAGGAGGGATAACTTCAAAAGCCTGACAGGGAGTCTCGATGAATTCGTCGTCCATCTCTACATACCGAAATAAGTTCAAGTGACTAACCATATACTCCTTTTCACCGCAGACAGTACCAACCTTTCCGTTCACAGGATATTTTAACTTCTGATGTAGAGTCAAGGTAACAGCGCCTTCCCCATGGATCTAAGGGCGTCCGAGTAAACAAGAATACACTGGCCGGATATCCATCATATAGAATGTATATTCAAAGACCTGCTAACCTACCGTGATCAGAATATACACTTCTCCATGTACCATCCTCTTTGATCCATCAATAGCTCAGACTTTAATATCAATGGGTTTCAGTATAACCCCTTCACAATCCAGTATGTCAAGAGAACCCTTTGGTAAGACATTCAACGAGGAACCCGTATCAACCAAAACATGAGCTAGAGTAGTGCCCTTGCACTCAATAGACACGTACATGGCCTTGTTATGGTTCCTTCCTTCAGGGGTTAGGTTGATATCAGAAAAACCCATCCCATTGTCAATGGTTAAGCTAGAAACATAACTCCTAAATTGACCGACGAAAATCTCTTGTGGCATATGAGAAGACTTCAAGAATTCCACCAAAGCTTGTGCATGGGCTTTAAAACACAGTGATAACATAAAGATCTTAGAGGGGGTCTGCCCCAGCTATTCAACAATCTTGTAGTTGCTCTTGCTAATAATCTTTAAAACCTCCTCCAACTCTTTCCTAGAGGTGTCTTCAACTGTAACTTCTTTAGGTGCCTCCGTCTGGGCAGGCTCCATTATTTTCTCTTTGCCCCGAGTCTTAGTAGCTGAGTCAGTAGCAGTAACTCGAACAGGTGTGGCAACATTCTTAGGAGATATTTCAGGGGAGAAAACCCTTCTGCTTCTAGTAACTTTACTAGTCCTAGAAATATTGTCAATGTTGGAATCAGTAGCTTCAATACCTTCATCTTCAGTAGTTGGTAGTTCTTGCTTGACGCCATGGTAGTAGACGTTGGATCCATAATTCCAAGGAATAACTTTACCTGAGGATTATGGAATAGGTCCAGGTGTGGTGATTATTAGAGGAGCAACTTTTGGATTGGCAGTAATCCTTACAGGACCTTTGGAGGTGATCCTAATAGGAGGGCTGCATATTACAGATAAATCTTGAAACAGATTCTTAGTAGATGGAATCTTCTCAACCAGAATTATGTGATTGTCCATTAGGCGTTGAATGCGTTCTTTCAGTAACTTATAACCATTGGGTTGGGCTGTGAAGCAGTAACATATTTCAATACAACCCGGAAGTAAATCGGCCTGCAACAGATTCTCTTTGATAATTGGGAGGGGAGTAACCAATTCACTTACAGTAGCAACATAAATAACACCACCAATAGCACTTACGCCTTTGTCATGCTTAGGCATTGATGAAGTGATTACATTCAGAGTCTCTGGAGGATCAAACTCAATCTCTTTGTTGTCAATCATATCCCGAATCTTGTTTTTTAGAGCCCAACAATTATTGGTGTTGTGCCCAGGACTATTGGAATGGTAATAACACTTCACATTTGGATTGTAGCAAGGACAAGAGGTGTTGGGATTATGAGGAGGATCCCTTAATGCAATCAGATCCCTTTCAGTAAATGTTGTAATGCCTGAGACACTGGCATACTGATCTTTTTAAACTGTCTTTTCGGAGCGTCTGGCCTATGCTGATTGCCCTGTTGTTGTTGAACAGGCGCAAGATTAGATATTAGCACAACTCCTACAGTCTGGTTGCGGTCACTTCTAACACGACCCTTCTGGCCATAAACAACATTAACTTATTTCTTTCTGCTAAATGTCTTCTTTGCAGCACTCGAAGACACAACCACTTGAATTTTTCCGCTCTTGATACCACTTTCAACATGTTCCCCAGTTAGAATCAGTTCAGTGAAACCAGATGAAGAAATTTTGATCATATGGTTAAAGAAAGGACCCGTTAAAGTTCCCATGAACATATCAACCAGCTCCCTGTCAGATAAAGAAGGTTTCACTCTTCTGGACAAATCTCTTCACTTCTGGACATATTCTTTAAACCCTTCATTCGAGCCCACAGTCATATTTTGCAATTGCACATGAGTTGGTGCAAGGTCAGCATTATACTGATACTGCTTGTAAAAAGGAGCAACCAGTTCTTCCCAAGTGCAGATGTTAGTTCCTTCCAGCTAATAGAACCATTCGAGTTGTGTCTCAGATAAACTCTCTTGAAAGAAGTAAACCCATAACTTTCTATCAGCATTATGGGGTTGGATTTTTCGAACATAAGACCATAGATGAAGCTTTGGAAAGGACACACCATCAAACTTGGCAAAGGTAGGAACCTTGAACTTGTGAGGGATAACAACCCCCGGGATAAGACCCAACTCTTTAAAGTCCAGCCCATGCACTTTCTGTATCTCCATAGCATTAAGTTGATCTTCCAGCTGGTTGTTTCTGTCATCAGTAGGAGGATACTATTATGCAGAATAGTCTTTATCAAAATCTTGGCCAGAACCAAGGTTGTTATTCTCTTCAATTTTCACACTCTCGTCATCTTTCTCTTGGTAATCATCTTCGTTCAGGGGGACCTCAAAATCTAGAGCCCTTCTGACTGAACCCTTGAATCTTCTACCCATATTAAGAAACATTGTTGGCTTTTTAGTATTCTTCTTATTCCCCTTTGTGATGAGGGTCTTCAACTCGTCTTGACCTTTAGCTAAGTCCAAGAAAATCTGCTGAAATTGAGCATTCTGAGCTTGAAGTTCTTTGACAGTTTGTTCTAGAGCCATCTTTTACTGAAATAAACATCAAGAAGATGAGAAAAACTATATTGTAAAACTTGTGATGTAATGATGTTCATGATATGTAGATGCATTTTTTCAAGGATCTCGCGGGATAAACAGAAAAGAAGTGTTAGAAGTCGAGTTTGGTTGCAGATTTGACTGAAGGACTTTGCATCGTCGAACGCCCTTCTATGAGAATCAAGCTCGCCATGTCAAGTGGGTCCTTAACTTTGACTCAAGATAACGTACTTCGGTCTTCGACGGAATTGGTTAGAGGAAAATAAATCCCCTTGCCCTTTGCTAGACGTCGTTTCATGATACTTTGACGATATTTGGTTAGAAGAAAATAAATCCTCTTGTCCCTTGCTAGACGTCTGTTTCATGATAACATGCATCACAAGCCCTTGAGATCCTTGAAATGGTCAGCAAAATGATATGGCATGATGTCATGATGTTATGACATCATGTTCGAACAGATAATCAAACACAAGCAAAGAACATATGGCCTTAGGTTTAGGCTTGCATGGGGTTCGTAGGTAAGTACCCTCTTGAAGTTTAGTTGTCTCAACCTATCCTAAAGAAGTAAACGGGTTCTAGGGATCTCAATATCACTGATTTTTCCCAAAAGTTTTATCTAGCACGACAACTGACTTGCCATCAAACAAAACCTGAGAGTCGATTCTCAATGAGCGCGGCATTGAGTATCAACCAACTTCGGACTGCACCAAAGTCGGCTATCTCACTACCTTATAATAGCTAAGTTGGGTCAATTAAGGTTCTAAAAGTTAGTTAGTTCTTATGACACCATGCGGCAGCCTAGTATTCTCCCTGACTGACTCGAGGGACACCAGTATCAACCAATGTGTCACACTAACATAGCCATAACATCAACTATATCGGTATCCTCCATATAGTTTCCATGATCTATTTCTACTTACCTAAAATTCCCCCAGATTCGGGTGCAGGATCTTTGCAAGAAAAGTAAATTCGAGCAACCCTCAAATGTAAAGCATACAAGGCAAACAAGTAAAGCCTTTAAAAGTGATATAACTCTAAAGGTAACCCCTCTTTTTAATTTCTCCCCAGCAGAGTCACTAGTTCTGTAATACGGTGGGAGAACTAACTTGGTTTTGCATTTTATTGCAAATGTTGCGGATAGTAAGAGTCGCCACCGACTTTTATTTTATCCAATAAGGAAAGGGTAAAAAGAACAGGAAAGACCTTGAGATTTTTGAGTTTGGGGGTAGGTTATGAAAAGGGAAGGTGTTAGCACCCTTTTCATTTGTAGTTATCTACGAACTCTTAATTGCTAGCTCACTTTGTTTGAAAATTCTTTATGTTCGTGTGTTTGAAAAATATTTAGAAATGCCAGTAGTAAGGAAACTTTGTAATGATTCTTGTATCAGTTAAGAATGCGTACAAAGTGTTCATTTGAAAATATTTTGAAAGTGTGACAGTGAGAAATGTTTTTGTTTTGAAAAATGTGAGCAATCGATTAAGAATTATCTACCTACTCAAATTCTTTCGTGTTATTTCCTCCTCCTTTAGATATTTCTATCCTACCATTAGTTAGTAGGTAGCTGTTATACCCCAATTTTCCCCCTAAGATCCCTTCATCATACCATGTTGATTCAATCACAACAAGATCACATTAGGGCTTTTGGTTCTTCTCCCTATCTTTAGCTTTGCTCTTTGAGGAATCCCAAAGCACCTTGACTCGTTTTCTTTTGTGATCATGAATATTTTGTTTTGATTTTCTTTCTAATTAATAAAATGCAATGTTGGTTTGTCTTACTTGTTAATAATGTAGGTAAAGGCAATGAGGTTTAGCAAGTTGCTTCATGGGTTCATGAGTTTATTTCCATACCCTAGTCAATAAATCTTGAGAAATTCAAACCTCACCATTGAAGTTGTTTTGGAAGAAATGGAATGACAAGGCTTATTTTGGTTCAACATATTTCAAAGTTATCAAAATTGATTCAAAAGTACAAGGGGTTGATGGAAGAAGTTGTCATGATTGGACAAGGCCTTGTTCCTATTTGTCACAAGAGCATATTTATCTCAAATTTCAAGATATGGAAGTGTTTTTGGTGGCTATGAGTCCTTATCATCATCCTAAACAAATTCTATTCACAAAACAAGAATATTGGCACAAGAAGTTTGTTCAAACTTGTCAAAGTTCCTCAAAGCTTTCTCTTGATCTAGAAGCTAGGATTTTTAACTTCAAAGGAGCATATCTTGCTCACCTTTTGGTATTTTTGAGTGATTCCAAAGAAATATTTCTCTTCAAAGGATTATCAACAAATCACTTCAAAATTTTCAAGGATTTTTCATGTGGAAGGAACTTGGCGAAGAAGAAAGATTACAAGTCATCCAGATGAATCCACAATTTTCCATATGTGACTTCAAATGGTCATAACTTGGTCAATTTTTATCACCTTGAGTCCATTCTTTTTCCATGATGATCTTGAAGATGTTACTTTTTGCCTTATTTTATGTGCAAAGTGAGAAAATGGATGGAAGTTTCCTTAAGGATACAAAAGATTATAGGTCACTTCATGATTTTTGGCCAACTTCAACAAGTCATAACTTGCTCAATTTTTGGAGATTTTGAGTGGTTCAAATTTCAAAATGTCATCAAGAGATCTACTTCATTCCATATTTTTTGGTCAAGAGCAAATTCCAAGTGGAAGGCCATGTTTGGATGCAAAAGATTATAGGTCATTTTTGAAGAAGAATTTGAAATATTTCTAAGTATGGAAAGTCAACTCTTTTTCTTCAACTTTGACTCCATGTAACTTTCAGCTCAAGCATCCATTTGGTTCCATTCTTTTTCCATTGTAAAGCTTGTAACCTCATCTTTCCAAAGCATTAAGATATGCCCTAAGACCCCTTGAGTTGGAAATGCCATGGATTTGAATTTGGTAACTTGAAACTGAATTTTTCACAAAGTCAGAATTTTGAAATCCATAATGTGACTTCTAAACACAAGATTTATGCGCGTTTTTGATTTAAACTTGATTAGAAAACTTGCCATAAGTGATTAGCACCCCAAAACGCAAGGTTTGGCTGAGTTTTGATGGAAATGAAGTCACACTTCACACGTGCTCGACCTTCACTCAATTTCCCTCCAAACTTCCTTGTTTCTTCGAATTTTCATTCCCATTCACTTCCCTATAAATAGAGGGTCATCCCTCATCCATTTTCCCAAGCTTAGAGAGCCAAGAACACCCTGCCAAAACCTCACACAAAACCATCTTTTTTTGAATTCAGTTTCTGAGATTTAAGCTCCCTTTTCCAAAATTATTTGCGCATTCATCATCCTTGAGCATCATACAAACTCACCAGCACTTAAACCAATCAAAATGAGCCATAATTCAAGCTACAGAAGTCCAGTTTCAGAGCTTCTTACTTGAACTTCGAAAAGGTAGAATTCTCCACCATTTGGATCCAAATCAAGCACTAATATATTCTACTCCTTCTTCTGATTCTAATGCTGCTTACAATTTTTAAATCCATTGAGAATTGAGAGAGAAATCTCAAATTGAAGGTGCTCGCTATTTTCTGGGTTTTTGATTCATATCTCTCTCCATACTTTATATAAATTTGGCGCGATGGTTGTGTTAGAATCGTCTTGAAGAGACGAGTTCAATGATGCTAGCCTGGGATCCTAATTTTTCCATTTGAAGGATCTCAGAAAATCTCCATTGCAGGGTGTCTGGAGGTTGAAGACGATGACATGTCTCGTCTCAGTCAATGATAGTGTGTCAAACGTTTTAATTTCATTAGTTGCCCTTTTTCTGATCCCATGTGTATTTCACTAAGGTCCATATCAAGCACAACGCGCCTGGTTCATTGGATTAGCTTACTAACGTGTTTTGACTATGATCTGATGGTCCACATCTTTTTGTTTTTATTTTATTTTTCTGATTTTATATTTTTATTGATTAAATTTTCAAAAATTCATAACTCTTTTATTTTTTATCTAAAAATTATGAAAAAATTCACAAAAATAATTTGAATTATTTCTTATCTCATGACTATTTTTTCACATTTTTATTTTAGCATTTGGTATTTTTTATATTTTTTGTATTATTTACTTTCTTTTAATTACTTAAAAAATACTTTCTGACATTTTTTAATTCTGGAAAAATTCATAAATATTATTTTGCATATTTTTGACTTTCTGAAAATTTTATGGAATTTTATATTGAGGTTTACTATTTTTGACCTATTTTATGTTTGTTTTAGCAATTTTAAATAGTTTAAAAATAGTTTCTGACTTTTAAAAATCACCAAAATTTTTATAAAATATTTGGATCCATTTCTGATTTTTCTATGGCCTTACATCTCATTTCTTGATTAATTTGAACATATTTTATATTTTTCTCATTATTTTCTATTTTTTAAAAACATTTTTTAATCCCTTTTTTTTATATTAAATGTGATATTATTTTGTGATTATTTTCTGGCTAATCTTGGGTTAGGTTTTGGATCATGAACTTTATTAACATCATTGGATCCATGGTGTTGAGTTTAACTCCACAAAAATGGATGAATGATTTTAATAATAGTTTGATTAAAATTTAATTCAAATGTGGTTTGTATATTTTTTTCCTATCCCTCTTCATCTCACCCCCTTCTTATTGCACTAAATGTTGTTGGTGCATGATCTCTATAACATGTCTCAAAATAAATGGTGTATAGATTGCTATTGACCGGCCTCAAAATAGGTGCGACTTCTATAAAAGTCCACTTACGATTTCTTAACATAGTGCTAAATTTTGTCCTGATTCGAATAAATGATCATTCGTGGCCCAAACTTATGATTACAAGCCCAAGTATGTTAATTTGATCTCTTTGATCCAATAACCTTGAGATTCATTGTGTGGAGGCTTTGGTTCTACCAATCCTCTAATGGATCTACAATACCTTTGGTCAACTCGGATCACTTAAACAATGTTGATCATTAAATGGTACTTATGAGAATTCTAAATGGATGATATACTTGACAAAAAGCAAATACAACTTGTTGTGTGGAGGCTTTGGTTCTACCAATCCTCTAATGAGTTCCAAATGCAAGTTTCAAGATGGTCATCCAACTAACCACTAATTATTGACTTGTTTTACCTTATGCTTTTATTATTTTTTATGCTTTATGTACTATTTATTATTTTAGCATTTACATTTCATGCCATTTTTCATCTTTGCTCATTTGAGCATTTATTTTCTTTCCATTTTTACTTTGCACACTTGAGCTTTTCTTTTCCTTTCTTAAGACACTTAATAATCAACATAAACCCTAAAAAATCTTTAATGGAACTTGGACTATTTGGTTACGATCCTTGGCATTATGGAGCATGGGACTTTTTCTTGGACTTAGGATTAGAAACCTTGGCCTATCTTGGAGACCTTGTGATCTTATCTGGTTATTTTGTTTGGAGTTCTTGAGGTTTACCTCAAGACATTGGGTTACTTGTTTGTTTTTGTGTGCAGGTTTTTGTGATTACACCCTTTGTTTGTAATATGGAATTCACCCATATACAACTGTTACTCTGCCTAATTTTTGTGAATACTTAATACACTTTAAGTTTGGTTCTCTCAAGAGGTTTAGTATCTTTGCTTGCTCGGTTTTAATCCAAAGAATGGGAATTCTATCTTGACACATAATGTCAAGTATTGGCTTCTTGTTGGTTAGATGGTTCTTATCCCTGGCTTTTACCTTATGCTTTAGGATAGCCTCTTCTTCTCCTCCCATCTTATTTAATTTCAAAAATCTTCTCCCTCCTTTTTGAAAAATCTTCTTGTATCTAAACTTGAAACACTTTAATAATAAACTTGGACTTATGTCCATGCATTTTAAAAATATTTTCATAAATAAACTTCAATCAATTTAATAATACCTTGACATTTTTTGTGAGAAGACTAAAAGTCAATCAATCTCATTTCAAACCATTTTGCCACTTTGGCTTTTTATATTTAAACTTTTCTCAAAAGATTAGACTCTTGTCAATCCTTGTCGTGATGCAAACAGCTATACTTCTACAATATGTAGTGAAGTGAGATATTTTCCACTTGGATGTTAAGTGAGGCATTGTTGGTTTTAAAATCCAAGTCGTATCCTCCACTTTAAGATGATGCAAATTCTCCTTCCTCATGATTGTGGGTAGTAAGAATGTTTTCCACACGGACAATGACGATGATGTCTTATCTCATAAAATTAATCAACACACTTGTGTTTCAAATTTTAAAAAAGAGGAACTACGTGTACCCTGATCCCCTATTGCACGAAAGGTGGTACGTAGGTACTAAAGGTTCACAACCGCGGCGGGTGAAAAAATCATAAAAAAAATATTTCTCTTCTCACCTCCACCATCTATTTCTATACAACACATTTTCATAGCCAAAATATACAGATTTTACAAAGAGGTTCCTGCGGAGTACCATAGATGTTTAGGGTGATAATATATTCCCTTTGCATAACCAACCCCCTTACCTTGAATCTTTCCCCCTCTTTTTGGGTTATTCGCTCTTTTCCCGTTCCTTTGGAAACAATAAAGCACGATGGCGATTTTTATTTTTGATTTGTATAAAGTCTAGTCAATCCAATGGCTTAGTCTTGAACATTTCTACCGCTACAGTAGCCATATCCATTGGATGTGAAGGGACATGCGCGGGTCATTGTACATTCGTATAGGAAACTCGTAGGGGCGCTTTAGCAGTTATCTTAAGGAACTAGATCGTTTACCAAAGGCAGCATCGAAAGGGTCATCGAGGGACAATGCTAAATCGTCTCCACATTCGAGGGACATGACTGTTTTTTATCCGAAGGCAACAAGTGAGGTTATCCTAGAGGTGCGCGTGTGTGAGTGTATTCAATTCAGTTTATTTATCTTCATTAGGGTTTTTCTAATGTTTGTTTTTAGTCTTTTCATGCAATCCTAGTTACTAAGCAGTAAACATAACAATAACGAAAATAAGTAAAGTGCGGAAAATAAATGCAAAAAGTAAACCCTAGACTATTACAATGCTTCGTGGTTGTTACATAATAATAAAAATGCAGAAAGTAAACCCTAATTACTATTTCAATATGGGAAACAGTTACAATAATAATGAAAAAGGTGGCAAAAATAAATTACGTTATTTGTAATCGCGGAAATAAGAAAGTTGAAAAAAGGAAGTGTTTTTTTTTGGGAATTTTTTTGTGAAAACAACGATTTGTGATTAATTAAATCTAAAAAACCCTAATTAATTTTAATAATAAAAAAAGGTCAAATAATTTAATTATTATTAAAAAAAGTTGATTAGTTAAATTAATTAAAATGTTGATTAGAAAAACCTAAGAGTCTAAATTAATTTTAATTAGAAAAAATTAATATGTTGTATTTTGATTAAATTAAAAAATAAATAAAATAACAAAAGAAAGAGAGTTAGGCCTGAAATAGCAAACAAAGGTGGGTGCGGATGACAAAGAAAGTCCAGGCTCAATGAGCGCCAGTGCCTGATCCAGTGTGACGGCCTAAAGGGGTGTATTGCGGGCTGCACATCTGAGAGTGTTAGATCTGGATCCGAGGTCTGCAAGACTGAGGATGCCCGATTGATATATGAGGATGCGCTGTGTACAGCCTACAAAACTGAGGAAACATGAAAACAACCAAAATGCAGGGATCGAACGGCTGCGAAACTTGAGGGTGCCCGGTTGATGTACGCGGACACGCTGCATACGACCTGCAAAAAATCAAAAAAAACATGAAAACGACCAAAAGGAAGGGATCGAACGACTGTGAAACTTGAGGGTGCCCGGTTGATGCACAAGGACACGCTGCATAGGACCTGTAAAAAATAAAAATAAAAACAAGAAAACAACCAAAAGGTAGGGATCGAACTCATGTCTTGGTATAGTAGTGACTTAGCACGCGCGTTTTAACCGTTGGGGAGGTAATACATCTATTATTATTTGTGAAACAAAATGATTATAATATAAACAAAATGCATGGACCGGAGAGACGCTGGAGCCCTAGCCTCGATCGTCTTCTCCAGTGAGTCTTTTCTTTCGACCTGCGAAATAAATTGTATTAGAGATCTAAGGGGACCCTACCCACCTAAATTGAGGCCTGCGGGTTCAATGGAACAGTTAGTTTGGGATGAATCACGCTGGTTTAAGAGGTATGAAGGAAATAGCTTAAATTATCCATCATGGGACTCCCATGATGGGTTGTTCCTGCATTATTAAACCTTAGGAACACGTTAAATAAGGTAGTATGCATAAAAATTCAAAGGAAATAGAAAAATAAAATTCTTGTAATAAATTGAAATCATTGATGCAAGCTCGTGGGTTTTGTTATACACCAAAATTTTCCCTTCCATTTTTCTTCAAGACATTCTCATGAGGTCCTCATTTGCTCAAGGTGGCCCAAGAATTGATCAGACAAATTCTCATCCTAAGCAATGGGTCCACAACTAGGGTTTTGTGTCTTTCAAGGAAGTCTGGGTTTCAAAGGTATCAAGTGGTTTCCCTGGTTCTCCATAGGTCTTCAACAATGCTAATGTCAATTTTCAAGCCTTGCATCACAAGTTTGCTCAGCCAATAGCTCAAATGATTGAAAATTAACTATATTGGGTAAAAAGTCAATTGTGGTCAACATACAGTCAAACTTCAAGATTTTTGGTCAAAATTAACAT
Source organism: Vicia faba (assembly GCA_948472305.1). Lineage (NCBI taxonomy): Eukaryota > Viridiplantae > Streptophyta > Magnoliopsida > Fabales > Fabaceae > Vicia > Vicia faba. The sequence goes on from OX451736.1 coordinate 613,341,997, forward strand.
TTTGAAGTAATATTTATCATTTGATAAAGGGTTTATCATGATTCCTAAATAGAAGCCCTCAAATCATCAAAAGACCAAAGTTGTCAAATTAGGGTTTCCTTATGAGAAGTCAACTAAACTTTGACCAGACATAACTTTCACATGCTTCATCAACTTTTCCCCAACAAAAGCCCATTTTTAAGGAAATTCAATTCTCTACAAATTTGTATCTCTATGCTCAAGTCCAAAAAATGCTTCATTTAAGAGATATGAGTCAATACATCACAGGTCATTTCAAAAGTCAACAAAAAGACACTTTTTTTCAAGGCAACTTACATCAAGATAAATTCTCCAAATTAAAAAATGATCAAAACAGAAATTGTAGAGGACATCTTTTCCTTTCCAAAAAGTTAAATATCACCTTCAAAAGATAAAAATTGAGAGAGTTATGACCATTGCAAGTTGAAAATGTTTGGTAAAATGCATGAAGTGCAAAGTGAGCAAACTTGAAATTTTGATTTAGTGGGCTTAACTTTTTAGCTTTCAAACATGTCCATGACATTATAGAAGACTCCTAAACTCATTCCTACCTTACCTTATTTTTTATTTATATTTATTTTGTTTTTAATCAATTAAATACAAAATAAATTAAATAAAATACAAGACAACTGGATCAAGGCGCATGGATAGTTCAGATCAGTTGGAGGCCCAAGACAACTCATAAAAACTTGCCAAAATCGTGTGATGCTATATTAAGAAGGAGAACTTCACAAATTTGGAAAAATTTCAAATTGTTTTAGAAGCAAATCAAAACATTGAACCTTTGGATTTCATACTACTTTAGTTGACCTAATCTCATGACATATATATACATACAAGATCAGATGCAAGAGGACACGAATCCTGGCCTCTAAAATTATCAAAAACATCCAAACTTTTTCAAGAACCCTCGAGCTTCAAAATTCTCATTACAAGCCTCCTCACTGCGAAATCTACATTCCATTCGCTTCCAGGAATACTGAATGGTAGGTTTGGATCGGTTACCATGATCCAAAGGACCTAAATAAACATAAATGCACCATCGTATTTTTCATTATTTCATTATTTTTCAATTCTTTTTTTATTATATTTTATCACACACTAATGCTACTAACAGGTTTCTGAGTCACATTTGAACAGGTCTGGATCATTATCATGATCCCATGCAGTTAGAACCATGAGATACCATATTTTCTCCTAACGGTTTTACTTGATTTAAAACTCATGATACAAGGACTTATATCCAAAACTAAGCCCATATTTGGATTCAGGAGGGTCGAATTAGGGGGACTAGGATGTTTTTGATTACTAACTCTCTGATTTTGCAGGTTTTGGATCATGCAGATCACCGGAGAAGATGACCAGAGCTAGGGTTCTGGCGCTTCTCTGGTCACTACATTCGTTTGTATAATATGTGTTTATTATTTCAATTATGTTAACGAATGTAAAGTCGCCCCAGCAGTAGAAGCGAGCATTGTTAAGGCGTTAGTATACAAGGGCACGGGTTCGATCCCTGCCCCTGGTATTTTGATCTTTTTCAAAAAAAAAGTTCTTGTTTACAAATTCAACGCCAGCCAGCCCAATACGCTCACCCTGCACTCTCACCTCATCATCATTGGATCTTCATAATCCCAAATCTGGTGTTTCATATCTCCAGGCCCATGGTGCACTCTCGTTGACCAAGCACACTGGACCTTACACATATTGGATTTATGTTGATGGGCATGATGAACTTATTTCAGCACCCCCAGATCTACTTCTTGCAGGCCCATTACTTCTTTTTTTATTTAACATAATTAACTTTTTTTCTCTAACTTATTAAAATTAAATCAATTTAACCTTTTTTTAAAAATAAATTAGAATCAAGTTAACTTTTTTTTTTAAATTTAATTTAACCTTTTTTTAATTAGATTAATTGATTTAATTAACTTAGTTCCTTTAGGGTTTTATTACTAAACTTTTTTTCAATTAAATATAACTTAGGTTTTTATTTTAGGTTTTAATAAATTTCCTTTTCTCAATTAAGATCAATTAATCGTTAGGCTGATCATCAATTCTTTTTCGTCAAACAATTTTCCTCTTAGTTTATAATCTTTGTACGCTTTATTATTTTTCACATTTAATTTTTCCTATTATTTAATTGCTAAAGAATGTAAGAGTTTAACTAGACTTTATTTTGCTTTCTATTTCCCCCCAATTGTGTGGTTTTGTACCCCTTTCTCAGAAGCATTGTAATAGCGTATGATCTTTCTTTTCTGTTTTTACTACTTTGACTTATTACTATATAGTAACTAGGTTTGTATGGCAAGATATAAAAGTAAACGCTAGAAAACTTAATCTCAAGACAAACTAACTTAAAACTGAAACACTATTCACACACGCACCTCTAGGGTGACTCCACTTGTTGCCTTCGGAAAACAGTCATGTCCCTCGAACGTGGGACTCTTTAGCAAAGACCCTCGGTTAAAATACACTAGTCCCTTGATGACCCTTTGATGCTGCCTCGATAAATGATTTTAGTTCCCTACAAGTTGCCTTTATGACTGTTTGATGACCCGTGCCTGTCTCTCACACATCCAACGATAGGGATTTCTACAAACTAATGGTAGGATAGCATTATCTAAAGGAAGAGGAAAATAACACGAAATACATCCGAGTAAGGGTAAAACTGTTAATCGCTTGCTCACACAAACAAAATTTTTTTTCACACAATCACACTTTTCTCTAAAATATTTTCAAAATAAACATTTTGTACGCATTCTCAATGATGCGAGAATCATTACAAAATTTCCGCACTTAAGCATTTTTAGAAATATTTTCAAACACAAAGCATTTTCAAAGTGAGATAGCGATTAAGAGCCCGTTGTTAACTACAGATGAAAAGGGTGATAATACCTTTCCTTTTCATAACCTACCCCCCCCCCCCCCCCCCCGAACTCAAAAAATTCTCGAAGGTATTTCCTGTTCTTTTCACCATTTCCTTATTGGATAAAAGAAAATTTGGTGGAGAATATTTCTATCCGCAACATTTACGATAAAACGCAAAACTAAAAGTTAGCTCTCCCACCGTATTACAGAACTGACGACTCTACTGGGAATAACTAAAAAGTGGGGGCACCTAAGAGTTAGATCAGATTTAAATGCTTTACTTGTTGGATTTGCATGCTTTACATTTCGGGGTTTTGCTCGGGTTTATTTTTTGTAAAGATCCTATAACCGGATCTGGGGGCATTTTAGGTAAGTAGATATAGATCGTGGAAATTGTACAGCATAGACCGATATGGTTGAAGCGATGGCTACATTAGTGTGACACATTGGTTGGTACTGGTGTCCCTCGAGTCAGTCGGGGAGAATGTTGGGCTGTCGTGTGGTGTCATAAGCATTAACTGACTGTAGAACCTTAGTTGACACAACTTAGCCATTAGAAGGTTGTGAGAAGGCCGGCTTTGGTTCAGACTGAAGTTGGTTTATACTCGATGCTACACTCATTGAGATTGGACTCTCGGGATATTTCAGTCGCAAATCAGATGCATAGCTGAAACAATGCCTGAGAGAAAGATCAATGATATTGAGACTCCCAGAATGCGGTTACTTCTTTTAGGACATGTTAAGCCACCTAAAATCAAGATGGTACTTACCTACAAACTCCATGCAAGCTTGAACCTAAGACCTTGTGTGTTTTTTTTGTGTCTGATTAACTTTTCGAACCTGACATCATAACATCATGACATCATACCATATCATTTTCACTAACCATTTCAAGGACCGAGGGATTCATCTTTGTTCTTTGTTGTAGGTTATGGCATCCGCTCGTAGAAAGACTATATGAATCTACTTTGTAAGGATACCTTCTCAACTTAAGGAGTTAATCTCAAGGGTTCCCAAAAGTTCTCAATTCACCAAAAGGCATGGTCGACTACTCAGTTTGGTTACCTCAGGTTTCGAAGAAGACATGATTAGTGTTCTATTCCAATTCTTTGACCTTGCACATTACTGTTTCACCTTTCCAGATTATCAGTTGGTGACCACAATAAAAGTGTTCTTTAAGCTACTGGGAGTACCTATTCTTGATCAGACACCCATCACCGGTCTAGAGAAAGTTCCAAAGCCTAAGGATATAGTAGCAGATTTACATCTAAAGTGGTCTGACATTGTATCTAATTGGGAAACAAGAAGTGGAGTCAAGGGCTTTCTTGATAAATTTCTGATAGAGAATGCTCAACTGTTTCTGGATGCTATGAGTTTTCAGGCTTTCGAGGAGATCTTGGCTCTGTTGATCTATGGATTGGTACTATTCCCTAATCCAGACCAACTCATTGATGTGAATGCCATCAAAATATTTCTCGCTCGTAATGATGTGCCCACTTTGCTTGGAGATATTTTGCATTCTCTTCACACTCGTACTATGAGGAAGTGAGGGACTCTTATGTGTTGTATACCTTTATTATCCAGGTGTTTTATTTCGAACCTTCCCCGATCAGTGATTATTGTACCCCAAAATTTTCCCTCCCATTTTCTTTAAAAAACATGCTCACAAAGGTCTCAAATACTCAAAGCTACTCAAGAGTTGACTGGTCAAACCTCCTCCTAAGAAATGGTCTACAACTAGGTTTTTGTGCTTCACAAGGAAGATTGGGTTGCAAGGGTCTCAAATGACTTTCATGGTTCATCATGGGTCTTTAGTAATGCTTATGTCAAGCTTCAAGTCTTGCATCACATGTTTGTCCAGTCAATGTCACAGAAGATTTAAAGTCAACTATGATCAACATACAGTCAAACTTCAAGATTTTTTGTCAACATCAATATTTTGAGGTGATATTCATCATTTTATCAAGGTTTGATCATGATTCCTCAAGGAAATCCCTCAAATCATCAAAGGTCAAAAAATTGACCAAATTAGGGTTTTGATTAAAGATGATTGATCATTGACTTCTGGCCTAGTGCATGCCCTAATGGCTAAAAGCATGACCTCAAGGGCTTAAATACAACATCTTAACATAACTATGTGGCTCAAGGAATTTCCAAAGATACAAGTGATTAATAGTTGAAGAGTTGAATCAATTAATAAAATTTCAACAATCACACAAAAGTTAAACTTTGACTTTTTGGTCAACATTGGAATTCAAAAATCAAGAATCATCAAAACATTCAAAATTATCAAGTTTGATCATCAAGAATAAAAAAAATTCAACAAAAGTCAAAAGTTGGAAAATTTTCCAACACTTAGAAAATTTACTAAGTGTTTTGTTCTTAACAAAGACACTACTTTATGGCCATTTTTCACTAAGATCCAAACTGATTCAAGGAAAACTTTCAACATAAAATTTGTAGGGTTTAATGAATTCTACTATTTTGTAAATGTGGGATGATCCTCAAAAAGTGCTTGGATTAAGAGATATGGGCCCATGAAGTTTTATCTCAACTTCTTAGCCGTTTTCACCAATTTCCCTTTTGTTTTAGCCAAATTGGTCAACATGAAAGTTGAAGATCTTGATTCAAGCTTTCCAAAACATCCAAGAGTATGAAAAGATCATGTCTGAGCTGAGAGTTTCGAAGAGACAAATTTGGGCATTTTACTTGGATTATAAGTCATTTCTTTAAGGAAGATATAATCAAATCTCATAGCCATGCCTTGTAAGCTCACTTTGCAGACCTTTAAACCCACAAAGCTCTCCATAATCAGTTGATTTCACTTGCTTTATGAGTATTATCCATTTGATTCAAGCTTTACCCAAGATAATTTTCGATTAATGGCACAAAGGCACCATTGTCATTCACATAAAGCAAGCTTTTTGCAAAATTCAATGCATCGAGCTCCTCATTTGTTTCCTCTGATTGCACTCCATCCTAAAGAGAAGAAGCAACCTCCCTGCACCCAAAAAACGTCAGGGCATACTTGTACTTGATCCTTGAAACCACCATTTTCACCGTAACTTGATATTCCACTTTCAACCAAGCCATAACTTGACATGTTCAGATTGAAACCAGTTTAATCCCTCTAACCTTTGCCTATAAATATAGGGTTAATTTGCAGACCAAAGAGGAATGGACAAGCCCTTAAACCCTCTCAAACTCTCCCAAATTTGAATCGGCCTCAAAAACTCCATTTTTTAGATTTGAAGTCCAAATCTCCGAATCTCTCAAACCTTGCAGATTTTTTCCAAAAAAATCATCCAAACACTTCATATACATCACATTGAAGTGATTCAAACACTTGTTTCACTTCTGCAACTCCATTATCATCATTCACCAGTTTCAATTTCCATCCTTGCAACTTCACTTGGACAGAGCATTCCAACCACTCTCAAAGAAAAGTAAGGACTGCAATACATTCACCAAGGTCCCAACAAGGTAAAGCAATCATCATTTTACTTCTGGAAGTGCTTAAAGAAGCATTGGACTTTTTCCAACTTGGTACATTTTTCAAACTTTGAATTCTTTATTTAAGCATCATTTGCATATAAATTCTAAAGGAAAAATGTAGATATCATGACTATGAAGCTAACCATGTCCTTAAATCTCATTTTAATTGGCTATGTGATGTGAATTTTGGAACTGAGTTTTCTGAAATCTTAGGGTTTCAGTTTGGTACCAAACAAAATTCATTTCAATCTTTAATCTATAGCTTTTGAAAATTATATGGTTGAATTCCTTATAAAAAATTAAGCAACTTTGATGTTTACATCTTTCAATTTGGTCGATAAATGAACATCTTCGAAAATTAAAAAATGGTGAAAGTATGTTGTTATTACTGTCTGTGCGCGGGAAAGAAGAAGGGCGTGGTGGAATTTTCAAAATTTCCTATTTTGGCTCATAATATATTTATTGGGTGATTCTTCATAACCGGATGAAACAGCCACCCCAGTGGCAAGTGTGTGTGTGAGTAAGGCTTTGGTATACCAAGGCAGGGGTTCAATCCCTGCCTCTGAAATTTTATTTTCTAACATTTTCATTGCAGATCCAGTACAAACTAGGCATACGGGCTCCTCATGCGCCTCATGTTACAACCTTCAAATCTCAATCAATCCAGATCTGATGCTGCTGGAGATTCCCCCACGGTGCACCCCATTGAGCCAACCACACATAATCATCACAGGCGCCTGGGCTTAGGATGTTGGGCTTGAAAAAATTCAAATTCTCACCCCCATTTTACTTGTTTGCAGGACCATTTTAATTTTCTTTATTTTGTTTTAATTAACATTTTCTTTTTTTTAATCAGTTTTAATTTAATCAGAAAAATCAGAAAATCAGAAAAAATTTAGATTTAGGTATTTAATTAATTATTTTAATTTTTTGATAAATAAAAAATTAATTTAATTTAATTTTATTAATTAAAAATTAACTAGAATTAGGTTTAATCACTAAAAGTATTTTTCTAAACAAAAAAAAACAACAAAAATATATTTCTTAAACACTTAGAAAATGTTGTAGGGTTTTGACATCTTTCCCTTTTCCATCTCCGCGCGTTTATTTATTTTTCGCCTTATTATCATTATGAAACCGTCAATGGTATGTAATAGATAAATTAGGATTTCTTTACATTTTTCCCCCATTTTATGGTTTGTAATTCCCCATCCCCGAAGCGATGTAAACATATATTATTTCCCCATTCTTTTGCACTTGTATATACTTAACTGGTAGATTAATTAGGCGTGCATGGCAAGAAATAAAAAACAAACATTAGAAAACCTAATCTCAAGATAAATACTTGAAATCAAAACACTTCGCACACACGCACCTCTAGGGTGACCCTCACTTATTGCCTCGAATTTAAAACAGTCATGTCCCTCGAACGTGGGATGCTTTAGCAAAGACCCTCAGTTAAAAGATCGCAGTCCCTCGATGACCCTTCGATGCTGCCTTCAGTAAAAGATCTTAGTCCCTTATGAAAATTGCTAAAGCATCCTACAAGTTGCCTTCTATGACTGTATGATGACCCGCGCATGTCCCTCACATTCAACGATAGGGCTTCCTACTAACTAATGGTAGGGTAGCACTATCTAAAGGAGGAGGAAAAGAACACAGACTTTTTTTGAGTAGGTAAAATTCTCATAGTCGCTTGCTCATAAACTTTTCAAAACAAACATCATTTCACAAAACAACACTTTCTTTCACAAAATATTTTCAAAATAAACATTTTGTATACATTCTCAATGATACGAGAATCATTACAAAATTTCCGCACTTAGGAGTTTTCAAAATATTTTCAAACATACACAAACACAAAGCATTCCAAAAGTGAGCTAGCGATTAAGAGCCCGTAGAAAAATACGGATGAAAAGGGTGCTAACACCTTCCATTTTCATAACCTACCCCTTTACTCAGAAAATTCTCAAAAGGTCTTTCATGTTCTTTCCTTTATTGGATAAAGAAAATGTCGATGGCGACTCTTGCTATCCACAACATTTGTGATAAAACGCAAAACCAAAAGTCAGTTCTCCCAACGTATTACAAAACTGGCGACTCTGCTGGGGAAAAACTAAAAGTGGGGTTACCTTAAGTTCTAGATCATCTTTATTGCTTTACTTGTTTGCCTTGTATGCTTTATATTTTGGGATATACTTGGGTTTACTTCTTGTATAGATCTTATACCTAGATATGGGGCATTTTAGGCAAGTAGAAATAGATCATGAAGATTGTACGGAGTATACATATACAGATAAATAGATGGCTACATTAGTGCGACACATTGGTTTGTACTGGTGTCCCTTGAGTCAGTCAAGGAGAATGCTGGGCTGTCGCGTGGTGTCATAAAGCACTAACTGACGGTAGAACCTTAATTGACACAACTTAGCCATTAGAAAGTAGTGAGATAGCTAGCTTTGGTGCAGACTGAAGTTGGTTAATACTCGGTACTACACTCATTGAGATCGTACTCTCGGGATATTTTGGTCGAAAATCAGATGCTTGTGCTGAAACAATGCTTGAGAGAAAAAATTAGTGATATGAGATACCTAGAACCTGGTTACTTCTTTTAGGACAGGTTGAGCCAAATAAAATCAAGAGGGTACTTACCTATAAACTCCATACAAGACTAAAACTAAGGCCTTGTGTGTTTTGTTTGTGTATAATTAAATTGTTCGAACATGACATTATTACACATATCATTTTCACTAACCATTTCAAGGACCTAGGGATTTATCTTTGTTTCTTTGTTGTAGGTTATGGCCTCTACTCGCAGAAATACTATTCGGATCCGTTTTGTGAGGATACCTTCTCAACTTAAGGAGTTAGTCTCAAAAGTTCTTGAAAGCTCCCAATTCACCAAAAGGCATGGTCATCTACTCAGTTTAGTTACTTTGAGTTTTGAAGAAGACACGATGAGTGTTTTATTCCAGTTCTTTGATCCCACACATCACTATTTCACCTTTCCAGATTATTAGCTGGTACCCACACGGGAAGAATTCTCTAAGCTACTGGGAATATCTATTCTTGATCAGACACATTTCACTGGTTTAGAGAAAGATCCACAACCTGAAGAAATTACAGCAACCTTACATATGAAGCGGTTCGATAATGTATCTAATTGGGAAACAAGAAGTGGAGTCAAGGGTTTTCTTTCTAAATTTTTGTTAGAGAAGGCTCGGCTATTTCTGGATGCTATAAGTTTTCAGGCTTTCGAGGAAATCTTAGCTTTGTTGATCTATGGTTTGGTACTATTCCCTAATCCAGACTAACTCATAGATAATGAACGCCATCAAAATATTTATTTCTAGTAACTCCGTGGCTATTTTGCTCGGAGACATTCTGCATTCTCTTCACACTCGTACTATAAGGAAGTGAGGGACTCTTATGTGTTACATACCTTTTATATCCAGGTGGTTTATTTCTCACCTTCCTTGATCAGTAGTGAAGAATGAACAAGGTTTGAGGTGGTCTCAAAGGATGATGTCGCTCTCTTATTCAAGTATCTATTGGTATTCCCGATCTTTGGAAGATGTTACTATCATTGACGGCTACGGGGATTTCCCTAATGTTCCACTCCTTGGTATTACAGGAGGTATTCCCTACAACCCTTCTCTAGATTTACGCCAATTTGGTTATGCTTGAAGAGATGGTCCTAATGACATGCTTATCCAGCGTATTGTATTCGATTACGAGAACTATTTTCAAGGTTATCGTCAAAGGTTTATACGTGCTTGGGGAATGTTAAACAAGATTGATATCAAGACTTTAGTACAAAAGAATTCCATCCCTTTGGAGCCCTAAATCAGATGGGTACGATCTTGTGCTCAAAACCTTATAATGCCATATCCCACTGTCTTACCAGTAATTGTAGAGCCTGTTGCCGAGGGGGGTATTCATTATATCATTCTTCATCCAGATATGCCCACTGACCTTCAAGAATTTCATAAGTCCTGGATTCAACTCAATGAAGAATGAGACACCTTTGAAACTCAATTCTATGTTAGTGAGAATAGAGTGTTGGAGCTGACAAAGCAACTTCATGAGGAGAAAAGCCTTCATGCATACATCAACACAAAGAGGAAGTGTTAGTGGGAGATTTGAGTTTTAGGTTTTATAAGTTCATATTAGTGTCTCTTTGAGACCCTTTTGCTTTTCATTGTAAGCCTAAGAGGCAATTGAAATTTTGAACTTACTAACGAAGTCTTTGTTTCTGTTTCCTTTTGGTTAATGAATTTAATACCCATAAGGTCCTTGAAAACATTGCATTTCTCAAGCATAATTACATAACAGGTTTTCCAATACAGGTTTCCTCATCTTTTTAGTGTTTATTTCTGTATAAGATGGCCCTCGAACAAACTGTCAAGGATCTCCAGGATCAGCATGCATAATTTCAAGAGACTCTTCTGAATCTGGCCAAAGGCAACATGATATAATGACACTTCTCACCAAGAAGAAGAAGACTAGAAAGTCGGTTGTCATCCTCAACATGGGGATAAGATTCAAAGGTCATGCTCAACTGGTTCAAGAGGATGATGTTTCCTCTGAGGAAGACGACAAACAAGAGGAGGATGGTAGAAGTGTCAGGGGTGAAGGTAGAAATAACTAGGGTTCTGATAATATTTCTGAAGATGAATACTACTCCGACGAACAGTACCCTCCTACAGATGACAAGTACAAGCAGTTAGAATATTGTCTCAAAGAAATGGAAATCCAGAAAGTGCCTGGATTGGATTTTGGAGAACTAGGTCTGATCTCGGGGATAGTCATCCCCTATAAGTTCAAGGTCCCCGTCTTTGCTAAATGTGATGGGATCTCTTATCCCAAAATCCATTTGAGGTTGTATGGTCGAAAAATCCAACCTTATACTGCTGACCGGAAATTGTGGGTTCATTTCTTTCAAGAAAGTTTGTCTGGTACTCAACTTGAATGGTTCTACCAGTTGGAAGGAACCAACATTCACACGTGAGAAGACTTGGCTGCTGCTTTTTACAAGCAGTATAAATATAATGCTGACCTTGCATCAACTCGTGTACAATTAAAAAACATGTCCATGGGCTCGAATGAAGGGTTCAAGGAGTATGCCCAGAAGTGGAGAGACTTAGCTGGAAGGGTCCAACCTCCCTTGTCTGACCGGGAATTAATTGATATGTTCATGGGTACTCTGACAGGCCCATTCTTTAATCATCTGACTGGGAGTTCTTCATCTGGCTTTACTGAGCTAATTATGACAGGAGAAAGAGTTGAAAGTGGTATTAAGAGTGGGAAGATTCCAACGGATGCAACTTCTAATGCTGCGAAGAAGCTGTTCAGTGGTAAAAAAGAAACCAATGATGTTTATAGCCATAAGAGTCACAATAAAAATGACTGCCATCAGTTTGTGGGAGAGGTGTTGATCTCTAATCCAGCTCATGCTCAACAATCACCACAGGGCAACCGTCGAAGGCCAGATGCTCCATCAAGGCGGTTTACCAAGACCGGCATGCCTTTATCTCAGGCATTACAACATTTTTTAAAGGCTGAACTCATTTCCCTGCAGGATCCTCCTCAGAATCCCAACCTATCCTCTCCAAAGTACAATCCAAATGCGAGGTGTGCCTATCATTCGAACAGTCCTAGACACGACACCAACAACTGTTGGGCCCTGAAAAGCAAGGTTCAAGATATGATCGATAATAAGGAAATTGAGTTTGATTCTCCAGAGACTCCAAACGTGATTACTGCACCTATGCCTAAGCATGATAAATGCATAAGTGTTATTGAAGATGTTTTGTATGTTGTCTCCGTAAGTGATGTTGTTACTCCTCTCTCAACAGTCAAGGAGAATTTGCTACAATCTGGTTTATTTCTAGGATGTGTTAAAGAATGTTATTGGTGTGCAATTCAACCCAATGGTTGCAGGTTACTGAAGGAAGGCGTTCAACGCCTGATGGATGAACATGTAATTTTGATTGAGAAAGTTCCGTATGCTGAGAATTTGTGCCGAGATTTGTTTGTCATATCTGGTACTCCTTTCAGGATCACTTCCAAGGATCCTGTAAGGATTACTGCCAATCTAAAGGCCGCTCCTTTAATCATTACAACACCTGGGCCCATCCCATATTCTTCGGAGAAGGATATTCCATGGAATTATGGGTCTGACATCTATGACCATGGCATTAAACAAGAGTTTTCTGACAAAGATGATGAAGAGGTTGGTCCCAATATTGACAATATTGCGAAGATCAGCAAAATTACTAGAAGCGGGAGGATTTTCTCCCTGGAAATCTCTCCACCTGTTCAAGTCACAGTTATCAAGATAACTACTGAGGCTCGGGGTAAAGAGCTAATAATAGAGACTGTCCAGATAGAGGTACCAAAAGAAGCTACAGTCAAGGACACCCCTGGACAAGAGTTGGAAGAGGTTTTGAAAATCATCCGCAAGAGCGACTATAAATTTTTTGAACAGTTGGGGCAGACCCTGTCCAAAATTTCCATTCTATCTTTACTGTGTTTTGAAGCCCATGTATAGGCTTTAGCAAAATTCTTGAAGACTTCTCACGTACCGCAAGAGAATTCAGCTGATCAGTTTGGAAGTTAAGTAGCGAGTTTAACAACTGATAATGGATTAGGCTTCTCCAATGTTGAACTGACTCTAGAGGGGAGAAATCATAATAGGGCCTTGTGTGTCTCCATTGAATGCGGGGGCACTATGTTGACTCATGTGTTAGTTGACACTGACTCTTCTCTGAATGTTCTGCCAAAAGGCGCTCTTGATAGACTTGATTGTGAAGGGGTTGTGTTGAAACCCGACGACATTATAGTTCAGGACTTTGACGGGTCCAAAAGAATGGTACATGGAGAAGTGGATCTTCCTATCAAAGTGGGTTCACATATCTTTGAATCCACCTTCTATGTAATGGACATCCTACCAACTTATTCTTGTCTATTAGGATGCCCCTGGATCCATGGGGCAGGCGATGTTACCTCCACCTTACACCAAAGATTAAAGTGTCTTGTGAAAGGGAATATTGTTATTGTCTGCGGAGAAGAGGAGTACATGGTCAGCCATCTGAATTCATTCTGGTATGTAGAAATGGACGGTGTATTCATCGAGACTCCCTGCCAAGCTTTTGAAGTAATTTCCCCTGCTGCTATTAAAGATGTTTCTGCCATTCCAAATACTACCAGGGTTCTGCACTAGATGGATTCCTTGAAATATGCCAAAGATACTATAGAAGAAGGTGGTTGTACTATTTGGGGTCAGCTTCCTAATATCCTTTACAAATCTGACAAGTTTGGTTTGGGCTTTACAGCAGAAGGTCAAAGGGTTGTACGTCGCGCTCATGCTGGAAGACCTTCATTCTGTGTCAGCAACAATGGAGTCAACGCAACAGAAGATGCTGACAGTGATTGTGATATCAGTAACTAGATATTTCCTACCATTGGCAACGAGCTTAGAAATTGGAAGGCGGAAGACATTAACTTTATCTCCTTTAGTTAGGAGTAATAGTTATTTTTGTTTTATTGCTTTAAGAAGTTTGGTTATGTAATTTCTTTTAAAAAACAATGACTTTAAACCTTGTGTCTTTCCCTAGGCACAATGGTCCATTTGTTAAGGGTTGTCATTTCATAAGTCATATTTTCATTTAATAAAAGCATTGGACGTTTTGCATTCAAATTTTGTGCTCTCTGCCTTTCTTTTACTTTATTGCACTTTCAAATCGCTATGTGTTCTTACACACACCCACACACTACATTGTTGATCCCCATCCACTTCGGATCTCGTTAATAATGGTCCTACTATTGCCGCTTATGACTTTGAAAATCTGATCTACCAAGCTGAGGACGAAGGTGAGGAAGATTGTGAAATAACTGGAGAACTTTCCAGACACTTAATACAAGAAGAAAAGGCTATCGAACCATATGAAGAGCTAGTCGAAGTTGTAAATTTGGGTACTGAGACAGACAAAAAGGAAGTTAAGATTGGTGCCAACTTAGAAAGCAATGTCAAGAACAGGCTAATTCATATGTTACATGACTATGTTGAGATCTTCACTTGGTCGTATGAAGATATTCCAGGGCTCGATACTGATATTGTGGTTCACTGTTTGCCTATGAAAGAGGGTTATTCTCCGATTAAATATAAGTTTCGTCGCATGCGTCCTGAGATTTCAGAGAAGATCAAGGTTGAGGTTACGAAGCAATTTAATGCATGTTTCTTAGCAGTGACGTCATATCCTCAATGGGTTGCAAATGTTGTTCTGGTACCAAAGAAAGACGACAAGGTGCGTATGTGTGTAGACTATAGGGACTTGAACAGGGAAAGCCCCAAAGATGACTTCCCACTTCCGCATATTTATGTTCTGGTCGACAACACTACTCATCATAAGGTATTCTCTTTCATGGATGGTTTCTCGGGTTATAATAAGATCAAGATGACGCCTGAAGACATGGAGAAAACTACCTTCGTCACACAGTGGGGCACTTTCTGTTACAAGGTCATGCCTTTTGGGTTAAAGAACGTCGGAGCAAATTATCAACGGGACATGGTAGCCTTATTTCACGACATGATTCATCATGAGATAGAAGTCTATGTCGACGACATGATAGCAAGGTCACAGACTGAAGAAGTGTAAGTCTAAGAGTGCCTAAGAGGGGGGGGGGGGGGGTGAATTAGGTATATAAAAATTTATTCGGTTTTATGAGAATACTTGTAGTAATTTGTGGTTAAGTGTTTGAAGGTTTTTGACTATATCTTATCTTTTCTTGATTATGGTGATGAAAACGATAAAAGCGGAAAAGTAAAGAACACGGTGATATATCCTGGTTCCCCTCACAATCCGAGAGTACTCCAGTCCTCTTTCCAACATAAAAGATATTTCACTATAGTTTAGAATGATTGTACAGCCTATGCTTACTATCTAACCTATAGGGTGACCAAAGGTTCTTAACACCTTTAAGGTCAAACAAACACTAATGTTAATGAAGAACAATCCTCTTCAAATCACAACACTTACTTCCAACAATCCTGGATAGTAAGGGAATACTTTCTTTTTGTAATACAATGATTTATTTGAAAGATATGGAGAGCACTATCAATCTTTGATTGATCTTCTTCTTCAAGAAAGAAACAATTCTCAAGCAATGATTATAAATGTTCACAATGAATGTATGAAACTTGTAATGATTTCTTAATGAAAATGTATATGGCAAGTTTCACAAAATTTATGATTTGTAAGAACACTTGAAAGTTTGTAAGAATATGCAAATTTGAATGATGAAAATTGTTAATTGAAGAAGGTTATTTGAATTTGAAAATCATCACAATTTATAATGTCACAAATACCTCTTCATTCATGCCATTTGATATGAAAAGATGCAATGCAATCATGAAAGAATACCATTTGAATTATGTTCAAAAAACAAAAGAAAATTTGTACTGGTTCGCTGGGAACCGGTTCCGACCCAGGCAGAACCCGGTTCTTAGTGAACGTTATAACCCAGAATTCTAAAATAACACGCAGGAACCGGTTCCCCTATAGGTACAACCTGGTTCCTGGTACAAATTCCAGGGAAGTGATTTTTGAACAAGTTTGGAACCCGGTTCCCTGTTAGGTAGGAACCGGTTCCTGAAAGTTTATTTTCAAAAAAATCCTTTTGAAAAAGATTTCAAACATAGTTTTTCTTATTGTTAAAAATGTGGGATATGTATATGATTATGAATGCATATTTGTGAACATCTATATTCAAGTTTAAGAATTATTTATACCTTTTGACATTTGTTGTTTCTTTAATAATTCTTCTTCTAATCTTCAAGACTTGTAACAAGGTTTTATATGATATTGATAAACTTTTTGCACATCCTTTGAATGTTGATATCCATGTTGTCTTCATCAAAACCAATGCTTTAAACATGACTTGAGAAGCTTGCAATTACATTCTCCCCCTTTTTGATGATGACAACCAAGTCTTGAAAACAATTCTTGAAATGTTTATGTTGTTTTGTGTAGCAAAAATGTTAAGCAAATGCAAGGCTCCCCCTAAATTGTATGCTCCCCCTAAGTCCATGATTCTTTGAATTTTGGAGTGAGTTTTATGATAGTTATTTTGGCCTGCAATTTCTTTGAAACAAAACAACACATATGCATATTCTTATCCCCATTTGTTAACATCAAAAAGGATGGGGAAAAAGAGTGAAACAAATTCATTTAAAAAAACACAAACAATTTTAAACACAACCACACACTAAAACACGAACATAACGAATTGTACGATACAACATATAACAACGAAACATAAGAAACCTAAATATCACGAAACATAAGATGGAACATTGTCTAGACATAACAAAGTAAAACACGAAAATGAAAGAAATGACATAGAAATTAAAAGTAAGTCTTTAGTCTTCATCCTCATTCATCTCATCACCATCATCTTCACTTCCATTTGTAAAAAGTAACGTTTCTGGAAAATGAACCAGGAACCGGTTCCGACCATTATGGGAACTGGGTTCCACATGCAAATATTGCCAAAAACTTGAAAAAATTGTTATGAAAGGAAAAGTTTTGTACAAATAATATATACACACAAATTTTATCAAATAAAAACATATAAAAGAAGGAGTAGAAGCAGAGTGTACTGAAACATAAAATTTTTTTTTGAAGAAAAATTAAGACGTGCACCTTATGAGAAACATTTAAAGATCACCTTCATCCAAAATACCAAGTTCTCTTTGGATTTTGAAGAATGGTTCTCGAGCAAGCGGTTTTGTGAAGATATCTGCCAGTTGGTTATGAGTATCCACAAAAGTGACTTCGACATCTCCTTGAAGTACATGATCACGGAGAAAATGATGTCGAATATCTATATGTTTGGTTCTTGAATGCATGACCGGATTCTTTGTAATATTGATAGCACTTGTATTGTCGCATCGAAGAGGAATGCATCCGAGATCAAGTCCGTAATCACGGAGTTGTTGCTTGAGCCAAAGAATTTGTGCACAACAACTACCCGCTGCTATGTATTCTGCTTTGGCCGTGCTAAGAGCAACACATGCTTGCTTTTTACAAGCCCATGATACTAATGCATTTCCAATAATGTGACAAGTACCACTTGTGCTTTTACGATCAGTTTTACAACCTGCATAATCCGCGTCAGAATAACCAATTAAAGTGCAAATACTACCTTTAGGATACCATAAGCTGACATTGGTTGTTCCTTTGAGATACTTCATGATCCTTTTAACTGCCATGAGGTGTGATTCCTTTGGATTTGCTTGAAAGCGAGCACAAAGACAAACACTAAACATTATGTCAGGATGACTTGCCGTCAAATACAATAAGGAACCAATCATACCTCGGTATTTTGTAATATCAATTGGAGTACCGGATTCATCTTGATCAACATATGTACCGGAGCCCATTGGAGTATTCATTGCTTTACAATTTTCCATATCAAACTTTTTCAATAATTCTTTGCAATACTTAGATTGGTTGATGAAGATTCCATCTTTTAGTTGCTTGATTTGTAGTCCAAGAAAGTAGTTCATCTTTCCCATCATAGACATCTCGAATTCTCCTTGCATCATCAATGAGAATTCCTCACACATTTCTTTGTTAGTCGATCCAAAAATGATATCATCAACATAGACTTGAACCAATAAAGTGTTACTTTTGATTTTCTTAATGAACAACGTTTTATCAACCTTACCCTTTTCGAAACCTTTTTCACACAAAAAATTGCTAAGTCTATCATACCATGCTCTTGGTGCTTGCTTTAAGCCATAAAGAGCCTTTCTCAACTTAAAGACACGTGTAGGATGTTTGAAGTCTTCAAATCCCGGAGGTTGTTTGACATACACTTCTTCATTGATGTATCCATTCAAGAATGCGCTTTTGACGTCCATTTGGAAAAGCTGAAAATTTAATGAACAAGCATAAGCAAGTAAAAGACGTATAGCTTCTAACCTTGCAACCGGAGCAAATGTTTCTTCAAAGTCGATTCCTTCCTCTTGATTGTAGCCTTGGGCAACCAACCTTGCTTTGTTTCAAACAATTAGACCATTCTCATCAAGTTTGTTCTTAAACACCCATCGGGTACCTATGATATGTTTACCACTTGGTCTAGGAACAAGTTCCCAAACTTGATTTCTCTTGAATTGATTTAATTCTTCTTGCATAGCAATAATCCATTGATCATCTCCTAAGGCTTCATCAACTTTGATAGGTTCAATTTGAGAAACAAACGCCATGTTTAAGCAAGCATCTTTTAGATTTAATCTTGTTGATACTCCTTGGCTAATGTCACCAATAATTTTGTCAATAGGATGGTCTTTATGAGTTCTCCATTCTTTTGGTAGATCATTGATGTTTGAATCTTGTTGTACAATGTCTTCTTGATTTTCCGGTGATTTCACAACTTGATCATTTGAAATTTCTTCCGGGGGTAAATCTATAGGATCATCATCATCACACACAACTACTTCCTCTTTAGAGGTGTTAGTTTCATCAAAAGATACATGCATAGATTCTTCAATAGTTAAAGTTCTTTTATTATAAATTCTATATGCTTTACTAGAAAGAGAATAACCAAGAAATATACCTTCGTCGGATTTCTCGTCAAACTTACCGAGATTGTCTTTGTCATTGTTAAGAACAAAACACTTGCATCCAAAAATGTGGAAGTGAGCAATATTTGGCTTTCTTCCTTTGAAGAGTTCATATGGAGTATTCTTTATTATAGGTCTAATGATAACTCGATTTACAACATAACATGTCGTACTAACCGCATCCGCCCAAAAATATTTAGGAAGATTTGCATCACTAAGCATTGTTCTTGCAAGTTCCACTAGAAACCTATTATTTCTTTCAACTACTCCATTTTGTTGTGGAGTTCTAGGTGCTGAAAAATTATGAGAGATACCATGTTCTTCACAAAATTCTTCAAATTGTGCATTTTGGAATTCTCCACCATGATCACTTCTTATGGATACAATCTTTAGTGATTTTTCATTTTGGATTTGCTTAGCATACTTCTTAAAAGCTTTAAAGGCATCACTTTTCTGCACAAGAAACAAAGTCCAAGAATATCTAGAAAAATCATCAACAATAACCAAAGCGTATACATTACCTCCGAAGATTTTTGTTCTTGATGGACCAAAGAGATCCATGTGTAACAATTGTAGTGGCCTTGTAGTAGACACCGCATTCTTAGATTTGAAAGATGATTTTGTTTGTTTCCCTTTTTGACAAGCATCACAAAGTCTATCTTTGACAAATTTTCTCTTAGGCAAACCAATGATAAGATCACGCTTGATTAGTTTATTCAAGTGTTCCATATGAATATGAGAAATCCTTTTGTGCTAAAGCCATGAATCATCATTGTTTGCCATGATACATTTTATCTTCAAAGATGGATCATCAAGGGAAATCATAAATATATTATTAATTCTTTTACCTTTGAGTTTTACCTCATTGGTTGCCTCATCCATAATAAGGCATTCTTCTTTGTTGAATTTGATCTTGAACCCTCTATCGCAAAGTTGACTTATGCTAAGAAGGTTGTAATTTAATCCTTCAACATAGAGAACATCCTCAATTTGAATGGATGGAGGTGTGCCAACTATTCCAACTCCAAGTATCTTTCCTTTGGTGTTGTCTCCATAGGTGACATACCCTTTGGTTTTATGTACTAGATATGAAAATTGGTGTACATCTCCTGTCATATGCTTTGAACATCCACTATCAAGATACCAAACATTTGATGTGGATTTCAAGCATACCTACAAAAACAAATTATTTCTTGTTAGGTACCCAAGTTGCCTTGGGTCCTTCATAGTTAGTTCCATTTTTCACCCATGCATAATGTCCACTAGCCATACTGAAATTTCTAATATAGCATGCATTGGGTGTGTGTCCAATAATACCACAGTAAAAACAGTTTGGAACAAATTTTCTCTTGTATCTAGGAATTTGTTTTCTTTTAGATACATTATCCTTTTTATTTTGATGATTATGAACAACTTACTTCTTTTCTACTTTCTTGGGATTGGAACTATTACTAGCCTTTACAAAAACAGTGGGATTGTTACTTGGTTTCTTAGTATTCACATAACCAAGACCTCTTTTATCATTTGGATAACGTTGTTGGCTTAGTAATCCTTCCAATCCTATTTTTCCTTTTTCATATCGTTCAATGACTATTTTCAATTGAACAATTTGAAAGACATTTGATTCACACTTGGAGCATGCAAAGTTTTCCTTTTCTTTAATAAAATTTTGGTTTTGAAGATCAAAATCTTTAGTCATGGTGTCAAATTTTTCTAGACAAATTAGAAGTTCTTTTTCTTGTTTTGACACCTTTTTGTATAAACTTTTGCATTCTTTCAAGAGTTCATCAATTGCACCTTGAACATCATCATCAAAAAGATTAAATTCATTACTAACCTCTTCTTCATCGTCAGAGTGATGTGAAGCCATCAATGCTAGATTTGCACTTTCGTCACTATCCGAATCAGATGAAGAACTTATCTCATTATCTTCCCATGCAACATAAGCCCTTTTGTTCTTGAACTCCTTTTTTCCTTTGAATCCATTTTTCTTGGAGAGTTTTAGACAATCCGGCTTTATGTGACCTTGCTTTCCACATTCATAGTGAAATTCTGGTGTATGCCAGTCTTCAGATGTTATACTCAATGTCTAGACATCTGATATGACATAGTAACTACACTGCAAGGTAGATACCCAATTTTTCGTGATTCAGTACTAAAGAATAACAGAAGCACAGTTTATCCAAGCTGTGCCAGATATACTTTGAAGGCGCAGAGGATAGAACAACGATGTACCTAGTTCTGTTCATCTGTTGTACATGATCAGCAGAGAGCAAACAACCTTCACAGTTCTGTTTCTCCTGCACAGATATCAGCATGATGTCTTAACATGTTCTGAGACATCATCTGTTACAACATTACAGTTTTACCTTGATATATAACAGACAGAATTATAAAGTGCTGAAGGTAAAAACACAAATCAGTTGTTGACCCAGTTCGGTGAAACACACCTACTCTGGGGGCATACCAAGCCAGGAAGAAGATCAACTATCAGCAATACTAATTCAGGACTAAACTTCACAAGTTCCCATCCCTCACTTAATCATTTACCCAGTGCAACCTATACCTAGGAACTCCTAGATAGAAACCTACCAGTTTCCATTCCTATTGTCACAACAACAGAAGTCTTACTCCTACTCAAGAAGTAGTGCCCTCCCACTTGGTTTCCTACATTACAATGAATATGAAGTAATGCAGAAATACTTAGACTTGCTTCATAGCTTCGTCCAAGAACACTCAAACTCTTACCTACAGGTATCGAGTTACACACATGGTAACCTTGCCACAGACCGACAGGTTTACCTAACAGAACACCCCCAATGTTACATTATGTGAGGCTTACAAACCCTAGGTTACAATCTGCTATTTATAACCTATTACCCAACTGGATTTGGGCCTTCAAAATCTCAGCAAGTTTTTCTCCTTGCTGTTACAACTCAGCAGCAAACTTCTTCTATAATCAAGGTCTTCAATCTTCTAGTTCCTAAAATATCTCCATATTTAGAAACAATATTTTCTTCAAATATTCTGATTGATTCTTGATTAATCTTCAGATTCTCCATAAGAAACGCCACATATATTCTCAGAGTATTTAAGAACCAGAACTGTAACTGAATTACCAATTCTGTTGACGTGATGTCAAGTCAGATGTCATGACATTACATCTAACATGTTGTCCTAGATGTTGAACTTCTTCAACACAACAAATAACCTCTTTCATAATTTAGATCACTTAAAATAGTTAGGTTACAAGTCACAGCTGTTACAAACATTCAACATATAACATAGTTACTTAATTAGTACTTAATTTCAGGCGCGATGTCATATGCTGATGTTGTGACATCTTTCATAACATGTTGGTCCAGATGTTGAACTTCTTCAACCCAACATATTAAAACAACAGAGGGAATATGGGTAAACTTGCTTTCTTATTTGTTTTACAAATGAAGCCAACTCTCCAGCCAGGGCACTTACAATCTCCCCCTTTGGCAAATTTTGGCTAAAACAAATAAGTGCAAGTTGCATTTTGGGACCAGGCCACAACACAGTTGAGATGTTACAACATCTTGTCCAACATCTTCTTTGTAGAGGCTGATGTCCTTTGAGCAAACAACAAACCTCTATCCCTCATCTGTGAGCCACTCCAAGCCATTGATGGCCCAAGAGGATTTCTTTTCTCAAGATTATTGTTGATAATCTTGATACTGATTACTTGTGATCATGTAACTCAGATCACAAGTCACAACTATCCTCTTAACTCAGAACACAAGACACAAACAAAGTCACTTACTTGTGATCATGTTGCTTTCACCTGAGTCTTGATGGACATTGCCGTCTGTTGCTTTCACCAGAGTCTCGCCTGGGTCCCTATCTTTCTCCCCCTTTTTGGCCAGAATTTGACAAAAACTGCCCATACAGATCCATACCCATGCACAATTTTCCCAGATGCTAACAAACTTCATATTGCTGAAACCCTATGATGAAGAGGAAGAATAGAGAGAGTCTTCATAAATAATGCAACTTTGGCATAGATAGTAACGATCTTGGTACTTTACTCTGACAGTTTCAGTACCCTAGGACTGGTTTTAATGCAGGTACCTACCCTTGGGTTTGACCCTTTGACCATTGTCAGGATGAAGTATGTCTTGCTCTTTTTAAAACAGACATTTGTCTTTTAGAACCGACTCCTCCCTTTATGTACTTGTCTTAGGATCCCCTATCCAAGAAACATCGTTGGCATAATACCTCAGTTATGTAATACCTTTATTAGATGACAAGTTATCACCTAAACATTCCAGCTCACTAAACTGCTCCATAATGAGACACAACCGCCCTGTTTTCTTAGCAGATGAAAACATGCTCAAATCCTATGTTGTCATACATTCTGCTATTTTCATATTAGCAATTTGAAACCATTCCATTTTCACAAGGAGGATGGTTACTCCCTCTGAGTCATATAGCTGTACACACATGGGTTTATTAATAATATTCCACACTTCATCCAATTTTCCTCCTGTCTGTAGTTTTAGAGGAAATTAGGAACAATGTCATTACCAATGTGATGACATTCGGTCAGACATAGTCCTCTTCAGTCTTGAACACATCATCCCAATAGTTAATAAGGTACCACACTTTATATCCTACGAGTTTGATGAAGACCTTTTGTACAAACCAATACTCCCCCTGTTAGGGACAATCACTTCTCCTCAAGGAAACAAGTAGGTCACATTCAATACTCAGTTGGACCTTCAAGACAGCTTCTGCTTCAAAGTAAATAAGACCCCTTGATGAATGGAAAACATAAGACGCATCTTCATGTCTTCAAGAGCGCACCCTCTGTTCAACAATATTGATTGAACGCATTCATACTGTGAATCAAACTTTCTCGATAATAATCAGCTGCCACATGTTGATTATCTTGATTCTCTGAATCCACTGCTGAGATAGACCAAATGCCACTGTTTGATTATCTCCTTCATGAATCCTCATATATAAGAAAATCAAATGCCACCTTTTGACTTCTCCATGTTTATCAGACTTCTCCCAAAGATATTCTGATCTTCCAATTGACATTTGAACTTCAAACTACACTGCAAGGTAGATACCCAATTTTTCGTGATTCAGTACTAAAGAATAACAGAAGCACAGTTTATCCAAGATGTGCCAGATATACTTTGAAGGTGCAGAGGATAGAACAACGATGTACCTAGTTCTGTTCATCTGTTGTACATGATCAGCAGAGAGCAAACAACCTTCACAGTTCTGTTTCTCCTGCACAGATATCAGCATGATGTCTTAACATGTTCTGAGACATCATCTGTTACAACATTACAGTTTTACCTTGATATATAACAGACAGAATTATAAAGTGCTGAAGGTAAAAACACAAATCAGTTGTTGACCCAGTTCGGTGAAACACACCTACTCTGGGGGCATACCAAGCCAGGAAGAAGATCCACTATCAGCAATACTAATTCAGGACTAAACTTCACAAGTTCCCATCCCTCACTTAATCATTTACCCAGTGCAACCTATACCTAGGAACTCCTAGATAGAAACCTACCAGTTTCCATTCCTATTGTCACAACAACAGAAGTCTTACTCCTACTCAAGAAGTAGTGCCCTCCCACTTGGTTTCCTACATTACAATGAATATGAAGTAATGCAGAAATACTTAGACTTGCTTCATAGCTTCGTCCAAGAACACTCAAACTCTTACCTACAGGTATCGAGTTACACACATGGTAACCTTGCCACAGACCGACAGGTTTACCTAACAGAACACCCCCAATGTTACATTATGTGAGGCTTACAAACCCTAGGTTACAATCTGCTATTTATAACCTATTACCCAACTGGATTTGGGCCTTCAAAATCTCAGCAAGTTTTTCTCCTTGCTGTTACAACTCAGCAGCAAACTTCTGCTATAATCAAGGTCTTCAATCTTCTAGTTCCTAAAATATCTCCATATTTAGAAACAATATTTTCTTCAAATATTCTGATTGATTCTTGATTAATCTTCAGATTCTCCATAAGAAACGCCACATATATTCTCAGAGTATTTAAGAACCAGAACTGTAACTGAATTACCAATTCTGTTGACGTGATGTCAAGTCAGATGTCATGACATTACATCTAACATGTTGTCCTAGATGTTGAACTTCTTCAACACAACAAATAACCTCTTTCATAATTTAGATCACTTAAAATAGTTAGGTTACAAGTCACAGCTGTTACAAACATTCAACATATAACATAGTTACTTAATTAGTACTTAATTTCAGGCGCGATGTCATATGCTGATGTTGTGACATCTTTCATAACATGTTGGTCCAGATGTTGAACTTCTTCAACCCAACATATTAAAACAACAGAGGGAATATGGGTAATCTTGCTTTCTTATTTGTTTTACAAATGAAGCCAACTCTCCAGCCAGGGCACTTACACATAGCATGTGATATATTATGTTGATGTGGAGGCTTCTTAATCTTTATGCTTATAAAATTTCTTTCTTTTGACAAAGTTAGCATTATGAAGATTATTTTTATGACCAAAATATTTTCCTAACCTTTTTACAAGAAGCAAGAAGTTTTCATCTTCCTCCGATGCATCTTTATCTTGAATTTCTTTTGAATCAACTTTCAAAGCAATGCCTTTGGATTTCTTCTCATGATTCTCATGTTTTTCAAGCCTTCCAAGTTCTGTCTCATATTCTTGAAGCTTTCCGAAAAGTGTTGCGGAAGTCATAGTTGCTAGGCTTTTCTCTTCGGATATTACCGTCACTTTTGGTTGCCATTCCCTAGTTAAAGACCTAAGCACTTTAAGATTTAATTCATCGTTAGTTAAAGTCTTACCGAGTGCCTTCAAATGGTTTGTCAAGTGAACGAATCTCTTTTGCAAGTCAAGGATGGATTCTCCGGGCAGCATTCTGAATAATTCATATTCTTGACTCAAAGTGTTCAATCTAGACCTTTTGACTTCGGCGGTTCCTTCATGAGTTTCTACAAGAGTATCCCAAATTTCCTTTGTCGTTGTACATGCCGATACTCGGAAAAATTCATCCATACTAAGAGCACTTTGGAGAATATTGATTGCCTTTTTGTCAAAGAGAATTTTTTTCTTGTCATCGTCATCCCATGATGCTTTAGGCTTTGATGACCCAACACCATTGACAACACACACACCGGAGTAAATGGACCATTCTCAACAGCATTCCATATTTCTTCTCCTTGCGCTTCAAGATGAGCCTTCATGCGAATTTTCCAAAAGTCAAAGTATTCACCACAAAACAATGGAGGCTTGTTGTTACTACCACCATCTTTGAAAACCGGATTTTGATTTGCGGAAGCCATTCTAGATCTTTAGGAACAAGTTACGTATAACTTGATCTGACGCCAATTGTAAGTCTAAGAGTGCCTAAGAGGGGGGGGGGGGTGAATTAGGTATATAAAAATTTATTCGGTTTTATGAGAATACTTGTAGTAATTTGTGGTTAAGTGTTTGAAGGTTTTTGACTATATCTTATGTTTTCTTGATTATGGTGATGAAAACGATAAAAGCGGAAAAGTAAAGAACACGGCGATATATCCTGGTTCCCCTCACAATCCGAGAGTACTCCAGTCCCTTTTCCAACACGAAAGAGATTTCACTATAGTTTAGAATGATTGTACAACCTATGCTTACTATCTAACCTATAGGGTGACCAAAGGTTCTTAACACCTTTAAGGTCAAACAAACACTAATGTGAATGAAGAACAATCCTCTTCAAATCACAACACTTACTTCCAACAATCCTGGATAGTAAGGGAATACTTTCTTTTTGTAATACAATGATTTATTTGAAAGAGATGGAGAGCACTATCAATCTTTGATTGATCTTCTTCTTCAAGAAAGAAACAATTCTCAAGCAATGATTATAAATGTTCACAATGAATGTATGAAACTTGTAATGATTTCTTAATGAAAATGTATATGGAAAGTTTCACAAAATTTATGATTTGTAAGAACACTTGAAAGTTTGTAAGAATATGCAAATTTGAATGATGAAAATTGTTAATTGAAGAAGGTTATTTGAATTTGAAAATCTGCATAATTTATAATGTCACAAATACCTCTTCATTCATGCCATTTGATATGAAAAGATGCAATGCAATCATGAAAGAATACCATTTGAATTATGTTCAAAGAACAAAAGAAAATCTGTACTGGTTCGCTGGGAACCGGTTCCGACCCAGGTAGAACCCGGTTCTTAGTGAACGTTATAACCCAGAATTCAAAAATAACACGCAGGAACCGGTTCCCCTATAGGTACAACCCGGTTCCTGGTACAAATTCTAGGGAAGTGATTTTTGAACAAGTTTGGAACCCGGTTCCCTGTTAGGTAGGAACCAGTTCCTGAAAGTTTATTTTCAAAAAAATCCTTTTGAAAAAGATTTCAAACATAGTTTTTCTTATTGTTAAAAATGTGGGATATGTATATGATTATGAATGCATATTTGTGAACATCTATATT
Source organism: Vicia faba (assembly GCA_948472305.1). NCBI lineage: Eukaryota > Viridiplantae > Streptophyta > Magnoliopsida > Fabales > Fabaceae > Vicia > Vicia faba. Next base: position 613,369,521 of record OX451736.1, read on the forward strand.
CATGTTTAAGAATTATTTATACCTTTTGACATTTGTTGTTTCTTTAATAATTCTTCTTCTAATCTTCAAGACTTGTAACAAGGTTTTATATGATATTGATAAACTTTTTGCACATCCTTTGAATGTTGATATCCATGTTGTCTTCATCAAAACCAATGCTTTAAACATGACTTGAGAAGCTTGCAATTACAAGAAGAACATCTTGATCATCTGCATAAGTTATTTGAAAGGCTGAAGAAGTACAAACTAAGGCTAAATCCGAACAAATGCACTTTTGGGGTGAGATCTGGTAAACTCCTGAGTTTCTTCGTCAATGGTAAAGGTATTGAAGTTGATCCCATAAAAGTTAAAGCTATTCAAGAAATGTCGGCTCCCCGTACTGAGAAAGAGGTCAAAGGTTTCTTAGGACGACTGAATTACATTTCCCGATTCATTTCTCATTTGACTGCTACTTGTGAGCCAATCTTTAAGCTGCTGAAGAAAGATGAAGTAATAAAGTGGAACGACGACTATCAAATAGCCCTTGATAAAATCAAGGAGTACTTACAAGAACCTCCGATTTTGACGCCATCGATTGAAGGAAGGCCTCTAATCATGTACCTAACAGTTCTAGAGAACTCCATGGGATGTGTACTGGGGCAGCATGACGAGTCTAGTTGAAAAGAGTATGCAATATACTACCTTAGTAAAAAGTTTACCGACTGTTAAACAAGATATTCACTGCTTGAGAAAACTTTTTGCACTTTGGCATGGGCTGCTCGCCGATTAAGACAATATATGTTGACCCATACTACTTTATTAATCTCTAAAATGGATCCCATCAAATACATATTCGAGAAGCCAACTCTCTCGGGAAGAATAGCCCGATGGAAAATGGTCTTAACAGAATACTACATCCAGTACACCACTCAAAAAGCAATCAAAGGAAGTGTACTGGAATATCATTTGGTACATCAAGCTGTAGACGACTATCTGTCTATGAATTTCGAATTCCCGGATGAGAATATTATGCTAGTTACAGATTGTGAAGAGCCTGAACAGTATGAAAAACTTGAGCTAGGATCCTGATGGACTATGGTTTTTTATGGAGCTTCTAACGCACTTGTAAATGGGATCGGTGTTGTAATTATCTCTCCCCAGGGTTGTCATATTCCTTTCACTGCCAGACTTTTCTTTGACTGCACCAATAATATGGATGAATATGAAGCGTGCATCATGGGTATTAAAGCTACTATTGACCTGAGAATCAAATTCCTAAGCGTATATGGGGATTTATCCTTGGTAATCAGTCAGGTCAAGAGAGAATAGGATACAAAGCATCTGAATCTTATCCCTTATCGAGAACATGTGCTAACCTTGATTCGGTACTTCGAAGAGATTACTTTTAAGCATATCCCAAGAGAAGAGAATCAGTTGGTGGACGCATTAGCTACCATGTCATCCATGTTTAAGGTCAGATGGGACAATGAGGCTCCCAGAATTACCATTGAAAGATTCGACGAACCGACACATTGCTACGAAATTGATACTGATGGAGTAGAAGAAAAACCTTGGTTTCATGAAGTGAAAAGGTACCTTGAAGCTCAAGAATACCCAGATGGGGCATCGACCAATGACAAGAAATTCCTACGGAGGTTCTCGGCTAAGTTCTTCTTAAGCAATGGAATTTTGTACAAGCGTAATCATGATTCAACTCTCCTTCGTTGTATGGACAAGAAGGAAGCAGAGAAAATTATGGAGGATATGCACGAAGGATCTTTGGTACTCACTCCGCGGGCATACTATGGCTAAAAGTATTCTGAGAGTGGGTTACTATTGGTCGACTATGGAAACCGACTGCCACTACCACTCGAGAACTTGTCATAAGTGCCAGATTTATGCTGATAAAGTTCATGTGCCTCCAGTACCTATGAACATCATGACTTCTCCTTGGACATTCAAAATATGGGGCATTGATATGATCTGAGAAATCAAGCCTACTGCTTCTAACGGGCATCGCTTCATTATCGTCGCCATTGACTACTTACAAAATGGGTTGAAGCATTCTCGTTCGCCTCTGTTACCAAGAATGTGGTCGCCCGATTCATAAAACATAATCTTATCTGCCGGTATGGCATCCCCAAGAGAATCATCATAGACAATGGTACCAACCTCAACAACAATATGATCATTGAACTTTGCACGCAGTTCAAGATCAAGCACCATAACTCTTCACCGTATCGACCAAAGATGAATGGCACAGTGGAAGCCGCCAACAAGAATATTAAGAAAAGCATTCAGAAGATGGTTGTGACTCACAAATATTGGCACAAGATGTTACCATTTTCTCTTCATGGCTATTGCACTTCAGCACGAACATCAACTGGGGAAACCTCATTCTCTCTAGTCTATGGTATGGAAGTTACCCTACCTGTCAAAGTTCAGATTCCTTCTCTGATTATTATGAAAGATACGGACTTAGACGAAGACGAGTGGATTCAGACCAGGCTAGAACAATTGAATCTGATTGACGAAAAGAGGCTTGCGCCTGTCTGTCACAGTCAGATGTATCAGGAATGTATGATCAAGGCGTTCAATAAGAAAATCAAGCATCAGGTATATCAGGATGGTGACTTGGTAATAAAGCGCACCATTCTACCGCAAGGTGATCCCAGGGGAAAATGGACTCCCACCTACGAAGGGCCATTTGTTGTCAAGAAAGTATTTTTGGGCGGTGCTATGATATTAACCACCATGGGCGGTGAAGATTTCCCGCATTCTGTGAATGTGGACATAGTTAAAAGATACTACGCATGAAAACGACCCACAAAATTGACTGTCCTAGGAAAAATTAAGGGCGTCCCGGTAAACCAAAAGGGTTCGGGAAAAAATTAGGGATATATATATATATATATATATATATATATATATATATATATATATATATATATATATATATATATATAAGATTATACACCCGGCAAGTCGAAAACCTGCAAAGGCGGCTTGGGCAAGAAAGGGTATCCCGGTGGACTGAAAACCCGAAAGGGCGGTCCAGGAAAAAGTTAGGGATTAAAAGCGTACGAGTGTGTCCCATTGGATCACTTACTAAAAGCTTTATTACCAAAGTCAAAAGTTCAAATGGTAAATATTATTTCAATCAACTTCTTCTGACAATAAGGGATGAGATGTTCGAAGACATTGGGGCAATAGCGAAGTTGGAACCCAACGAGATCATTTCCACATAGCTATATGTTTTGTTGTCACTTTGTACTCTTTTCATTTCATGACAATTTCCTGTTACTAAGATTTATGTCTCTTTGTACAAAATCTCCTATTTATAGGCAAACTATCAATACAAATACACCCTAAAATTCAAACTTTTAATTTTTTAATTTTTCTGTTTTGTTTGCAAAAAACGTCCAATGACTAAAATTGAATGAGCATATGCATATAAACACGATTAACTGTTAACAAATATATGCATAAGAATAGGAATGAGAATTTACTCAAGACTCTAGGATTTGGGATGACATTCAAGCCATCCACAAATCCCCACAGACCCACTTCCATGGGATTATCCCCACAGAGTAGTCTTCACAAAACAATCTTCAACAAAGATATTTTCCCCATAAAATGGGATACGCCAATCATACTCACCAGTTGAACCCCCCAGCAGATAAAATAATATGATCTTTTTCCCAGCAATATCACCCACCTACGGAGCTCCAATCAGTACAGTTCATGGAAGTTCTCTTCCCATACTGAGTATATTCATCTAAAACTATAAAACCCCCTGTAGATTTCTTCTCTCCAACATAGCTCATTTCATCATCAAGGGTGTTTCCTCAACAGAGTATTTCTCCATCAACAGGGTTTACTTCCCCAACAGGGTTTATTTCCCCAACAGATTATAGTCTCCCCATCTTGAGTCTATTCCTCAGATGGCTACGAATCACTGTCAAAATTCCTCTCCCCAGTGAAGTCACCACTATCCCCAATGAGTTTCTACTGAACCTGGAACTAGACCAGATATCAGTCAACTTTATCCTCCCCAGACGAGTCGAAAGGTTATCCATCTCTTTTATCCCCAATTAGGATATATAAGAATTAAACTCCCCAGTAGAGTGATGAACGAGTAATGTTCCTAAACTCTTCTCCCCAAAGAGAAATCAACATTCCCCAGCGAAATTTCCTCAAACAGCAAGCAGGAATCCCCAGCGGAAGCATTCTAGACAAGGTTGAAGATTGCACATGTTCTTCATCCCCAACACCATTCAGGGATTCATTTTCCCCAGCAAGATGTCATACAGAACTATTGATACACTTCCAATAACATTTCACATTCATACATCATTTACCAATATCATAGCATATGTGTAATACAGTGGGAGAATTGACTTGGTTGTTTTGCATTTGATCACAATTGTTGCGGATAGCAAGAGTCGCCACCGACTTTTCTTTTATCCAATAAGGAAAGCGTGAAAAGAACAGGAAATACCTTTGAGATGTTTTCTTGAGTTCGGGGGTTAGATTATGAAAAGGGAAGGTGTTAGCACCCTTTTCATCCATAGTTATCTATGGGCTCTTAGCTGCTTGCTAGATCACTTGAAGACGTTTTGTTTAAAAATGTGCTTGTGGTGGGTTTTGAAAGTATTTTTGAAAAGTGCCTTCGTTTAGGCAAACTTTGTAATGATTCTCGTCTCTATAAGAATGCATACAAAGTGTTGGACTTTTTGAAAATATTTCATGTTTTTGAAAGTGTTTGGTGTGTTTGAAAAGATGATTTTGTTTTTGAAGATGGATTGTGAGCAAGCAACTAAAAAATTCTACCTACTCAAAAGTATTTTGTTTATTTCTTCCGTCCTTTGATATTGCTATCTTACCATTGATTGGTAAGAAGCCTTATCTTTGGATGTAAAGGGACATGTGTGGGTCATCGTATAGTAATGAATATCAATGTTGCGAGATATCTTAGCATTTCTCTTGAGGGACTAAGATTATTTGTAAGGAAACATTCATAGTGTCATTGAGGGACTATGATCTTGTATTTTTTTATTGTTTTTGCTAAGACGTCTCACATGCATATTATAACCATTTTTCATAAGGAAACAAGTGGAGTTAACCCTAGAGGTGTAAGTGTGGAAGGTGTTTGTTTTTCATGCTTGCTTTATCTTGGATTAGTGTTTTGTAAGCATTGATTTTATCTTTCCATACAAACCCTAATTACTAGCATTTATATGAAAGCGATAAATTGCGGAAAGTAAATTTACTATGCTATTACATTATTTAGGGATGGGGTGTACAAATTTACAAATGGGGATTGCAATAAATTAAACCTAATTATCTATTACAACCATATTGAACTTGAATAATGTATAAGAATTGAAAGGAATATAATGTACGAGATATGAATGAAAAGAAAATGAATTTGTTTTGATTTTGTTAAAGAAAGATTTTGGCTTATTTAACTAAAAGGAAATTTAATTAAACTAAAGAAAAATTAAGATTATGTTAAAGAAAAGAAAATAAATAGGAAAATGTTTTTGGTCTTTTTCATTGTAAGAAGTTAAATAAAATAAACTAAATAATTTAAATATATTTTTGGTGTTTTTGTGTAGAAAATAGTTTTATTGTGTTTAAAACAGTTTTTGTGTAGAAAACAATTTTGTGTTTGGGCCCATGGTCTGTTTGTTAGTTAGTAAGCAGGGGGTCAGAAACATGAAAATGTTGAAACCCAACTATGGAGGCCCATGTGTGCTTCCTATAAACAAGACAAAGTGAGAAAATATGAAAAGTGACAAAAGGTCTCGTTGGGGCTTAAACCCAGGATCTTATACATAAATGCCTTATGTGCGCGCTGTTTATACTGTTGGGTGGTATGTTTCATCCGTTCATAAGATAAATTCAATTAAATATAAAATGAACTTGTTTCTAAATGTTTGAAATGCCCAACTTATTCTTCCTTGCGCGTGCAGGCCATGATAACTCCATTGCCAAGCTTCTAAAAGCTTCATTTATCAGCCAAATCGAAAGATGCAAACATCAAACCTGCCTAAAATTTGGACACGAATCTAACCATGTAACTTTCGAAAGCTATGGATCAGAGGTTAAAACGAATTTTGTTTAATACCAAAACTAAGATCTAATTATTCATACATGAAATTTTTGATGTACAAGCAATGATAATCAAAACTATGGACATGGTCAGCTTCTTAGACATGATATCTACATTTTTCCTTCACAAAGTATATATAAATGATGCTTGAATGAAGAGTTCTAAGTTTAAGAAAACTTACCTCTTGGAGTGAAACTTGAGGGACTTCGACAGAACCTTCAGGAACGGTTCGATGATGGATTAAGCCTGCTTCGACCTCCCTGAAGCTATTCCAGTTGCTACTTTACTTTAAGGATGGCGTCAGGAAACAAGGTGTGAGGTTATATGTAGATGGTGTTTAGGAGTTCTTGGAAGCAAAATTCCAAGAGAAATAACAAGTGAGGCCGAATTCAAAACTCAGGGGTGGAAAGTTTTGAAGTGTTTAATGATTTTATTTGAGAGTGTTTTAAGGGTTTCAGCTTCCCCTTTGATATGCAATGGACTTGTATATTTGTATGAAAAGGTTAGAGATGTTTTACCCAAGGGATATCTCTGTTGTAGGGTTTTGACTTGGTGACTTACTTTTTAAAGAAAAGTAGAAAACAAATTTCAATGTGTTGAACAAGCATGGTCTGAAGTTGTTGGAGGCCTTAGACCTGATGCTTCTAGTTTTGACCTTGCTTGTGTTAAGATAAATCGGGTTGGGAGCTCAAGAAGCTGACTTTATGATTAAAGTAATCTTTATGAAAATAGATACGTAGCTTTTTTCCATTACATCCAAAAATGGTATAATCCAGTAGATAAAGCTTCAAATCTTTGTGTAATGCATCACAAATTTGTGTAAGCCTCTGATTATGTAAAGATTTAGAAGAAACATAGCCTGAAAAGTGATATTTAGAGGATAAGGTTATGAGATTTAATCAATGTTCTTCAAAGCAGGTTTCTCGAAGGGTTTAGAGGTGGATTTAAGAAGGTTGCTCGAAGGAAGCTATTGCCCAGTTGAAACTTGTGGATCAAAGCAGGTTTCTCGAAGGAAGCCATTGCTCAGTCGAAGCTTGTGGATTGAAGCAAGTTGCTTCAAAGGAAGCCAATACCTAATTAAAGCTTGTGGATCGAAGCAAGCATGAAGGAAGCCATTTCCCAGTCGAAGCTTATGGATCAAAGCAAGTTGCTTTGAAGGAAGCCAATGTCCAATCGAAGCTTGTGGATCGAAGAAAGATGCTTCGAAGGAAGCCAAAGCCCAATCGAAACTTTGGGATGAAGCAAGCTGCTTCAAAGGAAGCCACTTCCCAGTCGAAGCTTGGGGATTGAAGAAAGCTGCTTCGAATGAAGCCAATGTCCAATCGAAGCTTGGGTATTAAAGCAAACTGCTTCAAAGGAAGCTATTGCCCAACCGAAGCTTGGGTATTGAAGCAAGCTGCTTCGAAGGAAGCCACTGCCCAACCGAAGCTTGGGGATCGAAGCAAGCTTGTTGTTCTTCGATTTTATCAAAATCTGCCAACCACTCCTTTTCAATCAGTCATGTGGTTCGAACAGCCTGTATTAGATTTTGAGTTCGAATTGTTATCTGCAGTCACTCCTTTCTATCTGCTTTTCCCTTTCGATAGTTTCCTCTTCCTCCTTTCTTTGACCTGATGCTTGAGAGCCCAATATGATCCATGTAAACTATATGAGGCATTAAAGGTCCAATTGTACTTGTGCAAACTCAAACCTTGGTTTTGAGTCATCAGTGTTAAGAAAGTGTCTTGAGCTGATCAAACCTTATGCAATTTTGAGCAATGGAGATCTTGTGAGAGAATTCTTGAGAAATTGAGAGGGAAAATTTTGGGGTACAACAATATGCATATGAAATGCATATAGCACAGTCTCATTTATTTTGAGAACATCATTACGCAATGCATTTCGTACATAATGACATTGCATACAGCTAACTCTTTACCTTTTCAAGAAAGATCAATCAACAGACAAACATCAATAACTACTTATATGACCCGAAAATCTTCTCAAATGCTACATCCGAGAAAGGGCTATTTAAGCAATTTCCTTGGAGGGTCATTCTCAAAGAGACATCTTCTGGCTCAGATTAAATCGACCATAGATTTATTCTGATACTTCTTCCAGTACACATTTTTCTTGCTCAAATTAAATCAACCATAGATTTATTCTGATACTTCTTCCAGTTAAAGACAAAAAGACCTCTTCTGTCTCAGATTAAATCGAGTGTAGATTTATTTTGATACTTCTTCCAGTTAAAGATAGGCGTAGACATCTTCTAGATCAGATTAAATTAACCATAGATTTATTCTGATACTTCTTCCAGTAGACATTTTATGGCTCAGATTAAATCAACCATAGATTTATTCTGATACTTATCCCAATTAAAGACGGGTGCGGACATCTTCCGGTTCAGATTAAATATACCATAAATTTATTCTGGTACTTCTTCCAGTAAACATTTTCTGGCTTAGATTAAACCGACCATATATTTATTCTGATACTTCTCCCAGTTAAAGATGGACGCAAACATTTTCTGGCTCAGATTAAATCGACCATAGATTTATTCTGATACTTCTCCCAGTTAAAGACGGACATGGACATCTTCTGGCTCAGATTAAATCAAGCATAGATTTATTCTGATACTTCTTCCAGTAGACATTTTCTGGCTCAGATTAAATCGACAATAGATTTATTCTGATACTTCTTCCAGTCGAAGTCGGGCATATACATCTTTGGCTCAGATTAAATAAGGTGTAGATTTATTCTGATACTTCTTCTAGTAGACATTTTCTGGCTCAGATTAAATCGAGCGTAGATTTATTCTGATACTTCAGCCAGTTGAAGTCAAGCGTAGACTTAGTATAATTTCTATCAATAGTTACTTTGGATGGAATCTATAAGCCCATCTCCGACGACTCACTGTTACCTCTCTAAATGGCATCTTTAAGCCTATTCCCGATATAACCAACCAACAACATTACTTCGTGCACCGACGAGTGCAACTTTTTTGGCACTTAAGTGTTCAATCATCTTCTACCTTCAAGTCACGAATGGAGGACATGCCAATCCAACTCTTCAGGTTTAAGAAGATTGAACAGGGGCAGCTCTTGTACCTCAAAATTTTCCCTCCCATTTTCTTCAAAAAACATGCTCACAAAGGTCTCAAATACTCAAAGCTAAAGAGTTGACTGGTCAAACCTCCTCCTAAGAAAGGGTCTACAGCTAGGGTTTTGTGATTCACAAGGAAGATTGGGTTGCAAGGGTCTCAAATGAATTTCATGGTTCATCATGGGTCCTTAATAATGCTTATGTCAAGCTTCAAGTCTTGCATCACATGTTTGTCCAATCAATGGCTCAGAAGATTGAAAGTCAATTGTATTAGGTAAACAGTCAACTATGGTCAACATACAGTCAAACTTCAAGATTTATTGTCAACACCAACATTTTGAGGTGATATTCAAAATTTTATCAAGGGTTGATCAGGATTCCTCAAGGAAAGCCCTCAAATCATCAAAGGTCAAAAAAATTGCCCAAATTAGGGTTTTTATTGAAGATGACTAATCATTGACTTTTGGCCTAGTGCATGATATAATGGCTTAAAGCATGATCTCAAGGGCTCTAATACAACATCTTAACCTAATTACATGGCTCAAGGCATTTCCAAATATACATGTGATTGATAGTTGAAGAATTGAATCGATTGATATAAAGTCAACAGTCACACAAAAGTAAAACTTTGACTTTTTGGTCAACATTGGAATTCAAAAATCAAGAATCATCAAAAGATTTCAAAATTATCAAGTTTGATCATCAAGAATAATAAAAATTCAACAAAAGTCAAAAGTTGGAAAATTTTCCAACACTTAGAAAAATTTCTAAGTGTTTTGTTCTTAACAAAGTCACTACTTTATGGCCATTTTTCACTAAGATCCAAACTGATTCATGGAAAACTTTCAACATAAAAGTCGTAGGAATTAATGAATTCTACAATTTTGTTAATGTGAGATAATACTCAAAAAATGACTGGATTAAGAGATATGGGCCCATGAAGGTCTGATATTTTTACCCAACACTTATAAATATTTTTTATCAATTTTTTATCTCAACTTCTTAGCCATTTTCACCAATTTCCCTTTTGTTTTAGCGAAACTGGTCAACATAAAAGTTGAAGATATTGATTCAAGATTTCCAAAACATCCAAGAGTATGAAAAGATCATGTTTGAGCTGAGAGTTTCAAAGAGACAAAGTTAGGCATTTTTACTTGGATTATAAGTCATTTCTTTGAGGAAGATATAATCAAATCTCATAGCCATGCCTTGTAATATCACTTTGCAGTCCTCTAAACCCACAAATCTCTCCATAGTTAGTTTATTTCACTTTCTTTATGACTATTATCCATTTGGTTCAAGCTTTATCCAAGATAATTTTCCATTAATGGCACAAAGGCACCATTGCCATTCACATAAAGCAAGTTTTTTGCAAAAGTCAATGCATTGAGCTCCTCATTTGTTTCCTCTAATTGCACTCCATCCTAGAGAGAAGAAGCAACCTCCCTGCACCCAACAAACATCAGAGCACACTTGTACTTGATCCTTGAAACCACCATTTTCACCATAACTTGATATTACACTTTCAACCAAGCCATAACTTAACATCTTCAGATTGCAAACAGTTTAATCCCTCTAACCTTTTCCTATAAATATAGGGTTAATTTTATGACCAAAGGAGGAATGTACAAGCCCTCAAACCCTCTAAAACCCTCCCAAATCCGAATTGGCCTGAAAAACTCCATTTTTGAGCTTTGAAGTCCAAATCTTCGAATCTCTCAAACCTTGCAGCTTTTGTCCAAACAAATCATCCAATCACTTCATATATATCACATGGAAGTGATTCAAACACTTGTTTCACTTCTGTAACTCCATTATTATCATTCACCATTTTCAATTTCCATCCTTGCAACTTGACTTGGACAGACCATTCCAGCCACTCTTAAAGCAAAGTAAGGATTACAATACATTCGCCAAGGTCCCAGCAAGCTAAAGCAATCATCATTTTACTTCTGGAAGTGCTTGAATAAGTGTTGGACTTTCTCCAACTTGGGACATTTTTCAAACTTTGAGTTCCTTATTTAAGCATCACTTTCATATACATTCTAAAGGAAAAATGGATATATCATGACTATTAAGCTAACCATGTCCTTAAATCTCATTTTGATTGACTTTGTGATCTGAATTTTGGAACTGAGTTTTCTGAAATGTTAGGGTTTCAGTTTGGTACCAAACAAAATTCGTTTCAATATTTAATCTATAGCTTTTGAAAATTATATGGTTGAATTCCTTGTCAAAAATTAAGCAAGTTTGATGCTTACATCTTTCAATTTGGTTGAGAAGCGATCATTTTCGAAAATTAAAAAATGAAGAAAGCATGTTGTTGTTGTTACTGTCTGCGCACGGGGAAGAAGAATGGTGTGCTGGCATTTTCAAAATTTCATATTTTGGCTCATAATATATTTATTGGGTGTTGTTTCATAACCGGCTGAAACAGCCACCCCAGTGGCAAGCGTGTGTGTGAGTAAGGCTTTGGTGTGCCAAGGAAGGGGTTCGATCCTTATCTCTGGAATTTGATTTTCTAACATTTTCATTGCAGATCCAGTACAAACCAGGCATACGTGCTCATCATGTGCCTCATGTTACAACCTTCAGATCTCAATCAATCCAGATTTGATGTTGCTGGAGATTTCCCCACGGTGCATCTCATTGAGTCAACCACACAAAATCATCACAAGCGCCTGGTCTTAGGATGTTGGGCTTGAAAAAATTAAAATTCTCACCCCCATTTTATTTGTTTGGAGGCCCATTTTAATTTTCTTTATTTTGGTTTAATTAACATTTTCTTTTTTTAATCAGTTTTAATTTAATCAGAAAAATCATAAAATCATAAAAAATTTAGATTTAGGTTTTTAATTAATTATTTAATTTTTTGATAAATAAAAAACTAATTTAATTTAATTTAATTAATTAAAAATTAACTATAATTAGGTTTAATCACTAAAAGTATTTTTCTAAAGAAAAAAAACAAAAATATTTTTTTAAACACTTAGAAAATGTTGTAGTGTTTTGACATCTTTCCTTTTTTCATCTCCGAGCGTTTATTTATTTTCGCCTTATTATCATTATGAAACTATCAATTGTATGTAATAGATAAATTAGGATTTCTTTACATTCTCCCCCATTTTATGGTTTGTAATTCCCCATCCCTGAAGCGGTGTAAACATATATTATTTCCCGCATTTTTTTTGCACTTGTATATGTTTAACTGCTAGATTAATTAGGCGCGCATGGCAAGACATAAAAAACAAACATTAGAAAACCTAATCTCAAGATAAATAATTGAAATCAAAACACTTTGCACATGCGCACCTCTAGAGTGACCCTCACTTGTTGCCTTGGATTTAAAACAGTCATGTCCCTCGAACGTGGGATGCTTTGGCAAAGACCCTTTGTTAAAAGATCGTAGTCCCTCGATGACCCTTCGATGCCGCCTTCAGTAAAAGATCTTAGTCCCTTACCAAAATTTCTAAAGCATCCTACAAGTTGCCTTCTATGACTGTACTAGGACCCGCTACTATCCCTCACATCCAACGATAGGGCTTCCTACTAACTAATGGTAGGGTAGCACTATCTAAAGGAGGAGGAAAATAACAAAGACTTTTTTTGAGTAGGTAGAACACTCGTAGTTGCTTGCTCACAAACTTTTCAAAACAAAACATCTTTTCACAAAACAACACTTTCTTTTAAAAATATTTTCAAAACAAACATTTTGTATACATTCTCAACGATACGACAATCATTACGAAATTGCTGCACTTAGGCATTTTCAAAATATTTTCAAACACACACAAACACAAAGCATTCCAAAAGTGAGATAGGGATTAAGAGCCCGTAGAAAACTATAGATGAAAAGGGTGAAAACACCTTCCCTTTTCATAACCTACCCCCCTTACTCAGAAAATTCTCAAAAGGCCTTTCATATTCTTTTCACCCTTTCCTTTATTGGATAAAAGAAAAGTCGGTGGAGACTCTTGCTATCCGCAACATTTGCGATAAAACGTAAAACCCAAAAGTCAATTATCCCACCATATTACAGTGATAAAGGATGAACAAGGGTTGAGGTGGTGTCAAAGGATAATGTCACTCTCTCATACAGACATATATTAGTGTTCCCAATCTCAAGAGAATATCACTATCATTGACCGTTGTGAGGAATTCCCCAATGTTCCACTCTTTGGAATTAGGGGAGGCATTACTTACAACCCTTCTCTAGCTCTACATCAAATTGGTTATGCTCGAAGAGACGGTCCTCATGACACGCTTATCCAGGGTATTGTATTCGATTACGAGAACGATCCTCAAGGTTATCGTCAAAGGTTTATACATCCTTGGGGCATGGTGAACAAGATTGATAGCAAGACTTTAGGACAAAAGAATTCCATCCCTTTGGAGCCTTACCTCAGATGGGTACGATCTCATGCTCAAAACCTTATAATGCCATATTATGTTGTCATACCAGTAATTATGTAGCCTGTTATCGAGGGGGATATTCCTTATACCATTCTTCATCCAGGTATGCCTACTGACCTTGAAGAGCTATATAAGTCTTAGATTCAACTAAAAGAAGAAAGGGACACCTTTGAGACTCAGTTCTATGCTAGGGAGAAGAAGGTGGTGGAGCTAACAAAACGACTTCACGAAGAGTTGAGCCTTAATGCATATGTCAACACAAACAGGAGGAGTCCATGAGAAACTTAAAGCTTTAGGAGTTTTTAATTTGTTCCGTTATGATATTTTGTATTCACACGAACTTACTAATAAAAATCTTGTTTCTGTTTCCTTTTGGTTAACAAATTTAAATCTCATAAGGTCCTTGAAAACATTTCATTTACATATCTGGCATGCCATACATAATAGGTTTTCCTTGCATACAGGTTTTCTCATCTGCTTACTATTTATTTCAGTAAAAGATGGCTCTCGAACATACTGTGAAAGAACTCCAAGCTCAAAACACTCAATTCCAAGAGACTCTCCTGAACTTAGCACGAGGATAAAATGACAAGATGGAGCTTGTTGTACCCCAAAATTTTCCCTCTCATTTTATCAAGATTTCCCCTCACAAGGTTCCTTGAACTCCAGACAGGATTAGGGTTTTGCTTTGCTCAAGACAACTCCTTGCACTGATGACCTAAATTAGGGTTTGAGTTTGCACAGGGATTTTTGGACTTCCAATGCTCAAAGTGACTTTCATACTTCATGTTGGACCTACAAGATTGTCTCTACCAAGTTTCAAGCTTTGAATCAATTTTTTGCCCAGTCAATTGGACAGTTGACCTAGAAATCAGCTGTATTGGGGAAAAAGTCAATTGTGGCCAATTTACAGTCAAACCTTACAATTTTTTATCCACATCAACATTATAAACTCATATGAACCATTTGATCAAGTTTGGACCACAACTCCTCAAGAAATTTGATCAGATCATCAAAAGGGAAAAATGGTCATTTTTAGGGTTTTGACTGCACAAGGGCAATTTCTGACTTTTGACCTAGCCAATGGAAAAATGGGTTCAAGCATGGATTCAAGGACTCAATGGAATCATCTTGACCTATTCACAAGTTTCAAAAGATCTCAAATGCATTGGATTGACAGATGAATTTTTCAGTCAACTGATCAAAATTTGAATGTACACTGAAAAGTCAAACTTTGACTTTTTGGTCAAAATCAAGTGCCAAGGGTCATTTTTCATCAATATGTGTCAAAACATGAAACTTGTTCATCAAGAAACCCATTTTTGCAAATTAGGGTTTAAAGTTGAAAATTTTCATAACTTAGAATTTTTCTAAGTTATGAAATTTTCTTAATTTTTCCTAACTTTGCCCAACATTTTCACCATGATGCAATTGGATTCAAACAAAACTTCCAACATGAAAGTTGTAGTCCTCCACAAAGTATACAACTTTGATTCACAAAGTTTTCCTAAAAGAAGCTTGGATCTCAAGTTATTATTTTTGGAACAAGGGTCCATGGAACTTTTAACTTAGTGAAATTTTGCCCTAATTTAGGCAGGATTTTGACCTATCTTCATGGCCATTTTTCATGTAGTTCCACTTGGAATCTAAAATTTCATTTCAAATATGGAATGTATAGCATGTTGCAAGCTTTCCAAAATGTCCAAGAACTCTTCAAACTCATTTGTGGTTAGGGAGAATCGAAGGCTTGAAGTTGGCAAAAACTCACTTTTCAAACATGGCATGTTCATAGTGATACAAGTTACCAATTCTAATCAGCTTGCTTTGCACTAGATTAAAGGCCTCAAAACCATTCCACACTCAATAATTAAATGCAAATCCATTGGTCTAAGGCATTATTTTGGTCATTAGAGCATTGCACACAAGATTAATCCCTAAATAGAAAAAGCAACATTGCCATTTTTGCCAAAATATGCTTTATGTCAAAACCACATATCTTGAGCCTGGAACAATATCTTTTGCAGCAAAGCATATCCACCAACTGGAGGGGCCAAGATCAGAAGAAGCAGGCTGATAGATAGCCTGTATAGGCTTGTATTACATCATTGTTCATTTTGGCTTAAAAGACAAGAAACATGTCCAAAATAGAAGAACTTGAACATCTGTGAAAACCAACTTGTGCAAGCTTTTGAGACAACTTTCTCACATCCCCTTGAGCCAGAAACACGACCCTTTGAGCCCTCAAACCTCCCATAGCACAAAATCATATTCATTTGGCAAAACAGGGCACTCCCTGCAGTTTGGTTTCCATAGCACAATTTGCTCGTACGTTTTTCCCCAAACCTGTTCAAACACTTTCCATACAACCTATCCAAGCTATCCCAACCCTTAAACAAAAATTGTAACTCCATTTACAAGGTTTTCCATTTTTTATTTCAGCTTGTGCAGGTTGAGTTCTGTAGGCTTGTTCAAGAACATTCAAGGCAAGCTAGGCATTGGAGAAGATCAAGGGAAGTTCAAGCAAGCTCCCAAACATCTCAGGCCTTGTTGAAAAACTCCACATTTTCAGAGACTATCTCAACTGAAATAGGTTTTTATCAACTTCCTATCTCTCTATTTAGGAACATTTAGGCTTAGGTTTGTGAATGAAAGATGTAGTATTCATAGCCATGAAGCTGTACATATGCTCAGTTTTCATTTTAGTTAAGCATGCTAAGAGAATTTGGTCCATGAAAATCCTGAAAAAATAGGTTAAGATTTAGGGCCAGAGAAATTCTCTCTGGTCTTTGAGAGTTAGGACAAGTTTCTTATATGGTTGAATTCGTCTTGAAAAATGCTACAACTTTGATGTTATGTGTTTTTGCATTAGAGCACGTATGTAGGATCTGACATTTTGTACAGGACGCGTGTTTTTGTTTGAACAAGAGGTTGAAGATGAAGTCAGTGGGCTGGGCTTGGTTCTGGCCTTGCTTTTGACACTCCCATTTTGCTGAATGCACCCCCCTGGCCCAATTTCTTTATACTTTGATATTTTTTATTTATTTTCATTTCCTGATTTTTATTTTATATTTTCTAAATATAAAAATATCCAAAAATATTTTTTATAAATTTTTACATTTGTTTTGTATTTTATTTTTATTTTTTCTAACATGAAAATAATTTAATTAGTATATATGTTATTTATTGAAAACTTAAAAATAATATATAAATTATACTTTTATTTTATTCTTTATTTTATTCACACTAAAAAATATTTTTCTAAATATATTTTTATATATTTTATTTTATTTTTATTACATAACTAATACAATCAATATATACATACATACTTTTATTTTTTTTAATGAATACTTGAGAATAAAAATATGAAAATATTGTACTTTTATTTTTATTATTATTTATACTAAAAAAATACTTTTTCTAAGTATATTTTATTTTTGTATATACATTATTTTATTTTATTGTATATAAATAGTATATTTAATATATTCATATTCTTAAAAGGAAATTAGGATTTACCCTTAATAAAAATAATAATCTTTCTTTTATTTATTACATTAAACATTTTTTACATACATAAAAATAAACATAAACATTTTTGCATAATATTTTATATATTTATTTAATTTGTTTATTTAAATATTGTTCATTTATTATTTATGCCATTGATTCAATTTGGATGTAATAGTAAAACTAGGGTTTTAATTTCTTGTCAAATAATTCTCATTCAAAATTGTATCCCCCTCCCCATAATCATGTTGTAATAGTGGTAGATTTATTTTACGCATTTACGCTTTCAATTATACCATGATTAGAGATTAGGGTTTGTATGCCAACAATCCAGAAATCAAACAAATAGCTTGACTAATACAAAGACAAAAATGCATGAAAATCAATACACAATGCACACTTGCACCCCTAGGGTTACATCCACTTGTTGCCTAAAAAAATGGGCCATGTTATGCATGTTAAGTATTTTGGCAACACAAAAACAAAACAAAAGATCATAGTCTTGACGCTATCTTGGTTGCCTATACAAAATGATCTAGTCCCTCGGAAAATTTGCTAAAAAAACACTTAACACAATTGCTATCATGGTCTATATGATGACCAGCGCCTGTCCTGTTTAACATCCTAATACGAGGTTATTTACCAAATGTAATGGTAAAACAATATTGTCAAAAGGGTTAAAAACGCATAGTAAAGATCTTTGAGTAAAATAGGGTAGACAACTCTTAGTTACTTGATCAAAAACTTGCAAAACATCCTTGTTATTTTCAAACACACTTCACAACACAATTTCAAAATATTTCCCAAATCAAACTTTCAAATATTGAAAAATCTTTTCAAAAGGCAATACACCTTTGTATATATTCAAACAAGAATCATTACAAAGGTTGCCACAACGATGGCCTCTTTTCAAAATATTTTCAAAACCACACACAAAGCACCATTTCAAACAATTGAAAAGCAAAAGCAACTGATCTAAACAAGTAACTAAGAGCCCATGGATAACCATGGATGAAAAGGGTGCTTTCACCTTCCCTTTTCATAATCTACTCCCCGAACCCAAGAAAACATCTCGAAGGTCTTTCCTGTGCTTTTTGACCTTTCCTTAGGATAAAATAAAAAGTCGATGGCGACTCTTGCTAAACCGAAACATTTGCGAACACAAACGCAAAACCTCAAGTCAGTTCTCCCACCGTATCACAACTCTCATCGCCAAGAAAAAGAAGACACGGAAGCCAGTTGCTCTCTTCAATATGGGGAGAAGATTCAAAGGGCCTTCTCAATCAGTTCAAGCTGTTGATATCTCCTATGATGAAGACGAAAATCAAGAGGAGGATGGTAGAAGTGTCAGGGATGAAGGTGGAAATAACCAGGGTTTTGAGAAAATTCCTGAAGAATAAGACTATTCTGATGAACAGTACCATCCTGCAGATGATAAGTACAAGCAGTTGGAAGATCGTCTCAAGGCTATGGAAATCCATAAAGTACTTGGACTGGATTTTGGACAGCTAGGTTTGATCCCGAGGGTGGTCATCCCTCACAAGTTCAAGGTCCCCTCGTCTTTGCTAAATATGATGGTGTCTCTTGTCCGAAACTTCATATGAGATCTTATGTACAGAAGATCCAACTCCATACTAATGACAGGAAGTTATGGGTTCACTTCTTTCAGGAAAGCTTGTCTGGTATATAACTCGAGTGGTTTTATCAGCTGGAAGGAACCAACATTCACACTTTGGAAGACTTGGCTACTGCTTTTTACAAGAAGTATCAATATAATGATGACCTTGCACCGACTCGAGTGAAATTACAAAACACATCTATGGGCTCGAACGAGGGTTTCAAAGAATATGCCCAGAAGTGGAGAGACTTAGATGGAAGGGTGCAACCTCCCTGTCTGACCGGGAGCTAGTTGATATGTTCATGGGCACTCTGACAGGTCCATTCTTTAATCTTCTAATTGGGAGTTCTTCATCTAGTTTTACTGAGCTAATCCTGACTGGGGAGCGAGTTAAAAGAGGTATCAGGAGCGGAAAGATTCCAGTGGTTGTGTCTTCTAGTGCTGTAAAGAAGACGTTAAATAATAAGAAGGAGACCAATGTTGTCTATGGACAGAAGGGCCGTGGTAAAAATGACTGCAATCAGTCCGTAGGAACGGTGTTGATTTCTAATCCTGCACCTGTTCAACAATAACAGCAGGGCAATCAACATAGGTCAGACGCTCCAAGGAAGAGATTTACCAAGATTAATATGCCATTGTCTCAGGCGTTAAAAGATTTACTGAAAGCATAATTGATAGCATTGAGGGATCCTCCTCAGAACCCCAACACCTCCTCTCCTAAGTACAATTCAAATGTGAAGTGTGCATTGTAACAGTCATGAGCACGACACCAATAACTGCAGGTCTATGAAAAACAAAATCCAGGACATAATTGACAACAAGGAAATTGAGTTTGATCTTCCGGAGACTCTGAATGTGATTACTGCACCTATGACGAAGCATGACAAAGGCATAAGTGCTATTGACGATGTTCTGTAGGTTGCCACTATAAGTGATTTAGTTACTCCTCTCTCAATAATTAAGAACAATCTATTACAGGCCGATTTATTTTCGGGTTGTGCTAAAAAATGTTAATGTTGCACAGTCCGACCCAATGGCTGCAAGTTACTAAAGGAAGGAGTTCAACGCTTGATGGATAATCACATCATTTTGATCGAGAAGGTTTCATTTGCTGAGAATTTATGTCAAGATTTATCTGTAATATCTAATACTCCTGTCAGGATCACCTCCAAAGGTCCTGTAATGATTACCTCAAATCTAAAAGCTGCTCCTTTGATTGTCACCACACCTGGACCCATCCCATATTCTTCGGATAAAGCTATTCCGTGGAACTATGGATCCAACATCTACTACCATGGTGTCAAGCAAGATTTATCTGATGAAGATACTAAAGACGTTGATCCCAACATTGACAATATTGTTGGGACCAACAAAGTTACTAGAAGCGAAAGGATTTTTTCTCTGGAAATCTCTCCAAAACTGTTGCTACACCTGTTCGAGTTACCACTACCGAGTCAGCTGTTGAGGCTCGGGGTAAAGAGTCAATATTAGAGCCTGCCCAAACGGAGGAGCCTAAATAAATCACAGTTGAAGACACCTCTAGACAAGAGTTGGAGGAGGTATTAAAGATTATCCACAAGAGAAACTATAAAATTATTGAACAGCTGGGGCAGACCCCATCCAAAATCTCCATGTTATCCTTATTACTGTGTTCTGAAGCCCATGCATAGGCTTTAGTAAGATTCTTGAAGACTACTCACGTGACACAAGAGATTTCCGTCGATCAATTTGGAAGTTATATTTCTAGTTTAACGACTGACAATGGATTACGTTTCTCTGATACGGATCTGGCTCCAGAGGGGAGAAATCATAATAAGGCCTTGTATGTCTCCATTGAATGTAGGGGCATTACATTGGCTCATGTATTAGTTGATATAGGTTCTTCGCAGAATGTTCTACCAAAAGGCGCTCTTGACATACTGGATTGTGAAGGGGTTATGCTGAAACCCAGTGATGTTATAATTCGAGCCTTTGACGGGTCAAAGAGAATAGTACATGGAGAAGTGGATCTTCCGATCAAGGTGGGTTCACAGATTTTTGAATCCACCTTCTATGTAATTGACATTCGGCCAGGTTATTCTTGACTACTAGGACGTCCCTGGATCCATGGGGCAGGAGCTGTCACCTGTACCCTACACCAGAAGTTAAAGTATCATGTGAACGGAAAGATTATTATTGTCTGCGGAGAAGAGGATATATGGTTAGCCACCTGAATTTATTCTGGTATATAGAGATGGACAGTGAATTCATCGAGACTCCCTGTCATACTTTTGAAGTCATCTCTCCTGCTGCTACTGAAGATGTTTCTGCCATTCCTAATGTCACCAGGGTTCCACACAAGATGGCTTCCTTGAAAGATTCTAAAGTTACTATAGAAAAAGGTGGTTGTACTATTTGGGGACAGCTTCCTGATATTCCCTATAAATCTGGAAAGTTTGGTTTGGGCTTTACTGCAGAAGGTCAAAGGGATGTATCTCGCGCTCGTATTGGGAGACTTCCATTTTGTGTCAGCAACAACAAAGTCAATGCCATAGAAGATGATGACAGTGATCATGACCTCGACGGTTGGATATTTCCTACCATTGGCAATGGGCCTGATAATTGGAAGGGGGAACACATCATCTCTATCTCCTTTAGTTAGGAGTAATAGGCTACATTTCTATCTTATTGCTTTAAAATATTTTGGTTATGTAGTGTTTAAACAATGACTTTAAACCTTGTGTCTTACCTGGGGCAGAATGGTTCATTCTGTTAAGGATTGTCAATTCATAAACATTTGTTCCTTTAATAAAAACATTGGACGTTTTGCATTCAAATTTTGTGCTCTCTTTATTTATTTTACTTTATTGCACTTTTAAATAGCTATGTGTTCTTACATGCACCCACACACTACATTTTAGATCCACATCCACTCTGGATCTCGTTGATAATGATTTTGCTATTGCCACTTATGACTTTGAAAATACGATCTACCAAGCCGAGGACGAAGCTGAAGAAGATTGTGAAATACATGGAGAACTTGCAAGGCTCTTAATACAAGAAGAAAAGGCTATCCAAACACATGAAGAGCCATTCGAATTTGTAAACTTGGGTACCAAGACAGACAGGAAGGAAGTCAAGATAGGCGCCAACCTAGAGAGCAGTGTCAAGAACACGTTAATTCAGATATTACATGACTATGTTGAGACCTTTGCTTGGTCGTACAAAGACATGCCAGGGCGCGATACTGATGTTGTGGTCCACGTCTGCCAATGAAAGAGGGTTGTTCTCCGATTAAGCAGACGGTTCGTCGCATGCGTCCCGAGATGTCAGAGAAGATCAAGACCGAGGTTAGAAGAAATTCAATGTGGGCTTCTTAGTAGTAACCTCATATCCTCAATGAGTTGCTAATATTGTTCCGGTACCAAAGAAAGACGAAAAGGTACGTATGTGTGTAGACTACAGGGACCTGAACAGGGCGATCCCCAAAGATGACTTCCCACTTCCACATATTGATGTTTTGGTCGACAACACTGCTCAGCACAAGGTATTCGCTTTCATGGATGGTTTCTCAGGGTATAATCAGATCAAGATAGCACCCGAAGATATAGAGAAATCTACTTTCGTCACACAGTGGAGCACTTTCTGCTACAAGGTTATGCCTTTTGGGTTGAAGAACGTCGGTGCCACATACCAGTGTGTCATGGTAGCCTTGTTCCATGACATGATTCATCACTAGATAGATGTCTACATCAATGATATGATAGCCATATCACAATATGAAGAAGAGTATTTTGAGCATCTACATAAACTATTTGAAAGACCAAGGAAGTATAAGCTAAGGTTAAATCCAAACAGGTACACCTTTGGGGTGAGATCCAGTAAACTCCTGGGTTTCAATGTCAGCGGTAAAGTATTGAAGTTGATCCAAAAAAAGTTAAAGTTATTCAAGAAATGCCAGCTCCCCGTACCGAGAAGGAAGTCAGAGGTTTCTTAGGATGACTGAATTGCATTACCCGTTTTATCTCCCAACTAACTGCTACTTGTGAGTCGATCTTCAAGTTGCTAAAGATAGATCAAGTGGTAAAGTGGAACGATGATTTCCAGACAATTTTTGACAAAATCAAGGAATACTTACAAGAACCTCCGGTTTTGATGCCACTAGTTTAAGGAAGACCTCTAATCTTATACCCAACAGTTCTAGAGAACTCAATGGGGTGTGTACTAGGCCAGAATGACGAGTATGGTCGAAAAGAGCATGCAATATACTACCTTAGTAAAAAGTTTAGCGACTGTGAAACAAGATATTCACTGCTCGAGAAAACTTGTTGCGCTTTGGCATGGGCTACTTGCCGACTAAGACAATATATGTTGATGCATACTACTTTGTTGATTTCTAAAATGGATCCCATCAAATACATATTCGAGAAGCTAGCTCTCTCCGGAAGAATAACCCGATGGAAAATGGTCTTAACAGAATACGATATTCAGTACACCACTCAAAGTGATCAAAGGATGTGTATTGGCAGATCATTTGGCTCATCAAGCTGTAGACGACTACCAATCTATGAACTTCGAATTCCAGGACGAAAATATTATGCTAGTTATAAATTGTGAAGAACCTGGACCATATGAAGGACCTGAGCCAGGATCCCGATGGACTATGGTTTTCAATGGAGCTTCTAACACACTTGGCAATGGAATTGGTGTTGTAATTATCTCTCCTCAGGGTTGTCATACGCCCTTCACCGCCAGTGTTGTACCCCAAAATTTACCCTCTTTTCATACACGCATATTATTGGTTTTATGGTTATGGAATAAAGGTATATTTATCAAGCTTCTTCAGGTTACAAGTGACGTTTATTTCGTCAATGGATATTCTCAGAGTATTTTCCGTGCTGAAGATCGGTTCGCCATTTTGCAATGATTCAGGGTTCAAAGATTCACAAGTCCAACCCGGCGCGTCATATTCAGGTGTTCTTTCGCCAATATATCTCTGATAACATATTCTCAAATTCAGGTTCGGCTCAAGAGTCAATTATTTAAAGAAGGTCTCGGAATGTGTGAGTTTTCTCGAAGAAACATGGTGAAAAAGTATGCTGAAACTGCAGTTTTTAAGCACTAAAAAATTCATAACTTGAATATCGTGGCTCTTTTTGAACCCGTTCCGGTGGCCAAAATTCCGTCTTGACGTCATCTACGTTTTCATCTCTCATGGCTGGAAGCCAATTTCGATCAAAAGGTCTTCAAAAATGCGGATTTATCAAGTATTTTCGTACAGAAAATTTATGACAGAAGTTTATTTGCGTCATGTTCAAAAAATCATAACTTGGTCGATTTTCATCGTATCGAGCTGGTTCCAGTGCCAAAATTTTACAAATTGAGTTGACTAAGTTTTCACATGAGGTATTGAGTTCGAACGGTATCCAAAAGGCCTTCGATTTTTGCTCAGAGTGCGCGTGACGCGCCGAAAATCCTGAATGCTGAATATTATTTTATCTGGGTCGAAACTTCGAAAATTCATAACTCAGTCAATTTTTATCGGATTTGACCCATATTTTTACACAAGGTCACTGACTCAGAGATCTATAATTTTACTTCAAAAGTCGAGACCGGGTTATGCTCCGATCAATACCAGTTTTTTATTGAAGAACGTGTCAGAGTCGACACTGGAGCCCAAAATAAGTTTGTCTGAGCTAAAACTTCAAAAATTCATAACTAATTCACCGTTTATCCGATTAAGCCCATTTTTGGACAAGAGTTAGTTCTTGATGTCGACTATATTTTGTTTTCACATTTCAAATTCAAATATTGCACTTAAGCCCCTGCAATTTATCCAAAAACGTGACGGACTCAAGTGAATAAAAATATGCAATATTGTTTGTAGTTAGTGGAGGCCCAATTGCACATTCAAATCCCATTTTTTTAATCTATTTTTCATTATATAATCTCATTCTTTTCACACCAACAAGGGGAGAAAAAAAACCTTTGCCACAATCCTGTCAAAATATCAAATTTTTTCAAGAACCCTAAAACCTTGAAATCCTTATTACAAACCCCCATCTCACTACAAACAATCAATTCTTGTTACAAATCCATATCTTACTACTTCTCCAGTAAGGGTAAGGTTGGTTTGATCCCCATAATCAAAAGAGTATAATCATTCATACATGCCATATCGGTTTTAATATTACAAAATTTCATATATTTGCTTTATTTGTATTTCATGATATAGTAATTTATTTAATGTGTTCATGAGATTCAACACTGCAAATTTAGACAGGATCTCATGCAGGATTATTACAAAACACTGAGGCCAAAATAGAACAACCACCAATGCATGACTCATGGCAAGGCAGGCATCCTGAGGAGGCTAAGGGCGCGGGTTCAACAACCACCCCTATTAGTTTTGGTTTTCTTCCTTTCTATTTACCCTTTTACCTATTTTTATTCTTTCTGTTTAAAATCTTTTTTCGTAAAACTTAACATTTTTCAGAAACCTTTGATTTTTCATAATAGACTCGAATAATTAATTTTAGGTTTTTTTTTAATTTTAGGTTTTAAATTAATTTTTGGGTCAACACCCACCCCTAGCAATATGTATAATTTTGCTTATTTTTAACCCTGTGTGCATCATTTCTTTCTCTTTAATATCTTCCTTAAAAACCCTAAATTCATATAAACTCTAATTTTGTTTAAATCAAAAACTCTATTAATTGGCAAACTTAACCTTTTTTACAAACTCTAATTAATTTAGGTTTTAAATTTTTTTTAATTATTATTAACTCTTTTTTTTATTAACTCTTTAATTTAATTAATTAACCTTTTTTCTGCAAATTAGGAAAACAATTAGGTTTTAGGTTTTCTTTGTAATTAACCCTTTAATTAACCTTTTTTTAACAAATTAGGATTAGGTTTTTGTTTTAGTTAGTAATTGAATTTTTAGCTTTTTTTCATTTATTAATAAATTAAGTTAATTAACTTTTTTTTATTAAAATTAGTTAGAATTAGGTTTTTTAATTAACTTAAAATTA
The DNA here is from genome assembly GCA_948472305.1 of Vicia faba. Lineage (NCBI taxonomy): Eukaryota > Viridiplantae > Streptophyta > Magnoliopsida > Fabales > Fabaceae > Vicia > Vicia faba. Next base: position 613,395,256 of record OX451736.1, read on the forward strand.
TTTTCTACAAAAAAACACCAAAAACATTAACTTAAAATTTTAGGTTTTAATTTGTCCTTAATTTCTTTTTATTTATTCTTTTACATTTTAATTTCTAGGAAAATTGTATAGGTCACATTATCAATGTAATAGCGTAGATTTATCTTTTCTCGCATTTTTTTTCTAATTATGTAATTGCTTCCGGGATGTAATAGTATTATGATTTCTTTCCCGCATTATTCACTATTATGTATCTGCAAAAGCCTTGTAATAGCTAGGACTTTAAACTTTCTTGTTTTTAATTCCGTAAACTATAAACTGCTTAGATGTGTGTTAATAGGATTGTATGGAAACACAAACTGAAAATTAAAACAGTAGATCATCTTAATTGTGAAAAGATTAAATAACTGAAATCAAACACATGCACATACTCACTCTTAGGGTATGCCTCACTTGGTTGCCTCGAAAAACAATGGTCATGTCCCTCGAACGTAGGGATATCTTAGCAAAAGACCATCAGTCTAAAAGTCATCATAAAGATCATAGTCCCTTAACGTCCCTCGAGTTACCTACGAGAAATGATCTTGTCCCTAGATGTTGCCTACGAATATATGATGACTGTCCCTTCGAAATGCTAAGGTATCCTTACATGTTTCCTTCAATGACCATTACGTCCCTTTCGATAGTCCCTCAAACATCCAACGACTAGGATTACCTACTCACTAATAGTAGGATAACACGGTCTAAAAGATAGGAGGAAAATAACGCCTTTTTTCGAGTAGGTAGATAACTGTTAGGTACTTGCTCAAAACAACAAATTTTTTTCAAACAAACACTTTCCAAACAAAGTTTTCAAAAACAACTTCGTAACACTCTTGAGGACAGAATAAAGGATCAAAACGAAGTAAAACAAAACTTTTCAAAGCAAGCACACACAAGCAATTTTCAAAATGAGCAAGTACCTAAGAGCCCATGGAAAACCATGGATGGAAAGGATGTTAAAACCTTCACTTTCTATAATCTACCCCCCGTACTCAGAAACATCTCGAAAAAGGTTTTTTCTGTTCTTTTTCCTTTTCCTTTGTTGGATGAAATAAAAGTCGGCGGCGAATCTTGCTTACCGCGACATTTTGCAAACACAAAAACGCAAAACGCAAACCAGCGTCAAACAGTCGGTTCTGCCACCGTATCACAGCCAGATTATACTTTGATTGTACCAACAACATAGCCGGATACAAAGCGTGCATTATGGGTAATAAAGATGCTATTGGCCTAAGAATCAAGTTCTTCGATGTATATGGGGACTCAGTGTAACACCCCATTTCTATCCAACATATTTTTTTTAGTCAGAGTTACAAAATTTTGACATACAAATAGGATGCTACACTTACTACTTAAAACACTCCAGTTAATCACATGTAAAATAGATACATAACACATATAATTCGGACGAACCGATAACAACCTGTTTAGTCTTTGAAAACAAAACAACTTTTATAATTAAGCAGCAAAATCATAATTTTCAACTCAAATGACATAACATCTTTGTCCAGCTGAAAAAAACTTCAAAACAACAAGTACTTAACGAAAATAACTTAAAATTCAGAAAAGGGAGTAAAATCAACAATAAAGCAACAAACGTTCATCCCTCTGAGTGTTACATATCAGAGCAACGACACAAAATCAAACCACTGAAGGTAGACGACCTTCACTCTGAATTACCTACATGTTACCAACATGGGGTAACATTCAAACAGAAGGGGTGAAATATCGAACAATATAATAGAACGCATGATAAATAATATATTAGAATCAGTTCATACAAAATTACCACTTCGCAGCTCTTCAACAATATTTAACATAATCAATTCATCCACACAACAACTCAGGATGCAACATGGAATGTGACTTGTTTTTATGCACATGCATGTGGTACCAATGAAGCAAAACTCCCAACTTAATAATATTCCAATTAATAGAGGCATCAATAAGGCATAAGCCTTCAAATTTATATTTTCCAATCCAAGGCATCTTACCGAGCATGAGCTCCCAACATGATATGCTATGTATGCGACAATAATATGAATGTAGTAACAACAATAATAATTCAACAACAACTCAACACAATTCAACATTGGCCATAAGCCTACAACTTAATATCTGCCAATAATTAGAGGCATCTCAACAAAATTCATCATCACCTGCCAAATCTCAAATTATAACAAAGTATACAATACATCGTATTAACCAAAATATACTATGATGCCTTGCGTAATTATTCAGGTAATTCGACTATATTCGACTAAGTAGTTTTCTGCTAAAATACTAGTTATTTCGGTTCTGTACTGCTATCTCCAAGTCCATACAGTTTACCGCTAGTCACTTATTAATCACATTAACTCTCTTACTACTAACTTATATTTACTAGAATTCATTAATTATTTGGGGATAAAATACGTTAAGAATTCTAATTATTATACTGAGATTATTAAACTAAATTAAATAACTAATTAGCCTGCACAAGAGCACTAAGGAATAAGATAGGAATGTGTGCCCTTCAACGTGCACGAAAATATTAGAAGGGACATTGATAACGACACGTGCCCCTCGACACAGTGGCCAAGTCACTCGACACCTTCCCCTCATGCCTATGTACCGACCGACACACACCATACACTCTCGGCATATTACGCAGCCTTGTGCCACTTGACACATGTACCTATTCTCCTCGGCGCACCTTGCAATCTTGTGTCGCCCGATACCTAGCACATGTTCTCCTCGGCACACCTTGCAGCCTTACATCGCTCAATGCAAGTACTTGTGCTTCTCGGCACGATGCATCTTCACATTCTTGCACATACTTCATCCAGTATGTGATGAGTGTTAACCCAGCCTTACAGTATTCTCTTTGACCATTAATTTCTGACCAACTGCACGGAATAACATAGCAACGGGACAACAACATCTCATATTAACAGATTCATTAATTGTACAAGATAGTCATGCAGGAAATTCCTAGACGACCACAACGTGAAAACGGGAAACTTTCAAGAACAGGCCTAGAAAATCAACGCATAACAGTTATACCCACGACCAACCCCTACACAATATTCATCATAAGCCCCATTGTAAGATCAGAACCCCACCCTTACCTTGGATTTGAAGGTCGCTTGACAACTCTCCGGTCGAAACTTTGCTTTGCTCTTCTCCTTATTCCTCTTCTCTACAACTTCTCAATAACCCTATTCTTTATTTTAAATAGAACCCACAATATTATTATTCTTAATGGGCTTAATAACACACCCATTATATTTCTACTTCCAACCATTAAAAATAGGCCCAACATAATTATTCTATTATTCTACTAATTCTAATATTATTACTATTATTAATCAACTAATTAATTAACTAGTAATAATCTAGCAACTTATACCAACAATTCACAACATCTCACAACTTCAACGAATAATTCGAATATAATTAATTAAATAATTAATTAAATTAACAGGTGTTACAACTCTCCCCCACTTGGAATATTTTCGTCCTCAAAAATTTACCTTGTTCAAACAACTCGGGATAGGACTCTCGCATCTTACTTTCTAACTCCCACGTCATGCTTTCTCCGATAGCTCCAAACCAGACTACTTTCACCAAAGCAATCTCCTTTCCTCTTAGAGTCTTCATTTCATGATTCGTGATTCATACAGGCATCGTCTCCATAGTTAAATTATCCCTTACTTGCACATCATCCATATGAATCACATGAGATGGATCTAAAGTATACTTCCGGAGTTGTGACACATGAAACACATCATGCAAATTCGAAATATTAGGACGTAAAGCCACTCTATAAGCAATATTCCCAACCCTGTTTGAAATCTGATACAGACTAGTAAAACAAGGAGTGAGCTTCTTAGACTTCAATTCTCGCCCAACACTAGTCACAGGTGTAACTCTCAGAAACATACGGTCACCTGCTTGAAATTCCAAATATTTCCTTTACTTGTCATGATAAATTTTCTGTCTACTTTAGGAAGTTCTCATCTTTTCTCGAATCAACTTCACCTTCTCAGTAGTCTCTCGAACAATTAGGTCCAAGCACTACACTTTCTCCAGACTCATGCCAACATAAAAGAGTTCTACATCTTCGACCATACAACGCTTCAAAAGGTGATATTCCAATACTAGAACGGCAACTGTTATTATAAGTGAACTCTATTAATAGAAGATAAGTGTCCCACGAATCTCCCCGTTCAATAACACATGCTCTCGACAAATCTTCTAATGACTGAATAGTCCTTTCAGTTTGACCATCCGTCTGAGGATGATACGTCGAACTAAACCTCAACTTAAAGCCCAACGCTTCGTGCAAACTTTTCCAAAAATCAGAAGTAAACCTCGGATCTCTATCCGACACAATACACAAAGGAACACCATGCAGCTTTACAATCACACTAGTGTAAATCTCTGCCAACCTTGATACAGGAAAACTGATGTTAATAGGAATAAAATGAGCCGACTTCGTATGCCTATCAACAACCACCCAAATCTAATCATGTCCTCTTGGAGTATTAGATAACTGTGTTACAAAGTCCATTGAAATGTTATCCCATTTCAATTCTGGAACTTCTAACGGTTGCATCAACCCTGCAGGCTTTTGATGTTCAACTTTTGACTTCTGACAAGTTAAACATGCATACACAAACTGTGCCACATCACACTTCATCTCAGGCCAACAAAACAAATTCTTAAAATCTTGATACATTTTTGTAGCTCCCGGATGAATGCTCAACTTGCTTCTATTACTTTCCTTGAGAATCACTTTCTTCATCCCCGCATCATCAGGAATACAAATTCGATTACGGAATCTCAACACACCTTTTGCATGTAACTTGAAATCACTATAGATTAATTGATTCCAACCATCGAATCTACCAGTTTCACGTCTAACTTCTGAGCTTCTCTGATACTATCCAAAAAATCATTATTAATTTTCAACATTCCCAACATAACACCCCGCGGTGTCACTTCGCAAACTAACCTCATATCTCTGAACTGTTCAATTAATTCCAACTCTTTAACCATCATTGCCAACATATGTAAAGTCTTTCGACTTAACGTATCGGCCACCACATTCGCTTTTCCTAGATGATAATTCAAACCGAAATCGTAATCCTTTAACAATTCCAACCATCTTCATTGTCTCATGTTCAATTCTTTCTTATCAAATAGATGTTTTAAACTCTTATGATCGCTAAATACTTCAAATCTAGAACCATAAAGATAATGCCTCCAAATCTTCAACATAAAAACAACTGCAGCTAGCTCTAAATCATGCGTATGATAGTTCTTTTCATGAGTCCTCAACTGCCTTTACGCGTAAGTAACTACCTTTTCATTCTACATAAACACACCTCCTAAACCCATCTTGGAAGCATCACAATTTACCACAAAAGGTTCTCCTGGATTAGGTAATGTTAAAATCAGAGCCAACGTCAATCTCTTCTTCAATTCCGTAAAACTTTCTTCACATTAAACATCCCACACAAAAGCTCTACCTTTAAAATTCAACTTAGTTAACGAAAGTGCCAACTTAGAAAAACCCTTCGATAAACCTTCTATGATAACCAGCTAATCCCAAAAATCTTCTAATCTCGGTAGCTGACTTTGGAGTTTACCATTGCAAAACAACATCTACTTTAGATGGATCTATAGCAATGCCACTACCTGAGATAACATGACCTAGAAATAATCTTCTTTAACAAAAATTCACACTTAGACAACTTTGCATACAACTTCTTCTCTTTCAAAACTTGCAATACTATTCTTAAGTGTTATGCATGCTCTTCTTCTGATTTAGAGTAAATCAAAATGTCGTCAATGAACACCACTACAAACTGATCCAAATAAGTATGAAAGATACGGTTCATGTACTCCATGAATACTCCCAGTGCATTAGTAACACCGAAAGGTATCACTGAATACTCATAATTTCTATAACACATTCTGAAAGCCTTCTTCTGGATATCTTCATCCTTCACTTTAATCTGATGATAACCCGACCTCAAATCAATCTTACTAAACACTCGAGCACCCACCAATTGATCCATCAAATCGTCTTTTCTCAGAAGTGGATACTTTTTCTTAATAGTCACTTTATTAAATTGTCTATAATCAACAAAAAGTCTCATACTTCCATCTTTCTTCTTTACTATCAACACTGGAACTCCCCGCAGCAATACACTTGGTCTTACAAATTTCTTTTAGAGTAACTCTTCCAATTGCTTCTTTAGTTATGATAATTGAGATGCAGACATCTTGTATGGTTCCATAAAACAGGTTTGGTACCAGGTACAAGATCAATAGCAAAATCGAATTCTCTCTCTAGCGGTACATCAGGAATTTCATTAGGGAAAACTTCAGGAAATTCACACATCACTTGCAACTCTTGAACTATAGCTTTATTCTCGGCAGATAGCGACGCCATCAATGAGAACATTGGAGCCTCATCTTGCATCAACTTCCGCAACTATTTAGTAGATAACAGACCATCTTCCTCTTCTTCAGGATTAGAAAACCTCATCGACTTATTATAACAGCTAATATGAACACAATTATGTTTTAACCAATTCATACCTAAAATCATATATAACCCACTTAAAGGAAAATAAACTAAATCAACCGCAAAGTCTCTGTCGAAGATCGACATCTGGCACTTTAAAAACATAAAAGAAGTAGTCACTGATCCCTTGGTTGGAGTATCGATGACCATCTCTCCATTCATAGAAGACAACACGAGACCCAATCTTTCAACATAATCAGCAACAATAAAGGAATGAGTAGAACCGATATCAATAATAGTAATTAAAGGAGTACTATTAATGAAACATGTACCTCTGATGAGTCTGTCCTCATTGGCCATCTGATTCTCAGCCAAAGCGACACTTTTCCACTGGATTGCGCCTTCTTTGGTTTCTGACACTGACTACCAATGTGTCCTTCTTCACCATAATTGAAGCAAATCATCTCTTTATGCTTGCACTCAGATATAACATATCCAGTCCTACCATAATGGAGACACCTCTTCACCTCATCAGTACACACATTACTCTTATGACCAGGTTTTCCATATTTGAAACAAACCACACCAGCAGGAGCATCTTACCCACTAGTTCTCTGACCCTGAGGAACTTTCTGTTTACCTTTACTAGCTGGAGCATCATAAGGCTTACCATGGTTCTGTTGGTGCTTACCCCTCTTCTCATTGATAATCTTATAGTGAGCATTATTATCCTCTTCAAAAATCTTGCAACTATCAATTAAATCAGCAAAGACATGAATCTTCTGGTATCCAACTACCTTCTTGACCTCTGGGCGCAACCCATTCTCAAACTTGGTGCACTTTGAAAACTCAGCATTTGCCTCACTGTAGTGCGGGTAAAACTTAGCCAACTCAACAAACTTTGCAGCATATTCAGTAACTGACATACTCCCTTGCTTTAACTCAAGAAACTCATTTTCCTTCTTACCACGAACATCTTCAAGGAAATACTTCCTTAGAAATTCCCTACGAAATACATTCCAAGTGACATCTTCATCTGCAGCCTCCAATTTCTAACGAGTCTCCAGCCACCAGTCATCAACCTCGACTTCTAGCATATGGGTACCATATCAAACCTTCTACGCTGGAGTGAAATCCATCATATAGAAGATTCTCTCAATCTCTTTTGACGAATTCAACACTCTGTCAGGATCATACTTACCCTTGAAGGTAGGCAGATTCTCCCTCTGGAAGGTCGCCAAGCTATGAGATCCAGCATTCTCGTCAATGTTCGGCTGATTCTCCATGCCATGCGCCATTGCTTATAAAGCAGCAGCAAGCGCAACGTCATTCCTTCCAGCCATCTCAACTTATCACTACAATATAAACAACAGTTAGAACTTAAGTTAATAATACTCGATTGTTAGATCAAACTACGACTCGACAACTTGGTCGAACGGACCGACCTGCTCTGATACCACTATTGTAACACCCCATTTCTACCCAATGGATTTTTTTAGTCAGAGTTACAAAATTTCAACATACAAATAGGATGTTACACTTACTACTTAAAACACTCCAGTTAATCACATGTAAAACAGATACATAACACATAGAATTTGGATGAACCGATAACAACATATTTAGTCTTTGAAAACCAAATAACTTTTATAATTAAGCAGCGGAATCACAATTTTCAACTCAAATGACATAACATCTTTTTCCAGTTAAAAACAACTTCAAAACAACAAGTACTTAACAAAAATAACTTAAAATTCATCAACGGGAGTAAAATCAACAAGAAAGCAACATACGTTCATCCCCCGAGTGTTACGTATCAGAGAAACGACACCGACTCGAACCACTGAAGGTAAACAACCTTCACTTTGGGTTACTTGCATGTTACCAACATGGGGTAACATTCAAACAGAAGGGGTGAGATATCAAACAATATAATAGAACGCATGATAAATAATATATTAGAATCAGTTCATACAAAATCACCACTTCGCAGCATTTCAACAACATTTAACATAATCAATTCATCCACACAAGAACTCAGGATGCAACATGAAATGCGACTTGTTTTTATGCACATGCATGTGGTACCAACGAAGCAAAACTCCCAACTTAATCACCTGCCAATTAATAGAGGCATCAACAAGGCATAAGCCTTCAATTTTATATTTTCCAATCCAGGCCAACTTACCGAGCATGAGCTCCTAACTTGATATTCTATGTATGTGACAACAATATGAATGTAGTAACAACAACAATAATTCAACAACAACTCAACACAATTCAACATTGTCCATAAGCCTACAACTTAATATCTGCCAATAATTAGAAGCATCTCAACAAAATTCATCATCACATGCCAAATCTCAAATTATAACAAAGTATACAATACATCGTATTAACCAAAATATATTACGACGCCCTGTGTAATTATTCGGGTAATTCGATAATATCTGGCTAAGTAGTTTTCTGCTAAAATACTAATGTTTTCGGTTCTGTACTGCTATCTCCAAGTTCATACAGTTTACTGCTAGTCACTTATTAATTACATTAACTCTCTTACTACTAACTTATATTTACTAGAATTCATTAATCGTTTGGGGATAAAATACCTTAGGAATTCTAATTATTATACTGAGATTATTAAACTAAATTAAATAACTAATTAGCCTACACCGGAGCACTAAGGAGTAAGAAAGGAATGTGTGCCCTTCAGCGTGCACGAGAATAACAGAAGGGACATTAATAACGACATGTGCCCCTCGACACTATGGCCATGCCGCTCGACACCTTCCTCATTCCTCTGTATTGACTGACACACACCATACACTCTCGGCACATTACGTAACCTTGTTCCACTCGACACATGTACATGTTTTCCTCGACGCACCTTGCAGTCCTGTGTCTCCCGGCACCTAGCACCTGTGCTCCTCGGCACACCTTGCAACCTTACGCCGCTCGACGCAAATACTTCTTCTCTTCGGCATGACGCATCTTCACATTCTTGCACATACTTCATCCAGTATGTGATGAACGTTAACCCAACCTTACAGTATTCTCTTTGACCATTAATTTCTGACCAACCACACAGAATTACATAGCAACATGGAAACTACATCTCCTATTAACAAAAGCATTAATTGTACAAGACATTCATGTAGAAAATTCCTAGACGACCACAATGTGAAAACGGGAAACTTTCAAGAACAGGCCTAGAAAATCAACCCCTAAACAATATTCATCATAAGCCCCATTATAAGATCAGAACCCTACCCTTACCTTAGATTTGAAGGTTGATCGACAACTCTCCGGCCGGAACCTTACTTTGCTCTTCTCCTTATTCCTCTTCTCTACAATTTCTCACGGCGAATTTTTCCAACAAATTCTCAATAACCCTATTCTTTATTTTAAATAGAACCCCCACAATATTATTATTCTTAATGGGATTAATAATACACCCCCTATATTTCTACTTCCAACCATTAAAAATAGGCCCAACATAATTAATCTACTAATTTCAATATTATTACTATTAGTAATCAACTAATTAATTAACTAGTAATAATCTAGCAACATATAGCAACAATTCACAACATCTCACAACTGCAATGAATAATCTGAATATAATTAATTAAATAATTAATTAAATTAATGGGCGTTACACTCAACCCTGGTGATCAGTCAGATCAAGGGAGAATGGGATACGAAGCACCTGAATCTCATTCCTTATAAAGAGCATGTGTTAACCTTAATCTCGTACTTCGAGGAAATCACTTTTGAGCATATCACACGATAAGAGAGTTAGTTGTCAGACGCATTGGCTACAATGTCATCTATGTTCAAGGTCAGATGGGACAATGAGGCACCCACAATTACCATTGAAAGACTGGACGAACCGACACACTGCTATGAAGTTGATATTTACGGAGTAGGAGAAAAGCCTTGGTTTCATGAAGTGAAAATATACCTTGAGGCTCAAGAGTACCCTGAAGAGGCATCTATCAATGACAAGAAATTCCTACGGAGGTTCTCAGCTAAGTTCTTCCTGAGTAACGAAATTATGTACAAGCGCAATCATGATTCAACTCTACTTTGTTGTATGGAGAATAAGGAAGTAGAAAAGATTATGGAATATATGCACGAAGGTATCTTTGGTACTCATTCTAGTGGACATACTATGGCTAACAAGATCCTAAGAGCGGGTTATTGTTGGTCGACTATGGAAACCGACTGTCACCACCACTTAAGAACTTGTCACAAGTGCCAAATCTACGCTGATAAAGTACATGTGCCTCTAGTACCTCTGAATGTCTTGACTGCTCCTTGGCCATTTGTGTTGTGGGGAATTGATATGATTTGAGAGATTAAGCCTATTGCTTCTAATGGACATCGCTTCATCCTCGTCGCCATTGATTACTCACAAAGTAGGTTGAAGCAGCCTCGTTCTCCTCTGTTACCAAGAATATGGTCGCTCGATTCATTAAACACAACCTTATTTGTCGGTATGGCATCCCCGAGAGGATTATGACAGACAATGGTACTAACCTCAATAACACTATGATCATTAAATTTTGCATGCAGTTCAAGATCAAGCACCACAACTATTCTCTGTATAAACCGAAGATGAATGGCACAGTGGAGGCCGCCAACAAGAATATTAAGAAGACTATACAGAAGATGGTTGTGACCTACAAAGACTGGCACGAGATGTTACAATTTGCTCTCCATGGCTATCGCACTTCGGCTAGAACATCAACTGGGGAAACCCTATTCTCTCTGGTTTATGGTATGGAAGTTGTCCTACCTATCGAAGTTCAGATTCCTTCTCTAAGAATTATGAAAGATGCAGATTTAGACAAAGACGAGTGGATTCAGACTAGGCTTGATCACTTAAATTTAATTGACGAGAAGAGGCTTGCGGTTGTCTGTCACGGTCAGATGTATCAGAAGCGTATGACCAAAGCCTTCAATAAGAAAATCAAGCATTGGGTATATCAGGCTAGTGACTTGGTAATAAAGCGCATCATTCTACCGCAAGGTAATCCCAGTGGGAAATGGACTCCCACTTATGAAGGACCACTTGTAGTCAAGAAGATATTTTCGGGCAGTGCTATGATACTAACCACCATGGACGGTGAAGATTTTCCGCACCCTGTGAATGCGGACATAGTTAAAAGATACTACGCATAAAAAATGACCCGCTAGGTTAACTGGCCTAGGAAAAAATAAGGGCATCCCGGTGAACCAAAAAGGTTTGGGTAAAATTAAGGATATATATGAAAAGATTGTACACCCGGAAAGTCGAAGACTTGAAATGGTGGCTTGGGCAAAAAAGGGTATCCCGGTGGACTGAAATCCCGAAAGGGCGGTCTAGGAAAAAGTTAGGGATTAAAGCGTACGATTATGTCTTGTTAGATCACTTACAACAAGCTTTATTACCAATGTCAAGTTCAAGCGATACATATCAATTCAGTCAACTTCTTCTAACAGTAAGGGATGAGATGCTTGAAGACATAGGGGCAATAGCAGAGTTGGAACCCGACTAGATTGTTTCCTCATAGATATATTTTTGTTTTCACTTTGTACTCTTTTGATTTTATGACAATTTCCTCTTACTAGGATTTATGTCTCTTTGTATAAACACCGCATGTTTATAGGAAAATTATCAATACAAATACATTCTAAAATTCAAATCATATTTTACTTTTTTTGCTTTGTTTGCAAAAAACATCCAATGACTAAAATTGAATGAACATATGCATATAAATATGATTACTGTTAACAAATATATGCATAAAAACAGGAATAAGCATTTTCTAGAGACTCTAGGAGTTGGGATAATGTTCAAGTCGTCCCGTATCCGCATAGAAAATCCTCACAGGATTATCCCCACAGAAAAACTTCCATGGGATTATCCCCACAACTTGGAATACACTAATCAATGTCACCAGCAGATCCCCCTAGTAGATAAAGGAGTATGATCTTTCGCCCGACAATGTCGCCAACCTACAGAGTCCCAATCCTCATCAAAGATTACATCATTAGCTCAGGTCATAGGAATTTTCTTCCTCAACTGAGTTTATTTCTCTAATACTGTAAAATCCCCTGTAGAATTCCCTTCCTCCAGCAAGGCTCATATTCTCCAGTAGAGCTCATTTCCTCAGTAAGAGTATTCCTTAGCAAGAGTATCTCCTCAGCAACGTATTTCTCCAGTAGGTTTTAGGCTTTATTTCCCCAACAGGGTTTATTTCCCCAACAAATTACAGTCTCCCTATTTTGAGTCTATTTCTCTAACTACTACAGATCATCGGCAAAATTTCTCTCTCCAGTAAAGGGAAGTCCAGACCACTATCCCTAGAGAGTTGCTACGGAATCTGAAACAGGCCTGGATACTGTTTAACCTTATCCTCTCCAGACGAGTCGACATCCATATCAAAAAATAAATAACATAAACACCTCAAAAGGTTACCCATCTCTTTTATCCCTAGTCAAAGTATATAAGAATTAAATTCCCCAGTAGAGCGATGAACGACCAATGTTCTTGAACTCTTATCCTTAAGCAAAAAATAAAATTCCCCAGCGGAGTTTCATCAAAAATAAGGAATCCCTATCAAGATCAAAGATACATATATTCTTCATCCCTAGCAACATTCATGGATTTATTTTCCCAGTCAAAGATGCTGCACGGAGTTACTAATACACTTTAACGACATTTCACATCCATACATCATTTACAAACATCATAGCATATGCATACGAAACGCATATAGCACACTCTCATTTATTTTGAGAATATCATTACGCAATGCATTTCATACATCATGACATTGAATACAGTTAACTCTTTATCTTTTCAGGTAAAATCTACAAGCAGATTTCTCAGAGGCCATATCTAACTAGTAGTTACTTAAGCACTTCCCCCAGAGGGTCATTCTAAAAAAGCACTTCTCTTAGTTGAAGTCGGGCGTAGACATCTTCTAGTACATCATTCAGACAAAATCAAGCGTAGATTCCTTCTGAAACTCTTTTGGAAAAATTCAAGCGTAGACTCATTCCAATATATCTTCTAGTACATCATTCAAACAAAATCAAGCGTAGATTCCTTCTGAAACTCTTTTGGAAAAGGTCAGGCATAGACTCATTCCAATACCTCTTCTAGTTGAAGTAGGGTGTAAACATCTTCTGGTTCAAATAAAATCAAGCGTAGATTTATTCTGATATTCTTTTGGAAAAAAAGTCGGCGTAGACTCATTCCATTACCTCTTCTAGTTGAAGTCGGGCGTAGACATCTTCTAGTTCACACGAAATCAAGCATGCATTTATTCAGATATTATTTTGGAAAAAAAGTCGGGCACAGACTCATTCCAATACCTCATCTAGTTGAAGTCGGGTGTAGACATCTTCTAGTTCAGATGAAATCAAGCGTAGATTTAGTCTGATTTTCTTTTTTGGACAAAGTCGGGCGTAGACTCATTCCAAACGTATCTTCTAGACAAAGTCAAGCATAGACTTAGTTTGATATTCTTATCAACAGTTATCCTGGATGACATCTATAATCCCATCTTTAACGACTCTCTGTTACCTCTCTAAATGGCATCTTTAAGCCCATTCCCGGTATAATCAACCAACAATGATACTTCATGCACAAGCGAGTGCAAATTTCTGGGCACTTAAGTGTTCAATCGTCTACTACCTTCAAGTCACAAATGACGGACGTGTCAATCTAACTCTTCAGGTTTAAGAAGATTGAACAGGGGAAGCTATTGAACCCTAAAATTTACCCTTCCATTTTTCTTCAAGACATTCTCGTGAGGTCCTCATTAGCTCAAGGTGGCTCAAGAATTGATCAGATAAATTCTCCTCCTAAGAAATGGGTCTACAACTAGGGTTTTGTGTTTTTCAAGGAAGTTTGGGTTTCAAAGGTCTCAAGTGGTTTCCATGGTTCTCCTTAGGTCTTCAACAATGCTCATGTCAAGTTTCAAGCCTTGCATCATAAGTTTGCTCAGTCAATAGCTCAGATGATTGAAAATCAATTGTATTGGGTAAAAAGTCGACTATGGTCAACATACAGTCAACATTCAAGATTTTTGGTCAAAATCAACATTTTTAAGTAATATTCATCATTTGATCAAGGTTTGATCATGATTCCTCAAGATAAGCCCTTAAATCATCAAAAGACCAAAGTTGCCAAATTAGGGTTTCCTTAGGAGAAGCCAACTGAACTTTGACCAGGCATAACTTTCACATGCTTCATCAAATTTTCCCCAACCAAAACCCATTTCGAAGGAAATTCAATTCTATACAACTTTTTATCCATATGCTCAAGTCCAAAAAATGCTTCATTTAAGAGATATGAGTCAATACATTACAGGTCATTTCAAAAGTCAACAAAAAGACACTTTTTGTCAAGGCAACTTACATCAAGATAAAGTCTCCAAATGCAAAACTGATCAAAATAGAAATTGTAGAGGACATCTTGATCTTTCCAAAAAGTCCAAGATAACCTTCCAAAGATAAAAATTGAGAGAGTTATGACCATTGCAAGTTGGCAAAGTTTGGTAAAATGCATGAAGTGCAAAGTGAGCAAACTTGAAATTTTGAACTAGTTGGCTTAACTTTTTAACTTTCAAACATGTCCATGACCTTATAGAAGACTCCTAAACTCATTTCTGCCTTACCTTATTTTTTATTTATATTTATTTTGTTTTTATTCAATTAAATACAAAATAAATTAAATAAAATACAAGACAATTGGATCAAGGCGCATGGATAGTTCGGATCAATTGGAGGCCCAAGATAACTCATGGAAACTTGCCAAAATCGTGTGATGCTATATTAAGAAGGAGATCTTCAAAAATTTGGAAAAAATTTCAAATTGTTTTTGAAGCAAATCAAAACATTGACCCTTTGGATTTCATACTACTTTTGTTGACCTAATCTCATGACATATATATACATACAAGATCAGATGCAAAAGGAAACGGATCCTAGCCTCTAAAATTATCAAAAACATCCAAACCTTTTCAAGAACCCTCGAGCTTCAAAACTCTCATTACAAGCCTCCTCACTGCAAAATCTCCATTCCTTTTGCTTCTAGGAATACTGAAGGGTAGGTTTGGACCAGTTACCATGATCCAAAGGACCTGAATCAGCATACATGCACCACCGTATTTTTCATTATTTCATGAATTTTGAATTCTTGTTTTTATCATGATTTAGCACACACTAATGCTACTAACAGGTTTCTGAGTCACATTTGAACAGGTCTGGATCATTATCATGATCCCATGCAGTCAGAACCATGAGATACCATATTTGCTCCGATCGGTTTTACTTTATTCGAAACTCATGATACAAGGACTTATATCCAAAACTAAGCCCATATTTGGATTCAGGAGGGTCGAATTAGGGGGGCTATGATGTTCTGGATTACTAACTCTCTGATTTTGCAGGTTTTGGATCATGCAGGTCGCTGGAGAAGACGATCGGAGCAAGGGCTCTGGCGCTTCTCCAGTCACTATATTCATTTGTACAATATGTGTTTATTATTTCAATTATGTTAACGGATGTAAAGGCTCCCCAGTGGTATAAGCGAGCATTGTTAAGGCGTTAGTATACCAGGGCACGGGTTCGATCCCTGCCCCTAGTATTTTGATCTTTTCAAATGTTTTTCTTGTTTATAGATTCAATGCCAGCCAACCCATCACGCTCTCCCTGTGCTCTCACCTTATCACCATTGGATCTTCAAAATCCCAGATCCGGTGTTTCATATCTCCAGGCCCATGGTTCACTCTCGTTGACCAGCCACACTGGAACTTATGCATATTGGATTCATGTTGATGGGCCCGATGAACTTCTTTCAGCACCCCTCAGATCTACTTCTTGCAGGCCCATTACTTCTTTTTATTTATTTAACATAATTAACTTTTTTTTCTCTAACTAATTAAAATCAAATCAATTTAACCTTTTTTTTTAAATTAATTAGAACCAAGTTAACTTAACTTTTTTTAATTTAATTTAACCTTTTTTAATTAGATTAATTGATTTAATTAACTTAGTTTCTTTAGGATTTTATTACTAAACTTTTTTTTCAATTAAATATAACTTAGGTTTTTCTTTAAGGTTTTAATCAATTTCCTTTTCTCAATTAAGATCAATTAATCCTTAGGCCGATCATCGAGTCTTTTTCGTCAAACAATTTTCCTCCTAGTTTATAATCTTCGTCTGCTTTATTATTTTTCGCATTTTATTTTTCCTATTATGTAATTGCTAAAGAATGTAACAGTTTAACTAGGATTTATTTTGCTTTCTATTTCCCCCCAGTTTTGTGGTTTTGTACCCCTTTCCCCGAAGCATTGTAATAGCATAGGATCTTTCTATTATGTTTTTCCTAATTTTACTTATTATTGTTTAGTAACTAGGCTTGTATGGAAAGATATAAAAGCAAACGCTAGAAAACTTAATCTCAAGACAAATTAACTTAAAACTGAAACACTATTCACACATGCACCTCTAGGGTGACTCCACTTGTTGCCTTCAGAAAATAGTCATGTCCCTCGAACGTGGGACACTTTAGAAAAGATCCTCGGTTAAAAGATCGTATTCCCTCGATGACCCTTTAATGCTGCCTCGGTAAATGATTTTAGTCCCTTACGATAAAATTGCTAAAGCGTCCTACAAGTTGCCTTTATGACTGTATGATGACCCGTGCTTGTCCCTGACACATCCAACGAAAAGGCTTCATACTAACTAATGGTAGGATAACACTATCTAAAGGAGGAGGAAAATAACACGAAAGAAATTCGAGTAAGGGTAAAGCTGTTAATCGCTTGCTCACACAAACAAAACATTTTTTCACACAATCACACTTTTCTCTGAAATATTTTCAAAATAAACATTTTGTACACATTCTCAACGATACAAGAATCATTTCAAAATTTCCGCACTTAAGCATTTTTCGAAATATTTTCAAACACACAAAGAATTTTCAAAGTGAGCTAGCGATTAAGAGCCCGTAGATAACTATGGATGAAAAGGGTGCTAACACCTTCCATTTTCATAACCTACCCCCCCCCCCCTCCAGAACTCAAAATTCTCGAAGGTCTTTCCTGTTCTTTTCACCCTTTCCTTATTGGATAAAAGAAAAGTCGGTGGCGACTCTTGCTATCCGCAACATTTGCGATAAAATGCAAAACAAAAAGTTAGCTCTCCCACCGTATTACAGGTTTCATGCTCTTTGGATCGTGGAAATCGATCCAACCTTACCCTATTGCATTCCTGGAAGTGAATGGGAGGGTTAGGAGGCCTCAAGAGTGGCTGCAAGTTAGGGTTTCAAGTTTCCCTAACTTGAATTATTTTTTGAGATTTTTGTAATGGTATTTCTTGCACAAGGGTTTCATGGTTGACTTGTAGGAAGTGTGCAGAATATATAGCATTAATTAGGTCAACATAACATGGGCTTGGACCTTGTAATACGACGGGAGATTTGACTCAGTTTTGTATTTTATCGCAAATGTTGCAGATAGCTAGAGTCGCCAATGACTTTTCTTTTATCCAATAAGGAAAGTGTGAAAAGAACGGGAAAGACCTTCGAGATTTTTTAGTTCGGGGGATAGGTTATAAAAAGGGAAGGTGTTAGCACCCTTTTCATCTGTAGTTATCTACGGGCTCTTAATCGTTAGCTCACTTTTGAAAATGCTTTGTGAATGTGTGTTTGAAAATATTTTTGAAAATGCCAATAGTAAGGAAACTTTGTAATGATCCTCATATTTGTCCTTGAAAATACGTACAAAGTGTTTTATTTGAAAAATATTTTTGAATGTGTAATTGTGAGAAATGTCTTTTTGTTTTAGAAAATATGAGCAAGCAATTAAGAACTATCTAACTACTAAAGGTATTTCATATTATTTTCCTCCTCCTTTATATAGTGATACCCTACCATTAGTTAGTATGAATCCTTATCGTTGGATGTGAAGGGACAGGCGTGGGTCATCGTACAATCATAAAGGCAACTCGTAGGGGCGCTTTAGCAATTTTATTGTAAGGGACTAGATTGTTTACCAAAGGCAACATTTGAAGGGTCATCGAGGGACTACGATCTTTCTAATCGAGGGTCTTTTCTAAAGTGTCCCCACGTTCGAGGGACATGACTGTTTTCTGAAAGGTAACAAGGGAGGTTACCCTAGAGGTGTGAGTGTGTGAGGTGTGTTATTTTCAGTTACTTTATCTTTGAGAATAGGGTTTTCTATTGTCAGGTTTTATCTTGCCATACACCCTAATTACTAGCAACAATATAGTAAAATAATAGCATGAAAAGTAAAATGTGAAAAATAAAATTCATACGCTATTACATGGCTTCAGGGTAGTTGCATAATAGAAAAGCGGAAAATACAAATCCTAAGTTATTACATACTAGAGTAGTTACATAATAATGGAAAAGCGGAAAATAAGGCTATTTACAAATTGCGAACCCCATACACTTTGTCTATGAAAATCAAATAAAATTAAAATAGAGAAAAATTGAAATGTTTTTGATGATTTTTTTTATGGAAAAGGTTTATTTTTTTAATGATGATTAAGATAAACCTAAAAACTAATTAATTTTAATTAACAAAAATAGTTGATTAATTAAATTAATAAAAAAGGTTAATAATGAAAAACCTGAAAATTAATTAATTTTAATTAACAAAATAATTGAATAATTAAATTAATAAAAAAAGTTAATGATGAAAAACCTTAAAATTAATTAATTTTAATTAACAAAATAACTGATTAATTAAATTAATTAAAAAAAGGTTAATGGTGAAAACCCTAAAAATTAATTATTTTTAGGGTTTACAAAAAAAATTATTTTAGATTTGTAAAAAAAATTATTTTAGGTTTGTAAAAAAAAGGTTTGTGGTTTTATGGTTAGGTGAATTTCGGGTTAAGTTTGCCAAAAGAATTAGGGCTTATGGTAAGAGAATTAAGGAAAAAAACCAAAAGTTGAAAGCAAAACCAAAAAACTATCAGGGGTGGGTGTTGAACCCATGCCCTTATCCTTCCACACTGCATTAAGGGAAAAAAACAAGTTAGAAGCAAAATTATACAAAATGTCAGAGGTGGGTGTTGAACCCACGCCCTTAGTCTTCCACACTGCATTAAGGGAAAAAACAAGTTAGAAGCAAAATTATACAAAATGTTAGAGGTGGGTGTTAAATCCACGCCCTTAGCCTTTATCACTGCCTGCCTTGCCATTGCGCTAGAGCTTACATATTATGCATCAAACATGCTCTAATGATGTATATGAACACATGTAAACGTATCAAATTAGTTAACAATGCATAAATCAAAGGTTTTAATTTTTAAAAAAAAAACTACCAAAATCGGTGAGGATGAACATGATGTTCTGGGCACGATCATGACTGCTTGAGGATTAGGATGGATTCCTCGGAACTTCAAGATGATAATGCAATGCTTGGTTTCAATTGAGAAGGGCTAGAAACAAGGGTTTTGTGTTGCCCTAGTTTCTTGAATTTTTGGAATAGTTTTCTCAGCAAGGGTTTTCGTGTGATGTTATGTCTGAATGAAGAGCAATATATAGAGAAGAATTAGGTTAAACCATTGTGGGCTTAGACCTTGTCATGAAAGCCTTGGTTTTATCCTTTTTAATTTTGAATTTAAATAAATAAAATCAAAAATAAATAGAATAAAAATCCAAGGGGTGTATTAATAGACTTAGAGGTTCACAATGAGGTCTAATACACGTTTGGACCTTGAAACACAAGCCCATTAGCCCAAAAATTTGTGTTTGATCAATTTTGGTTTCATGCATTTTCTCAAAATATCCAAGCTTGTGTCAATCATAACCCTCTCATTTTTTATCATTTCAAGGTGATCTTGATCTTTTTGGAAATCTCAAGATGTCCTCTACAATCTGTATTTTGATCATTTTTGCATTTGATGACTTTATCTTGATGTAAGTTGCCTTGACAAAAATTATCTTTTTGTTGACTATTGAAATGACCTATAATATTTTTGCCCATATCTCTCAAATGAAGCATTTTTTGGACTTGAGCTTAGAGAGACAAAGTTCTAGAGAATTGAATTTCCTTCAAAACGAGCTTTGGTTGAGAAAAATATGATGAAGCATGTGAAAGTTATGCTTGGTCAGAGTTCAGTTGACTTCTCCTTAAGAAAACCCTAATTTGGCAACTTTTGACTTTTAATGATTTGAGAGCTTTTCTTGATGAATCATGATCAACCCTTGATCAAATGATGAATATGACTTCAAAATCTTGATGTTGACCAAAAATCTA
Organism: Vicia faba; assembly: GCA_948472305.1. Lineage (NCBI taxonomy): Eukaryota > Viridiplantae > Streptophyta > Magnoliopsida > Fabales > Fabaceae > Vicia > Vicia faba. Next base: position 613,416,091 of record OX451736.1, read on the forward strand.
GAAGTTTGATTGTATGTTGATCACAATAAATTTTTTACCCAATATAGTTGATTTTTAGTCATCTAAGCAAGACTTTAAATTTGGCATGAGCATTACTTGAGACATATGAGAAACCATGGTGTTGTACCCCAAAATTTGCCCTCCCATATTCTCCAAGGAATTGCCAAGTCAAGCTGCAAAATTCCCCAAGGGTTGCACAGTGCAAAGGCCTCCTATACAGTCAAAAATAGGGTTTGTGTTCTGATCAAGAAAATGAAGTTTTCAAAGGCCCAATCAAGTCTCACATGCCTACAAACATGGTCAAGCATCCTCATACAAAGTTTCAAGGCATTCAGCTCAAAATTGCACAGTCAAAACCCTAAATTGCACTACAGTCAACTGTAGGGGCAAAATGGTCATTTGACAGTCAAAAGTTCAAATTTTTGGTCAACATATCATTTTGAAGCCACAAACATCACTTGATCAATGCTTGATCATGATTCTCAAAATTTGGCTCAGAAATCATCAAAGATGCAAAAGTTTCCTTATTTGGACAGCTGAAAAAGTCAACTGAAATTGACCAGGGCATAACTTTCACATGGATTATCAGAAAAATTCCATCCAAATCTCATTTTGAAGAGAAAGACATTTCCTACAACTCATCTTCATACTTCAAGTCCAAGAAATGCTCTCACAAAAAGTTATCAATTTCAACATTATAGGTCATTTTCAAAAGTCAACAAAAAGGGACTTTAAGTCAAAGGCCATAACTTGATATTGGTAAATCAAAATGACATGGGACCAAAGGCATTGGTTAGAGGATTCAAAGACCTTTCCAAAGTGTCCAAGAACATGAGAAAAGCTTAAAAATTGAGCAAGTTATGCCTTGTGGAAGTTGGGAAATTTTTGGATATTTTGAAAAGTCAACTTTGATCCAAATGACCTAAAAATGCTAATGGGCCCATTTTTCTTCCATGATTCATCATTCCAAGCATGTGCACGACCACTTGGCCCAAAGGGAAGTATTTTCTCATTTTTTATTTATTTATTTGAATTATTATTCATATTAATTCATTTAAATCATTTAAATATGTGAAAAATATATAACTTGACCTAATAAATCTTTTCATGCATGTTTTGCACTCAATATTTCGTGCTTGTACAATTATGGAAAGATTTGGCTTGATTGGATGCTAATTGATACAAAAGCACATGAAAAAGATATGAAAATTATGGTGGAAAAAAATCAAATATTCAATCAATGATTACAAGAGATTTGGATCCAATTTGTTAACCTAATTGATTCATATATATGCCAGGATCATAAACCTAATGGTGCTACACAGAAAGCTGCGCTAAAGAACCATTGACAAAACTTGGAAAAATTCCCTAAAAGCTCAAAACTGAAAAGCATTTTTTAGGTCGATTCAAAGCATAAAGACGATTCCATTAGCTCCCTTGAAGGTCCCTGATCACATTCCAATCAAGAACAGCCATCCAAACGCCAGGAGTTGGTATATTGAATCAAAAATGTACAGAGAAAAATTGATTATCGTGTTTCATGTTTTAAGCATTTTTACAGCATTTTGTTCATAGATTCTTGTTCCTCATTTGATTCTAAAGCTAACCATTATGTTTAATTTGATTATTACGCTGTATATACGAATGTGCCATGAGAGAATTTTAGGGTTTTCAGAGGTTGGAATTGGGGATTTGAAAACGAGGAAAAATTAAGCCTTAAGACCACCATGGTTGTACTCAGTGCATTCAGACGAAGAGGAAACACCTATCGCGCCCAATTTATGGACACCATAGCGCTAGTCGCTATTTTCTTGAAACTGACCTTAAGCAACGCATAGAAAACCGTTGCCTCATGTTTTTGTTTTCAGGCACGCGAGGAAGACGAAGCCGTGGCAAAATATGATTCGTTGATTTGAATTTTCGCGCGTGGATCCATTAATGCTGCTTGTTTTCTTTATAACATTTGTTTGTTTATTATATGTAAAGCGCGTTGTAATGGCTCAGCTGGCAAGTGGTGATTGCATTAACATCCAAGACCTGGGTTCGAGCCCCAGGTCTGTGTTATTCTTCATATTATTTTTCCACAGGAATTCATGTGCGTTTTCAATGTCAAGGCATAGCGTACACCTCCATCATCAAGCCAGCCACGCGTCCTGGGAGATCAAATCAAGGGTATGGATCTCAAGAACATGCTACGCTCCAGTCAACACATCAGCGTGCTAGCAAAAAAGTCAAAGAAGGCTATACTAAATGGGCCAGGATTTCACAAACTTAACCTCCATATTGGGACTGAAACCCCCCCTGGTTTGCAATTTTCATTGTTTCTTTTCAATTATTGTTTTATCTTATTTATTTGTTTAATATAATTAATTATTTTTTACCAAATATAAAAACCTCATAAAAATCAGAAAAGATGAAAAATATAATAAATAATTTAATTATTTTCATAAACAAATTGTATGTAAATAAATTTGGTTTTAATTTAGGTTGCAACATTAATTCTTTTCACAATAAAAACATAAAAAACATAGAATTAGGTTTAATAAGTTTTATTCCTTTTAATTTTCCTTTCTACCATAATATTATTTATTTATTTATTTTTGTAATTAAATTTGCATGAAAATAATTTAGGTTTAAATTAGGTCAAAAACTTTAATATTTTTCTTAATAACCTAAAAAATAATTAGAACTAGGTTTAACATTTTATTTTAGTTTTAATTAATTCTTTTTTCTATCAGATCTTAAAAAACACAAAAATACCAAAAACATTTTCTTTTAATATTAATTTTAATTCCTTATTAATTTAATTTTGCAAAAGGGTCCAACGCCCATATTTTTAATTGTTTAATTTCGCATCTTTATTTTATTTCGCTTGAATAATTATGTACATCTCCCAAAGCTTTGTAACATTTATTTCTCGCACTTTTTAATTCTTTATTCGCTTTTATTTACTTTTCTGTCAAATCGGGTCCGGTTTAATTTTGGCGATGTGGACCCGCGCCATTTGTAATAGCTTAGAATTTACTTTTCCCGCAATACTTTTAACTGTAAACAAAGCATGCAAGAATGAATGGCCTTAAAATAAAATCAAGCGTAGAACACCAATGAACATGACAAGACAAAAATAAATGAAAACGACACACGAATCGCACACACCACCCCTAGGGTACGCCTCATTGTTGCCTTGCCTTTCGAAAGGTGATCGTCGAGTAGAGGATGTTTTAGTAAGTCCTCATGATCCGGGAACCTGGCATGAGGGTAGCTTCTAAGGTATCTTCCCATTGCTCCGGTGATCACCATGTCCCTACAAACTCGAATTGACCCGAACACCTCCAACGGTGGTGCTACCTACCTCTCAATGGTGGGATGGCACTACTTTAAAGGACATTTACACAGACGAATTCCTTAGGGTAGGTAGACGACTCGTAGATACTTGCTCTCTTCAAAACAAACAAAAATCTTTTCACACCGACACTTTTCAAAAGCTTTCAAAGCAATTTTTCAAACACTCTGACACAAGAGTCGAACTGAAATTTTCAAAGAAACTTTTTTAAAACCCACAGTTGAAAAGAAAACAAACCATTTTTGAAAACACAAGTGAGCAAGTATCTAAGAGCCCATGGATAACCATGGATAGAAAGGGTGCTAACACCTTCCCTTTCTATAACCTACCTCCCGAACCGAGAAACTATCTCTTTAAGGAATTTTTCTGTGCTTTTGTCCTTTCCATTTGGAGAAAATAAAAGACGGTGGCGACTCTTGCTTCCGCGACATTTCGCGAACCAGCGTTAAACAGTCAGTTCCAGATCCACCGATCACAGAACTGGCGACTCTGCTGGGGAATTAACTTAAAGTGAGGTGTACCTTAGGGGTAGTTCATAACTATGTTTTCAATTGTCTTCTTTGCTTGCTTTATTATTGTGGGTTGCTTGGGAGTTCTATAGATCCTAACTCGGATCTGGGGATACCTTTCTTAGAAAGTAGCAACAAGGCTGTGAGGGAACTGTGCGGGGTATACCGACATGGTTGAAACAGCCTGCTACGTTGATGTGGCACTTTGGTGTGTACCGGTAACCCTTGAGTTCAGTCAAGGAGAGTACGGGGCCTCCGCGTGGTGTCGTGAAGCATCAACAGACCTTAGGAACCTTAATTGAACTATCTTGGCCTCTTTAGGGTAGTGAGATAACTGACTTTGGTGCAGTCCGAGGTTGGTTGATACTCGATACTACACCCAATTGAGGGTTGCTTTCCTGGAATATTTCGGTCGCCAGTTCAGTGGCTAAATCGAAACGATGAACAATGAAAGCAATCCCGTGATATTGGGACCCTTAGAACCCGGTTACTTCTAATAGGACAGGTTGAACCCACCAACTTCAAGAGGGTAGTACCCCAAACTTCATGCTGGCCTAAACTCTAAGGGCTCTTTTGTGTGACTTGTGTGCCTTCGTACTTGACTACTTGCATGCTTGTTATCTAACACATGAACTACTTGCAGGTTTTGTTTATAGTCCTTAATTGGGACTCATAACAGGGCTTACTAAGTTTCTTGCAGGCTTTGTTTATAGTCCTTAATTAGGACTCATAACGGAGCGTATTGAGTTTCTTGCAGGTTTTGTTTATAGTCCTTAACTGGGACTCATAACAAAATTTACTGAATTTCTTGCAGGTTTTGTTTATAGTCCTTAATTAGGACTCATAACAAAGTATACTGAGTTTCTTGCAGGGTTTGTTTATAGTCCTTAATTGGGACTCATAATAGGGTTTACCTACATTACCCCATGCATACCATAACATCATACCATTGCATACATCCTAACCCATTTCAAGGATCTCAAAGGCTTGTGATGTAGGTCATGATAAATCAACATCTAGCAAGAGGCAAAGGGGATTTATTTTCCTCTAGGAGAAGTTGTCAGGGGCTATGACCCACTCGATATGGTGAGCCTTGACCCTTGAAGAAGGATTCTCAACAACATGAAGTTCCTTCAATCAAGCTACTGGACCCAAATTCCAACAAATTTTCTTGTTTATCCCGCGAGGTCCTTGAAAACATTACATGCATACACATCATTGCATAACAGGTACCCTTGTTGCAGGTCACTTACCTTTCCCGCTGTTTATTTCAGCAATGGCTTCCCAACAAGATAACCAGGACCTTCTTGCTCAAGAGACTCGGTTCGGGGAAATCCTCCTGAATCTATCCAAGGGGCAGGAGGAGCTAAGGACACTTCTCATGGAGACTTTGGTCTGGAATCGCGCTGAGGACGAACGGCTGAAACATCTGCAAGCTGAAATGGATGCAATGAGAGCCCAGATGCTGGGGCAGGTGACTATCATCCAAGACTTAGCTCAAAGACAAGATGAGCTCGGGGTTCTCGTCAACCAACTGCTTCGGGGTAACCAATTGGGGCAAACATCTAAGGTTGAAGGGTCAGTCACTGTTCAACCATCTTTGAGACAAGGAGGTAAGGGGAGAGCTCCTCAAATGGCTTCAGGATCACAAATTCAGCAGCAACCTCACCAACTTCAGCCAGACAAGCCCAGGAGGCAATTCACTCAGCTCAACATGTCGCTGTTTCAAGCTTTTCAACGCCTGTTGAGGTTGAATCTGATCACATTAAAGGCTCATCCCCGGAACCCCAACACAGCATCTCCTGTCTATGATCCCACCAAAAGGTGTGCCTACCACTCTTCCTGTCCAGGACATGATACAAATGAGTGTTGGGCTCTGAAGAACAAGATCCAGGACCTAATTGATGAAGGAGCATTGGAGTTTACGCAAGATGGTCAAGCTGAGTTTTTCTACCATCCCTCCAAGGCTCACCCTTTGAAGTAACAAGCCCTGAGATGAAAAGACTTTTGTTCATTAGGATTTTCAAGTTGTAATTCTATTTTGTTCAAACATTTACTCATGTTAAACGTTGTTATTTCATTAATGCATCTCATATGTCTGTTTTGAAGCAATATATTCGTATTCACTATATGCAAATTATTTTCATATTTTTTCTGATGATCAACGCTCGATTAATAAAGCTAAGCCTCTTGAGGGAGGATGACGAAAATGATACCACGATCTTTACAATATGCTTTTGAACAGACCCCGCTGATGAGGTACAGGCATTGTTTCAATCCCTAAACACTGGAGTTATAAGGAAGATAATCCCTCGTCAACCCCTCTGAGCCAAAGAAGCAGGAGTTTTTCTTTTCGAAAATTAAAACCCTTAATCATAATCTGGGGCAGGGTAGTCTTCTCAGTTGATCCAAGTGCATAACAAATGGCACCAAAGAAGTCCTTACAAAGCAAAAGACAGTGATGGTTCCGAATGATCATAAAGACAGGCAGTCATTATATTCTCAAAATAAAAGCCCATTAAGTCAAAACCTATGAAGGAGACTTACGAAACTGGGACATCCCGCTGACTGTAAATTCAAAAAGAAACAGTTCAGGCAAAAAAAACAGGGATAACAAAATCAAAAAGAAAGAGGTCCCACAAACCCTCAACAAAAAAGGAATGACTGCCTATTCAAAATAAACTGTCAATATCCGAACCATCATTGGAATATCAGGACAAAGACTCAAACAAGGTCTAACGCACGATCAGCTGAGTTTAGATTTGAAGAACATTACGAAGAGCGGGTGGGTACAAATAAAATTTGAGCCTTTACCCTTTGTTTCTTAAATCGTGAACCTGGCCACGTTATAACCCTTAAAAGTCCTAGCTGAAGCATGGGTTAGTTCGAAAGCATACTGTTACAAAGGTATCCTGACTCCTTAAGGCTTGCGGTAAAATAACGAGTTGACACCACAGTTTTACAAAATTCACCTGTTTTTACTAAAAAGGATGCATTTTCAAAAACTTTGAAACAGACATAAGCTTTGCATTTTTAACATAACTTTGTTTGCATATGACTTTTTGTTTGAACAGTATAGGAGTTCGCACGACGAATGTCTAATGAAAAAAAGCTCTTCCAACCAAGGGGCAGATATGATCATGGTCCATCACCTGGGACAGTTAAGTCAAGATTCAGAGAATCTCTCAAAAGGCCAACCAACTTGGGGCAATTCTCCGCCTAAGTCACTTGGGGCATTGGACATGAATTCCAGCTATGAATCTTGCTTGATCAAACAAAGATCTTCTGGTCACATGGCAATGCAACAACAGGGGCAACTCCCTACATTCTGAGAGCGTGGACATAGTCGAAAAAATACTACGCATAATCAAAGACCCGCTAGGTTGACACACCTAGGCAAAAATAAGGGCTTCCCGACGAACCAAAAGGGTTCGGGCAAAAATAAGGGATGAAATGAAAAAATCTGTACACCCGGCAAGTCGAAAACTTGAAAAGGCGGCTTGGGCAAAAATGGGTATCCCGGTGGACTGAAAACCCGAAAGGGCGGTCCAGGCAAAAGTTAGGGATCAAAGCGTACGACTATGCCCCGTCATCTTGTCACTTGCCTACCAGAAGAAGATTTGACAATCAGCAATTATCAGCGCCTCCACAGGTATCTTCTCCCACATCAGAAACAGGGGAAATAATGAGTTGTCTAAAGCGATCTAATTGCTCTGTCCACCAAGGTACCAAGGAAGGTTCAGCTGAAGAATGTAACCAAGATGCCTTAATTCCCCAGAGAGTGAGCCAGCAAGTCAACATACTCTCCCCAAGCAGAGTTAGCCCACTGTCAGCCTTAAGGAAATTGGGTATCCCTAGCAGATCTCAACATTCCTCAGCGGAGTACGCAAACATTCTTAACAAGCATCCCCGGCAGTCTTGATCTAAGATTATTCCCCGGCGGTTTACCAAACACTCCAGCAGATCCCAACACTTCCCCAGCAGCATATATATTCTTAACAAGCATCCCCGGCAGTCTTGGTCTAAAGATTGTTCCCCGGCGGTATATCAACATTCAAAGGAATCACTTCCCCAGCATATCAAAACTCCCCAAGAGAGTCCAATCTAGTTCCCCAGGAAGGGTGGAAGTCATATCCCCCAAGCAGTAAGCTTATCCCCAGTAGATTCTGGAGGCTTATCCTCCCGAAAGCACGAACGCGTCGTCCGGCTTTATTTAAAGAGTTATTTCCTTAATCAGATATAACTGGGTTATCCTCAGCCAAAAGCCACGGAAAGAGCGTCGTTGACGAAGCCTTCTTATCCCCAGCGAAGTCTATCAACACTTCCAACAACAAGGGTATCCCCAGCAAGCTATTATCAACACTCAGCAAGGCACCCATCTCCCCACAGAGTATTGCTTCCCAGCATGGTCGCTAGAGTATCTTTTCTCCCCGCAGAATCCTTCATTTGCCAAGCTTATTCCGCAACGGAGTCATCTTCCCCTACCGGTATTCTTGCAGTTATCACCCCCAGCGGAAGCAAAATCTATTCTTCAACATCAGCCCAGGATACGACCTCCCGGCACCCGTCAAGGATTCACTGTCCTAGACAAAAACATACATAAAACATCACATACATCATTATAACATGCATAGACACATCATATCATACAAGTCTCGTTTATATTTAGAACATCATTGCTTGATCCATATCATGCATTGCATATGACTGACCTTTACCTTTCAGGAAAGATGCAGTTGAAATTCTCAATCACATTTCAAGACCTAGACCGGTTCAGTTAAATCGACCCTAAGATTTTCCTGATGCTTATCCAGTCAAAGGCCTTCTCTGGTTCAGTCAGATCGATCCTAAGATCTCCCTGATGCTTATCCAATTGAAGATATTTCAAGACCTAGACCGGTTCAGTTAAATCGACCCTAAGATTTTCCTGATGCTTATCCAGTCAAAGGCCTTCTCTGGTTCAGTCAGATCGACCCTAAGATCTCCCTGATGCTTATCCAGTTGAAAATATTTCAAGACCTAGACCGGTTCAGTTAAATCAACCCCAAGATTTTCCTGATGCTTATCCAGTCAAAGGCCTTCTCTGGTTCAGTCAGATCGACCCTAAGATCTCCCTGATGCTTATCCAGTTGAAGATATTCCAAGACCTTGTCCGGTTCAGTTAAATCGACCCCAAGATTTTTCTGATGCTTATCCAGTCAAAGGCCTTCTCTGGTTCAGTCAGATCGACCCTAAGATCTCCCTGATACTTATCCAGTTGAAGATATTTCAAGACCTAGACCGGTTCAGTTAAATCGACCCTAAGATTTTCCTGATGCTTATCCAGTCAAAGGCCTTCTCTAGTTCAGTCAGATCGACCCTAAGATCTCCCTGATGCTTATCCAGTTGAAGATATTCCAAGACCTAGACCGGTTCAGTTAAATCGACCCTAAGATTTTCCTGATGCTTATCCAGTCAAAGGCCTTCTCTGGTTCAGTCAGATCGACCCTAAGATCTCCCTGATGCTTATCCAGTTGAAGATATTTCAAGACCTTGTCCGGTTCAGTTAAATCGATCCCAAGATTTTCCTGATGCTTATCCAGTCAAAGGCCTCCTCTGGTTCAGTCAGATCGACCCTAAGATCTCCCTGATTCTTATCCCAGTAGAAGACACCCAAGATTTTTCTCAACGAGCGTTGTTGAAGTTAAAGTCGCCCAAGGTTCTCCTACCATTCATACTAAAGCAGTAACCATCCCTGGTTCATTCATCGCCGTTTGAAGCTCCAGACTCAGCTCCTGTAACCAGTCAGGACATATCTATACCAAGCATTTAAAAATCAACTCCTGCAACGTGTCAGGTACTCATTTTCTGTTTTGCAGGTACGCAAGTTCTCGCTAAGGAATCTCCTACGCGATCAACATCCAGATGGTATCTATAAGCCCATCATCCTATCCAGCAATCACCAAATGGCATCTATAAGCCCATTCCCCCATCACACTGCTAACTTGTGAGCGCAAATTTCTGGGCACTCTAGTGTTCAATCATCTTCCACCTTCGGATTACGAAAGACACGTCAGCCAATCTGCATCCTCATGTCTAAGAAGATTGAACAGGGGAAACTGTTGTACCCCAAAATTTGCCCTCCCATATTCTCCAAGGAATTGCCAAGTCAAGCTGCAAAATTCCCCAAGGGTTGCACAGTGCAAAGGCCTCCTATACAGTCAAAACTAGGGTTTGTGTTCTGATCAAGAAAATGAAGTTTTCAAAGGCCCAATCAAGTCTCACATGCCTACAAACATGGTCAAGCATCCTTATACAAAGTTTCAAGGCATTCAGCTCAAAATTGCACAGTCAAAACCCTAAATTGCACTACAGTCAACTGTAGGGGCAAAATGGTCATTTGACAGTCAAACGTTCAAATTTTTGGTCAACATATCATTTTTAAGCCACAAACATCATTTGATCAATGCTTGATCATGATTCTCAAAATTTGGCTCAGAAATCATCAAAGATGCAAAAGTTTCCTTATTTGGACAGCTGAAAAAGTCAACTGAAATTGACCAGGGCATAACTTTCACATGGATTATCAGAAAAATTCCATCCAAAGCTCATTTTGAAGAGAAAGACATTTCCTACAACTCATCTTCATACTTCAAGTCCAAGAAATGCTCTCACAAAAAGTTATCAATTTCAACATTATAGGTCATTTTCAAAAGTCAACAAAAAGGGACTTTAAGTCAAAGGACATAACTTGAGATTGGTAAATCAAAATGACATGGGACCAAAGGCATTGGTTAGAGGATTCAAAGACCTTTCCAAAGTGTCCAAGAACATGAGAAAAGCTTAAAAATTGAGCAAGTTATGCCTTGTGGAAGTTGGGAAATTTTTGGATATTTTGAAAAGTCAACTTTGATCCAAATGACCTAAAAATGCTAATGGGCCCATTTTTCTTCCATGATTCATCATTCCAAGCATGTGCACGACCACTTGGCCCAAAGGGAAGTATTTTCTCATTTTTTATTTATTTATTTGAATTATTATTCATATTAATTCATTTAAATCATTTAAATATGTGAAAAATATATAACTTGACCTAATAAATCTTTTCATGCATGTTTTGCACTCAATATTTCGTGCTTGTACAATTATGGAAAGATTTGGCTTGATTGGATGCTAATTGATACAAAAGCACATGAAAAAGATATGAAAATTATGGTGGAAAAAAATCAAATATTCAATCAATGATTACAAGAGATTTGGATCCAATTTGTTAACCTAATTGATTCATATATATGCCAGGATCATAAACCTAATGGTGCTACACAGAAAGCTGTGCTAAAGAACCATTGACAAAACTTGGAAAAATTCCTTAAAAGCTCAAAACTGAAAAGCATTTTTTAGGTCGATTCAAAGCATAAAGACGATTCCATTAGCTCCCTTGAAGGTCCCTGATCACATTCCAATCAAGAACAGCCATCCAAACGCTAGGAGTTGGTATATTGAATCAAAACTGTACAGAGAAAAATTGATTATCGTGTTTCATGTTTTAAGCATTTTTACAGCATTTTGTTCATAGATTCTTGTTCCTCATTTGATTCTAAAGCTAACCATTATGTTTAATTTGATTATTACGTTGTATATACGAATGTGCCATGAGAGAATTTTAGGGTTTTCAGAGGTTGGAATTGGGGATTTGCAAACGAGGAAAAATTAAGCCTTAAGACCACCATGGTTGTACTCAGTGCATTCAGACGAAGAGGAAACACCTATCGCACCCAATTTATGGACACCATAGCGCTAGTCGCTATTTTCTTGAAACTGACCTTAAGCAACGCATAGAAAACCGTTGCCTCATGTTTTTGTTTTCAGGCACGCGAGGAAGACGAAGCCGTGGCAAAATATGATTCGTTGATTTGAATTTTCGCGCGTGGATCCATTAATGCTGCTTGTTTTCTTTATAACATTTGTTTGTTTATTATATGTAAAGCGCGTTGTAATGGCTCAGTTGGAAAGTGGTGATTGCATTAACATCCAAGACCTGGGTTCAAGCCCCAGGTCTGTGTTATTCTTCATATTATTTTTCCACAGGAATTCATGTGCGTTTTCAATGTCAAGGCATAGCGTACACCTCCATCATCAAGCCAGCCACGCGTCCTGGGAGATCAAATCAAGGGTATGGATCTCAAGAACATGCTACGCTCCAGTCAACACATCAGCGTGCTAGCAAAAAAGTCAAAGAAGGCTATACTAAATGGGCCAGGATTTCACAAACTTAACCTCCATATTGGGACTGAAACCCCCCCTGGTTTGCAATTTTCATTGTTTCTTTTCAATTATTGTTTTATCTTATTTATTTGTTTAATATAATTAATTATTTTTTACCAAATATAAAAACCTCATAAAAATCAGAAAAGATGAAAAATATAATAAATAATTTAATTATTTTCATAAACAAATTGTATGTAAATAAATTTGGTTTTAATTTAGGTTGCAACATTAATTCTTTTCACAATAAAAACATAAAAAACATAGAATTAGGTTTAATAAGTTTTATTCCTTTTAATTTTCCTTTCTACCATAATATTATTTATTTATTTATTTTTGTAATTAAATTTGCATGAAAATAATTTAGGTTTAAATTAGGTCAAAAACTTTAATATTTTTCTTAATAACCTAAAAAATAATTAGAACTAGGTTTAACATTTTATTTTAGTTTTAATTAATTCTTTTTTCTATCAGATCTTAAAAAACACAAAAATACCAAAAACATTTTCTTTTAATATTAATTTTAATTCCTTATTAATTTAATTTTGCAAAAGGGTCCAACGCCCATATTTTTAATTGTTTAATTTCGCATCTTTATTTTATTTCGCTTGAATAATTATGTACATCTCCCAAAGCTTTGTAACATTTATTTCTCGCACTTTTTAATTCTTTATTCGCTTTTATTTACTTTTCTGTCAAATCGGGTCCGGTTTAATTTTGGCGATGTGGACCCGCGCCATTTGTAATAGCTTAGAATTTACTTTTCCCGCAATACTTTTAACTGTAAACAAAGCATGCAAGAATGAATGGCCTTAAAATAAAATCAAGCGTAGAACACCAATGAACATGACAAGACAAAAATAAATGAAAACGACACACGAATCGCACACACCACCCCTAGGGTACGCCTCATTGTTGCCTTGCCTTTCGAAAGGTGATCGTCGAGTAGAGGATGTTTTAGTAAGTCCTCATGATCCGGGAACCTGGCATGAGGGTAGCTTCTAAGGTATCTTCCCATTGCTCCGGTGATCACCATGTCCCTACAAACTCGAATTGACCCGAACACCTCCAACGGTGGTGCTACCTACCTCTCAATGGTGGGATGGCACTACTTTAAAGGACATTTACACAGACGAATTCCTTAGGGTAGGTAGACGACTCGTAGATACTTGCTCTCTTCAAAACAAACAAAAATCTTTTCACACCGACACTTTTCAAAAGCTTTCAAAGCAATTTTTCAAACACTCTGACACAAGAGTCGAACTGAAATTTTCAAAGAAACTTTTTTAAAACCCACAGTTGAAAAGAAAACAAACCATTTTTGAAAACACAAGTGAGCAAGTATCTAAGAGCCCATGGATAACCATGGATAGAAAGGGTGCTAACACCTTCCCTTTCTATAACCTACCTCCCGAACCGAGAAACTATCTCTTTAAGGAATTTTTCTGTGCTTTTGTCCTTTCCATTTGGAGAAAATAAAAGACGGTGGCGACTCTTGCTTCCGCGACATTTCGCGAACCAGCGTTAAACAGTCAGTTCCAGATCCACCGATCACACATGGGAACCACTTGAGGCCTTAGAAACCCAAACTCCCTTGATAAAAATGAAACCCTAGTTGTAAGTCCATTTCTTAGGAGGAAAATTTGTCTGATCAATTCTTGAGCAACCTTGAGCATTTGAGAACCCTAGGAGAATGTCTTGAATAAAATGGGAGGGAAAATTTTAGGGTACAACAACTTCCCCTGTTCAATATTCTTAAACCTGAGAAGTTATATTGGCATGTTCGCCATTCGTGATCTGAAGGTGGAAGAGGATTGAACACTTAAGTGCCCAGAAATTTGCACTCGCATGTGCATGAAGTAACACTGTTGGTTGATAATATTACTTGAATGGGCTTATAGATGCCATTCAGAGAGATGATAGAGTGTAATCAGACATGGGCTCATAGATGCCACCCAAGGTAATTGTTGATAAAAGTATCAGACAAGTCTATGCTTTGACTATATTTGAAGAATGCTTTCCAGAATGAACCTCTGGGGAAGGTACTTCAAGTAGCTACTTGTCAGAGTTAGTCTCTGTGGGAAATGCTTATCAGAATTCAGTCTCTGAGGTAAATGCTGGTCATGTAGATAGTCGCCTTATTCTGTTTCGGGAATTAATCCACAATCTATTTTTTGTTGGTAAACCCGTCTTGTTTCGAGAATTAATACCACCTGGTCATGTTGATAGTTTCCCCATAATGTTTTGGGAGTTAATCTTTGACCTGCTTTCTGTTGGCGAACCCGTCCTATTTCGGGAATTCATACTGCCTGGTTGTATAAATAGTTGCCTCGTCTTGTTTTAGGAATTAATCTTGGACCTGATTATAAAGATAGTTTCCCCGTCCTATTTTGGGAGTTAATCTTTGCTCGGTCATACAGATAGTTGGCCCGTCTTGTTTCGGGAATTAATCTCTGACCTATTATACAGATAGTTTCCACATCTTGTTTCAGGAATTAATTTGTGCCTGGTCATCCAGATAGTTGCCCCGTCTTGTTTCGAGAAATAATCTAGGACCCGCTTTTTATTGTCCGTATAGATTGTTGCCCCGTCTTGTTTAGGGAATTAATCTCTGACCTGGTCACATAGATAGTTTCCCCATCTTATTTCGAGAACTAATCTTGGACCTAATATACAGATAGTTGCCCCGTCTTGTTTCGGGAATTAATATGTGCCTAGTCATCCAGATAGTTGCCCCGTCCTATTTCAGGAACTAATCTGGGACCCTCTTTTTATTGGCTGTATAGATAGTTGCCTCTTCTTGTTTCGGGTATAGATAGTTTCCCCGTCTTGTTTCGGGAATTAATCTCTGACCTGTTTGAAAATTGTTGATTATAGTTATTTGTTTGTGAACTTTACCTGAAATGATAAAGTTAGCCTTTATGTAATGTCATGATGTATGTAATGCATTATATAATAATGTTCTCAAAGTAAATGAGAGTGTGATATATGCGTTTCGTATGTATATGCTATGATATTTGTAAATGATGTGTGGATGTAAGATGTCGTTGAAGCGTATTGGTAGCTTTGCATAACGTCTTTGACTGGGAATATAAATCCCTAACTATTGTTGGGGATGAAGAATATGGATCTTCAATCTTGTTTAGAATGTCTTCGCTGGGGACTCCTACTTTCTATTTTTTCGGATACTCCACTGGGAATGTTTGACTTCTTCTTGGGGAATAGAGTTCAGGAACATTGGTCATTCGCCGCGTTACTAGGGATTTAGTTCTTATATACCCTGACTGGGGAAATAAGAGATGGATAAACTTATGAGGTGTTGTCTGACCAAGTTTCTGATATGGATGCTAACTCTTCTGGGGAGGTCGAAGTTAAATGATATCTGGCCCGGTTTTAGATTCTGTAGTAACTCTCTGGGGATAGCAACCTGGACTACCCTTTGTTGGAGAGGGGAATTTTTCTTGGGATTTGCAATAGTCGGAGAAAGGCACTCGGTTGGGGAAATTGAATTTCATTGGGGAAATAAAGCCTACTGGGGAAATAAACTCTATTGAATAAGTAAACCTTGTTGGAGAAGAGAATTTTGCAGGAAATTTTGTAGTGTTGGAGAAATAAACTCAACTGGAGAATTAAATTCCTGTGAACTGTGTTAAGGATGTAATCTCTGATGAGGATTCGAATTCCGTAGGCTGTGCGAAGGAATTTTCCACTACATGTTGGAGAAATGATCAAACTCCTTTATCCTCTAGGGGGATCTGTCGAGATGTATGATTATGTAAACTGCTGGAGGATACCCTAATTTCTATCTCGAAGGCATATTGGACTTGCGGGGGAATGTATCTTCGTTGGGGATGAGCTTCTGAAGGTAGCTCTATGGGGATTTCTCTATGGAGATTTCTCTATGGGAATTTGTGGATGACTTGAACATTATCCTAACTCTTTAGTGAATGTTGATCAGAGTGATAAACAAGTCATGAGATAACGGGACATAGTCGTACGCCTTAATCCCTAACTTTTTCCTAGACTGTCTTTTCAGATTTTCAGTCCATCGCGATACCCTTTTTTGCCCAAGTCGCCTTCTTAGGTTTTCGACTTGTCGGGTGTACAATATATATATATATATATATATATATATATATATATATATATATATATATATATATATATATATATATATATATATATATATATATATATATATATATATATATATATATATATATATATATATATATATATATATATATATATATATATATATATATATATATATATATATATATATATATATATATATATATATATATATATATATCCCTAATTTTTGCCTGAACCCTTTTGGTTCGTCGAGACTGTTAGAACATAGTTTGATTCTACAACCCTTAATTAGAGTTTTGATGATAACAAACACAAATAACAAATATGCACTCTAAATTTGTGTTGTATTTTATACAGAAGTTCTGACTGAAACATCATCAGAAGTTAAGCCACAGAAGCTTTCAAGCTGAGCTAATCAGAATGTTCTGAAGAATGATGATCAGAATTTGCGCTAAAGTAAAAGATACTCTGATTCTGAATAGAATTCTAATGCGCCAACAGATCCTCATATCTCTGAGTCATCAAAGTTCTGAAGTAAAGCAGCATGCAAGATTCCCAAGTTCTAAAGTGTTATGTTTCAATTAAGACAGTATCATATGCAACAACTTCATTCAGACAAGAATCTTCTCAGTATGGAAAGTGCATTGAGTGTCCTTTATCACGTTTTATTTTGGACAAATTTCCACGCCTATATAAACAAGCTCAAAGGATAAATCGTTTACGATTTTGAAAACGACTTCTCATACATCTCAAAAAGCTGCAAATATTCATATTCTTTCATATACTCAAATGGTGTAATACATCATAGTAGTGATACAATTTTTGTAACGAAAAACATATAGTACACAGTTAATTGTTCTTTGATTAAGATATTGTTCCTTGAGATAAATCGGGTTGTGGTCATACTCAAGAAGACTTTGGCAGTTGTCAAAGTAGTTTTGTCATTTGTTTGATTAGTGGATTAAGTCCTCGTTGGAGAGAGGCGAAATCACCTTGGTGGGTGGACTGAAGTAGTTTGAGATCAAGCAAACCAGAATAAGAATATTGAGTCTATTGCATTTGATTTTGAAGTTTCAATTCACCCCCCCCCCCCCCCCCTCCTTCTTGTGTTTTTCACTTCTTCAATTGGCATCAGAGCGCCTGGTTCTGAGCTCATACACTTAACCGTGTCAGTACAAGATCCAAGATTTAGAAAAACACTATGGTGGGACCAAGCTAAAACATCAGCAATGACTACCATGATGACAAGGACAGAATCAGCGGCAAACCTCCAGTCTTTGATGGAGAACATTTTGACTATTGGAAAGACAGAATTGAGAGCTTCTTTCTGGCTCATGATGCTGATCTATGGGACATGGTAATTGATGGATACACACATCCAGTGGATGAAAGTGGTCAAAAGATAGATAGAAAAAGAATGTCTGACCAGCAAAAGTGTGATTTCAGAAACCATCATAAAGCCAGAATAATACTTCTCAGTGCCATCTCATACTCAGAATATAAGAAGATCTCAAACAGAGAGACATCCAAAAACATATTTGACTCTCTGAGAATGACGCATGAAGGCAACATACAAGTTAAATCAACCAAGGCACTTGCGCTCATTCATAAATACGAAGCTTTCAAGATGGAAGACAGTGAATCCATAAAAGCGATGTTCTCAAGATTCTAGATTCTTATTGTTGGGCTGAGAGTTCTTAACAAAGGGTATTCTACTGCTGATCACGTAAAGAAGATCATCAGAAGTCTACCAAATCAATGGAGGCCAATAGTCACTACGCTTAAGCTGGCTAAAGATCTCAACAAGATATCTCTGGAGGAACTTGTTAGCTCCCTCAGAAGCCATGAGATAGAGATAGAAGATGACGAGCCTCAGAAGCAAGGTAAGCCTTTAGCATTAAAATATAACAAAAAACTTGATTCTAAGGTTTTGCAGGCTATGGAAGAAACCTATGATGGATCCTCATCAGAAGAAGACGAATTGTCTCTTCTCTCTAGAATGGTAAATCAGCTGTGGAAGTAGAGGCAAAGAAAATTCAAGAATTCCAGAAGGTCATGGAATCAGAATGAGTCTTCCTCCGGATACATAAAGTATGAGTCCTCCTATGGACACAGAAGATCTGAAGCTTCATCTGGTCACAAGAAGTCAAACAACAGAGACATCATCTGCTATGAGTGCAATGAACAGGGGCACTACAAAAGTGACTGTTCAAGGCTTCAGAAGGAGAAGCCCAAAAAGAAGTTCTTCAAGGAGAAGAAGAAAAGTCTCATGGCAACATGGGATGATTCAGACACTTCTAACGCGGACTCAGAATCAGATGATGAAAGAGCCAACATTGCTCTTATGGCTAATGTGACAGAAGACAGCGAAGCATCTCAGTCAGACTCAGAATCAGACACATAAGAGGTATTTCCTGATTTTACTGTTAATTTCAATAAAGCTGAACTAGCAGAAAGCCTGAATGAGATTTTGGAAAGATATCAGCACATTAGAGTCAAATTCAAGAACCTAAAAAGGGATCTTGTCTCTGACTCTGAAGAAACTGTGAGTCTAAGATTAGGAAATTCTGAGCTAAAAGAAAAGATTTCAAAACTAGAAATTGATTTACAAAACTCTCGGAAATAAATAATCTCAGAGGCTCCCAGTAACGCTGATAAAATCATAAAAGAATATGATCACAACTTTCAGAAGTTTCTGGCTAAAACATAGATATAAGCAAGATGACTTCAATGATCTATAGAGTTAGCAGGAACGACAGAAAAGGAATAGGATACCAAGGTAAGGTATCTCCACCTAAGAAAGTCATGGACCTAGTAATAAAACACACACCACTAAAATCACACTTCACATATGGGCACACACATGACCTGAAATACACTAGCAATGGTTATTCCGCCAAACCAAAATTCAAACAAAATTTTGGTAAAACTAACAAACCAGGACCCAAAAAGATATGGGTACCTAAGGAAAAAATTATATATGTAGCAGATGTCTTTAGCAGCAAGGCTAAAACACCAGTCATGGTACCTGGACTCTGGATGCTCTCGACACATGACGGGAAGAAAGCATATGTTCCAAAGCCTGGAACTTAAACCTGGAGGCTACATGGGCTTTGGAGGAAACCAAAGAGGGAAGATCATTGGCTCAGGAACAGTAGGTAATGGTAATCTTCCTTCTATTAATAATGTGTTTTTAGTTGATGGATTGATGCATAACCTGTTATCCATAAGTCAATTAAGTGATAACGGCTGATATAATATTTAATCAAAATTCATGCAAAGCTGTTAGTCAGAAAGATGGAACTATCTTGTTTAATGGAAAGAGGAAAAACAACATTTATAAGATAAAACTTTCTGAACTAAAAAGTCAGAATGAAAAATGCCTTCTTTCTGTTAACAACGAGCAATGGGTCTGGCGCAGAAGATTGGGGCATGTTAGTATGAGAAGAATATCTCAGATTAACAAACTCAATCTGGTCAGAGGACTTCCTAATCTGAAGTTCAGCTTAGATGCTCTGTGTGAAGCATGTCAGAAAGGCAAATTTGCAAAACCTGCTTTTAAAGCTAAAAATGTTGTTTCCACCTCTAGGTCATTAGAACTTATGCACATAGACTTATTTGGACCAGTTAAAATTGTGTATGTTAGTGGCAACAAGTATGGGTTAGTGATCATAGATGACTATAGCAGATGGACATGGGTAAAGTTCTTAAGACACAAGGACGAGTCACGTTCTGTGTTCGTTGCTTTCTGTAACCAAGTTCAGAATGAAAAGGATCTTAGAATTTTCAAAGTCATAAGTGATCATGGTGGAGAATTTGAAGAAAATAATTTGAAACATTTTTTAATGAAAAAGGCATTTCGCATGACTTATCTTGTCCTAGAACTCCCCAACAAAATGGAGTTGTAGAACGAAAGAACAGAACATTGCAAGAAATGGCCAGAACCATGATCAATGAGACTAAAATTGCTAAGATCTTCTGGGCATAAGCAATTAACACAGCGTGTTATATTCAGAATAGAATCTCTATAAGACCTATTCTGGAAAAGACTCCATATGAATTATGGAAGAACAGAAAGCCCAACATTTCTTATTTCCATCCTTTTGGATGTACATGTTTTATTCTGAATACTAAAGATCATATGAACAAGTTTGACTCTAAAGCACAGAAGTGTAATATGTTAGGATACTCTGAACGCTCAAGAGGGTACAGAATATACAATACAGAAACACAGATTGTTGAAGAGTCAATCAATGTTAGATTTAATGATAAGCTTGATCCTCAAAAGTCAAAGCAGAATGAATCTTTTGCAGATATAGAAATTGAATTTACAGGTGCTAAAGACAACTCATCAGAAGTTCCCAACAGAGATGCTCCAACAACTTCAGAAGGAAATGGCACAAGTGTTCCAGTACGTTCTGTTGATCAACTCCAGAAAAAGTTATCCAGAAGCAGCATAGCTCACCCAGAAGATAAGATTCTGGGAAAGAAGGATGATCCAATCAGAACAAGATCAACATTCAGAAACTCTGAAGAATCCCTCATGGGATTGGTATCTCTGATTGAACCAACAACAATTGATGAAGCTCTTCTGGACAATGACTGGATTCTTGCAATGTAGGAGTTAAACCAGTTCACCAGAAATGACATATGGGATCTGGTTCCCAAACCAAAAGGATTCAACGTCATTGGAACAAAGTAGGTGTTCAGAAACAAACTGAATGAGCAAGGAGAAGTCATCAGAAACAAGGCATGACTGGTGGCACAAGGTTATAGTCAGCAAGAAGGGATAGACTATACAGAAACCTTTACTCCAATCTCCAGTTTAGAATCTATCAGACTCTTAATTTCTTTTGCTGTAAATAATGGTATCACTCTATATCAGATGGATGTCAAAAGTGCATTCTTAAATGGTTACATTGATGAAGAGGTGTATGTGCATCAACCCCCTGGGTTTGGAAATTCCAAACACACATAATATGTTTTCAAACTAAAGAAGTCACTCTATGGTCTGAAACAAGCTCCCAGAGCTTGGTATGAAAGACTAAGTAACTTTCTGTTAGAAAAGTAATTCACCAGAGGGAAAGTGGACACAACCTTGTTCTGTAAGACATTTAAGAATGACATTTTAGTTTGTCAGATTTATGTAGATGACATTATTTTTGGATCTAATAAACCTTCTCTGGGAAGAGAATTTTCTAAGTGCATGCAGGCAGAGTTTGAGATGAGCTTAATGGGGAAACTTAAATTCTTTCTGGGCATTTAGATAAACCAGACTCCAGAGGGAACATACATTCACCAGAGCAAATATGTCAGAGAACTTCTGAAGAAATTTGACCTCTCAGAATGTAAGCCCTCAAAGACTCCAATGCATCCCACGTGCATTCTGGAAAAGGAAGAGGTAAGTAAAAAGGTAGAACAAAAAATTTACAGAGGTATGATTGGCTCTCTCCTTTATCTTACGGCTTCAAGGCCTGATATTTTATTCAACGTTTGTTTATGTGCTAGATTCCAATCAGATCCTAGAGAATCTCACTTAACAGCAGTTAAGCAAATTTTTAAGTATCTGAAAGGTACTACTAACCTGGGTTTGTTTTATAGAAAATCCAATGAATACAGCTTAGTAGGATATTGTGATGCTGACTTTGATGGAGACAGAGTAGAGCGTAAAAGCACTTCCAGAAGCTGCCTGTTTCTGGGAGACAATCTGATCTCATGGACCAGCAAGAGACAGTCCATAATTGCGTTGTCAACAGCTGGAGCTGAATACATAGCAGCTACTGGATGTAGCACACAAATGCTCTGGATGAAAAGTCAGCTTGAAGACTTCAACATATTTGAGAGTAACATCCCTATCTTTTGTGATAATACTTCTGCCATTTGTCTATCCAGAAATCCCATTTTGCATTCTAGGGCTAAGCATATAGAAATAAAACATCATTTTATTAGGGATTATATTCAGAAAGGAATTCTCACTTTAAAATTTATTGACATAGACCATCAATGGGCTGATGTGTTTACAAAACCCCTTTCTGAAGATAGATTCAATTTCATTCTGAAACATCTCAGCATGAAATTGTGTCCATAATAAAAAGTTTTATTTGCATATTCTAACCCTCATAATTTTATTATTTTCTGTGAACATCTGATCAACTTGTCTTCAGAAGTTAGGAGTACAGTTGCCTCAGAATCTATCTATGAAGATCTGAACTTTTCATTTCAAGGATAGAGGCGTGCAGTTCACAACATCAAACATATGTCATCCTCTCACAAGCTACCTTCGGAGGCTGAACACACGTTCAAATTCTGAAGGGTCCAAGGCTCTGATTGGATGCATTGAGACATTTTTCATTGGTAACTGTTCAATATCTCACGAAATCCCCTAATTTCAGGTTTCATTAATTCAGTATAATCATTAGTTATTTTATCTTTCTTACTGATTACGTTTTCAAAAGTGGTTATAAAACTCAATTTACTATTTCATTCACGTTTTACTACCTTCAATATTCTCTCTTGCTCTAGTTTTTCAAAAACCCTTTATATCAGTTTTCTTCAGAGAATCCGTGTGAACAATGGCATCCTCATCAAGCCTTAAGAATCTCAATAGTGCTCCTGGTTCTTCGTTAACAGAACAGTATAAAGAGCCTATTAGAACACTGCTCACTCCGGTCGACAACCTTGAAGTTCTATGTGAATTGATCATCGACTTTGAGAGCTTACAGGAAAATGGGTTTGATCTGTATGAAGATGTAACTGCACAAGGATGGAACAAATACTTTGATCGTCTGTTGGGTCCAACTTTTCCCATTATTGTTAAAGAGTTTTAGATTCATGCTACTTCATCCAACCACCAGGTCACGTCTTATGTTATGGGGAAGAAGATAGTGATTACAGAAGATTTGGTTGGGAAACTCATTGGATACAATGGCGGAAGAGTCAGATGCATTGATATGGCTGATAAGTTTTCTGACCTAAAATCCATTGCTAGGGTCATTTTAACTTTTGGACAGCCATCTAGCAAGATCAGAGACTTGAAAGATTATTACATAATCTGGGCTAGAATCATTCTGGGATGTATCAATCACAGGAAGCCTACAAGCTCTCCTGATTACATCAACATTGATCAGCAGTTTCTGTTATACTTCATTGCAAAGAAGACCAAAATAAATCTTCCACATTTGCTCTTCAACCATCTGAGAACAAGTGTGAAAGAGACAAGAGAACAAGAAAGAACTAAGAGGAATTGGATTCCTCTGGGAAGATTGTTTTCAGATATTCTGATGGAAAACAGGTTGATAGAACATTTGACAGAGGCTCAAGAGATCAACACTCTGGAAGCAACTGCTGGGAAACCATTGAATGCCAAGAATCTGAAGAAAATGAAGATTATTGAAAGCATTAAGGAGGAACCAACAATTTCTTCACATTAGGTCATCACTTCTAGGAGAATCCCTCTAAAGGATTTTCCACTATTCTATGAGATAGATGCTTCTCCAGAGATTGTGGTTAGATACCTTGAAGCTTGCAAGGAAGATAGGACTATTCCAGAAATCAACATACGTAACCTGCACAAGCCAGCTCCAGAGGTTGTGCTAAAGAAATCCAGAAAGAGGAAGGCAGCAGGAGAAGGATCCTCTCAGAGGACATCCAAAGCTTCAAAAAAGAAAGGTAACATATCTATTGTTTCTGTTGTAGAATCAATAGTTGTTCCAACATCTGAAACCATTCCCCCTCAACCAACAGAAAATCTCTCACTACAAACATTTGAGGATTTTGACATAGACTTTGATCCATCTGTAACTCTTGGCAATTTATTAAATGAAACTCACTCCCCCAATCCAAATCCAGAACAAAATCAACCATAACTTGCAAGAGTTCTCTCTGATATTGAACTGTTTGATCAATACTTTCACTCACCAATCCTAGAAAATCCAAATATTCAGCTTCAACAACCAAAAAATCCACAACCACACTCTCCTCAACCAGAACATCAAAACCTCAACTTACCCCAACCAGAAAATGAAAACCCTCTCTCCTAAATCTGAATATCCAAATTCTCAAAAACCTGAACCAGAAAATCAACATGCCACTGCAAACCAATCAGAAGACTCCCTTACAGACTCTGATACCACTACCCCAATTCCTGGAATAACAGAACCTCTTACAGTTTGTTTACCTCTCTCCATTCAAGATATTCCAAAAATACCTTCACCATATGATTCCACACCACCAAACACTCCTCACTCACCAATCTTGATTTCTGATTCTTCTACCCCCTCACTAATTAACCGTCCTGCTGACCATCTCAGAATTGTCATTGATCTAGAAGCGCTGGAACATCTAGCTTCCACCTCAAATAAAATTGCCATTCCCAAACCCAAACCAACCTTAACCAAATCAGATGTTGGTAAGAACTTGTTGATTTTTGAAACAAAAATATGGGAATGGGTTACTTCTTTGAAGCAAGTAAGTCAAGAGAATTCTAATCATGCTGCTTCTGATTCTCTGTGGGATAGATTCAGAAAATGGTTCAACTCTGAATCCTAGAAGCTGGAAGAATTGAGCTATGAGATGGCTCAACAAAAATTCAGTGATCAGCTGAAAGCCTTCAAAGATCAAGTTCTAAGTCACTGGGATAAGAAAGAAATTCTTCTGCTGGAAAATTCTCCCTGGAAAGAGCACCAAACTTCAGAAGCCACTGAACCAGACTCTGATAGTCACCCTCTGACTACTGCTCCAGATTGCAACAGAAAAAGTTGTTCAATCAGAAGAGGCTACAGAGTGTTTTGAACGACATGCAACCCCTGAAGATACACTAGCTTCGTCTCTAGTCATGCAAACTATGGAAGAGTTGAAGAAGGAGAATGCTTTAATCCACGCCAGGCTGGATAAGCAAGAAGACACAAACAAAGAGATCAGGGATATATTGGACAAACAAGAAGATACAACAAAAGAAAGCAAAGACATTCTGGGAAAGCAGAAAGAATCAAGCACACAGATTAAGAGCTTGCTAGAAGCATTGTTCACACGACTTCCCCCTCCTTCTTAGATTTTCTTTAACTTATATTCTGTATTCTTCATCTTATCCTCCTTGTTTCTGAAAAATGTCATTGCATTCTGTTTTCAATACAAATCATCTTTTTGACTCTGCTTATATTAATTTTTGATACCTGACAAAAAGGGGGAGAACGTAAGATATTTTCAATAACAGTAAACCGAGACAAAGTCTCAAACATTCTGAATATCTTAAATTCTATTTTTTCTGAAAGCATGAACATGAACATATTCTGATAAGGACAGAAGGAGATAGAAGGAGATGCATCAAAACCTCTAACGAGAAGGAACTTCAGGGAAGTAACTCATCTCTATCTGAGTAATCAACTCAGGGGGAGACTCTCTTAAGCTTTTTGTTCTATATTTTTTATTGAAAATTCTAGTTTTTGTCATCATCAAAAAGGGGGAGATTGTTAGAACATAGTTTGATTCTACAACCCTTAATTAGAGTTTTGATGATAACAAACACAAAGAACAAATATGCACTCTAAATTTGTGTTGTATTTTATACAGAAGTTCTGAATGAAACAACATCAGAAGTTAAGCCACGAAAGCTTTCAAGCTGAGCTAATCAGAATGTTCTAAAGAATGATGATCAGAATCTGCGCTAAAGTAAAAGATACTCTAATTCTGAATAGAAGTCTAATGCGCCAACAGATCCTCATATCTATGAGTCATCAAAGTTCTGAAGTAAAGAAGCATGCAATATTCCCAAGTTCTGAAGCGTTACGTTTCAATTAAGACAGTATCATATGCAACGACTTCATTCAGACACGAATCTTCTCAGTATGGAAAGTGCATTGAGTGTCCTTTATCACGTTTTATTTTGGACAGATCTCCACGCCTATATAAACAAGCTCAAAGGATAAATCATTTATAATTTTGAAAACGACTGCTCATACATCTCAAAAAGCTGCAAATATTCATATTCTTTCATTACTCAAATTATGTAATACATCACAGTAGTAATACAGTTTTTGTAACAAAAAACATATAGTACATAGTTAATTGTTCTTTGATTAAGATATTGTTCCTTGAGATAAACTGGGTTATGGTCATACTCAAGAAGACTTTGGCAGTTGTCAAAGTAGTTTTGTAATCTGTTTGATTAGTGGATTAAGTCCTCGTTGGAGAGAGGCGAAATCACCTTGGCGGGTGGACTAAAGTAATTTAATATCAAGCGAACCAGGATATAAATCTTGAGTCTATTGCATTTTATTTTTAAGTTTCAATTCACCCCCCCCCCCTTCTTGTGTTTTTCACTTCTTCAGGGACACCCTTAATTTTGCCTAGGCCAATCATCCTAGCGGGTCTCTTTTTCATACGTAGTATTTTTTACTATATCTGTGTTCATATGGCGCGGGGAATTTCCACTGTCCATGGTAGTAAGTGTTGTAGCACTTACAGAAAATGTTTTCTTGATCATACGTGGCCCTTCTTATGCGGGAGTCTATTTTCCCCTGGGATTAGTCTGGTGCACCCGATGTTTGAAGTTATTGATCAACCATAGACGAGTAATTTGGTGATATCAAAGATTCAATTTTTATAGTGGATTTTGCTGAAACTCATGATCAACGTAACATGCTCCAAGTGATTTAGATGGAGATCTGCCCCTGGTTATTCAGTGCTTTTGAGAGATTCTTTGAATCTTGACTTGACTGCCACAGATGAGTTGGACAATAACATGTCATGCCCCTTGATTATAACCAATTATGTCCATGAAAGGCCTGTTACTGGAAGTGACTTTCTCTTTAACACATCATCTGGAGTAATTCTACCCATTGGGAGGATTTTCATTCATTAGATATTCGTCATTCTAATTTCTCTGCTGTCAAACATTTCGTCATATGCAAATAATGGTATTAAAATTCAAAGCTTATGTTTGTCTTGAAGTTTTAAAAATGCATTTTTTAGTAAAACAAAATTTGTAAGAATGTGATATCAACTCAGGATTTATGGTAAGCCTTACAGGAGCCAGAATACCTTTTTGTAACAGTATGCTTTCGAACTAACCCATGCTTCAGTTAGGACTTTTAAGGGTTGTAACGTGGCCTGGTTCACGGTTTAAGAAACAAAGGATAAAGTCTCAAAGTTTATTTGTACCCGACCCGTTCTCCATGATGTCCTTCAGTCATATACTCAGTTAGTTATGCATTTAGGTTCCAATAGAGTTTGAAATTATAGCACTGAAACTTGGTGATGGTTCAGAAACTGAAAGTTTATTTGAGAAGGAAATCATTTTTTCTTATAACATCTTTATTTTGTTGAGGATTTGTAGCGACCTCTTTTTGACTTTATTATCCCTGATTTTTGCCTGAACTGTTTTGTTTCGGATTACAGTCAGTGGGATGCCCCAGTTTTTTCCCTAAGTCTCCTTCATAGGTTTCGACTTAGCGGGCTTTTCTTTTGAAAGATAATGACTGTCTGACTCAATGATTACGGGGAACCATCGCCAACTTTTGATTTGGAAGGATGTCTTCGATACTACCTGCTGCGTATGAAGGAAAATCTTGCGATTGAATGCATAACTGAATTAACTGATAAACTACCCTACCCTAGGTTATGATTAAGGGTTTCAGTTTGGGTGGAAAAAACTCCCACTTCTTAGTCTCAAAGGGGTTGACTAGGGATTAACTTCCTCATATCTCCATTGTTTAGGAATTGAAGCAACGCCTGTACATCGTCAGCAAGGTTTGTTCAAAATCATATTGTATGAGATTATGGTATTGTTTTCGCCATCCTCCCTCTAAAGGCTGATAGCTTTTAACGAGGGTTGAATATCACAAAAAGGAAGTAAAAATCATAGTTTTAATATAGTGAAAATGAATGGATTAACTCAAGACAAACATATGCAATGCATTAATGGAAAAAACCAAAATTTGACATGACAGTCATTGTTTAAACCAACCAAAGAAATTACAAATAAAAATTCAAATGATCATAAAGCTCCTCCGCCTGAACTTGTCACTTCAGATGGTATGCCTTGCTATTGCGATATTTGGGGGATGATAGAAAAACTCAATCTGACCATCTTATGTAAACTCGAAAAGTCTTTCGTCAATCAAGTCTTGAATCTTATGCTTCAGAGCCCAACAGTTGTTAGTGTCATGTCCAGGACTGTTAGAGTGGTATGTGCACCTTACATTAGGATTATAACGGGGAGAGGAAGTATCGGGGTTCTGAAGAGGATCCTTCAATGTAACCAGCTTGGCCTTTAACATGTATTGTAATTCTTGAGCCAATGACATGTTGATTTTGGTAAATTATCTTTTGGGTGTATCCTGCTTACGCTGATTACCCTGTTGTTATTGTTGCACTGGTGCAGGATTAGAGATCCACACTGCCTCCACAAATTGGTTGAGATCACTCTTATTACGACCCTTCTAGCCATACATAGTACCAGACTCCTTCTTCCCGTTGTATGACCATTTCTGAGTACTTGAAGATGCAGTCACCTGAATTTTACTGCTTCTGATTCCATTTTCAACATGTTTCCTCATGAACATGTCAACCAATTCCTTGTCAGCCAAGAGAGGTTGGTTATTGATTATACCCCCAATTCTAGCAGTTGATTATCAATCATCTGGATTCTCATATTTGCCATCTCAGCTTGCAGTTGTTCCAACTGGTCATCCTTGTTGTCTTCGGGATTCTTCTTGGTCATGTTCTCAGTGAGGAGTGCTTTCAATTCCCCTTTCCCCTTGAATAAGTTCAGGAACATTTCCTGGAACTGAGCATCCTGAGCCTAGAGTTCTTTCACTTTTTGTTCGAGAGCCATCTTTTACTGAAATAAACAGTAAGAATATGAGAAAACTTGTCTTGGGAAATACATGTTATGACATGATGTGTATGATATGTATATGCAATGTTTTCAAGAATCTCGCAGGATAAACAAAAAAAAGTGTTAGAAGTCAAGTCTGGAGGCCGCTTTGACTGAAGAACTTTTCATCATTGAAAATCCTTCTATGAGAATCAAGCTCGCCATGTCGAGTGGGTCCTAGATTTTGACTCAAAATAAAGTACTTTAATCTTTGACGGCACTAGAGGAAAATAAATCCCTTTGGCCCTTACTAGCAGTCTAGTTCATGATAAACCTGCATCAGATGCCCTTAAGATCCTTGAAATGATTAGTGAAAATGATATGGTATGATGTCGTGTTATTATGATGTCATGTTTGAACAGATAACAAACACAAACAAGGCAAACAAGAGTCTTAGGTTTAAGGCTTGCATGGGGTTTGTAGGTAAGTACCCTCTTGAAGTTTAGTTGGCTCAACTTGTCCTAAGGAAGTAACCGGGTTCTAGGGATCTCAATATCACTGATTTTTCTCACAGGTTTCGTTTAGCATGGCAACTGACTTGCCACAAAACAAAAACTAAGAGTCGAATCTCAATGAGTGTAGCATCAAGTATCAACAAACTTCAGACTGCACTAAATCTGGCTATCTAACTACCTTCTAGTGGCTAAGTTAGGTCAATTAAGGTTCTAAAGCTCAGTTAATGCTTATGACACCATACAGAAGCCTAGTATTCTCCCTGATTGACTCGAGGGACACCAGTACAAACCAATGTGTCACACTAATGTAGCCATCACTTCAACCATATCGGTATACGCCGTATAGTTTCCATGATTTATTGCTACTTACCTAAAATTCCCCTAGATTCGGGTGTAGGATCTTTGCAAGAGAGTAAACCTAAGAAACCCAATTAAAGATAAAGCAGACAAAGCAGACACTTTAAATCAATTTAAAGGTGATCTAAACTCTAAGGTAACTCCTCCTTTTTTAGTAATTCCCCAGCAGAGTCGTCAGTTTTGTAATACGGTGGGAGAACTGACTCGATTTTGCATTTTATCGAAAATGTTGCGGATATCTAGAGTCGCCACCGACTTTTCTTTTATCCAATAAGGAAAGGGTGAAAAGAAATGGAAAGACCTTCGAGATTTTTGAGTTTGGGGTAGGTTATGAAAAGGGAAGATGTTAGCACCCTTTTCATCCATAGTTATCTATGGGCTCTTAATCGCTAGCTCACTTTTGAAAATGCTTTTTGAATGTGTGTCTGGAAATATTTTTGAAAATGCCAATAGTAAGGCATCTTTGTAATGATCCTCGTATTTTTCCTCGATAATACGTACAAAGTGTTTTATTTGAAAAATATTTTTGAAAGTGTGATTGTGAGAAATATCTTTTTGTTTTGGAATATATGAGCAAGCAATTAAGAACTATCTACATACTCAATTCCTTTCATATTATTTTCCTCCTCCTTTAGATAGTGCTACCCTACCATTAGTTAGTAGGAAGCCCTATAGTTGGATGTGAAAGGACATGTGCGGGTCATCATACAATCATAAAGGCAACTCGTAGGGGCGTTTTAGCAATTTTATCGTAAGGGACTAGATCGTTTATTGAAGGCAACATTCGAAGGATCATCGAGGGACTACAATCTTTCTAATCGAGGGTCTTTGCTAAAGCGTCCCCACGTTCGAGGACATAACTGTTTTCTGAAAGGAAACAAGGGAGGTTACCCTAGAGGTGTGAGTATGCGAGGTGTGTTGTTTTTAGTTACTTTATCTTTGAGAATAGGCTTTTCTATCATCAGGTTTTATCTTACCATACACCCTAATTACTAACAACAATATACTAAAATAATAGCACGAAATGTAAAGTGTGGAATATAAAATTCCTACGCTATTACATGGTCTTGGGGCAGTTACATAATAGAAAAGCAGAAAATAGAATCTTAAGCTATTACATACTAGAGTAGTTACATAATAATGGAAACGCAGAAGATAAGGCTATTTACAAATTGTGAACCTCATACACTTTGTCTATGAAAATAAAATAAAATAAAAATAGAGATAAAAAAATGTTTTTGATGATTTTTTTATGGAAAAGGTTTATTTTTTTAATAATGATTAACATAAACCTAAAAACAAATTAACTTTAATTAATAAAAGTAGTTGATTAATTAAATTAATAAAAAAGGTTAATGATGAAAAACATAAAAATTACTTAATTTTAATTAATAAAATAATTGATTAATTAAATTAATAAAAAATCTTAATGATGAAAAACCTAAAAATTAATTAATTTTAGTTAACAAAATAATTGATTAATTAAATTAATTTAAAAAAGGTTAATGATGAAAAACCTAAAAATTAATTATTTTTAGGGTTTACAAAAAAAATTATTTTAGGTTTGTAAAAAAAAGGTTTGTGGTTTTATGGTTAGCTGAATTTAGGGTTAAGTTTGCCAAAAGAATTAGGGTTTATGGTAAGAGAATTAAGGAAAAAAACTCACAAGTTAAGAGCAAAACCAAAAAAATGTCAAGGGTGAGTGTTGAACTCACACCCTTAGCCTTTCACACTACATTAAGGAAAAAAACAAGTTAGAAGCAAAATCAAACAAAATGTCAAAGGTGGGTATTTAACCCACGCCCTTAGCCTTCCATACTGTACAAGGGAAAAAACAAGTTAGAAGCAAAATCACACAAAATATTAGAGGTGGGTGTTAAACCCACACCCTTAGCCTTTATCACTGTTTGCCTTATCACTGTACCAAAGCTCACATATTATGCATCAAACCTGCTCTAATGATATATATGAACACATGTAAACGTATCAAATTAGTTAACAATACATAAATCAAAAGTTAGAATTTTAAAAAAAACTACCAAAACCGGTGAGGATGAACGTGATGTTCTAGGCACTATCTTGACTGCTTGAGGATTAGGATGGATTCCTGGGCACTTCAAGATGATAATGCAATACTTGGTTTCAATTGAGAAGGGCTGGAAATAAGGGTTTTGTGTTGCCCTAATTTCTTGAATTTTTGGAAGTTGTGGAATAGTTTTCTCTGTAAGGATTTCTGTGTGATGTTATGTCTGAATGAAGAGCAATATATAGAGAAGAATTAGGTTAAACCATTATGGGCTTGGACCTTGTCATAAAAGCCTTGGTTTTATTATTTTGAATTTTGAATTTAAATAAATAAAATCAAAAATAAATAGAATAAAAATCCAAGGGGTTCATGAATAGACTTAGAGGTTCACAATGAGATCTAATACACGTTTGGACCTTGAAACACAAGCCCATTAGCCCAAAAATTTGTGTTTGATCAATTTGGATTTCATGCATTTTCTTGAAATTTCTCAACTTGTGCCAATCATGACTCTCTCAATTTTTATCATTTGAAGGTGATCTGGACTTTTTGGAAAGCTCAAGATGTCCTTTACAATCTTTAATTTTATCATTATTGCATTTGAAGAATTTATCTTGATGTAAGTTGTCTTGACAAAAAGTATCTTTTTGTTGATTTTTGGAATGACCTATAATGTTTTGACCCATATCTCTCAAATGAAGCATTTTTTGGACTTGAACAGAGACAAAGTTGTAGAGAATTGAATTTCCTTCAAAACCAGATTTGGTTGAGAAAAATATCATGAAGCATGTGAAAGTTATGCTTGGTCATAGTTCAGTTGACTTCTCCTTAAGAAAACCCTAATTTGGAAACTTTTGACTTTTGATAATTTGAGAGTTTTTCTTGATGAATCATGATGAATCCTTGATAAAATGATGAATATGACTTCAAAATCTTGACGTTGACCAAAAATCTAGAAGTTTGACTATATGTTGACCATAGTTGACTTTTTACCCAATATAGTTGATTTTTAGTCATCTGAGCAATTGACTGAGCAAACTTGTGATGCAAGGCTTGAAATTTGGCATGTGAATTCCTTGAGACATATGAGAAACCATGGGAACCACTTGATACCTTATAAAACCAAACTCCCTTGAGAAAAATGAAACCATAGTTGTAAGTCCATTGCTTAGGAGGATAATTTGTCTGATCAATTCTTGAGCAACCTTGAGCATTTGAGAACCCTAGGAGAATGTCTTGAATAAAATGGAAGGGCAAATTTTGGGGTACAACAGGCCTTTGTTAATAAGGCTTGCGTTTTATTTTATTTATTTTGAATTAATAATGAATAAAATCAAAATAATTAAAATAAAATATATCAAGGGGGACATGAGCAAGATCCGAGGTGTATGAGGAGTGTAATACACGTTTAGACTTTAAAACAATGGCCCAATAGCCCAAAATATCAAGTTTGCTCAATTTGAATTCCATGCATTTGCTCAAAATTCCCCAACTTGCACTGACCATAACTTTCTCAATTTTCATCTTTTGAAAGTGTTCTTGGACTTTTTGGAAAGCCCTAGGTGTACTCTATAATATCTATGTTGATCATTTTTGCATTTGAAGAATTTATCTTGATGTAAGTTGCCTTGAAAAAAGTGTCTTTTTGTTAACTTTTGAAATGACATGTAATGTATTGGCTCATATCTCTCAAATGAAGCATTTTTTGGACTTGAACTATGGAAACCAAGTTGTAGAGAATTGAATTTTCTCCAAAATGAGATTTGGTTGGGGAAAAACTGATAAAGGATGGGAAAGTTATACTTGTTCAAAGTTCAGTTGACTTCTCCTAAGAAAACTCTAATTTAGCAACTTTTGACTTTTGATGATTTGAGAGTTTTCCTTTATGAATCATGATCAAACTTTGATAAAATGATGAATATGACTTCAAAACCTTTATATTGACCAAAAATATTGAAGTTTGACTGTAAGTTGACCACAGTTGACTTTTTATCCCATATAATTGATTTTCAGTCATCTGAGCCATGGACTGAGCAAACTTATGATGCAAGGCATGAAACTTGATATGAGAATTCCTTAATACATGTAAGGAAACATGAATTCCTTTTGAGGCTTTTGAAACCCATACTTCTTTTTGAAAAGTGAAACCCCAGTTGTGGATTCATTGCTTAGAAAGGGAATTTGTATGATCAATTCTTGAGCAACCTTGGGCATTTGAGAACCCTCGGAGAATCCCTTGAAGAAAAGGGAGGGAAAATTTTGGGGTACAACAATGTGCCTCCGGTTCCTCTGGATGTCTTGACTACTCCTTGGCCATTTGCAATGTGGGGCATTGATATGATCAGAGAGATTAAGCCTACCGCTTCTAATGGGCATCGTTCCATCCTGGTCGCTATTAATTACTTCATAAAATGGGTTGAAGCAGCCTCGTTTGCCTCCATTACTAAGAATGTTATGGCCCAGTTCATTAAGCATAACCTCATCTATCGATGTGGCATCCCCAGAAGGAACATCACAGACAATGGTACTAATCTTAACAATACTATGATTATGGAACTCTGCACGTAGTTCAAGATTAAACACCACAATTCTTCTCCGTATCGACCAAAGATGAATGGTGTAGTGGAAGCCACCAACAAGAACATCAAGAAGATCTTGCATAAGATAATAGTGACATATAAAGATTGGCATGGGATGTTACCATTTTCTCTCCATGGTTATCGTACTTCTGCATGTACATCAACTAGGGAAACCTCATTCTCTCTCATCTATGGTATGGAGGTTGTCTTACCTATCTAAGTCCAGATTCCCTCTCTGATAATTATGAAAGACGTAGGTTTAGATGAAGATGAGTGGATCCAGACTAGGCTGGACCAGTTAAATTTGATCGATGAGAAAAGACTTGCAGCTATTAGCCATGGTCAGATATACCAGAAACGCCTGATCAAGGCCTTTAACAAGAAAGTCAAACATTGGGTATACCATATTGGTGATTTGGTAATAAAGCACATTATCCTACCACAAGGTGATCCCAGGGGAAATGAACTCCCACATATGGAGGGTCATTTGTAGTCAAAAGGATATTTTCAAGCGGTTCCATGATACTTACCCCCATGGACGGTGAAGATTTTCTGCACCCTATGAATGCGGACATAGCAAAAAATACTACGCATAAAAGAGACCCGCTAGGTTGATAGGCCAAGGCAAAAATAAGGACATCCCAGTGACCAAAAGGGTTCGGGAAAAAATTAGGGATATATATAAAAATTGTACACCCAGCAAGTCAAAAACCTGAAAAGGCGGCTTGGGAAAAAAAGGATATCCCGATGGACTGAAAACCCGAAAGGGAGCTCCAGGAAAAAGTTAGGGATTAAAGAGTATGACTATGTCCCATTGGTTCATCTTCTTACAGCTAGCATGACTTTCAACGTCAAGTTCAAATGGTACAGATTAACCCAGTCAACTTCTTTCGACAACAAGGGATGAGATACTTAAAGGCATAGGGGAAATAGCAGAGTTGAAACTCGATGGGATCACATCAACATAGCTTTTTTTTCTTTGTACCTCTTTTCACGATGATCTTCTCTTACTAGGATTTTTGTCCCTTTGTATAAAACGACTTGTTTATAGGCAAACTTTCCAAATTAATACAGATATGCTTCAAAACTCAAAATTATTGTTATTTTGTGTTTTGTTTGCAAAAATGTCCAATGATTATAGTGGATGAACATTTGCATTTGAACATGACTAATGTTTACAAATATATGCATGAAAACAGAATTTTCATTTATCAAAGATTCTAGGAGTTAGGATAACGTTTAAGTCATTCATCTTCATAGAGAAGTCTTCATGGAATTTGTAAGTGTTTGTTGGCAGCAATTTTGGTAAAATAATGACTTGATAATATTTTGCTAAATGTATTGACATTTGAAGCAAAATTGTTTTGAATGATGTCAAAGCAGATGTCTTAACATCTGCCTCATGAACTAAACTCATGGACCCGCTTCCTTATTCATAACGACAACTTTTGAAGAAGAATACTTTCTTTGTCTTAGAAGTCTAAGTCTTTTAATTGCCAAACACCCTAGTATTGATTTAATACTTGTGTTGTTATTTGGATTGTTAATTGTGTATCATCCATAAGCTTTTAAGCATTGAATGATTGGAGTTTTTAAACGTGTTATTTCCGTTGTTTCTTCACTGTAAGTGATTGAAGGGATTTGAGGAGGGCCTCATACCTAGGTGAGTCTTAGGTAGAAGTATAGCACGGGTAGTGATTAAGTGATTAGATTGTAAACTGGTTGTTTACTGAGGGTCTATGAATTGATACTATTTAGTGGACTTATCCCTATCATGGTATCCCCCAGAGTAGGTGTTATTGTACATTGAACTGGGTTAACAACCCCTTGTGTTTTTACTGAATTCATTATTGTTGTACTTTACTTTGTTCCTCATATATTTGTGTCATGACATCTCATTCGACATCACATATCTGATACCAGAATTTCAATTGGTATCAGAGCAGGCATCCTGCTCTTTATCTGGGTGAGATCCAGGGAAGATACTTTCTGGTACTATGGACAAGGAAGGAGGATTTGTGAACAGACCACCCATTCTGGATGGAAGTAATTATGACTACTGGAAACCACGTATGGTTTCCTTTTTAAAGTATTTGGACAGCAAGGCTTGGAAAGCTATTTTAAGAGGATGGAAACACCCTGTCTAATTGGGAGAAAATGGAGAAACTACTTCTGAGTTAAAACCAGAAGAAGATTTGTCTAAAGAAGAAGATAAAATTTCTCTTGGAAATTTTAAAGCCTTCAATTCTATATTCAATGGAATTGACAAGAACATTTTCAGATTAGTGAACATATATGACGTAGCTAAGGATGCATGGGAAATTCTTCAATCTACTCATGAAGGAACATCCAAAGTTAAGATGTCAAGACTCCATTTGCTCACCATAAAATTTTAAAATTTGAGAATGAAGGATGATGAGAGTATTAATGACTTCCATATGAACATTCTTTAAATTGCTAATGCATCCAGTGCATTAGGAGAGAAAATACCTAAAGACAAATTGGTGAGAAAGATGCTCAAGTCTCTTCCCAAGAGATTTGATATGAAAGTGAATGCTATAAAAGAAGCTCAAGACATTGACAAAATGAAAGTGGATGAACTTGTTGGATCCCTCGTGACATTTGAATTAAGCATCAAGGAAATATCTGAAAAGAAGAACAAAAGCATAGCCTTTGTATCAAATACTGAAGATGAAGAGGAAGACTGTGATTTGGATACAGATGGAGGAATATCAAATGCCTTAGCTATGCTTGGAAGACATTTTAACAAAGTGATAAAAATAATGGATAGGAACCAAAGATCAAATGTCATGAACATCTCATATGACATCCATAAGTCAAATGATTTTGGAAGAAAAAGGGCTGAAGAAAAATCCACTCAAGGGAAGGGAGTACAATGTCATGAATGTGAAGGCTTTGGTCACATTAGAGCTGAATGTCCTACATGTATTAAGAAACAAAAGAAGAATTTGTCTGTTACTTGGTCTGAAGAGGACTCAAAGTGATCTTGAAGAATCTGCCAAGTATGTTAAAGCATTGATAGGGAAATATGTATCTGATGAAGAGTCTAGTGATGGGGAACTAACCTTTGACGAGTTAGCTGCTTTATACAAAGAATTATGTCTCAGAAGTGCAGAAATATGCCTTGAAGGGGAGAAACATAAAGTCCTCATAACTCAGCTGAAGGAAGAAAGGGAAGAGCATTTAAAAATTATTTCTAAACTGGAAAGTGAAGTGACCTCCTTGAATTCAAACCTTGATAGAATGGTCAAATCTCTCAAAATGTTGAATAATGGGTCTGACATTTTAGATGAAATTCTTCAAGCAGGAAGAGTGATGGGAGACAAGAGTGGTCTAGGGTTAAATGAGAAAAAGGAACCAAATTCTAAAGAACTTTCAGTAGATTCCACTCATGACAAGTATAAACCAAGAATGTCTAATCAAATGTCTAAACATCATAGCAAGAAAGGACATCATGGCAAGAAAAAGTTTAATCACACCAAAGAGAATCCCCGGCCTGGAGATGTCATCATTGTGGAAGGCTTGGTCATATAAGGCCCTTCTGTTTCAAGTTGTATGGTGTGATACGGTGGGAGAGCTGACTTGAGGGTTTTTCATTTTATCGCAAATGTTGCGGTTAGCAAGAGTCACCACCGACTTTTATTTTATCCAAAAGGAAAGGTGAAAAAGCACAGGAAAGACCTTTGAGATTGTTTCTTGAGTTCGTGGGGGGGGGGGGGGGGGGTAGATTATGAAAAAGGAAGGTATTAGCACCCTTTTCATCCATGGTTTTCCATGGGCTCTTAGTTACTTGCTAGATCACTTGCTTTTTGTTTTGAAATTGTGCTTTGTGCGATTTTGAAAGTATTTTGTAAAAGAGGCCATTGTTTAGGCAATCTTTGTAATGATTCTCGTTCGTAAGAATGTATACAAAGATGTTTGTCTTTTTTTTGAAAATGTTTTCAATGTTTGTAAAATGTTTGGAAATGTGTGTGTTTGTTTTGAAAATAGTAAGGATAGTTGTTTGGAAATAGAGCAAGTAACTAGAAGTAATCTACCTACTCAAATGTCTTTCTTATTCATTTTCTATTCCTTTGACATTGTTGTCTTACCATTAATTTGGTAAGCAACCCTATCTTTGGATGTAAACGGGACGGGCGTGGATCATCGTATAACCATGATTAGCAATGTTGCAAAGTATCTTAGCATTTTTGAGGGACCAAGATCATTTTGTAAGGCAACTTAGAATAGCATCATCGAGGGACTATGATCCTATACTTGTTTGTTTTGCCAAGATACTTCGCATGCATAATATGGCTATTTTTGTATAAGGCAACCAAGTGGAGAAACCCTAAGGATGCTTGTGTGCAAGTGTGTTATTTTCATGTTTTGATTTTGTCTTGGATTTAAGGTTTTCTATTTGATTTTTTTTTTATCTTGCCATACAAACCCTAATTACTAGCATGGTATGTAAAAGCGGTAAATTGCGTAACTTAAAGATTACTACGCTATTACAATATTTTTATGGGAGGGGTAATACAAATTATGAAT
Organism: Vicia faba; assembly: GCA_948472305.1. NCBI lineage: Eukaryota > Viridiplantae > Streptophyta > Magnoliopsida > Fabales > Fabaceae > Vicia > Vicia faba. The sequence goes on from OX451736.1 coordinate 613,455,127, forward strand.
GGGGATTTGCAATAATGTAAATCTAATTAACCTATTACAACTAAATCGAATTTGTACAAATATTTGAATAAATAAATACAACATTTAAATATGCAATATTATGTATATGCAAGAAAAGGACTTTTGTTTTGTTTCTTATGTGAAAAGAAATTTTGAACTAAACCTAATAACTTAGAAAAAGAAATTAATTCTTGAAAACAAAATTTAACCCTAATTTCTAATTTAAAAGAAAATAAAGTTCTTATGTATTATTTTTATGTATTTTTTTGTATTAAAAAATAATAAATAATATTTTATAAAAAATATTTAGCTTTTGTATGTTAAAATAAATATTTACAAGTATGAATAATAAAAAAAAGGAATAAAATAGTTAAACTAAATCTATTATATTTACAAATTTATTTAAGAAAGAAATAATTAATATATAGTTTAATATAAATATTTTTCATGTGAAAATAAAATAAAATAAACAAAATGCCAAATTTATCATGTTTATATTTTTCATGATTTTATGTATTAAAGAAAATATTTTAATAAAACAAATATGAAAAGAAAATAAAATAAATAAATAATAAAGATTGGGCCAGGGGTGCTGTAAGGAGACAGGGAGTAGTATGTTAGCAAAAACACTAAGGCCCAAAGAACCAAGCCCACGCTGCCAGAAACCAAAAAAAGCTGGAAAAAATTAGAAAAACTGTAAAAGGTAGCGCCAAGGTTCGAACCCACGACCTGGGCATTGCCAGCGCACTACCTTGCCACTGAGGTGGCTATACATCCGTTAGTTTAGGTGAAAACGAAAATACATAACATGAAAACCTCCCTTGCCCTGTACTTCATCTTCTTCCTCAAGCTGGTCGGACCTCTTGTAACTCTTTTATCTCTCAAAAAAAATGGAAATTGATAACATGAATGTTATAGCATTTTGTCTCACGATTCTAACCATGTGCATAACTAAAACTATAAGTCCAAGATTAAAGAGAATTTTAATGGACCTAATTCTTAACCTAACTTTTTTAGGAACTTCAAGTTCAAAATTCTCTCAACTCAGGCCAAATAAATGCAAGTTATGGATATGTACAGCTTTGTAGCAATGATATCTACATTTTTGTTTCACAAATTGTGGCCAATGGATGCCTATATGAGGAGATAAAAGTTGGAGTTCTTACCTCTTTCAGCTGAGATCGTGAATGGAGTTTGAGTGAGATTTATGAAGGCTTGAAGATTGCTTGAGCTTTCTTGAACATCCCTGAGTGTGTTCCAATCCTTGCCTTGCTTTGGAAGTGCCTGGAACTCTCTATCCAAGTCAACCTGCAAGCTTGAAAAACAAAAATGGAATATGAAGAAGGAGGAGTTACAGTGCAGGGATGGTGGTCTGGATCACTTAGATATGAGGTAGGTAAAGTGTTTGAATGGTTAAAACTTGAAACGCACGAGCAAATTGGTGGATTGCTATGCTTGGACACAAACTGCAAGTTTTGACAGTTTTTTGGTGATATGGAGTTTTGGAGTGTTTTAGGACTTTAGCAATTGTATTCTAAGTTGTGATATCTTTGTGTATTAGTATGAAAAAAGTTTCAAGTCAGTTCCACCACAGATCTTTGAGTTGTAGGCTTTTTGCACACTTTCTTTCTTTTGAAGCAAAGTGAAGGGACAAGTCTTTACATGCTTGTACTGGCCTGCTTGGAGTTGGTATGAGCTCTATACAAATTGCTTTAGGTCTGCAGGACTTGTGTGTGCAGAGAAGACAGGTCCAATGCTCAAGAATTGGAAAGTTGCAAAAGTGAAGCTTTTCCAAAATGGCAATGGCAACTTTGTGCCATTTATGGAATTAAAGCTTGGATAAAGACCCTTGGGCTTGAATTAAGGCTTTGTCAACTGAGTAAGCATTATATTATGAAGTGAGAAACAAGTTTGAGACCTGTAAAGCATGGATTAGGCAGCATAGGTTCAGATTTGAATTTTGTTCTTCATGAAATGGCTTGAAAACAAAATGAGAAATTGCCAACTTCATCTCTTTGATTATCCCTACTCAAAAATGATCTCAAGGAGTTCTGGGACATTTTGGAAATCTTGAAATATGCTCTATAACTCATATTTGAAATGAATTTCAAGATTACCCTTGGAACTAGGTGAAAAATTGCCATGAAGTTGGGTCGAAAACCTGCCTAAATTAGGGCAAAATTTCACTAAGTTATTTTAGTTCATGGGCATGTATTCACAAAATTATATCTTGAGATCCAACCATCTTTAAAGAAGAATGTGTGAAAAAAAGTTGTATATTTCATGGAGATCTACAACTTTCATGTTGGGAATTTCCTTTGAATCATCTTGTATCATGGTGAAAAAAATGGCTTAAAGTTGAGAAAAAATAAGAAATTTTCTATACTTAGAAAAATTTCTAAGTTAAGAAATTTTCAAATTTCAAAACAAGATCTTCAATCCTTGATTTCTTGATGAACAAGTTTCACATTTTGCATGTTTTGATGAATTATGATCCTTGGCACTTGATTTTGACCAAAAAGTCAAAGTTTGACTTTTCAGTATACAGTTGACTTTTGATCAGTTGACTGCAAATTTCATCTGTCAATCCAATGAAATTGCAATGTTTTGAACCATTATATTAGGTCAAGATGATACAAATGAACCCTTGAAATCATGCTTCAAATAAATTGGTCATTTTCAAGGTCAAAAGTCATAAATTGCCCCTCCTCAGTCAAAACCCTAATTTTGACCATTTTGCCCTTTTGATGATTTGATTAAATTTCTTGAGGAATTGTGATCCAAACTTGATCAAATGATACATATGAGTCTATAATGTTGATGTGGATAAAAAATTATGAAGTTTGATTGTAAATTGGCCATGGTTGACTTTTTCCCTAATATAACTGATTTTTAGGTCAACTGTCCAATTGACTGATCAAAAATGTGGTTCCAGGCTTGAAACTTGTCATGAGAAATCTTAGGGGTCCATAATGATGTTTGAAAGTCATATTAAGCATTGATAGTCTAAAAATACTTGTGCAAACTCAAACCCTAATTTTGGGTCATCAGTGCAAGATGAGATGTCTTGAGCTGACCAAACCTTAATTCAGTCTTGAGTCAAAGAGATCTTGTGAGAAAAGTCTTGATAAATGAGAGGGAAAATTTTGGGGTATAACATATGGGTATCCTAAGACTACTACTCCTCCCAAGACTGATAAGATTCCACAAAATAGCAAAAAGAAGAAACAGTGGATTCCCAAGTCTAATGTTGCTAGTTTTATAGCTCACACCTCCCTCAGAGTATCAACCAAAGATGACTGGTATTTTGACAGTGGTTGTTCTATACACATGACAAGTGTCAAGAATCTGTTGGTGGATGTCAAATCTCATTCCACCATTATGTGACTTTTGGTGATGGAGCAAAAGGTAAAATTAAAGGTGTTGGCAAGCTTGATTGTTCAGGAGTCCCTAAGCTTGATGATGTGTTACTTGTTAAAGGGTTAACAGCTAACCTGATAAGTATAAGCCAATTGTGTGATCAAGGATTCAAATTTAACTTCACCAATGAAGAATGTCTTATGTGCAATGAAAAGAATAAAGTTATTATGAAAGGAATCAGATCTAAAGACAACTGTTATCCATGGGTTCCTTAAGAGTTGAACCTCTCCTCAACATGTGTTTTATCCAAAGATAATGAAGTTAAATTATGGAATCAAAAATTGGGGCACTTGCATCTAAAATGTATGAAAAGAATTATATCTGAAGAAGTAGTGAGAGGGATTCCTAAGCTTAAGATAGAAGAAGGAAGGGTATATGGTGACTTCCTGATTGGAAAGTTGACTAAGATGTCACATCAGAAGATCCAACATATTACTACATCAAAAAATTTGGAACTTCTTCACATGGACTTGATGGGACTTATGCAGGTTGAAAGTCTTGGTGCAAAGAAGTATGCATATGTTGTTGTAGATGACTTCTCTTTATACACATGGATAAGTTTCATTAGAGAAAAATCAGAAACTTTTGAAGTGTTTAAAGATCTCTGTCAAAAACTTCAAAGGGAAAAAGATAGTCATGTCATTAGAATTAGAAGTGATCATGGAAAGGAATTTGAGAACAACAAATCTGTTGACTTTTTCTCTTATGAATGAATCAGCCGTGAATTCTCTTCTCCAATTACTCCTCAACAAAATGGGATTATGGAACGCAAGAATAAAACCCTTCAAGAATCTTCCAGAGCCATGATTCATGCTAAGAAGTTACCCTACCATTTTTGGGCTGAAGCTAAGAATATTGCATGTTATATCCATAACAGAGTCACTCTAAGGAAAGGCACTTCACCCACCTTGTATGAAATATGGAAGGGAAGAAAACCAATTGTTAAATACTTTCATGTTTTTGGAAGTAAATGTTACATCTTAGTTGATCATGAACAACGGAGGAAGATGGATCCCAAGAGTGATGAAGGAATATTCCTGGGTTACTTTACAAATAATAGAGCTTACAGAGTTTTTAACTCCATAACTAAAGTTATGATGGATTCAATAAATGTTATTATTGATGATAGAGGATGGAGCGTTGAAGAAGATGTCTCAGAAGATGTTGGAACATCTTTGTCTAATATTCCAACAGAATCATATGACAGAAGCATTGATTCTAATCTACCTCAAAAAGATCCTGAGCCTAGTCATCTCAATAAAGGACCTTCAATTAGAACCCAGAGAGATCATCCTAAGGAGCTCGTCATAGGATATCTAAATAAAAGAGTTACTACCAGATCAAGAGATGGGATATCAAACTCTTGTTTGTGTCAAAAATTGAGCCTAAGAATGTCAAAGAGGCCCTAACTGATGAGTTCTGGATTAATGCTATGCAGGAAGAACTAGAATAATTCAGTAGAAATGAAGTTTGGAATCTAGTTCCAAGACCTGAAGGGACAAATGTTATTGGTACTAATTGGGTGTACAAGAATAAAACTGATGAAAAATGGGTGCTCACTAGAAACAAGGCAAGGTTAGTTGCACAAGGGTACACTCAAATTGAAGGAGTTGACTTTGATGAAACCTTTTCTCCCATGTCCAGAGTTGAATCAATCAGACTTCTCTTGGGAGTTGCATGCATACTGAAATTTAAAATGTTTCAAATGGATGTAAAGAGTGCCTTCTTAAATGGCTATCTGAATGAAGAAGTCTATGTGGAACAACCAAAGGGATTTTCTAATCCAAGTTTCCCTAAACATGTTTACAAACTGAAGAAAGCTCTATATGGATTAAAGCAAGCTCCAAGAGCTTGGTATGATAGGTTGACAGGATTTCTTGGTGAGAATGGATACAGGAAAGGTGGCTTAGACAAACCTCTTTTTGTCAAGGAAGAAGAAGGGAAGGTCATTATTACACAAATTTATGTTGATGATATTGTGTTTGGTGGGATGTCAAATGAGATGGTTCAACATTTTGTCAAGCAAATGCAGTCAGAATTTGAGATGAGCCTTGTTGGTGAATTAACCTATTTTTTTGGTCTGCAAGTTAAACAAATGGAAGATTCTATATTTTCATCTCAGAGCAAGTATTCCAAGAATATAGTAAAGAAATTTGGGATGGAAAATTCCAGCCACAAAAGAACTCCTGCTCCTAGACATCTGAAGTTGTCTAAAGATGAAAAAGGAGTAAGTGTGGATCAAAGTCTTTACAAAAGTATGATAGGCAGTCTTCTATATCTCACAGCTAGTAGACCTGACATTTCCTTTGCTGTAGAAGTGTGTGCAAGATATCAAGTTGATCCTAAAGTTATCCATTCCAACCATGTGAAGAGAATTCTTAAATATGTGAATGGGACAAGTGACTATGGTATGCTATACTCTCATGGATCCAATTCTGCTTTAACTGGTTATTGTGATGTTGATTGGGCAGGAAGTGCTAATGATAGAAAAAGTACATCGGGAGGATGCTTATTTCTGGGAAATAATCTCATATCTTGGTTCAGTAAGAAGCAAAATTGTGTGTCTCTTTCCACTACAGAGGCTGAGTATATTGCTGCAGGAAGCAATTGTTCTCAATTGGTTTGGATGAAACAAATGTTAACAGAATACAATGTCAAACAAGATGTCATGAAATTATTCTATGACAATCTAAGTGCCATAAACATATCATAGAATCCCATTCAACACAGCAGGACCAAACATATTGATATTCGTCATCACTTCATAAGAGAGCTTGTTGAAGAAAAGATTGTTGCCTTAGAACATGTAGCCACTGAATTGCAACTGGTTGACATTTTCACCAAGGCTTTGGATGCTAATCAGTTTGAGAACTTAAGAGGAAAATTAGGGATTTTCCTATATGAGGGTTGGTAGAAATTAAAGGCGTTTGGGAATATCATTAAACTGATATTATATTATTTATGTTTCCAACAAATCAAATTTAGAAAACAATCATTTCAAGACTGTCTCAAATCGGTTTCCACACGCTACGAAATCACATCTCGCTACCTTCACAAACTCTTCATTCTCCTCTATAGAAGAAAAAAACCTTGTCATTCTTCATCTCCTTGCTCAAAAATCATCAAGATGTCTCAACATGATGCATCGTCTTCCTCAAAATCTGTCAATGTTGATAGAAGCATCAGAAGGCTAGTAGACAGAGTATTAAATGAAGGCTTTGATGTTCCTGGGATTTCTACTCCTCTGGCTTGCATGCCTCCTCTGGCTGAAAAAGGAAGTAACCCAAAAAGTGTTGTTGTTGAATCATCCACCTTCAAGAAAGATGTTGTTGAAATCAAACTTGAGAATCTTGGTATCTCTGTTCTAAAGGAAGTGGAAGAAGAAAATGTTGAACAAGATGTTGAAGAGAACTCTCATACTAAGGAAGATGTTTCTGCCTCCAAGGATGTAGAAGGTCAAAATGTTGAGAATGTAGTTAATGTAGATGAGCTATATGACAATGAGCTCATTACTAATGTGGTTCTGGTATTGCAAGAAGGCTCAAATCTAGGAAAGTGAAGGATGCAAGTGTCACACCCCCTGCCAAGACAACCAAGAAGAAAATCATGTATGGACCCCCAAAGTCAGGAAGTAAAGTGGTTCCTCCCTATAGAAAATGAAAAGTTAGACCTGATAGCTCCACTGATTATGATGATGTAAAAAGATCTAAAAGTAAAAAAGAAAGTTGTGGTTGTTGAAGAAGCTGACTTAGACTATGATGTCGAGCAAGATGTCCAGGACATCTCTCCTATCAAAAAGTTTGAAAGCAAGAAGATTTCGGTTAGGGTTTCTGATGCTCCCCTTGACAATATTTCCTTCCATTCTGTTGGGAATGCTAAAAAGTGGAAGTATGTGTTTCAAAGAAGAATTTACCTGGAAAGAGAATTGGGAGCTGGTGCTATGGAATGCAAAGAAATCATGAAGCTGATATCTTATGCTGGACTGATGAATATTATTACCAGGTTTTCCAAATGCTATGAGACTCTTATTAAGGAATTTATTGTTAATATTCATGTTGACTGTGTTGATCATAAAAGTCAGGAGTATAGAAAGGTGTATGTTAGGGGTAGGTGTGTAGAATTTTCCCCTGCTATCATAAATAGGTTTATAGATAAGTCTGAAGATGACTTTTGTAAGCTAGAAGTAACAGATAATCAAGTGTGCAGAGCCATCACTTCCAATCAAGTAATAGAGTGGCCCTTGAAGAACAAACTTCCTGTTAGCAAGCTAAGTGTGAAATATGCTATTTTGCACAGAATTGGAGCTGCAAATTGGGTTCCTACAAATCATACTTCAACCATCACTATTGTCTTAGGAAAGTTTATTTATGTTGTTGGAAACAAGAAATTGTTTGATTATGGTACTTACATCTTTGATCAGACTATTAAGCATGCAGGAACTTGTGCCATTAAGATGCCCATTGCCTTTCCTTCCCTTATCTATGGAGTTATCCTTAACCAGCATCATGGGATTCTGAGTGGTAATGATGTAATGTTTAAGATGGAGTCTGCTTTGACTCTTCATTTTAAGCTTTTTTCAGGAAAACATGTCCCAGACATTGTTTTGACATCTGCACCTGCTGAAAAAACAAGACCTCCACCAAGAATGACATGATCACTGAATTGAAAGAAGCCTACAAAGAACTAGATGATGTGATCAGAGTTAGCTCAGCAAGGAAGCTAACTTTTGAGAAGATGATCAAGGAGTTACAAAAGGACAACAGCTTTGATGATAATATGCTCTGAAGAAGGAGATTCTAGTGAGGAAGGAAGTTCCGACTCAACCAAGTCTACTGGTCCTGACGACAGTTAGACTATTTGATGTTTATCTGAAACCTTTGTTTCTTTTGGCACTTGCATGTGCTTAACATTTGATTCCTATGGTCCGTACCTAAATTACTGATACACTCTTGAATGCGTCCTTTTATTTGGCATATTATGACTAAAAAGGGGGAGAGAAAGTGACTTACTGGCTACTGACCACTTACTGACATCTGATTGAGGGGAGCTTAATACTTGAGGGGGAGCTTCATGAGATTAATACTTGAGTGGGAGCTTCATGTCTAATAAGATGTTTTGACATCTTCCATTGCTAACAGCTAACTGCTAACTGAGTTTTTTTGTTTAGCTTGCTTTGCTTATGCTGCTGCTCTAATAATGTTCTGATAATGTGCTCTGATAATGTGCTTTGATAATGCTGCTCTAACATGACTAATGTTTACAAATATATGCATGAAAACAAAATTATCATTTATCAAAGATTCTAGGAGTTAGGATAACGTTTAAGTCATTCATCTTCACAGAGCAGTCTTCATGGAATTTGTAAGTGTTTGTTGGCAGCAATTTTGATAAAATAATGGCTTGATAATGTTATGCTAAATGTCTTGACATTTGAAGCAAAACTGTTTTGAATGATGTCAAAGCAGATGTCTTGACATCTGCCTCCTGAACTTAACTCATCCCAATATCAGTTTAAGTTTTTTGTTTCCTGATTTCTTGGGCACCATAATTCAGGATTTGTGACTCATAGGCTGTGAAATATATGGAGGAATATTTTTCTATTTGAATTATCTTTATGGATTATATCTTGGCCTGTTTTCATGGAAATATTCAAAATATTTGAATATTTGTTTTTCAGCCCAAGCCCACAGCTGTGCATATATAAGGACCCGCTTCCTTATTCATAACGACAACTTTTGAAGAAGAATACTCTCTTTGTCTTAGAAGTCTAAGTCTTTTAATTGTCAAAAACTCTAGTATTGATTTAATACTTGTATTGTTATTTGGATTGTTAATTGTGTATCATTCATAAGCTTTTAAGTATTGAATGATTGAAGTTTTTAAACTTATTATTTCTGTTGTTTCTTCACTGTAAGTGATTGAAGGGGTTTGAGGAGGGCCTCATACCTAGATGAGTCTTAGGTAGAAATATAGCACGGGTAGTGATTAAGTGATTAGATTGTAAATTGGTTGTTTACTGAGGGTCTATGAATTGATACTATTTAGTGGAATTGTCCCTGGCTTGGTAGCCTCCAGAGTAGGTGTTGTTGTACACTGAACTGGGTTAACAGTCCCTTGTGTTTTTTACTACATTCATTATTGATGTACTTTACTTTGTTCCTTAGATATTTATGTCGTGACATCTCATTCGACATCACATATCTGATACCAGAATTTCAGAATTATCTCTACAGAGCTATCTTCACAAGCTAATCCCCAACAGAGATATATTCCCCAACAAATCTAATATGCCCTCAAACATAAATTTGGGGCATCTTCTAGCAATTCACCTCCATATCCCTGATGGGTAGCTTGGCATGTTCGTCTTCCCCAATAGGTCCCCTAGCATATAAGGAAGTTTGATCTTTTCCCTAGCATGCAGTGGAGACTTCCTTAGCGCAACTTGTAAAATTCCAATCCCCATCAGAGTTTATTTCTTAGACATGGTTTATAGGAATTCAATTCCCCAGTGAAATTTATTACTCCAACACCATAAATCCCTAACAAAATTCTCTTCTACATCATAGATTAATCAAGGTTGCCATCCCCAGAAGAGTTGTTACGGTACCTGAAACCTGGATAGACAGCACACTGAAGGAATATCCATCTCATTTATCCCAGTCAGGGTACATAAGAATCAAATCCTTCAACAAAAAGAGCAGCAAATGACCAACTCTACTTGAATGCCTCTATCCTCAAGAAGAAGTCGAAGATCCCCAGCAGAATATCCTCAGACGAAAAGCAAGAATTTCCAACAAATTATTCCCAGCGAAAGTTGAAGAATCACTCTTTTCATCCCCAATAACAGTCAGGGATTTATTTTCCCCAGCCAGAGTTGTTACAAAGAGCTACTAATACGCTTCAATGGCATATTACGTCCATACATCATTTCATAATACATCATAGCATATGCATACCGAAACGAATATAACATTCTCATTTATTTTGAGAGCATCATTATGCAATGCATTACATACATCATAATATTACATAAAGCTAATTAAGTCTTTTCAGGTGAAATTCGCAAACAGATGAATACCATCAGCAATTTTTAGACAGGTCGAAGATTAATTCCTGAAAAAAGATGGGGTAACTATCTATATGACCAAGCGATATGAATTCCTGAAGCAGGATGGATTTACCAATAAGAAAGAAGGTCAGAGGTTAATTCTCGAAACAAGACGAGGCAACTATCTATGTGACCAAGCGGTATGAATTCCCGAAACAGGACGGGTTTACCAACAAAAAACAGGTCGAAGATTAATTCCCAAAACAAGACGGGGTAACTATCTATATGACCAGGCGGTATGAATTCCTGGAACAGGACGAGTTTACCAACAAGAAAGAAGGACATATATTAATTCTCGAAATAAGACAGGGCAACTATCTATATAACCAGACGGTATGAATTCCCGAAACAGGATGGGTTTACCAACAAGAAAGCGGGATGGAGATTAATTCCTGAAACAAGATAGGGAAACTATCTATATGACCAAGTGGTATGAACTCCCTAAACAAGACGGGTTTACCAACAAAAATATAAATTGTATATCAATTCCCGAAACTGGACTTGGCGACTATCTGCATGACTAAACGATTTCCTTCAGAGACTGAATTCTAACAAGCATTCCCCTTTTGAGACCAAATTCTAAAGAGCATCCTTCAAGGCCTACATTCTGAAAAATAATTCCCCCAATGACTAAAATCTGGTGAGCATTCTCCTTCTAAAAAGCATTCTTCAGATACAGTCGAGCGTAGACTCATTCTGATTCTCCCATTAACACTTACTTTGGAAGGCATCTGTAAGCCTATCTCCAACAACAATCTATCACCTCTCTTAAAGTCATCTTTAAGCCCATTCAAGTAATACTATCAATAAACATCATCACTTTGTACGCCAGGGAGTTCAAATTTTCGGGCACTTAAGTGTTCAATCCTCTTCCACCTTCAGATCACGAATGGCGGACATGCCAATCTAACTCTTCAGGTTTAAGAGGATTGAACAGGGGCAGTTGTTGTACCCAAAAAATTTCCCTCATATTTTTTAATTTAATTGATTCAAGACACCTCCTCATGCTCATAGGGTTCCCAATTGCTCAAGAATACTCAAGGGTTTAAGCATACAAGCATCTCTCCTAACCAATGGCCTACAATTAGGGTTTTGTGTTTCTCAAAGAAAATTTAGTTTCTAATGCCTCAAGTGAGTTTGATGGTTCCTCATATTCTTCAAGGTACCCTCATTACAAGTTTCAAGCCTTTCATCACAAGTTTGCTCAATCAAATGCTCAGATGATTGAAAATCAATTGTATTGGACAAAAGTCAATTGTGGTCAACATACAGTCAAACTTTGAGATTTTTGGTCAACATCAATATTTTTGAAGTCGTATTCATCATTTGATCAAGGTTTGATCATGATTCATCAAGAAAAATCTCAATTCATCAAAAGTCAAAAGTTACCAAATTAGGCTTTTCTTAAGGAGAAGTTATATGAACTTTGACCAAGCATAACTTTCACATGCTTCATCAGATTTTTCTCAACCAAAGTTCATATTGAAGTAAATTAAATTCTCTACAACTTTGTCTCTCTAAGCTCAAGTCCAAAAAATGCTTCACTTGAGATATGGGCCAAAACATTATAGGTCATTTCAAAAGTCAACAAAAAGACACTTTTTGTCAAGGAAACTTACATCAAGATAAATATTCAAATGAAAAAATTATCAACATAGAGATTGTAGGGGACATCTTGAGCTTTCCTAAAATTCATAGATCACCTTCATATGATAAAAATTGAAGGAGTTATGTTTGGTGCAACTTGAGCAATTTTTGAGAAATGCATGAAACCTCAATTGAGCAATTTTGAAATTTTGGGCTAATGGGCTTAACTTTTGAGGTTCAAACATGTTTATTTATGACATGTTAGAGGACCTATAAATCATTTGGTACATGGCCATGTTTTTTTATTTAATTTATTTTAATTTTATGCAAATATTATTAAAATAAATCAAATAATAAACTAATGGGCTAAGACATGTGGGCTTGGTGTTGGATCAACTTGAGGCACAAAGTACACATGGAAAACATGCCAAAACCGTGTGACACTCTTATGGAAGCATATCCTCATTGTTTTAGAAATATTCCAATTTGTCTTTTGAAATGAATTATGCCATAAGTATGCAAGATTCTTTCCATGTTTTGTTCGTCTATTCCTTCCTCTATAAATACACACAACACTCAGATGCAAAGGACGCGAAAAATTGGCAAGAGAGTAGGGTTTCAAAGAGCAAAAATATTCAACTTTGCTTCACATCCAGTTCTAAAATTCTAAGCAACTTCAAAACGATCCAAGGTCTACAGTCACTTCCTAAAGGTCTGAGAAACATTTTCAGACTCATACCCAATCAATTCACCGCCTGAAACGAGCCCAACCACTTGCTCCGACTGGTAAAATTTTGATTTTTTAAATATTTCATTTCATGTATGTTGCATAGCTACTATTCATTCATATCTTCATATGTGGATATTTAGAATAGGTTGCAGTCGTTACATGGAGGTTGTAATGTTAGATCTGTGATCTACCACTGAAGAAACGTGATAGCTTGCTTTCTCCAAAACTCATGATCTAGGCATCTTTATCCAAAACTAATGTTTGATTTGGATTCATGAGGGCCTATATAGGGGGGTAGGGTCCCCCTTTTACTTTGAATCTAACGTTTTTGTAGGATAAGGATCTGACATGATCGGAGAAGACGACCGGAGCTAGGGCTCCAGCGTCTCTCTGATTTCAGTTTTCTTTTTTATATATAATATATTATTTGTATTTTAATGATAGAAAAGAAGAATAGTTCATTTGGCAAGTAAGCTCCCGTATATTGTGAAGGGCGTGGGTTTGATCCATGCCTTTTGCAATGTTTTTTATTATTTTTCCAAATACGTGCAGGCTTCCAAATATAATACGCAGTGCCTATCTTCCAGACACAAATGAGCGCTTGGCTCAATGGTAAAGCATGCATGTTGTTGATCTAGAGGGCGTGGGTTCGATCCGCACCCCATACATTTTTCTCTTTTCTTTTGTTTTAACCCTTTTTCCTTTCCTTTTTTGTTATTTATTTTATTTAATTAACTTATGATTAAAATAAATAAAAAATCATAAAAATATAATAAAATCAAATTTATACTTTTAATAGGTTAATTTAATTTTAGACAATATTTTTCTTAATTAATTAATTAGACATTGTTTTTTTTTATAATTAATTAATTATTTATTTTAGGTTTAAAATCTATTTATTTTATTATTCAAATCAAACTAAAAAATGCACAAAAAAATTTAAATTTCTATCTTTTAGATGTTAAGACTTTAAAATTTATTTAGCAAACATTTTTTTTGTTTACTTTTGCCATTTATTTTCTTAGGAACAGTTGCATAGGTCGCATGAGTTTTTGTAATAGCTTAGCGTTTAAATTCCCGCAAAATTTTAAATATTGTAAATCTCCCAAAGCCATGTAATAGTTGTAGGTTTTTACTTTCTCGCATTTTATTTTCTTGCACTTTTACTTTGTATGCCTTGTATGTATATATAACTGTTAGCTAATAGGATTGTATGGTAAGATAATAATCAAACGATAGAAACCCCTAATGCAAGATAAAATAGCTTAATCAACGCATTCGCACACTTGCACTTCTAGGGTAACCTCCCTCTGTTGCCTTTGGAAAAACAACGGTCATATCCCTCGAAAGTTGGGACGCTTTAGCAAAGACCCTCGAGTCAAAGATCATAGTCCCTCAATGACCCTTCTATGTTCCCTTTCGGAAAATGATCTAGTCCCTTATGAAATTTCTAAAGCGTCCTTACAAGTTTCCTTCGATGATTGTACGATGACCATTTGCTTGTCCCTTCACATCCAACGATAGGGCTTCCTACTAACTAATGGTACGGATAGCACTATCTAAAGGAGAAGTAAAAATACAAGAACTACCTTGAGTGGGTAGAACTGTTAATCGCTTGCTCACACTTTTCAAAATAAAAGCATTTCACACAAACACTTTCAAAGATATTTTCAAAACACTTTGTACGCATTCTTGAAGACTGATACAAGAATCATTACAAAGTTCGCCTTACATTGGCATTTTTGAAATATTTTCAAACACATACAAAAAATCAAGATTTTCAAAGTAAGCTAAGCAATTAAGATCCCGTAGATAACTACGGATGAAAAGGGTTCTAAGACCTTCCCTTTTCATAACCTACCCCTCGAACTCAAAATCTTAAAAGGTATTTCCTGTTCTTTTCACCCTTTCCTTATTGGATAAAAGAAAAGTCGGCGACGACTCTTTCTATCCGCAACATTTGCGATAAAACGCTAAAAAAGTCAGTTCTCCCACCGTATTACAGCGTGCATTAACTTAAAAGGGATAAACTATTTGAGGGAGCTGAGAATCAAACCCAGGAAAGCTGGAGTGTATCACCACGTTTAAGTGCTACCCCGTTTGACTGGTCCTAGAGAACCCAGATTTACTAAGAAGGACAATATATTGGGTGATTAAACTATCTGAGTATGATATCCTATATATATATTTATATATATATATATGCCAATAAAGTATCAAGTCACAAGTACTAGAAGATTTTCTTAAAGGGGGGTGGCATCAGGATAGTATTAGAAGGGCCAAATAACCTATTAATATGGCAATAGTTAAAGTTTAAGTTCAAGGCTAATAGCAATCAGGCTGAGTATGAAGCCCTCATTGTCAGCATGGTCTTTGAAATTCTAGTATATCAGAATTCAGATGTCCTATGACTAGTTGAGACATCTTATCTGAACAAAACACGCAAGCAGGGTATAAAACATGCATAAACAGTACTGAAAAATAAACAACACACCAGAATTGTTAATCCAGGTTGGTGACAAAAACCCCTACTCTGGGGGAATACCAAGCCAGGGATAAAGTCCACTATAATAGTATCAATTTGAAGCTAAACTCCCTCATTTACAACTTCTCACTTAATCACTACTCGTGCTAATTTTCTACCTAAGACTCACCTAGGTATGAGGCCCTCCTCAACTCCCTCATCAATCACAGACAGCGATTGGATCAAAACAGGAAGACACACTTCCATGATACAAAACTAGAAGACACACTTCCATGACAATACCTAGCCAATACTCTTGACTAAGAACAATACTTAGAGTTGCTTAAAAGCTTCCTCCAAGAACAATACTCACTCTTGCTTCACAACTTCGAGGAGAACATAATCTTATAACTCAAGGAACACAATCCAACTCACATGTCGAGTGGATCACACATACCAACTCTCAAAGAGAGTGACTTATAGACTCGGCCTTAATAACTACATATTTTCATTCACGGCTGGTTCCTTTTTCTAAGTTATAAAGATTTTATTTATAACATGTTTCTCAATTGCTTCAAATCACAGTATATCAACTGCTACAAATTAGCATAAAATTCAACTACAAAATAGGTCTTCAAGCAAATCTTTCATAATTTATCCCCATAATTAGAAAGTCAATATTCTTCAATATCTTCTTGATTTTGACTTGATACTTCCACACCTATAAAACAACTCCGTATAGGATAGCATAATATTCTCAGAATATTATGCATCTGTTAAATCTTAAACTGATCCAACTTTCCAACCCAGAACAAGCACGATGTTGAATGACTCTGCATAGGACATCTTGTAACACCTTATTTCCCTGTCGGTAATTTAACCAAAATTCAGAGTAAATTAATTCATAAAATCAAAAAATCAAAAATAAGATGTCACGTCTTCGTACATACACACATGCTCATATAACAATATACACAACACATAATTACATGTTCACCAAGTTTGATCTTCATTTCATTTATTTGCAGCGGAAAACATCAACAACAGTTATTCTTAACTCTTTAACACGAGTTATAATTATCATAATTAAAACTTCAACATGCATCATCAAATAAATCCGTCAAAGTGAAGTTCTACAATAGTTTACTCCCTTCATAATAAAACAAATGTGAAACCCCTAAGTGTTACGTATCAGAGCTGACACTGACTCAATCTTCACAAAATGAGGCACTTCTCAACGAGCCTCTACCTCGAGCTACTTCAGATTATCTGCATATTACCCACGTAGAGGCAACATTCAAATAGAAGGGGTGAGATATCACAACAATATAATAAGTTATATAATTATAGGTATATGACAGATATATCACACAGGATTCCAAGCTCAACAATCATCAATCATAATTCATAATGATTATACAAGTACATACATATTTATCATCATACAACACATACCAACTACGCAACTCAACTTCATATTTATATGGAAAATTTAATCAAATGCAATGCAACTGACGCTGATGCAAGATGCGTGTGGTACCAATAGGGCAGAACCCTTATCGTGATAATGCCAACTTATGGTGACAACATCATAACGCCAATACAGGCCATCGTTCATGAATACATGCGACACTGACATGAAACAACAAAATTCACATTGATTATTCTTACTCATCAATGCCACGCCAATACAAGCCAATTTCATCATCATTATCATGCAATATATCATGTAAGACCATCAATTATTCATACAACACCATCTTACTCAATCGCATCAATATGCTCCACACTTCATACAACATTAACACACAAGGCATAAACCTTCACCAAAATAATCATCATAAGATATAAAATATTACATCATATCAACACCAAAATCCTCATCATTAATTCCACAACAACAACAATTCATTAAAAATAGGACATTCCCAATTAATCTACTATACAAAGCATTTGCATATATTTCACAAAACGACATAACTCGACAGTAAGAAACACCCATCAATGCATCAAATAGTTGGAATTATGATACTGAAAATATTTCAAAGATAAAGTACATTAAACCAGTGTTCCAATGATTCGAACTACGCGTCAATCGGATACCCGAAACTCAAGTTATGAACTTTTAAAATTTTACAAGATTTACCAACACCGACAACCTACAGAAACAGACACACCAATTAAATTTTGTTCAAGAAATTTAAACCATGTTTACAAGAAAGTAAATTTTATTAGCTTTCTAACGGTTCAAACGGAACCCAAAACGGACTCACGGTTTGAAAGTTATGAACTTTTGAAAATTTCTTTTTTGTTTTCAATTTACTCTCAGGGTAACCGATTACCCAATATGTGGTACCCGGGTACACCCAGCAAAGTGCCCAGAAACACTGTTTTTTCACGCGGTAACTGGTAACCCATATACTATAATTGATTCCCACTGTACCAGAATTTCGGAATTATCTCTACAGAGCTATCTTCACAAGTTAATCCCCAACAGAGATATATTCCCCAACAAATCTAATATGCCCTCAAACAGAAATTTGGGGCATCTTCTAGCAATTCACCTCCATATCCCTGATGGGTAGCTTGGCATGTTCGTCTTCCCCAATAGGTCCCCTAGCATAAAAGGAAGTTTGACCTTTTCCCCAGCATGCAATGGAGACTTCCTTAGCGCAGCTTACAAAATTCCAATCCCTCATCAGAGTTTATTTCTTAGACATGGTTTATAGGAATTTAATTCCGCATTGAAATTTATTACTCCAACACCATAAATCCCTAACAAAATTATCTTATCCATCATGGTTTAATAAAGGTTGCCATCCCCAGAAGAGTTGTTACGATACCTAAAACCTGGACAGACAGCACACTAAAGGAATATCCATCTCATTTATCCCAGTCAGGGTACGTAACAATCAAATCCTTCAACAAAAAGAGCAGCAAAAGACCAACTCTCCTTGAATGCCTCTATCCTCAAGCAAAAGTCGAAGATCCCCAGCGGAATATCCTCAAACGGAAATTAGGAATTTCCAACAAATTATTCCCAGCGAAAGTTGAAGAATCACTCTCTTCATCCCTAGTAACAGTCAGGGATTTATTTTCACCAACCAGAGTTGTTACAAAGAGCTACCGATATGCTTCAACGGCATATTACGTCCATACATCATTTCATAATACATAATAGCATATGCATACCGAAACGCATATAACATTCTCATTTATTTTGAGAGCATAATTATGCAATGCATTACATACATCATAACATTACATAAAGCTAATTTAGTCTTTTCAGGTAAAATTCGCAAATAAATGAATACCATCAACAATTTTTAGACAGGTCCAAGATTAATTCCTGAAATAAGACGGGGCAATTATCTATATGACCAAGCGGTATGAATTCCAAAAGCAGGACGGGTTTACCAATGAGAAAGAAGGTTAGAGGTTAATTTTTGAAACAAGAAGGGGCAACTATCTATATGACCAAGCGGTATGAATTCCCAAAATAGGACGGGTTTACCAACAAAAAACAGGTCGAAGATTAATTCCCAAAATAAGACGCGATAACTATCTATATGAGCAGGCGGTATGAATTCCTGGAACGTGACGAGTTTACCAACAAGAAAGCAGGACAAAGATTAATTCTCGAAATAAGACGGGGCAACTATCTATATGACCAGACGACATGAATTCCAGAAACAGGATGGGTTTACCAACAAGAAAGCAGGACAGGGATTAGTTCCTGAAACAAGACAGGGTAACTATCTATATGACCAGGTGGTATAAACTCCCAAAACAGGATGGGTTTACCAACAAAAAGACAAATTGTAGATCAATTCCCGAAACAGGACTTGACGACTATCTGCATGACCAAACGATTTCCTTCAGAGACTGAATTCTAACAAGCATTCCCCTTTTGAGACCAAATTCTGAAGAGAATCTCCTTCAAGGCCTCTGTTCTAAAAAATCATTCCCCCAATGACTAAACTCTGGCGAGCATTCTCCTACTGAAAAGCATTCTTCAGATACAGTCAAGCGTAGACTCATTCTGATACTCCCATTAACACTTACTTTGGATGACATCTGTAAGCCCATCTCCAACAACAATCTATCACCTCTCTGAATGTCATCTTTAAGCCTATTCAAGTAATACTATCAACAAACATCATTACTTTGTGCGCCGGCGAGTGAAAATTTCTGGGCACTTAAGTGTTCAATCCTCTTCCACCTTCAGATCACAAATGGCAGACATGCCAATCTAACTCTTCGGGTTTAAAAGGATTGAACATGGGTAGTTGTTATACCCAAAAAATTTACCTCCCATTTTTTAATTCAATTGATTCAAGACACCTCCTCATGCTCATAGGGTTCCCAATTGCTCAAGAATACTCAAGGGTTTAAGCATACAAGCATCTCTCCTAACCAATGGCCTACAATTAGGGTTTTGTGTTTCTTAAAGAAAATTAAGTTTTTAATGCCTCAAGTGAGTTTCATGGTTTCTCATATGCTTCAAGGTACCCTCATGACAAGTTCCAAGCCTTGTATCACAAGTTTGCTCAGATGATTGTAAATCAATTATATTGGACAAAAGTCAATTGTGGTCAACATACAGTCAAACTTTGAGATTTTTGGTCAACAATAAAAATTTTGAAGTTGTATTCCTCATTTGATCCAGGGTTGATCATGATTCATCAAGAAAACTCTTAATTCATCAAAAGTCAAAAGTTACCAAATTAGGCTTTTCTTAAGGAGAAGTCAACTGAACTTTGACCAAGCATAACTTTCACATGCTTCATCAGATTTTTCTCAACCAAAGTTCATATTGAAGTAAATTAAATTCTCCACAACTTTGTCTCTCTAAGCTCAAGTCCAAAAAATGCTTCACTTGAGATATGGGCCAAAACATTATAGGTCATTTCAAAAGTCAACAAAATGACACTTTTTGTCAAGGCAACTTACATCAAGATAAATCTTCAAATGAAAAAATTATCAACATAGAGATTGTAGGGGACATCTTAAGATTTCTAAAAAGTCCAATATCACCTTCATATGATAAAAATTGAAGGAGTTATGTTTGGTGCAAGTTGAGCAATTTTTGAGAAATGCATGAAACCTCAGTTGAGCAATTTTGAAATTTTGGGCTAATGGGCTTAACTTTTGAGGTTCAAACATGTTTAAGAAATGTTAGAGGACCTATAAATCATTTGGTACATGGCCATGTTTTTTTATTTAATTTATTTTAATTTTATGCAAATATTATTAAAATAAATCAAATAATAAACTAATGGGCTAAGACATGTGGCCTTGGATTTGGATCAACTTGAGCCACAAGGAACACATGGCAAACATGCCAAAACCGTGTGACACTCTTATGGAAGCATATCCTCATTGTTTTAGAAATCTTCCAATTTGTCTTTTGAAATGAGTTATTCCATAAGTATGCAAGATTCTTTCCATGTTTTGTTCATCTATTCCTTCCTCTATAAATACACACAACACTCAAATGCAAAGGACGCGAAAAATTGGCAAGAGAGTAGGGTTTCAAAGAGCAAAGATATTCAACTTTGCTTCACATCCAGTTCTCAAATTCTAAGCAACTTCAAAGCGATCCAAGGTCTACAGTCACTTCCTAAAGGTCTGAGAAACATTTTCAGACTCATACCCAATCAATTCACCACCTGAAACGAGCCCAACCACTTGCTTCGACTGGTAAAATTTTGATTTTTTAAATCTTTCATTTCATGTGTCTTTCATAGCTACTATTCATTCAGATCTTCATATGTGGATATTTAGAACAGGTTGCAATAGTTACATGGAGGTTGTAACGTTAGATCTATGATCTACCATTGAAGAACCGTGAAAACTTGCTTTCTCCAAAACTCATGATCTAGGCATCTTTAGCCAAAACTAACATTTGATTTGGATTCGGGAGGGCCTATATAGGGGGGTAGGGTCCCCCTTTTACTTTGAATCTAACGTTTTTGCAGAATAAGGATCTGGCATGATCAGAGAAGATGATTGGAGCTAGAGCTCCAGCGTCTCTCTAATTTCAGTTTTCTTTTTTATATATAATATATTATTTGTGTTTTAATGATAGAAAAGAAAATTGTTGGTGTAAGCCCTAGAGGCCAATACTTTTGGTACTTGTATCGAATTATTTATTAATAATAAAAGGCATTTCTTTATTATGTTTGCTTTCCAAAATAATAAAGTCCCTAAAATGGTTTATTTGTTTAATGAAATGTTAAGTGTGACTTAATCATGAGATCCCATTAAACATAAGACACCATTCTTAAAGTATTCGTAGTCAAGCTTTAATGTGAAGTGGGATAACATTAAAGCATTAAGATTATTATGAAGATAGATTGATGATCACATTTCATGGATCATAGATAAGGAGTTATCAAGTCTTGACATAGGTATGAATATTAGGAGTAATATTTATACTGGATTGACCCGCTATGAGAATACTACATAGAATGTTATGCAAAGTGTCATAAGTTATTCTCATGATGATAATGGTGTATACCAAGCAGGTTGGTAAAGGGAAAGGTAAGTAAGTTGCCAAGCCTAAACCTATTGTTCCTGCTTTGAAGCCTAGTGGAGGCATAGCAAAGGAGGGCACTTGCTTCCATTGCAGTAAGATCGGACATTGGAAGAGAAACTGCCCAAAGTACCTGGAAGATATGAACAATGGAGTAGGGACTTCAAATTCAGGTATTTTTGTTATTGAAATTAATTTATCTACTTCTGCATCATGGGTATTAGATACTGGATGCGGTTCTCACATTTGTACTAATGTGCAGGGGCTAAAAAGGAGTAGAGATTTGGAAAAAGGTGAAGTTGACCTACGAGTTGGAAATGGAGCAAAGGTTGCTGCTTTAGCCGTAGGAACTTATGTTTTGACTTTACCTAGTGGTTTAATAATTCAGTTAGAGAACTGTTATTATGTACCTGCAATTAGTAGGAATATCATTTCCATTTCTTGTTTGGACAAGTTTGGTTTTTCATTTATAATAAAGAACAATTGTTGCTCTATTTATTTGAATGATATATTCTATTCTTCTGCACAAATGAACAATGGACTATATGTCCTTGATCTTGAAATGCCAATTTATAACATTAATACTAAACGGATTAAACCTAATGAGTTAAATCCAAGCTACCTTTGGCACTGTCGCTTAGGCCACATAAATGAGAAACGCATTTCCAAACTCCATAAAGATGGACTCTTGGACTCTTTTGATTATGAATCATATGAGACATGCAGATCTTGTTTAATTGGAAAGATGACAAAGTCCCCATTCACAGGAAAAGGTGAAAGGGCTAATGATCTTTTGGCCCTCATACATACTGATGTATATGGACCACTGAACATACCAGCCAGAGGAGGTTTTCAATACTTCATCACATTTACTGATGATTTCAGTAGATATGGTTATGTGTATTTAATGAAACACAAATCTGAAACCTTTGAAAAATTCAAGGAATTCAAGAATGAAGTACAAAACCAACTAGGTAAGAATATTAAAGTTCTTCGATCAGATCGAGGAGGTGAATATTTAAGCCTAGAGTTTGATGACCATCTAAAGGAATGTGGGATTTTATCCCAACTTACTCCTCCCGGAACACCACAATGGAATGGTGTATTTGAGAGAAGAAATCGAACCTTGTTAGACATGGTCCGATCCATGATGAGTCACGCCGATCTTCCGAAATCCTTTTGGGGACATGCACTATTGACTGCAACTTACACACTTAACTGGGTTCCATCCAAAAAGGTTAAGAAGACACCATATGAGATATGGAGTGGTAAGAAACCACATATGTCTTACATGAAGATTTGGGGTTGCGAAGTTTATGTGAAACGACAAATTTCAACTAAGCTTGAGCCCAAATCTGACAAATGCTTATTTGTGGGGTATCCTAAAGAAACAAGAGGGCATTACTTCTACAATCCTTCTGAGGGCAAAGTGTTTGTCGCTCGAACTGGAGTTTTTCTGGAAAAGGATTTTATTTCCAAAAGAATCAGTGGGAGGAAAATAGAGCTTGAAGAAATTCAAGAACCACAAAGCATTGATACACCCATGGAGGAATTAGAGCAGGAAACACAAGTAATTATGGAAGAGCAACCTGCTCAAGTAGAACAAGACCAGCGTAGGTCAAGCAGGATACGTCAACAACCTGAGAGATATGGATATCTCATAAGTGATCAGGGTGATGTATTACTCATGGATCAAGATGAGCCTGTGACCTACCAAGAGGCTATAACTGGTCCTGAGTCCGAGAAGTGGCTAGAAGCCATGAAATCTGAAATGGATTCCATGTACACAAACCAGGTTTGGACCTTGGTAGAGCCTCCTATAGGAGTTAACCCTATAGGATGCAAGTGGGTCTTCAAAAAGAAGACTGACATGGATGGTAAGGTACATACCTATAAGGCAAGACTGGTTGCAAAAGGCTATAAACGAATTCATGGGGTTGACTATGATGAAACCTTTTCACCAGTTGCAATGCTTAAATCTGTTCGGATTTTACTTGCTATCGCTGCATATCATGATTATGAAATATGGCAGATGGATGTCAAAACTGCTTTCCTTAATGGGAATCTTCTTGAGGATGTGTACATGACACAACCTGAAGGATTAGACATACCAGAAGAAGCCCAAAAGATATGTAAGTTACAGCGATCAATTTATGGATTGAAGCAAGCTTCCAGAAGCTAGAATCTTTGTTTTGATGAAACAGTAAAACAATATGGATTGATCAAGAATGAAGATGAGCCTTGTGTCTACAAGAAGGTTAGTGGGAGCATGATCGTATTCCTGGTATTATATGTAGATGACATATTACTCATTGGAAACGATGTCCCTACCTTGCAACAAGTGAAGACTTGGTTAGGGAAATGCTTTTCAATGAAGGACCTAGGTGAAGCAGCCTATATATTAGGAATCAGGATCTATAGAGATAGGTCACAAAATATCCTTAAGTACTTGAGAAGGACTAAGGACTCATTCTTGATATATGGAGGTCAGGAAGAGCTTGCTGTAATTGGATACACCGATGCTAGCTTCCAGACAGATAAGGATGACTTTAGATCGCAATCTGGTTATGTGTTTTGTTTAAATGGTGGCGCTGTGAGCTGGAAAAGTTCAAAAAAAGATACAGTTGTTGATTCTACAACCGAGGCTGAGTATATTGCTGCCTCAACTGCAGCAAAGGAAGCTGTTTGGATCAAGAAGTTCATTAGTGAACTTGCCATAGTCCATAGCATTGTGGATCCCATTGATCTCTATTGTGATAACAATGGTGCTATCGCACAAGCTAAGGAGCCTAGATCTCACCAACGATCCAAACACATACTTAGGCGTTATCATCTTATTCGAGAGATAATCGATCGGGGAGATGTGAAAATATGCAGAGTACCTACACTTGACAATGTTGCTGACCCATTAACAAAGCCTCTTGCGTAGCTGAAGCATGATGGACATACTAGATCTATGGGTATTAAGGGTATGCCTGATTGGATCTAGTGCTAGTGGGAGATTGTTGGTGTAAGCCCTAGAGGCCAATACTTTTGGTACTTGTATCGAATTATTTATTAATAATAAAAGGAATTTCTTTATTATGTTTGCTTTCCAAAATAATAAAGTCCCTAGAATGGTTTATTTGTTTAATGAAATGTTAAGTGTGACTTAATCATGAGATCCCATTAAACATAAGACACTATTCTTAAAGTACCTGTAGTCAAGCTTTAATGTGAAGTGGGATAACATTAAAGCATTAAGATTATTATGAAGATAGATTGATGATCACATCTCATGGATCATAGATAAGGAGTTATCAAGTCTTGACATAGGTATGAATATTAGGAGTAATATTTATACTAGATTGACCCGCTATGAGAATACTACACAGAATGTTATGCAAAGTGTCATAAGTTATTCTCATGATGATAATGGTGTATACCACCCTTCGACCTGAAACCACTATGGACCCTAGATGTAGAGTCAAGTACTTTATTGCTGATCAAACGTCATCCATAACTGGATGACTATAAAGACGGTTGATGGGTACTTCACAAAGCATGCTAAGGGACATGAGTGACCTAGATGGGATTTGCTCATCCTGCATAACAGGATAAATGTCTAAGGGCCCAATATTTAACTGGACAAGGGTGACACAGTGTATGCCTTGTGTTCAATATAGACATGAGGGCAAAAGGGTAATTGTACAACACAAATATTATCACGGAAAAGGTTTGGTCAGATCACATGACATTTTCGTGACTTGGGTAACAGTGATGTGTTGCTAGATATCGCTCACTGTTTATTACATTAAATGTGTGATTTAATATAATTTCCAATGTCGCGAAAACCTATAGGGTCACACACATAAGGACAGGTTGATGAGAGATAGAATAAATAAGGAACACCATAAGGTACGGTGCACTTAAGTGTAATACGGAAAATGGTAAGGTACCACGTGGATAAGTGATATATGGTACATCATAAGGTATGATGTCCATAAGCTTAATTGGGCTTTTAGCTTATAGCCTTAATTGGGCTTTTAGCTTGTAGCCCACACGAGTGATTCTATAAATAGATCCCTTGTGATGAAGTAATTTCACTTGATGCAATTTCATTTTTGATTCTCTCTCACTCAAGGTTTCCGTTCGTGATCAGCTAGCACTGTGACCAGAAGTGATTTGTTCGTGTGGACTGAGTAGAGGCGTTGTTCTTCATCAACGCTCGTGATCACAACATCAAAGGTCTGAATCGCCACAAGAGGTAAATATTTCTATCACTGACCATTTTCATTCGTAAGGATCACTAAAGGAAAATTTTAAATTCCGCTGCGCTTTTGATCACAATTTTCCTTCAAAGAATAGTTCAGTTGGCAAGTAAGCGCCCGTATATTGTGAAGGGTGTGGGTTTGATCGCTGCCTTTTGTAATGTTTTTTGTTATTATTCCAAATACGTGCAGGCTTCCAAATATAATATGCAGTGCCTATCTTGCAGACACAAATGAGCGCTTGGCTCAATGGTAAAGCAGGCATGTTGTTGATCTAGAGGGCGTGGGTTCGGTGCCCACCCCATACCTTTTTCTCTTTTCTTTTGTTTTAACTCTTTTTTCCTTTCTTTTTTTGTTATTTATTTTATTTAATTAACTTTTGATTAAAAATAAATCATAAAAATATAATAAAATCAGATTTATACTTTTAATAGGTTAATTTAATTTTAGATAATATTTTTCTTAATTAATTAATTAGACATTGTTTTTTTTATAATTAATTAATTAATTATTTTAGGTTTAAAATCTATTTATTTTATTATTCAAATCAAACCAAAAAATGCACAAAAAAAATTTAAATTTCTATCTTTTAGATGTTAAGACTTTAAAATTAATTTAGCAAACTTTTTTTTTGTTTACTTTTGCCATTTATTTTCTTATAAACAGTTGCATAGGTCGCATGAGTTTTTGTAATAGCTTAGCGTTTAAATTACCGCAAAATTTTAAATATTGTAAATCTCCCAAAGCCATGTAATAGTTGTAGGTCTTTACTTTCTCACATTTTATTTTCTTACACTTATACTTTGTATGCCTTCTTTGTATATATAATTGTTAGCTAATAGGATTGTATGGTAAGATAATAATCAAACGATAGAAGACCCTAATGCAAGATAAAATAGCTTAATGAACGCATTTGCACACTTGCACTTCTTGGGTAACCTCCCTCTGTTGCCTTTGGAAAAACAACGGTCATATCCCTCGAAAGTTAGGAGGCTTTAGCAAAGACCCTCGAATCAAAGATCATAATCCCTCAATGACCCTTCGACATTCCCTTTCGGAAAATGATCTAGTCCCTTACGAAATTGCTAAAGGGTCCTTACAAGTTTCCTTCGATGACCGTACGATGACCCTTTGACCGTCCCTTCACATCCAACGATAGGGCTTCCTACTAACTAATGGTACAGATAGCACTATCTAAAGGAGAGGGAAAAATACAAGAACTACCTTGAGTGGGTAGAACTGTTAATCCATTGCTCACACTTTTCAAACTAAAAGCATTTCACACAAAAACTTTCAAAGATATTTTCAAAACACTTTGTACGCATTCTTGAGGACCGATACAAGAATCATTACAAAGTTCGCCTTACATTGGCATTTTCAAAATATTTTCAAACACATACAAAAAAGCAAGATTATCAAAGTGAGCTAAGCGATTAAGAGCCCGTAGATAACTACGGATGAAAAGGGTGCTAACACCTTCCCTTTTCATAACCTACCCCTCGAACTCAAAATCTTAAAACGTCTTTCATGTTCTTTTCACCCTTTCCTTATTGGATAAAAGAAAAGTCGATGGTGACTCTAGCTATCCGCAACATTTGCGATAAAACGCTAAAAAAGTCACTTCTCCCACCGTATTACAGCGTGCATTAACTAAAAATGGATAAACTATTTGAGGGAGCTGAGAATCAAACCCAAGAAAGCTGGAGTGTATCACCACGTTTAAGTGTTACCCCGTTCGACTGGTCCTAGAGAACCCAAATCTACCAAGAAGGAAAATATATTGGGTGATTAAACTATCTGAGTATGATATCCTATATATATATGCCAATAAAGTATCAAGTCACAAGTACTAGAAGATTTTCTTAAAGGGAGGTGGCATCAGGATAGTATTAGAAGGACCAAATAACATATTAATCAAGCAATAGTTAAAGTTTAATTTCAAGGCTAATAGTAATCAGGCTGAGTATGAAGCCCTCATTGTCGACATGGTCTTTGAAATTCTAATATATCAGAATTCAGATGTCCTAAGACAAGTTGAGACATCTTATTTGAACAAAACACACAAGCAAGGTATAAAACATGCATAAACAGTACTGAAAATTAAACAACACACCAGAATTGTTAATCCAGGTTGGTGATAAAAACCCCTACTTTGGGGGCATACCAAGCCAGGGATAAAGTCCACTATAATAGTATCAATTTGAAGCTAAACTCCCTCATTTACAACTTCTGACTTAATCATTACTCGTGTTAACTTTCTACCTAAGACTCACCTAGGTATGAGGCCCTCCTCAACTCCCTTATCAATCACAGACAACGATTGGATCAAAACAGGAAGACACACTTCCATGACAATACCTACCTATTGTACCCCAAAATTTGCCCTCCCATATTTCTCAAAAACATTGCAAGAATAATCTCTAAGTTGCTCAAGATTGCTCAAGAGTTGGACAGTCAAGCTATCTCCTAAGGAAGTCAATTCCAAATTAGGGTTTTGTGTTGCATCAAGGTCCTTGCATCGAAATTACCTCAAGTGCTCCCCAATGTCTTAATATGTTTTCTAGTTCATCCATGTCAAAATTCAAGCCTTGCAGAGGAAGTTTGGTCAGCCAATTGCTCAAAGGGTCCAAAAGTCGACTGTGTTAGGGCAAAAGTCAACTGTGACCTAAATACAATCAAACTTCAAGACTTTTTTGTCAACATTATCATTTTGAAGGATATTTCATCATTTTATCAAGGTTTGATCATGATTCATCAAGGATTTCTCAAAATTCATCAAGACTCAAAAGTTGCTAAATTAGGGTTTTGTAGGAAAAGTCAACTCAAATTTGACCAAGCATAACTTTCTCATACTTTATGAGAAATGACCCATCTAAAGCTAATTTTGAAGAGTATGAAATTTCCTACAATCCATCTTCATACCCCAAGATCAATAAATGCACTCACAAAAAGTTACAAATTTGAACATTATAGGTCATTTTTGAAACTCAACAAAAACACCTCTTTTCCAAAGCTTATAACTTGAGAATGGAATATCAAAATGAGTTGAGACCAAAAGGGTTGCTTAGAGGACATCTCAAGATTTCTAAAAAGTCAAGGAACACTTCCAAAAGTTTAAAATTGAAAAAGTTATGCATTGTTGAAGTTAGGCATTTTTGCAAAATTGCCAAAAGTCAACTATCCCCAAAACTTCAAATTTTGCCAAATGGGCCCATTTTTTTCCACTTGATCTGATCTTGTCACACTCCACACGTGTCCTAGCTTCAGCCTCGTGACCATTTGTCAATTTTATTATTTAATTTGATTTTTTAATGAATTATTGCATTTTAAATCAATTTAAATCAAATAAAATCCAAATATTGATGACTTAGGATCTTTTTTATTGTTATAGGTCTTAATTATCATCATGGACATGATCAAATCTGTATAAAGCTTTTCATGTACAAAAATATTAGATTATGGACAAGTTTGGAAAGTTGTCAATGGAGGATCAAATCAAATCCTAAAACATCAATGCATAAAGATTCAAGTCCAAATTGTTGACCTAATCCAATGCTGCATACATATACAAGGCAAAGAGGCACGAATTAAAGGTTGGAGGCTGCAAAAACATCAAAAGAAAACTTGAGAAAACTTGGAAAAAGTTGGAATCTGAAATCGTGCATAGAGGCCAATTCAAAATCAAGTCTCCACACTAATCGATTGCTGGACCATCCTTGAAGCAAAATCAACCCAGAACCAGTCCCCATACGCATCCAGGAGCTTTGTAAGTGTTTCGAAAAACCACCTTTCAGTCGAATTCATATATCATTATTCTTGCATATTTTTGACAAAATCTTTGCATATTCATGATCTTTGTTCAACTTGCAAGCTTTCTGCATTAGCCAATTGTATTCATATAGTCTATATTCCCCTAGCTGAATCTAGGGTTCGTGGTCTTTGTACTTTGGGCGTTTTCTCTACAGAAGAAATCAAGGCCATTAATGGACATAGACGTGCTCAGGATGTCCAGACGAACATGTCCATGGTCTTGGTTTGTATTTTTATAGCCTAGAACTAATTTTAGGATGCAACTATGGATTTAGCTGCAGATGTAAATCCGCAGGTAAAACAACCAGGTCCAGCGAAGAAGATGAAGACGTGCCTCCCTCCTATTGGGCAGTTCAAATATTCGCGCTTTCTTTTTTATTTTTCTGGCATATTATTATGTTTTCCATATAATTATTACTGTCCATTATGATAACAATTAGAACACGTTGGTTGAGTGGTGGACGTGTTGGCCAGTGAACAGCAGGACCTGGGTTTGAATCCCAGGTCCCCATATTCCTTGTTATTATTTTCTTTCAAGTGTTCCAGTGCGTCTCATGCATTGTAGCGCACCATGGTCTCTCACTTGATCACTTGCCAGATAGGCCCCAGGCCAGATCTGGTGGTCCAGAATGAATGCCTACCATGAGCCAAAGTCAACGCGTATGCATGGAATTCCAGAAGGTCAATACAGGCCAACGTTAATGGGCCTTGAAATTGCTGATCTCACCTCCAACTTGGGCCCAAAACCCCCCTTGCTTATTTATATTTCTTTCTTTCTTTTTATTTTATTTATTTATTTGATTAATTATTTTTATTATTTAATTAACCAATAAATCTTTTCCTCGTAAAATCAAAAACCAAAAAATATATTTTATTTATTAAATTAATTTTCAGCACTTTATTTTTATAAATAAATATTAACTTAATTAATTTAGTCTAATTAGGAATTAACTTTAATATTTTTGCAATAATTAAAATTAATTTAGACGATTAGGACTTTAAATTATTTTATCGCTTTATTTATTTTCCGCGTTTTAATTTCAAGGGTTATTTTTGGCAATGTAAATACCCGACGCCTTGTAATAGTTAGTTTTAATTTCCGTAATTTAATTTCCGCAACTTATGAACTGTTAGATGTTTGATAATAGGGAATGCATGACAAGATCAAATGTTTGAACCTAAAATCAACATAGATAACCATTGATATGTACAAAGATAAAATTAACCGAAACAACACACTCGCACATGCGCACTCTTAGGGTACACCTCGCCTGGTTGCCTTTAAACGTGGTCATTGAGTATAGGAAGTTTTAGAGGTCGCCCTCTTGTCCAAAGATCATAGTTGCCTCGAAACGGTTGCAGTATGCTACACTCATTGAGACTAAACTCTCGCGATGATTCCGGTTGCAAGAAAAGGTTACTAAACTGGAATTATGACCGATTGAGGGTAGTCAGTGATATTGAGATCCTCTAGAACCCGGTTACTATTTTTAGGACAGGTTTAAACCAACTGAACTGAAAGAGGGTAGTACCTAAGCTCCTTGCCAGCCTGAAATCTAAGGGCTCTCTGTGTGACTCGTGTGCCTTGACCATGTTTGCTATTTGTGGATACTTGTGGTGTGCTTTCGATCATGACATCATAACATTGCATACATCTTGCATTGGACTAACCTATTTTAAAGACAGGAGGGATTCATCTTTGTTCTGTTTTGTAGGTCATGATGCCTATGCATAGGAATACCATCCGGATCAACTTTGTCCAGGTTCCTATTGTACTTAAGGAATTGATTGCAAAGATGCCTGATACTACTTCCTTTATCAGGAGACATGGCTATCTTCTCAGTTTGGTCACCTCCAAATTGGACGAGAAGATGATGAGTGTTTTGGTCCAATTCTATGATCCATTATACCATTGCTTTACTTTCCAGGACTACCAGCTGGTTCCCACCTTAGAAGAGTTCTCTGAACTGCTCGGTATCTCTGTTCTGGAGCAGACCCCGTTTACTGGTTGGGAGAAAATTCTGAGACCCGAAGAGATTGTTGTAGCCCTTCATATGACCAAAGATGAGGTAATGGCTAATTGGGAGACTAGAAGTGGAGCAAAGGGCTTTCTGACTAAGTTTTTGGTTGGTAAAGCTAACTACTTCTGGGATAGTCTAGACTTCAAGGTATTCGAAGATATTCTGGCTCTTCCGATATATGGCTTGGTACTATTTCCGAACTCTGACTCTTTTGTTGATGTGAATGCGGTGAAAATCTTCATCTCTCGTAATCCGGTACCCACTCTCTTGGGTGACATTATTCATCAACTTTATGCTCGTACTGCCCGAAAGCAGGGAACCTTAATGTGTTGTGCTCTATTATTGGCGAGGTGGTTTATTTCGCACCTCCCCAACTCAGTGTTGAAGAACAAAGAAGGCATGGGCTGGGCCTATAGGGTTATGTCTCTCTCTCTCACAATGATATCATCTGGACTCTCAAGGGTATGGACGAGGTGGCTATTATTGACCGTTGTGGGGAGTATCCAAATGTTCCACTGATAGGAACCCATGGAGGAATTTCTTACAACCCGTGCTTGGCCTTACGTCAGTTTGGGAGAGCTAGAAGAGAAGGACCTCATGAGATGCTAATGCCTAGTATCATCTTTGATTTTCAAGGGGATAGCGACGAGCAACGCCACAGATTCATAAGGGCTTGGGATAGAGTTCGCAGATCTGATCCACATGAGTTGGGTCCAAAGACTTCTCTTCCCATGGAGCCATATCTCAGATAGGTCCGTATCCGTGCCAAAAAGTTGGGTATGCCATATGAAGCCGTCCGGCCTATCATCGTTGAAGTTGCTAATGAAGAGGGGGTTTTCCTACCATCCTTCATCCTTACATGCCCACTGACATTGGGGCACTGAAAAGGTCTTGGATGTAGCTGAGAGAAGAACGGGATGCTTACCGAGAAAAGTTCAACGAGCAAGAGCAGAAGATCCAAAGGTTGACTAGGCAGCTAGAGAACGAGCGAAGTCTCAATGACTATGTCCGCACCGACAAGAAGAGACCATGGGAGCACTGATTGTCCTTTGTTTATTTCCTTTCCTGTTTTTATTTACTTTTCAGTATTTTCATTCTTGTAACGCCTTAAGGGAAATTTGTTGAACAATTTGAATTTCGAAGTTTACTTAATAAAGTGTGTTTCCTTTCTGGTTTACAAATTTGAATCTCTCGATTGTCTTTGAAATCATGTCATACGCATTTCATCCCATGCATTCCATAACAGGTACCCATTACAGGGCTCTTATCTTCTTCGTTGTTTATTTCAGCACTCATCATGTCTGCTGAACCTTCAACTGAGCAAGCCATCAAGGCCCTCTAGGCCCAGAATGCCCAATTCCAAGAGCTATTCATGAATCTAGCTAAGGGTCAACAAGATTTGAAGACCCTGATTCTGAAAGAGAAGAAGAAGAAGAAGAAGAAGAGGACAATCCTGTTTAACACAGGTCACAAGTTTGGAAACAGGCTACAGAATGAAGTTGATTTGACCACCTCATCTGGAGGGAAAGATAGTCAAGAGGAAAGGAGGGCTCTTAGCCCTGTGGTCTCCGACAATGAGACGGACTTCGACGAAGACCAGTATCCTTCGGCTAAAGATAGATACAAACAACTGGAAGATCGCTTGAGTGCGATGGAAGTTCAGAAAGTACCTGGTCTGGACTTTGGTGATCTGGGTCTATCATTTGGGGTAGTGATTCCCCACAAGTTCAAAGCACCAGCCTTTGCTAAGTATGACGAAGTTTCTTGTACGAAGCTGCACCTCCGGTCATATGTAAGGAAGATTCAGCCGTACACCGCTGACAAGAACCTATGGATCCACTTCTTTCAAGACAGTCTCTCAGGGACTCAGCTTGAATGGTTCTACCAGTTGGACGGAGCCAGTATTCGCAGTTGGGAAGATTTGGCTACTACTTTCTACAGGAAGTACCAGTACAGCTCCGACCTCGCCCTCATGCGTACCCAACTCCAGGGTATGTCAATGGGAACGGGTGAAGGATTCAAAGATTATGCTCAGAAGTGGAGGGACCTTGCCGGGAGAGTACAACCACCCTTGGTTGATCGGGAGCTTGTGGATATGTTTCTAGGGACCTTGTCTGGTCCATTTTTCAACCACCTGATTGGAAGCTCTTCGTCTGGGTTTACAGAGCTAATTATGACCGGTGAAAGGATTGAGGCTGGTACTAAGGCTGGTAAGATACAAAAGGGTGCTTCATCAAGCACCGAGAAGAAGCCATTTAAGAAAGAGTCTAGTGTTGCCTACAGTTTGAAAAGACAGAATAGACCTGAACACCGCCAAGCTGTTAATGTGGTTGTTATTTCAAGACCTGCTGGTGCTCCTCAGCACAACAATCAACGAAAGGACGAGAAACCTTGAAGGAAATTCACCCGTCTCAGCATGACTTTGTCTCAGATTCTGCCACAGTTACTGAAAACCAACCTAGTAATTCCAAGGGAAGCCCCGAAGAATCCAAATACAACATCACCAAAGTATAACCCTAATGCCCGCTGTGCTTTTCACTCTGATAGCCTGGGGCACAATACGGATGATTGTTGGGTTTTGAAGAACAAGGTACATGACTTAATTGATGCTAAAGATATCGAGTTCAGAGCACTATAAAAGCCTAAATAGGAGGCAGGGGTGAATGCTATTGGGGATGACGATGATAAAGAGTTTGACATTGACAGTTGGATCTATCTTACTATCGATGGTGGATTAAGCAACTGGACAACAAAGGATTCTATGCCCGTTTCTGTTATCACCCAGTAATGAAACTTTTTGTTTTGAATTTGTAACAGACAATGTTTTGAACTTTACGGCCCGGTGTCTTACCCGGGGCACCGTGGCTTCATTTGTGAGGGCTTTATGTGTGTCATTTTCATATATCATTAATAAAAGCATTGGACGTTCTTGCATTTCAAACTTTGCGCTCCTTGTTTTTTTATTATATATTACAAAACAGCTATTTTACACACACTCGCATATACAGGTCCACATCCACTCTGGATCTCATTGGTAATGACTCTGCTACTGTCAGTTATGACTTCGAAAATCTGATCAACTTAGCCGAAGACGAAGGTGAAGATGATTGCGAAGTGCCTGGTGAACTTGCAAGATTGTTACTCCAAGAAGAGAGGGCTATACAGCCACATGAAGAGCCAATGGAATCAGTGAATCTGGGTACTGAGATAGACAAGAAAGAAGTTAAGATCGGTGCAAATCTGGAACTTAGTGTGAAGCAATGGTTGGTTCAGATGCTGCATGACTATGTTGAGGTCTTTGCCTGGTCTTATGAAGATATGCCTGGGTTGGATATCGACATTGTGGTTCACCGCCTGCCTACCAAGGAAGACTGTCCTCCAGAGAAACAGAAAGTTCGTCGAATGCGCCCAGAGATTTCTGAGAAAATCAAGGCTGAAGTTATGAAATAGTTTGACGCCGGTTTTCTAGAAGTTACTTCTTACCCTCAGTGGATTGCCAACGTGGTTCCGGTACCGAAGAAGGACGGTAAGGTTCGAATGTGTGTTGACTATAGGGATCTGAACAGGGCGAGCCCCAAGGATGATTTTCATCTACCTCACATCGACGTTCTGGTTGACAATACTGCTTAGCATAAAGTCTTTTCCTTTATGGATGGTTTCTCCGGTTATAATCAGATTAAAATGGCTCCCAAAGACATGGAGAAGACAACCTTTGTTACTCAATGGGGTACCTTTTGCTACAAGGTCATGCCCTTTGGGTTGAAAAATGTTGGGGCAATGTATCAGCGTGCCATGGTTGCTTTGTTTCATGACATGATCCATCATGATATTGAAGTATACGTTGATGATATGATTGCAAGGTCCCAGACTGAGGAAGAACACCTTGACCATCTACAGAAGTTGTTTGACAGGCTGAAGTTGTACAAGCTAAGGTTAAACCTGAATAAGTGCACCTTCGGGGTAAGATCTGGTAAACTGCTGGGTTTCATCGTAAGCGACAGAGGTATTCAAGTGGACCCTGCAAAGGTGAAATCCATACAGGAGATTCCAGCTCCCAGAACAGAGAAAGAAGTCAGAGGCTTTCTGGGATGACTGAATTACATTGCCCGATTCATCTCGCACCTGACTGCTACTTGTGAGCCAATCTTCAAGCTACTGAAGAAAGATCAAGTGGTACGTTGGAACAATGAATGCCAGGCCGCTTTCGAAAGGATCAAAGAGTATCTCCAAGAGCCACCTATTCTGATGCCACGAGTTGAAGGGAGACCTTTGATCTTATACTTGACAGTACTCGATAACTCAATGGGGTGTGTGTTGGGTCAACATGATGAGTCTGGCCGAAAAGAGCATGCTATTTATTACCTTAGCAAAAAGTTTACCGACTGTGAGACCCGATACTCACTGCTTGAGAAAACTTGTTGCGCTTTGGCATGGGCTTCTCGCCGGCTGAGACAGTATATGTTGACTCACACTACTCTGTTGATATCAAAGATGGATCTAATCAAGTATATCTTCGAAAAGCCTGCTTTGTCCAAAAGAATAGCAAGATGGCAGATGATCTTGACTGAGTATGACATCCAGTATACGACCCAAAAGGAAATTAAGGGAAGTGTGTTGGCAGATCATTTGGCACATCAAGCAGTGGATGATTACCAGTCTATGAACTTTGAATTCCCAGACGAGAATATCATGTTGGTAATTGATTGTGAGACACCTGGACCGGATGAAGGACCTGAGGAAGGATCCCGATGGTCTATGTACTTTGATGGAGCTTCGAACGCCTTGGGCAATGGCATTGGCGCCGTGATCATATCTCCTAAAGGCTCTCATACTCTGTTCACCGCCCGACTATGTTTCAACTGCACCAACAATATGGCGGAGTATGAAGCGTGCATTATGGGTCTTCGAGCAGCAATTGACCTAAGGATTAAGTTTCTAAGTGTCTTCGGAGATTCCGCTCTCGTGATCAGTCAGATCAAAGGCGAGTGGGATACGAAACACTCGAACCTTATTCCTTACAAGGAGTATGTATTGACATTGCTTCCCCGTTTCGAGGAGATAACCCTTTAACACTTCCCTATAGAGGAGAATCAGTTGGCGGATGCGCTGGCTATGATGTCTTCTATGTTCAAGGTCAATTGGGACAACGAGGCTCCCCGGATTATCATTGAAAGATTGGAAGAACCTGCACATTGCTGTGATATTGAGACTGAAGAGGTAACAGAAAAGCCTTGGTTTCATGAAGTAAAGAGGTATCTTGAAGCTCAGGAGTACCCTCAGGGTGCATCTGTTAATGACAAGAAGTTTCTGAGGAGGTTCGCAGCGAAGTTCTTCATCAGCAATGGCATTCTTTACAAGCGTAACCATGATTCGACCTTACTGCGTTGTGTGGATAAGAATGAAGCAGAAAGGATCATGGAAGACTTACATGAAGGTACTTTCGGGACTCATTCCAGTGGACATACCATGGCAAAGAAAATGCTACGAGCAGGTTATTACTGGTCCACAATGGAAGCTGACTGTTATCAGCATTCTCGGACATGTCACAAGTGTCAAGTTTATGCTGATAAGGTGCACATACCTCCGGTCCCTCTGAATGTCTTGACGGCACCTTGGCCTTTTGCAATGTGGGCCATTGATATGATCGGCGAGATCAGACCTACGGAATCCAACGGGCATCGTTTCATCCTGGTAGCTATTGATTACTTTACAAAGTGGTTTGAAGCAGCTTCCTTTGCTACTGTAACCAAGAACGTCGTGGCACGGTTCATTCGGCATAATCTGATTTGTCGATACGGTGTACCAGAGAGGATCATTACGGACAATGGTACCAATCTCAACAACAAGATAATCACCAAGCTCTGCGAGCAATTCAAGATACAACATCACAACTCTTCTCCTTACCGGCCGAAGATGAATGGGGTTGTCGAAGCAGCTAATAAGAACATTAAGAAGATTGTGCAGAAGATGACAGTGACCTACAAAGACTGGCACGAGATGTTACCATTTTCTCTTCATGGGTACCGTGCCTCAGCACGGACGTCAACAGAGGAAACACCATATTCCTTGGTATATGGCATGGAGGCAGTCTTGCCCATCGAAGTTCAGATACCCTCTCTTCGGATTATGAAGGATGCAGGTTTGAGCAAAGACGACTGGATTCAGACCCGGTTTGATCAGCTAAACCTAATCGACGAAAAGAGACTTACTGCTATTTGTCATGGTCAGACGTACCAAAAACGGATGATCAGAGAATTTAACAAGAAAGTCAGACGACAGGAGTATCAAGTTGGGGACTTGGTAATCAAGCGCATTATCCTACCTCAAGGTGATCCCAGGGGAAAATGGACCCCTACTTACGAAGGGCCATTTGTGGTTAAGAACATTCAGGAGGAGCTATGATCCTAACCAACATGGATGGTGACGACCTTCCTCACCCCGTCAATGCAGACATAGTGAAAAGATACTACGCATAATCAAAGACCCGCTAGGTTGACTGGCCTAGGCAAAAATAAGGGCTTCCTGGCGAACCAAAAGGGTTCGGGCAAAAATAAGGGATGAAAATGGAAAAATATGTACACCCGGCAAGTCAAAAACCTGAAAAGGCGGCTTGGGCAAAAAAGGGTATCCCGGTGGATTGAAAACCCGAAAGGGAGGTCCAGGAAAAAATTAGGGATCAAAGCGTAACTCTATGTCTCATTGGATCACCTTACATCCAGACTCCGGTATCGACTATCAAGCTCGAACAGCACTAATCAATCTGATCTACCTTCAACCAGTAGCAAAGTGATGAGATGCTCGAGGACATAAGGGCAATAGCAGAGTTGGAACCCAGTGGGTTCATTCACATAGCTGTTTTGTTTAGTTTTTCACAAATTATGTAAATTCTATTATTCGGCGGCGTTCTCTTACTAGGATGTCAGTCTCTTGTACAAAAACGCCTATTTACAGGCCAAACTTCAAAATCAATACAATTCATTTTCAAAGAAATTTCAAATTGTTTTTCCTTTATCTGTTTTGTTGTGCAAAGAACGTCCAATGTTCATTTTTGATATATGCATTTGACATTAATTGTTGCTCATGAATATTTACATGCGAAACAAAAGACGATTACTGGTAATATCAGAAACAGGGGCAATAGAATTGTCCAAGATGTTTAGTTGTTTTGTCCACCAGGTACAAAGGGTAAATTCAGCTGAAGAATATGACCAAGGTACTTTCACTCCCCGCAGAGTAAGACAGTAATGGTAGCTTTCCCCAGCTGAGACTTGCAACTATGAACGAATCAATAGCTCTCCCCAAGCAGAGTTGATCTACCATCAGCACTAGAAAGGCTTGATATCCCCGGCAGACTTAATATTCCCTGGAGGAGTATAAGATTTTTCCCAGGCAGAATACCAGATACCCCCAGTGGAGTTAAAATTTGCCCAGCACAACCTGAAAAAGCTCCCCCAACGGAGTTGAAGCATCATCCCCAGTAGACTCTGGAAGTCTATCCCCAGCGGAGTACAAAATAAATCTCCTCAGCCAAGTTCAAAGGATCATTCCCAGCAGAATTCAGAGGATTATCCCCCCAAAAGTCTAACAGGATTATCCCCAGCAAGTTGCAACTGAAAGATCATCCCCAGAGAAGTTCTTTCCTTTCACAAACAGGAATTCAATCCTCAACAGATTCAGTATCACCAGCAACGGTAATCCATCCCCAGCGGAGCTTATCAGTGGAATCCTCAGCAGAGCATCTCTTCCCCACAGAGTAATCTCCTCATCAGTTTATTCCCCCCAACAGAGTCATCCTCTCCTGCAGGTTTATTCTTGCAATCATCTTCGTTCGTCATCCCCAGCGGAAACGAAGAATTCAACTCTATTCTCCAGCAAGCTATCCGGGATTTATTTTCCCCAGCTAAAACATTACATTTCCATACATCATAATACAGGCATATACGCATCATACCACACAATCTCATTTATGTTGAGAACATCATTGCTTGATCCATATCATGCATTGCATATGGCTAACCTTTACCTTTCAGGAAAGATGCAGTTAAATTCTCAACTATGTGGAAGACCTTGTCTGGTCCAGTTAAATTGATTCCTAAAGATTTTTTTGATGCCGATCCAGTCAAAGTTATTCCAAGACCTTGTTTGGTCCAGTTAAATCGATTCCTAAAGATTTTTCTGATGCCGATCCAGTCAAAGTTATTCCAAGACCTTGTCTGGTCCAGTTAAATTGATTCCTAGAGATTTTTCTGATGTCGATCCAGTCAAAGTTATTCCAAGACCTTGTCTGGTCCAGTTAAATTGATTCCTAAAGATTTTTCTGATGCCGATCCAGTCAAAGTTAATCCAAGACCTTCTTTGGTCCAGTTAAATCGATTCCTAAAGATTTTCCTGATGCCGATCTAGTTGAAGTTATTCCAAGACCTTCTATGATCCAGTTAAATCGATTCCTAAAGATTTTTCTAATGCCGATCCAGTTGAAGCTATTCCAAGACCTTGTCTTGTCCAGTTAAATCGATTCCT
This sequence comes from Vicia faba, assembly GCA_948472305.1. Classification (NCBI taxonomy): domain Eukaryota; kingdom Viridiplantae; phylum Streptophyta; class Magnoliopsida; order Fabales; family Fabaceae; genus Vicia; species Vicia faba. The sequence goes on from OX451736.1 coordinate 613,495,575, forward strand.
AAAGATTTTTCTGATGCCGATCCAGTCAAAGTTAATCCAAGACCTTCTCTGATCCAATTAAATCGATTCCTAAAGATTTTTCTGATGCCGATCAAGTTGAAGTTATTCCAAGACCTTGTCTGGTCCAGTTAAATCGATTCCTAAAGATTTTTCTGATGCCGATCCAGTCAAAGTTAATACAAGACCTTCTCTGGTCCAGTTAAATTGATTCCTAAAGATTTTTCTGATGCTGATCCAGTCAAAGTTAATCCAAGACCTCCTCTAGTTCAATCAGATCACCGATAAGATCTCCCTGATTTGTATTCCATTTGAAGTTCAGACCATCTATCGACAGCCTCCAAATGGCATCTGTAAGCCCATTCCTGACATCACAATGCTGATACCACTTCATGCGAGTGCAAATTTCTGGGCACTCTAGTGTTCAATCATCTTCCACCTTCAGATCACGAAAGGCCCGAAAGCCAATCTATATCCTCAGGTTTAAGAAAATTGAACAGGGGCAGCTGTTGTACCCCAAAATTTACCCTCCCATATTTCTCAAAAACATTGCAAGAATAATCTCCAAGTTTCTCAAGATTGCTCAAGAGTTGGACAGTCAAGCTATCTTCTAAGGCAGTCAATTCCAAATTAGGGTTTTGTGTTTCATCAAGGTCCTTGCATCCAAATGACCTCAAGTTCTCCCCAATGTCCTAATATGTTCTCAAGTTCATCCATGTCAAAATTCAAGCCTTGCAGAGGAAGTTTGGTCAGCCAATTGCTCAAAGGGTCCAAAAATCGATTATGTTAGGGCAAAAGTCAACTGTGACCTAAATACAGTCAAACTTCAAGACTTTTTTGTCAACACTCTCATTTTTAAGGATATTTAATCATTTGATCAAGGGTTCATCATGATTCATCAAGGATTGCTCAAAATTCATCAAGACTCAAAAGTTGCTAAATTAGGGTTTTGTAGGAAAAGTCAACTCAAATTTGACCAAGCATAACTTTCTCATACTTTATGAGAAATGACCCATCTAAAGCTCATTTTTAAGAGGATGCAATTTCCTACAATCCATCTTCATACCCCAAGATCAAGAAATGCACTCACAAAGAGTTATAAATTTGAACATTATAGGTCATTTTTGAAAGTCAGCAAAAACACCTCTTTTGCCAACGCATATAACATGAGAATGGAATATCAAAATGAGATGATACCAAAAGGGTTGGTTATAGGACATCTCAAGCTTTCTAAAAAGTCCAATAACACTTCAAAAAGTTTAAAATTGAATAAGTTATGCATTGTTGAAGTTGGACATTTTTGCAAAATTGCCAAAAGTCAACTATCCCCAAAACTTCAAATTTTGCCAAATGGGCCCATTCTTTTCCCCTTGATTTGGTCTTGTCACACTCCACACGTGTCCTAGCTTCAGCCTCATGACCATTTGTCAATTTTATTATTTAATTTGATTTTTTAATGAATTATTGCATTTTAAATCAATTTAAATCAAATAAAATCCAAATATTGATGACTTAGGATCTTTTTTATTGTTATAGGTCTTAATTATCATCATGGACATGATCAAATCCGTATCAAGCTTTTCATGTACAAAAATATTGGATTTTGTACAAGTTTGGAAAGTTGTCAATGGAGGATCAAATCAAATCCTAAAACATCAATGCATAAAGATTCAAGTCCAAATTGTTGACGTAATCTAATGTTGCATACATATACAAGGCAAAGAGGCACGAATTAAAGGTTGGAGGCTGCAAAAACATCAAAAGCAAACTTGAGAAAACTTGGAAAAAGTTGGAATCTGAAATCATGCATAGAGGCTAATTCAAAATCAAGTCTCCACACTAATCGATTGTTGGACCATCCTTGAAGCGAAATCAACCCAGAACCAGTCCCCATACGCATCCAGGAGCTTTGTAAGTGTTTCGAAAAACCACCTTTCAGTTGAATTCATATATCATTATTCTTGCATATTTTTGACAAAATCTTTGCATATTCATGATCTTTGTTCAATTTGCAAGCTTTCTGCGTTAGCCAATTGTATTCATATAGTCTATAACCCCCTAGCCGAATCTAGGGTTTGTGGTCTTTGTATTTTGGGCGTTTTCTCTACAGGTGAAATCAAGGCCATTAATGGACATAGACGTGCTCAGGATGTCCAGACGAACATGTCCATGGTCTTGGTTTGTATTTTTATAGCCTAGAACTAATTTTAGGATGCAGCTATGGATTTAGCTGCGGATGTAAATCCGCAGGTAAAACAACCAGGTCCAGCGAAGAAGATGAAGACATGCCTCCCTCCTATTGGGCAGTTCAAATATTCGCGCTTTCTTTTTTATTTTTCTGGCATATTATTATGTTTTCCGTATAATTATTGATGTCCATTATGATAACAATTAGAACACGTTGGTTGAGTGGTGGATGTGTTGGCCAGTGAGCAGCAGGACCTGGGTTTGAATCCCAGGTCCCCATATTCCTTGTTATTATTTTCTTTCAGGTGTTCCAGCGCGTCTCATGCATTGCAGCGCACCATGGTCTCTCACTTGATCACTTGCCAGATAGGCCCCAGGCCAGATCTGGTGGTCCAGAATGAATGCCTACCATGAGCCAAAGTCAACGCGTGTGCATGGAATTCCAGAAGGTCAATACAGGCCAACGTTAATGGGCCTTGAAATTGTTGATCTCACCTCCAATTTGGGCCCAAAAACCCCTTGGTTATTTCTATTTCTTTCTTTCTTTTTATTTTATTTATTTATTTGATTAATTATTTTTATTATTTAATTAACCAATAAATCTTTTCCTCATAAAATCAAAAACCAAAAAATATACTTTATTTATTAAATTAATTTCAGCACTTTATTTTTGTAAATAAATATTAACTTAATTAATTTAGTCTAATTAGGAATTAACTTTAATATTTTTGCAATAATTAAAATTAATTTAGACGATTAGGTTTTTATTAACTTTGATCAAATTTATTTTATTTCTTTAAATATCAAAAATCCAAAAAAATATATTTTTTAATTAATTAATTCATTTATTTAAATAACTTAGTATTATTTCCTTTTAATTCAAAAAATAAATCGTTTCTTTAATAATAAAAAGGGTCAAAACCCTAAAAACTTGCCCGGTTTAATTTCTCGCACGCGATCTACTTTGTTTCAATATTGTATCTGTTTCCCGGAATGTAATAGTTTAAATAGGACTTTAAATTATTTTATCGCTTTATTTATTTTCCGCATTTTAATTTCAAGGGTTGTTTTTGGCGATGTAAATACTCGACGCCTTGTAATAGTTAGTTTTAATTTCCGCAATTTAATTTCCGCAACTTATGAACTGTTAGATGTTTGATAATAGGGAATGCATGACAAGATCAAATGTTTGAACCTAAAATCAACATAGATAACCATTGACATGTACAAAGATAAAATTAACCGAAACAACACACTCGCACATGCGCACTCTTAGGGTACACCTCGCCTGGTTGCCTTTGAACGTGGTCATTGAGTATAGGAAGTTTTAGAGGTCGCCCTCTTGTCCAAAGATTATAGTTGCCTAGAAACGGTTGCCTTGGAAAAATGATCTAATACATTAGGGTTACCGCTAAGGCGTCTTAACATTGCTTTAGTGACCGCACGTCCCTTAATCGAATTGACCCTTAAACTCCAACGACGACGCTACCTACTCATCAATAGTGGGATAACATTGTCTAAAGGACATTAGCACAAATTGATTCCTTTTTCGAGTAGGTAGAAGGTTCTTAAGTACTTTCTCTCTCAAAACAAAACAAAACTTTTCGCACTTACACCTTTCGAACAAAAAAACTTCTTTCAAACCCACAAACACAAAGAAAAGTAAATTTTGAAAACACTCTGAGCAAGTACCTAAGAGCCCGTGGATAACCACAGATAGAAAGGGTGCTAACACCTTCCCTTTCTATAATCTACCCCCCGGACCCGAGAAATATCTCGAAAAAGGAATTTTTCTGTGCTTTTTTCCTTTCCTTGTTGGATAAAATAAAATACGGTGGCGACTCTTGCTTACCGCGACATTTTGCAAAAACAAACGCAAACCAGCATTCCAAAAAACAGTCAGTTCTCTCCCACCGTATCACACTACCCAATACTCTTGACTAAGAACAATACTTAGAGTTGCTTAAAAGCTTCTTCCAAGAACAATACTGACTCTTGTTTCACAACTTCAAGGAGAATGGAATCTTATTACTCAAGGAACACAATCCAACTCACATTTCAAGTGGATCACACATACCAACTCTCAAAGAGAGTGGCCTATAGACTCAACCCTAATAACTACATCTTTTCATTCACGGCTGGTTCCTTCTTCTAAGTTATAAAGCTTTTATTTATAGCATGTTTCCCAATTGCTTCAAATCACAGTATATCAACTGCTACAAATCAGCATAAACTTCAACTATAAAATAGGTCTTCAAGCAAATCTTTCATAATTTATCCCCATAATTAGAAAGTCAATATTCTTCAATATCTTCTTGATTTTGAATTTAATCTTCCAGACCTATAAAACAACTCCATATAGGATAGCATAATATTCTCAGAATATTATGTATCTTTTAAATCTTAAACTGATCCAACTTTCTAATCCAGCACAGGCACAATGTTGAATGACTCTGCATAGGACATCTTGTAACACCTTATTTCCCTGTCGGTAATTTAACCAAAATTCAGAGTAAATTAATTCGTAAAATAAAAACATCAAAAATAGGATGTCACGTCTTCGTAAATACACACATGCTCGTATAAAAATATACACAACACATAATCACATGTTCACCAAGTTTGATCTTCATTTCATTTATTTGCAGCGGAAAACATCAACAACAGTTATTTTTAACTCTTTAACACGAGTTATAATTATCATAATTCAAACTTCAACATGCATCATCAAATAAACCCATCAAAGTGAAGTTCTACAATAGTTTACTTCCATCATAATAAAAAAATGTGAAACCCCTAAGTGTTACGTATCAGAGCTAACACTGACTCAATCTTCATAAAATGAGGCACTGCTCAGCAAGCCTCAACCTCGAGCTACTTCAGATTATCTGCATATTACCCACGTAGAGGAAACATTCAAACAGAAGGGTGAGATATCACAACAATATAATTAGTTATATAATCATAGGTATATGAAAGATATATCACGCAGGATTCCAAGCTCAACAATCATCAATCATAATTCATAATGATTATACAAGTACATACATATTTATCATCATACAACACATACCAACTACGCAACTCAACTTCATCGTTATATCGAAAATTCAATCAAATACAATGCAACTGACGCTGATGGAAGATGCGTGTGGTACCAATAGGGAAGAACCCTCATCGTGATAATGCCAACTTAGGGTAACAACATCATAACGCCAATACAGGCCATCATTCGCCAATACAGGACATCGTTCATGAATGCATGAGACACTGACATGCAACAACATAATTCACATTGATTATTCTAACTCCTAAATGCCACGCCAATACAAGCTAACGTCATCATCATTATCATGCAATATATCATGTAAAACAATCAATTATTCATACAACATTGTCTTACTCAATCGCATCAATATGCTCCACACTTCATACAACATTAACACACAAGGCATAAACCTTAACCAAAATAATCATCATAAGATAGAAAATATTAAATCAGATCAACACCAAAATTCTCATGATTAATTCCATAACAACAACAATTCATCATTAAGAATAGGACATTCCCAATTAATCTACTATACAAAGCATTTGCATATATTTCACAAAACGACATAACTCGATAGTACGAAACACCCATAAACGCATCAAATAGTTGGAGCTATGATACTTAAAATATTTCAAAGAGAAAGTACATTAAACCAGTGTTCCAATGATTCGAACTACGCTTTAATCGGATACCCGAAACTCAAGTTATGAACTTTTAAAATTTCACAAGATTTATCAACACCGACAACCTACAGCAACAGACACACCAATTAAATTTTGTCCCAGAACTTTAAACCATGTTTACAAGAAATTAAATTTTATTAGCTTTCTAACGGTTCAAACGGCACCCAAAACGGATTCACGGTTTGAAAGTTATGAACTTTTGAAAATTTCTTTTTGTTTTCAATTTACTCTCGGGGTAACCGATTACCCAATATGTGGTACCCGGGTACACCCAGCAAAATGCCCAGAAACACTGTTTTTTCACGCGGTAACCGGTTACCCATATACGGTAATCGATTCCCACTGTACCAAATTCAAAAAAACCATATTTTTATGTTACGAAAATAATCATTTTCCAACCCGAAACCCCAAATATTCTACATCAAAATACATAATCTAATTTATCACATTGTCATACTACATCTACTACATTCTAACTCAATTCACATCATCAATTTCATCAATTATGCATAATTTCAACGGATTAAATCAAAAATAATCTAGACCCAAAACCTAACATTCAATATCATCATCTACCCACAATTATACCACATATTAGAGAGTCGGAGCCCCACCTTTACCTTAGGTTGTAGATTCCCCAAGATTCAATAATGGTTCCTCTCTTTTTAGCTCTTCCTCTTTCTCACTTTTGTTCTTCTCTCGTTTCTACGATCAACCAAAATAAGAATGCTCTTCTATTCCTCTTGTTTTTACTTATCTAGCCTTTGGATCCCTAAATCACAAATCACAACCTTGCCCTCACTTGTTCAACACAATGTTACCATCTTGCCCTTCTTATCTTACACTATTATTCTCCTCATATTATTATAAATAATAATTCTAAATATTATTATTAAATCCAATTTAACCTCAAATAATCATTTAAACCCAAAATAATTATAAACTAATTAAATCCTCATATTACTCTTATTCACACACTACTCATAGCACTGCATTCACCAATCCACCACCATGCATCACATAACTCACTATAATTCATATATTCACCAATAATCACCAATATTCATACTAAATTAATTAAATAATTAATCTAGATTTTTGGGGTATTACACATCTTATCTGACATGTTGCTCCAGATGTTGAAACATTTCAACTCAACATGTTTCTTCATAAATAGAACATCAACATGTTTTCTCTACAAGTTATAACGGTCTACTTAACATATTGTTTCTATATTAGTTTTACCAAACATAATAACAATCATCAAAACAGAGAATTAACAATCTCCCCCTTTGGCTTTTTTTGGCTAAAACTAATTTACATAACCTTTTCACACATAAACAAGAACATAAATCAAAGGTTAAACAATATAAATCAGCAGTACCCATAAAATAGAAAACATCATAGCATCAGTCTTCAGTCTTCACACATTTAACAGTCTTCATTGTCTTCACATTCTTAATTTTCTTCACACATGATGTCACAACATCAGTAATAGGACATCGTCATGACTGTACAACACATGTTCTATCTCTTTTAAAATTATCAACAAACATATTCTCTCCCCCTTTTTAGGCAGCATGTGACAAAGGCAGCCACAAGAGGTAATATCTTTATTGCAGCATATCAAACTCAACACCACAGAACAACAACCTCATAACATAAGGAATAGAGAATCCTGAACTCTTGGTGTACATGAGGAAGAAGACAAGTAAGACTCTCCCTCAACCTAGGAAATTAAAACATTAATGGTGGTAAGAGAGATCCCTTAATCAGCAACCAAACACCAACATAGGACATAAGAGGAAACTTAAGAAAAAATTAAACACCACCCCTGGTAACTCAGAACACAAGTCACAATTGTGTTCATAACTCAGATCACAAGTCATAAAGCAAAACACAAACAAGATCAAACATCTTATCCAACATTTGTGTACAACATCTGTAAAAGCATATTCATGTGGCATTAAAATCTGAACAAAACCTTTATCCCCATATCATGGATAAGAAATGCTTCAGCTGGACACAAACTCTCATTCTAGAGTCAATCCTGAGTCAAATAATCTAGCTTCTTATGAGCACAACCAGATCTTTACATCTGATAGATGTCCACACACATGACCCTTTAGATGGTTGATACTTAATGCACACTTGATGTGACATTACTCACAAACTTCAAATATTTTTAGTTTTCTTAAAAGATTTACTAAGATCTAAACTAACTCTCTCATAAACTTACTTGTAGCAGAAGTAAAACACCCAGAAAAATGACCAGACCACACTATTTGACAATATTCTTTTGCCCTTATATCCACTAGAAATAGCCGATACTAGTGGAGTCTTCAAACTAATAGTAGTCATGCATTTCCAGAACATACTACTATAAAAGAGATCAGAATCTTCATATCATAATTTTCCCAATTAGGAGTTCTTCTTCTGACATAATGTTGGGCACCATACTCCACATCCACAACCCAAGCATCTTCCAAATAAACCCTCAAAAATGAAGTTCCAACATCATTTGAGACATCAGCTTCTCATCATAGAACTCAATCACTTTTGTTCTTAAATCATCATCCCAAAGACTCATTATGCATAGAAGTCCTTCAAGAAGCTCCCAAAAAAAACACAGCCAATGCAACATATTCAGGTTGTCATAAACACCTAAATAACATGGAGAGAAATAAACTCTCACACACTTTATGAAGCAAAGAGTTCAAAAAGCATATTTGCATCCACACATCAGATAAGTACCCAGCTACCGACAAGGTCTTTACCATCAGTCACATGCACATCCTCATCAGATCAGACTTATACCCAGCTCCCGACAAGGTATTTGTCATCAGAGAAAAATTTCCTCACACATAAAAAGTAGATGATGTTATCCTTTTCACAAATGGAAGGACATTTGGTCTGGAATCCTTCTTCTGTACACATCTGACACCAGCTAATTCTTCTTCGTGACAACTAGTCATGACAACCATTCACACCATGGGCTGCTCCAAATTAGGCCAGTGACTTGACCTTACACTCGACCATGAACAAATCCAAAAACTTCCTTGGATGAAGAAGTAAGGAACTAAAATGATGTTCTAGAATCAGTTCAAATATCAGCCTAGAGCACATGGACTTAACCATTTACCATGGCTTTATAGACAATACCCATGGGAATCCATGTACAACTCTTGCAAGGGACACAAGAGGATCAACCATCGGTATCTGATCACCTTCAATACCAAATCAAAACACATGCAGAGCATGCACACCCCAAGAAGCTTCTTCTTATACGCATAATGTCCAGACCTCTTGCCTGACTTTGAGGTGTTAGACATTATTCTGCTGCACCTAAAGAGGAGATCCCCTCTAACAAGTATCTGGAGCAGACTTCAACATGGAATTGAATGATCATTATATGCCACAAACAGATTGTTTAGAATAAGTTTGCTTCTCACAAATCTTCAAGATACATGGATACCCTTCAATCCTTGCAAACACAAATGTTCTATCATGTGAGGACACCACATAACTGAACCCTAAGCATGAGGAGAACCTTCCCATCCAGATAATAGGAAAGAATACTCAAACATCCTTTCTTAAGAACCATGACCCTTTGGTCCCTAATAGGATTACCAACTCCTGCTTGCTCCTGACAAAAACTGAAATGCTCATCTTAGATGGATTAGATGACACTTCAAAGTGTAGACACCAATCAACCACTAAACTCAGGTTGATACATCTCCAATGCCTGCAGCCCCTTAAATTTATCTTCCATAACAAAAGAACAAGAGTTCAATGCTCTCATAGACTTGACAATATCAAGTTAGAGTAAACAACCTCCATTCTGTTTAAGAGAAACACCAGCTAGACATGTTGAGAAAAATAACTTCTCAGCACTAAGATGTTAAGACATTATGTCTGGCATTTCTTCAAGGTCTTTCAACTTCAAAGCAGTAGTGACTCCCCCTCAATAACTGCTAAGAACACCCTGATAATCAAAGCAGCACAACATGTGGTAAGTGCATACCACCATTACCCCCCTCACACAGAATCTGTTTCATGGCCAAAAACAAGATTCCATAAATCTAGCTCCTTTAGTCAGAAGGATCTCCTAGATGTCAAAGATATTGTCCTTGCTAACTGAGATTGACCTCCATATGTAAAAGACCTAGATGAGATGTCTTTAACAATTCTCTACTAGAAAATAAAGCTCATCCTCTGTATTTCTACTTACTTGGATCAGAAATAAACTAATCCAAGAAATAAAAAAGTTTGATCATCTCTTGACTAACACACTTGTCTAAGACATGTTTCTAGAGTAGAACCTTGTCAGACGCACAATCTAGATTTCTCCTCTTCCAAATCAGGAGTAGGTTCCAAACATATGTGGCCAACACACATTTGTTTAGTACCCAAAGCATCTGATATGTCATACTTCTGATGTGATGTTCTAACATCCGGTAGAACATCTTACCAATGAACGCACCAAGATAATCTTTATCAAAGACCGGAGATTAGCCTTTTAGGATTGGAAGCAAAAATAAATTGCTTCTAACTTTCTTCAGGTCTCTTTTCAACAAACTCATATAAAAGTGTCTTTATGGATGAACTTGAGATAAACCTCAAGTATCTTTGACAACTTTACCAAGTTGGTTGAACTTATCCTCCAAGTATCACCACACCATGGGATACACCTCCAGAGAAGAACATATGGTTATAGCCTCGACACCAAAAACTCACAACCCCACAAGGAGTTTTCCACCAGATACATATGCAGTGGAACACAAACCAGAAAACTCCTTAACTACCTTCAGAAAAAACTTAATCATCCTTGCATACAAACATCACAATCTAGGCGTCAACAAAACAACATAGGTTTGAAAATAAATCAAACCCACAACAATAGCTCTCCACTAAAGCTACATGCCTGATAACAACGGACAAGTCTGATACACATCATGTCACAAACAGTATATCCTTAACTTTAAGGGACCACTCAAACAACAATATGAACCATCCAAGTTCAAACAAATTTTCAGTAAAACCTCCTTCCTTGCCCATGACCAGAAAGTATCTTCCCAGGATCTCACCTAGAAACAGAACAGGATGCCTTCTTTAATACCAATTGAAAATCTAGTATATTAGAATTCAGATGTCCTATGACATGTCGAGACATTTGATATGAACAAAACACACAAGAAATGTATAAAACATGCATAAATAATACTGAAAAGTAAACAACACACTAGAATTGTTAACCCAGTTCGGTGACAACAACACCTACTCTAGGGGCATACCAAGTCATGGATAAAGTCCACTATAATAGTATCAATTCGAAGCTAAACTCTCCCGTTTACAACTTCTCACTTAATCACTCTTCGTGGTAACTTTCTACCTAAGACTCACCTAGGTATGAAGCCCTCATTAACTCTTTCATCAATCACAGACAACGATTGGATCAAAATAGGAAGACACACTTCCATGATGCAAAACCAGAAAACACACTTCCATGATAATACCTAGACAAGACTCTTGACTAAGAACAATACTTAGAGTTGCTTAAAAGCTTCCTCCAAGAACAATACTCACTCTTTCTTCACAGCTTCGAGGAGAACATAACTTTACAACTCAAAGAACACAGTCCAACTCACATGTCGAGTGGATCACACATACCAACTCTCAAAGAGAGTGGCTTACAGACTCAGCCCTAATAACTACGTCTTTTCATTCATAGTTGGTTCCTTCTTCTAGGTTACAAAGCTTCTATTTATAACTTATTTCCCAACTGCTTCAAATCACAGCATATCAACTGCTACAAATCAGCAAAAACTTCTGTTACAAAATAGGTCTTCAAGCAAATCTTTCCTAATTTATCTCCATAATTAGAAAGTTAATATTCTTCAATATTCTTCTTGATTCTAACTTGAATCTTCCAGACCTATAAAACAGTGCCACATAGGATAGCATAATATTCACAGAATATTCTGAAGGAAAATTGCGATAAAAATGCAGCGGAATATAAAATTTTCCTTTTGCGATCCTTACGAATGAGCATGGTCAGTGATAGAAATATTTACCTCTTGTCGCGATTCAGAACTTTGATGTTGTGATCACGAGCGTTGATGAAGAACAACGCCTCTACTCAGTCCACACGAACAAATCGCTTCCGGTCACAGTGCTAGCTGATCACGAACGGAAACCTTGAGTGAGAGAGAAAGTCAAAAACTAAAATGCATCAAGTGAAATTGCTTCATCACAAGGGATCTATTTATAGAATCACTCGTGTGGGCTACAAGCTAAAAGCTCAATTAAGGCTATAAGCTAAAAGCCCAATTAAGCTTATGGACATCATACCTTATGATGTACCATATATCACTTATCCACGTGGTACCTTACCACTTTCCGTATTACACTTAAGTGCACCGTACCTTACGGTGTTCCTTATTTATTCTATCTCTCATCAACCTGTCCTTATGTGTGTGACCCTGTAGGTTTTCGCGACGTTGGCAATTATATTAAATCACACATTTAATATAATAAACAGTGAGCAGTATCTAGAAACACATCACTGTTACCCAAGTCACGAAAATGTCATGTGATCTGACCAAACCTTTTCCGTGATAATATTTGTGTTGTACAATTACCCTTTTGCCCTCATGTCTATATTGAACACAAGGCATACACTGTGTCACCCTTGTCTAGTTCAATATTGGGCCCTTAGACATTTATCCTGTTATGCAGGATGAGCAAATTCCATCTAGTTCACTCATGTCCCTCAGCATGCTTTGTGAAGTACCCATCAACCGTCTTTATAGTCATCCAGTTACGGATGACGTTTGATCAGCAATAAAGTACTTGACTCTACATCTAGGGTCCATAGTGGTTTCAGGTCGAAGGGTGGTATACACCATTATCATCATGAGAATAACTTATGACACTTTGTATAACATTCTATGTAGTATTCTCATAACGGGTCAATCCAGTATAAATATTACTCCTAATATTCATACCTATGTCAAGACTTGATAACTCCTTATCTATGATCCATGAGATGTGATCATCAATCTATCTTCATAATAATCTTAATGCTTTAATGTTATCCCACTTCACATTAAAGCTCGACTACGGATACTTTAAGAATAGTATCTTATGTTTAATGGGATCTCATGATTAAGTCACACTTAACATTTCATTAAACAAATAAACCATTCTAGGGACTTTATTATTTTGGAAAGCAAACATAATAAAGAAATGCCTTTTATTATTAATAAATAATTCGATACAAGTACCAAAAGTATTGGCCTCTAGGGCTTACACCAACAATCTCCCACTAGCACTAGAGCCAATCAGGCATACCCCTAATACCCATAGATCTAGTATGTCCATCATGCTTCATCTGCGCAAGAGGCTTTGTTAATGGGTCAGCAACATTGTCAAGTGTAGGTACTCTGCATATTTTCACATCTCCCCGATCGATTATCTCTCGAATGAGATGATAACGCCTAAGTATGTGTTTGGATCGTTGGTGATATCTAGGCTCCTTAGCTTGTGCGATATCACCATTGTTATCACAATAGAGATCAATGGGATCCACAATGCTATGGACTATGCCAAGTTCACTAATGAACTTCTTGATCCAAACAACTTCCTTTGCTGCAGTTGAGGCAGCAATATACTCAGCCTCGGTTGTAAAATCAGCAACTGTATCTTACTTTAAACTTTTCCAGCTCACAGCGCCACCATTTAAACAAAACACATAACCAGATTGTGATCTAAAGTCATCCTTATCTGTCTGGAAGCTAGCATCGGTGTATCCAATTACAGCAAGCTCTTCCTGACCTCCATATATCAAGAATGAATCCTTAGTCCTTCTCAAATACTTAAGGATATTCTTGACAGCTACCCAATGAGCATCACCGGGATTAGACTGGTACCTACTCGTTGCACTTAAAGAATACGAGACATCTGGTCGAGTACATAGCATGGCATACATGATAGATCCTATTGCAGATGCATATGGAATATTATCCATGTGATCCCTTTCTTCCTTACTTGAAGGGGATTGTGTTTTTGACAGACACATGCCATGTTGCATAGGTATGAATCCTTTCTTGGAATCATGCATATTAAAGCGTCTCAACACTTTTTCTATGTATGTACTCTGACTTAGGCCAAGCAGTTTTTGTGACCTATCTCTATAGATCCTGATTCCTAATATATAGGCTGCTTCACCTAGGTCCTTCATTGAAAAGCATTTCCCTAACCAAGTCTTCACTTGTTGCAAGGTAGGGACATCGTTTCCAATGAGTAATATGTCATCTACATATAATACCAGGAATACGATCATGCTCCCACTAACCTTCTTGTAGACACAAGGCTCATCTTTATTCTTGATCAATCCATATTGTTTTACTGTTTCATCAAAACAAAGATTCCAACTTCTGGAAGCTTACTTCAATCCATAAATTGATCGTTGTAACTTACATATCTTTTGGGCTTCCTCTGGTATGTCAAATCCTTCAGGTTGTGTCATGTACACATCCTCAAGAAGATTCCCATTAAGGAAAGCAGTTTTGACATCCATCTGCCATATTTCATAATCATGATATGCAGCGATAGCAAGTAAAATCCGAACAGATTTAAGCATTGCAACTGGTGAAAAGGTTTCATCATAGTCCACCCCATGAATTTGTTTATAGCCTTTTGCAACCAGCCTTGCCTTATAGGTATGACCCTTACCATCCATGTCAGTCTTCTTTTTGAAGACCCATTTGCATCCTATAGGGTTAACTCCTATAGGAGGCTCTACCAAGGTCCAAACCTGGTTTGTGTACATGGAATCCATTTCAGATTTCATGGTTTCTAGCCACTTCTCGGACTCAGGACCAGTTATGGCCTCTTGGTAGGTCACAGGCTCATCTTGATCCATGAGTAATACATCACCTTGATCACTTATGAGATATCCATATCTCTCAGGTTGTTGATGTATCCTGCTTGACCTACGTTGGTCTTGTTCTACTTGAGCAGGTTGCTCTTCCATAACTACTTGTGTTTCCTGCTCTAATTCCTCCATAGGTGTATCAATGCTTTGTGGTTCTTGAATTTCTTCAAGCTCTATTTTCCTCCCACTGATTCTTTTGGAAATAAAATCCTTTTCCAGAAAAACTCCAGTTCGAGCGACAAACACTTTGCCCTCACAAGGATTGTAGAAGTAATACCCTCTTGTTTCTTTAGGATACCCCACAAATAAGCATTTGTCAGATTTGGGCTCAAGCTTAGTTGAAATTTGTCGTTTCACATAAACTTCACAACCCCAAATCTTCATGTAAGACATATGTGGTTTCTTACCACTCCATATCTCATATGGTGTCTTCTCAACCTTTTTGGATGGAACCCGGTTAAGTGTGTAAGCTGCAGTCAATAGTGCATGTCCCCAAAAGGAGTTCGGAAGATCGGCGTGACTCATCATGGATCGTACCATGTCTAACAAGGTTCGATTTCTTCTCTCAGATACACCATTCCATTGTGGTGTTCCGGGAGGAGTAAGTTGGGATAAAATCCCACATTCCTTTAGATGGTCATCAAACTCTAGGCTTAAATATTCACCGCCTCGATCTGATCGAAGAACTTTAATATTCTTACCTAGTTGGTTTTGTACTTCATTCTTGAATTCCTTGAATTTTTCAAAGGTTTCAGATTTGTGTTTCATTAAATACACATAACCATATCTACTGAAATCATCAGTAAATGTGATGAAGTATTGAAAACCTCCTCTGGCTGGTATGTTCAGTGGTCCACATACATCAGTATGTATGAGGGCCAAAAGATCATTAGCCCTTTCACCTTTTCCTGTGAATGGGGACTTTGTCATCTTTCCAATTAAACAAGATCTGCATGTCTCATATGATTCATAATCAAAAGAGTCCAAGAGTCCATCTTTATGGAGTTTGGAAATGCGTTTCTCATTTATGTGGCCTAAGCGACAATGCCAAAGGTAGCTTGGATTTAACTCATTAGGTTTAATCCGTTTAGTATTAATGTTATAAATTGGCATTTCAAGATCAAGGACATATAGTCCATTGTTCATTTATGCAGAAGCATAGAATATATCATTCAAATAAATAGAGCAACAATTGTTCTTTATTATAAATGAAAAACCAAACTTGTCCAAACAAGAAACGGAAATAATATTCCTACTAATTGCAGGTACATAATAACAGTTCTCTAACTGAATTATTAAACCACTAGGTAAAGTCAAAACATAAGTTCCTACGGCTAAAGCAGCAACCTTTGCTCCATTTCCAACTCGTAGGTCAACTTCACCTTTTGCCAAATCTCTACTCCTTTTTAGCCCCTGCGCATTAGTACAAATGTGAGAACCGCATCCAGTATCTAATACCCATGATGCAGAAGTAGATAAATTAATTTCAATAACAAAAATACCTGAATTTGAAGTCCCTACTCCATTTTTCATATCTTCCAGGTACTTTGGGCAGTTTCTCTTCCAATGTCCGGTCTTACCGCAATGGAAGCAAGTGCCCTCCTTTGCTATGCCTCCACTAGGCTTCAAAGCAGGAACAGTAGATTTAGGCTTGGCAAATTCCTTGCCTTTCCCTTTACCAACCTGCTTGGTAGGCCTCTTGTTCAGCTTCTTTCCATTACTGACCATCAGAATGGACTTCCCTTTTGTCTTCATATTTTGCTCAGCAGTTTTCAACATGCTTAGCAATTCTGGAAGACTCTTATCCATGTCATTCATGTTGAAATTCATGACAAACTGATTAAAGCTATCTGGCAACGATTGCAAGATAAAATCAGTTGCAAGTTCCTTTCCAAGCGGAAACCCTAACCTTTCAAGGTTCTCCACATACCCAATCATTTTGAGTACATGGGGACCTACAGGGTTTCCCTCAGATAACTTGCTGTTAAAAAGGGCCTTTGAAACCTGAAACCTCTCATTTCTTGCCTGCTCTTGATAGAGCATTTTCAGATGTCCGATCATATCGAACGCTGACATGTTCTCGTGTTGCTTTTGCAACTCCGAGTTCATAGTAGCTAGCATGAGACAAGCGGCTTCGTTAGCATCATCAAGATGCTTCTTATAAGCTTCTCTTTCTGCCTTAGGTGCCGAACTAGGAGGTTCCTCTTCAGGAACAGGTGTCTCCAAGACATACAGCTTCTTATCATGCTTGAGGACAATCCTCAGATTTCGGTGCCAATCCAGGAAATTTGTCCCAGACAATTTTTCCTTATCTAGGATTGATCGCAAAATATGGTTGTTTGTTGTCATGGTAATCTACAAAAAAAAATGAAAATATAAGTATCATTAAAACAACATATTTAATTAGGCCTTTAATCAAATATGCTCCCACTATTTTACTCAAACCAAATGACCCTCATCATTTGATTCGGAAAATCCCGTTGGAAGACTTTCTAGTGGGTCGAGATCCACATTTCACTTCGTTCTAAGTCAGCGTTAGGCTGATTACACAAAACTAGGTTATTTAGATAGGAACTCCTTCCAATTGTATCTCATACAACTCTCGAATATTTTCAGTTGGGTGAATAACTCCTTATTCTAATTCATCATATGAATCATTCCCAACTCTTGCTTCTAAACATGTATAATCTTATTATAATGTGTTTAGTTAAGTTTGACCCATTGTTTTAGCAGTTGGATATTACAATTATCCCATCGCACCTTACCAATATAGAACATGCACCTCGCGTAGGCGAAACCTACATTGTTCGATACTAGTCTTGATGAGTGTTAAAACTTGGAAAGCATGAACTTAATATTTAACTTGAGGGATTTTGTTATTAGTTTGACCTCACCGGCTTAACATGCAATTCGTCTCTCTCATGCATCAACATACAAACACATGCATCAATATACATAAAAGGATACAGTTATGGCCCCTAGCGTAATTGTTCTCCCAAGCTAATGAGAGAACCTAAGCTAACCTAATAACGATCTAAACTTCTCCAAGCAAGATCTTCAAGGTTATCCTCCTTTGATATTGTATTCTTCTCTTTCTTCATAACAATACATTACATAAAAGAAACTCGTTTTACATACGAGGGAGTGAGATGAGAAAAGAAGTTACATCAAGAATTTTAGAGAGAGGCACGACACGCAGGCCGTATTTTACAGTCCCAAAACAAAATAAGGAAAAAAAAACTAAGGCCATAACTGATCACCACAAGACAATAATAATAAACACACTTTTATTATTAGTTTAAATTTTGTTAATTAAAAAAAAGGCAAATTAAATTTCGACGATTGATCACACTACGCAGAGTTAGCCGGGGGTTCATGCTGTCAAACACATTTCGATTGATAATTCAGTATGATTAATCACATGCCATTGCTTCACCATACTAATGTCGGATTCTGAAGCATATGAACAGTGATCGGTCAAAGGAATAACAATCATCAAGTGTTTGAATGAACGAAACAGAAACAGTATATCCCATATACCATCGTTGCATCAGATTTACTTATATCATATATAAAAGTGATCGATCTTACTTGTGTAACCTATGGACGATCGATGTATCGCTGCTTCACCATACTAATGTCGGATTCCGAAGCATAGTCAACATCAATCATCCAAATCGTACACAACAGATGCCAAATTTAATTACTCGTTTATTATTCAATTCATTCTGGTTTTAATCGAATCAAAACAGAAAATATAGAACATAAACAACTATCAGATCCATGGTTTCGTAAGTGGCTCTGATACCACTGAAGGAAAATTGCGATAAAAATGCAGCGGAATATAAAATTTTCCTTTAGCGATCCTTACGAATGAGCATGGTCAGTGATAGAAATATTTACCTCTTTTCGCGATTCAGAACTTTGATGTTGTGATCACGAGCGTTGATGAAGAACAACGCCTCTACTCAGTCCACACGAACAAATCGCTTCCGGTCACAATGCTAGCTGATCACGAACGGAAACCTTGAGGGAGAGAGAAAGTCAAAAACGAAAATGCATCAAGTGAAATTGCTTCATCACAAGGGATCTATTTATAGAATCACTCGTGTGGGCTACAAGCTAAAAGCCCAATTAAGGCTATAAGCTAAAAGCCCAATTAAGCTTATGGACATCATACCTTATGATGTACCATATATCACTTATCCACGTGGTACCTTACCACTTTCCGTATTACACTTAAGTGCACCGTACCTTACGGTGTTCCTTATTTATTCTATCTCTCATCAACCTGTCCTTATGTGTGTGACCCTGTAGGTTTTCGCGACGTTGGCAATTATATTAAATCACACATTTAATATAATAAACAGTGAGCGGTATCTAGAAACACATCACTGTTACCCAAGTCACGAAAATGTCATGTGATCTGACCAAACCTTTTCCGTGATAATATTTGTGTTGTACAATTACCCTTTTGCCCTCATGTCTATATTGAACACAAGGCATACACTGTGTCACCCTTGTCCAGTTCAATATTGGGCCCTTAGACATTTATCCTGTTATGCAGGATGAGCAAATTCCATCTAGTTCACTCATGTCCCTCAGCATGCTTTGTGAAGTACCCATCAACTGTCTTTATAGTCATCCAGTTACGGATGACGTTTGATCAGCAATAAAGTACTTGACTCTACATCTAGGGTCCATAGTGGTTTCAGGTCGAAGGGTGGTATACACCATTATCATCATGAGAATAACTTATGACACTTTGCATAACATTCTATGTAGTATTCTCATAACGGGTCAATCCAGTATAAATATTACTCCTAATATTCATACCTATGTCAAGACTTGATAACTCCTTATCTATGATCCATGAGATGTGATCATCAATCTATCTTCATAATAATCTTAATGCTTTAATGTTATCCCACTTCACATTAAAGCTCGACTACGGATACTTTAAGAATAATGTCTTATGTTTAATGAGATCTCATGATTAAGTCACACTTAACATTTCATTAAACAAATAAACCATTCTAGGGACTTTATTATTTTGGAAAGCAAACATAATAAAGAAATGCCTTTTATTATTAATAAATAATTCGATACAAGTAACAAAAGTATTGGCCTCTAGGGCTTACACCAACATATTATGCATCTGTTAAATCTTGAACTGGTCTAACTGTCCAGCCCAGCACAGGCGCGATGTCGAATGACCCTGCATAGGACATCTTATCTAACACATTGCTCCAGATGTTGAAACATTTCAACTCAACATGTTTCTTCATAAATAGAACTTCAACATGTTTTCTCTACAAGTTATAACATTATATTTAATATATTGTTGTTATATTAGTTTTACCAAAGATAATGTTAATCATAAAAACAGAGAATTTACAGTCTTCTCTATTGAGATGGGTGCTTCATATCTAAAAATTGACTCCCAAGTGGTGGCAAATCAAGTCGATAAGGAATATAAGACAAAGGAGTTCCAACTCACCAAACATCTGAAAAGGTATGTGATTTACCATAATGTTTCAAATCTTTTGAGAGAATGTATGTGTCTAGGGAACATAATTTCAAAGCGGCCCTTCTGTCCAAACTCACCAGAACAAAAAGAGTAGGACATAAATACACTGTAATTCAAAAGTCTCTTATCGCCCTCAATATCGAGGCAGATGAAACTAATACTCTTGAAATCGCTCAGGTCACTAGTTGGATGACACATATAATACATTATTTGCAATCAGACGAACTGTCATTGGACAAGTTAAAGGCAAAGAAAATTTGCAAGCATGCACCAAGGTACACTATGATGTCATGGAAGCTTTATAAAATGAAAAGGACTTCCCCATTCTAAGATGCCTAGGGGAACATTCTAATATGCACAACTGATAGGCCGCAAGTATACGATTATATCAATTTATTATAAAAGGTTTGTCGAATCCATATAGACTAATTACAACTACTATTTTCTGTTGTTAATGTGTTTATTTAAGGCTATGCAAATGGTTTGTTTTGTGGAAAAAAAAAAGAAAAAAAAATTAATTTAATTATAAGGAGAGACTAAAACGTGATTTTCATCTACTATCTTACTCATACAAATTATAGTACTTAATTATAACGAGAAAATCATTTTTGCAGACAATACTAATTTAGATATATCATCCACTTTTATGTGTTCGTTGCTAGTTTTTAATCTTGTAATGGCCTACTTTCGTAGTGTGTAATTACAAATTTAAATTTTCATTTTCAAAACTAGTAAGTTCTTATTTAATTAAAAACTTCTTTCACTAATTACTAATAAAAATCGGAATTTTCAAAGTCCAATATTGTTTTCGCTCTTTTGATGCGTAAACGGTATTTCGGTGCTTCCATTGTCGTAGTAAAGCTTTTAATATTAAAGATCATAATTTTCAGAATATAAAACTATTCTTGTTATATATATATATATATATATATATATATATATATATATATATATATATATATATATATATATATATATATATATATATATATATATATATATATATATATATATATATATATATATATATATATATATATATATATATATATATATATATATATATAAAATTCATATGAATTTTGTCGGTACGATGGTCCTCACGTTTTAAACTCAATTAAATTACTCAGACACATTAAAAACAATACTTAAATAACAAGAATTCATGTCATAAATAATAAAAAACAACAAATAAAAGAACCTAGAGAGAGAATAAAATATAAAATTGCTTAAACTAATTGCTTCGAAGGGAGAAATTTTGATCCGGTCCAACAATAATGTTGAAAAGGCAATGTGGAAATTAACAACATCAAATAATGTAGAAATAAATTATAATACACACCTCAATGTGAAATTTTTATGCTTTGAAAAGTGAATTTAATGCTAAAATGTAAGCTTGGATGCCAAAAATTAAATGTTAACATCCTATTTATAGGAAAATATTTGCTAAAAATTAAAGCAAATCGTGCAAAAGTAGTGGAGAAAGTGCTAGAAATGTTGTAATAGAATACTAGATCTGGGCTATTTTTCTGCTTCAGGACATCATGACGGGTGTTACTGAGGATGACAGCCTGCCCGTCATGACTATTTGATTGAGCCTCTAAACGTAGGGTCTATGATGGGGGTCGATGAGAATATATGCATGTTTGTCATGGTGTTTGAACTTGTGTTCCTTGTTTTAGCACCGATGGGCTGACAGTTGGCCTTGGAAGGGTCGTGATGGGTGCCACTTCCTAACTCTACCCTTCGTTGTAGTCTGAACTTTATAATTTCATGACGTTTTCAGCGCTTTTCTCTATTTTCCTTGCAAATGTTACTAAGTGATTAATACTTGAAATACATAGCACAAAACTAGTATAACCAACCAAAAGAGACACAAATGACATTAAAAACATGTAACAATCAAGTTAAATAAATCGTGAAAATTGTGTGTTATCAAACTCCTCACACTTGAATTATTGCTTGTCCTCGAGCAACTTAGCTTGCATACGTGAAAAGGACGTACGAAAAACAACTACACAAGTATTTGCAGTGTTATATTTGCAAAAGGTCTTGTCTAGGGCGAGGCACTAGGAGAAGGTGATGACATAAAGACGCTTGAAGGGAGGTATCCTTTTTCCCTTAAGTCTTCTTTGTCCATGGAGAAAAATAAAACATGGGATAAGACATGTCTTAGATAAAGAAAAATTTAGAGTCGTTAATGACCCACATCCCCCTTAGAAATAGAAAATCAACTGTCCATCATTTGACTAAGTGGACAATGGCCTTTTTCGAGGAAATCCTAGGTCCTAGATACCTCTATAAATACACTACTCCTCAAGGGGAAAAAGGACATACTCTAAGTCATACTCTCTCTCCACTACTCAAAAAGAACTAAGCTCATTACCACCTAACATACAATCTAACTGCCCGCCTGCAACAAAGCAGCACCACCCGCCTGCAGGACCTTTTACCTCTCGTGAGTTGGTTCCTTAAACAACCTCAAAAGCCATCACGCAAGGCTTGTAACACCCTGATTCTTTGTTTGAATTATTTAATAAATTAATTATTTGATGTGTGTATTTATATGCATTGATGAACATTTTATTATGATGTGATGCCTTGTTGTGGGGTAGTTACCTGAAGTAATGTTGATATTAAGGTATTGGGGGTGTATGACCAATGGTGTAGACTCATAGGAATGGAAGGAGATTATTATTCAATTACTATTATTTGAGTTAGAATATTAAAATAATTATTATTAATAATTAAATAATTATTTTAATAAAGGAGGGCAAAGTGGTAATTATCATGAGGATTAGTGAGGGTAAGGAAGAAATATGATATTAGGGGTCTAAGGTTTAAAGTAGTAAAACAAGGAAAAAGGGAAGGGTTCTGTGAAAAGTGTGATTGTAGAAACAAAAAAGAGAACTGTGATCGGTAGAAATAGAACTGACTGTTTTTTAAGCTGGTTCGCGAAATGTCGCGGTAAGCAAGAGTCGCCACCGTCTTTTATGTTCTCCAACATGGAAAGGACAAAAGCACAACAAAATTCCTTTTTCGAGAATGTTTCTCAGTTCGGGAGGTAGATTTATAGAGAGGGAAGGTGTTAGCACCCTTTCTATCCGTGGTGATCCACGGGCTCTTAGGTACTTGCTCTATGTTTTCAAAATTTGTTTGCTTTTCAAGTGTGTGTGGGTTTTGAAAAAAGTTTCGTTTGAAAAATTTCTAAGTAACTCTTGTATCTGTCCTCAAGAGTGTATGAAATATTTGTTTGAAAACCTTTTGTAGGTGCGAAAAGTTGTTTTTATTTTTGAGAGAGCAAGTACCCGAGAGAAATCTACCTACTCTAAGGAATTAGGATGTGTAAGAGTCCTTTAGACAGTGCAATCCCACCATTGAGAGGTAGGTAGCACCATCGTTGGAGTTATTCGGGTCAATTTGATTATTAGGGACATGTGTGGTCACCAAAGTAATGGTAGGACACCTTAGTGGTAACCCTAATGTCCTAGATCCTTTTTATCCGAGGCAGCCGTTTCGAGGCAACTGGATCTTAGACAGGAGGGCGACCTCTAAAACACCCTATACTTGACGACCACGTCAAGGCAACTAGTGAGGCGTACCCTAGGAGTGGCATGTGCATGTTTGTTGTTTTTCAGTTAAGATTATCTTGTACATGTTATTTGTGAGCTACGGATTGATTTTATTTTTCATACAAGTCTTTCATGCATTTTTAAGAGTGCAGAAAATAAAAAAGAAATTAAAAGTGTCAAAGGAAAAACTTAAGTCTAATTCATTTTATTTTTTTGTAAAAAATAGTCAAAATTAATCTAATTAAACTAAATCAATTTGGTTAGTATTTATTTACAAAAGATAATTAATAGAAATGTTTTTTTTTTGTTTTCTGAATTTTATTGTGAAAAATTAATTATGTTAGTTTTAGTGATAATAATAATAATTAGAAAAAAATAGTTAATAAATAAAAATGGAAAATATAAGATAAAAGAAAAAAGAATGAACCAAGGGAGGTTCTGGGCCTAACAAGGAGGTTGATCTGGAAATTCCTGGCCCATTAACCCCAAGCCTGCGTTGACCTTCTGAATAGTCTACGTGCGTGTTGACTGAGGCACACCATAATCCTCCATCTCTGGCCTTTGGATCTGGGTTTGAGACCACTTGGCGCACATCTGGATGAGGCATATGGTGAGATGCTTTGTATAGCCTGCATAGGATCATATGAAGAAAAGAACAAATAAATATTTTGGGGGACCTGGGATTCGAACCCAGGTCCCAAGGGACTATGCCTGCACGCCTTAACCAACTGAGCCAACTGCTTCAATTGATATAATAATAAGAAGTGGTTAATATATTGATGAATCAACACATATGCCTAAAAAATAAAAATAAAACGCGCGCAACTTTTAAACGGGCCAATCACACTGTGACGCATCATCATCTTCTTCATCAAAATTCCTGGTTATTTACCTGCAGATTTTTATCCGCAGGTAGTTTCGTAGGCTTTGTTTAGAATCGTCCCTAGGCCTCAAAAACTTATTCCAAGACCATGGTTGGTCTCGTCCAGGTCTCCTGAGTTCATCCACGCTTATGATTTCTTCTAATTTCACCTGAAAACAAAACACCTAAAAACAACACACACAAACCCTAGGCGCGGATATCACATATGAGGCTTAAAAACGAAATCAAATATTGCCATCAGGTTAGAAATTAAACAAGAAACATGAATATGCCAATGTTTTTTAGAAACAATGCAAGAATAGAGAGTTCAAGTTTCATGTGCAGAGGTGAGTTCGTGAGTACTTACAATGCTGTATAGGGAGTCTTAGGACGTGGTAATGGTCGCTTTAGCTTCAGGGTATGGCAGGGAAGGGGACCACGTTCCTATTTTGATCTGAAAACCTCTGCAACCTTGTTCTTGATCTCACACTTTTTTAACAATTTTCCACTTTTGCTCTGGCCGTTTTAGCAATCTCTAGGTCGTGAATTAGGTCTAGCCTCCTTGCATATGTATATGGCAATCAGTTTTGGTCTTTATTTGGGCTTGTATCCTTGTGTATTGAAGTCTTGAGATTTTGTTGACCACCATTAAAGGACCTTTCCATATTTGGTTCAAATCTTGGATTTTATGCACAAAAAGGCTTGGAACGAATTGGCTAGCTGGAATATGACATATAAAAGCAATTCAAACCAAAAGATGCTATTCCATTAATTTTTTAGATTTTATTTGAATTATTATGGATTTAAAATGAATTAAATCAATAAAAATTAAATAAAATAGAAAAATAAATGTTTGATCTTGAAATTAATCATGGGACACGTGTGTGGCATGACAAGGCTGAATCAAGTGGAAGAAAGTGGGCCCTTTTGTCAAAAAATGAAGTTTCGAGGATAGTTGACTTTTGCCATTTCACAAAAATTTCCCAACTTCTCCAATGCATATCTTGCTCAATTTTGATCATATGAACATGTTCTTGGACATTTTGGAAAGGTCTTGAAGTCCTCTAACCAATGCCTTTGGTCCCATGTCATTTTGATTTACCAATCTCAAGTTATGGTCTTTGACTTAAAATGCCTTTTTGTTGACTTTTGAAATTGACCTATAATGTAGAAATTGATAACTTTTTGTGAGAGCATTTCTTGGACTTGGAATGTGAAGATGAGTTGTAGGAAATGTCATCCCCTTAAAAATGAGCATTGGATGGGATTTTTCTGATGAACCATGAAAAAGTTATGCCTTGGTCAAGTTACAGTTGACTTTTCAGTTGTCCAAAAATAGTAACTTTTACATCTTTGATGATTTTTGAGCCATTCTTATGGAATCATGATCAAGACTTGATCAAATGATGATTGTGAGCTCAAAATAAGATGTTGACCAAAATTTTTGACTTTTGACTGTAAAATGACTATTTTACCCCTGCAGTTGATTGTGAACCAAATAGGGCTTTTAACTGTGCAATTTGATGCTGTGAGACTTGAGACTTGACATATAAATGCTTGGCAATGTGTATAGGCCTATGGGACTTGATTGAGCCATTGAAAACCCCAAATTCCTTGAAGGAACCAAAACCCTAATTTTGACTGGCTTAGGAGGATGTTTGACTGGGCAACCCCTTGATCCATTTGAAGATTGATCTTGACAAATCTTGAAGAATATGGGAGGGAAAATTTTGGGGTACAACAGTTGCCCCTGTTTAATCTTCTTAAACCTGAGGATGTAGATTGGCTTGCGTGCCTTTCGTGATCCGAAGGTGGAAGATGATTGAACACTAAAGTGCCCAGAAATTTGCACTCACATGGTGGAGTATCAGCAATGTGATGTCGAGAATGGGCTTACAGATGCCATTTGGAAAGATGGTGGATAGGAGGATGGGCTTATAGATGCCATCTGGAGATGTGACAGAACCTTGTCGGGAATGGGCTTATAGATGCCATTTGGAGATGTAATGGATAGTTGTGGAGATGGGCTTAAAGATGCCATCTGGAGATGTCGATCGCGTAAGAGATTCCTTAGCGAGAACTTGCGTACCTGAGAAAGGAAGATAATTTCATGGCCCGTTACAGATGTTGATCTTCAATCTCTTCATGCAGATATGCCCTGGCTAGATACAGGTATCGAATCCGGAATTAGTCGTCTACAGATATGCCCTGGCTGGATACAGGTATCGAATCTAGAATTAGTCGTCTACAGATATGCCCTGGCTGGATACAGGTATCGAATCTCTAAACTCTTCATGCAGATATGCCCTGGCTAGATACAGGTATCGAATCCGGAATTAGTCGTCTACAGATATGCCCTGGCTGGATACAGGTATCGAATCTCTAAACTCTTCATGCAGATATGCCCTGGCTGGATACAGGTATCGAATCTACAATCAATCATTCACAGATATGCCATGGCTGGATACAGGAATCGAATCTGGAACTAGTCGTCTACAGATATGCCCTGGCTGGATACAGGTATCGAATCTCTAAACTCTTCATGCAGATATGCCCTGGCTGGATACAGGTATCGAATCTACAATCAATCACTCACAGATATTCCCTAGCTAGATACATGTATCGAATCTGGAATTGGTCGTCTACAGATATTCCCTGGCTAGATACAGGTATCGAATCTCTAAACTCTTCATGCAGACATGCCCTGGCTAGATACAGGTATCGAATCCACAATCAATCACTCACAGATATGCCCTGGCTAGATACAGGAATTGAATCTGGAATATGGTCGTCCACAGATATGCCCTGGCTGGATACAGGTATCGAATCCGGAACTGGTCGTCTACAGATATGCCCTGGCTGGATACAGGTATCGAATCTCTAAACTCTTTATGCAGATATGCCCTGGCTAGATACAGGTGTCGAATCTACAATCAATCACTCACAGATATGCCCTGGCTAGATACAAGTATCGAATCTGGAATTTGTCGTCTACAGATATGCCCTGGCTGGATACAGGTATTGAATCTCTAAACTCTTCATGCAGATATGCCCTGGCTGGATACAGGTATCGAATCTACAATCAATTATTCACAGATATTCCCTGGCTAGATACAGGTATCGAATATGGAATTAGTCGTCTACATATATGCCCTGGCTGGATACAGGTATCGAATCTCTAAACTCTTCATGCAGATATGCCCTGGCTAGATACAGGTGTCGAATCCATAATCAATCATTCACAGATATGCCCTGGCTAGATACAGGTATCGAATCTGGAATTGTGACAGTTGATAGTAATCATCTTTGGATTGACCTTTTCCTGAAAGGCAAAACATTAGTTGTATGCAATGTCATGATGTATGAAATGCATGATGTAATGATGTTCTCAACAATAAATGAGATCGTGTCGTGTGCACTTTATTATGTATGTAAGCAGGATGTATGAAATGTGATATGTTTATGAATGTATTTTCGTCTAGGAAAATAAATCCTTGACGAATGCCGGGAAGTTAAATCCTGGGCTAATGCTGAAGAATAGAGTTCTTCATTTCCGCTGGGGATGATGATTGCAAGAATAAACCGGTAGGAGAAGATGACTCTGTTGGGGAATAAACTTGTTGGAGAGATTACTCTGCAGGGAATTACTCTGTGGGAAGAGATACTTCGCTGAGATTTTGATGATAACTCTGTTGGGGATACCGTTGATATGTTTTGTTGAGGAATTTTGATGAACTCCGCTGAGGGATAGGAAGAACTTCGCCGATGACGATCTTTCCGTGGTAATTAGCTGAGGATAACCCAGTTATAAGCTCTGGTGGGGAATAACCTTTGAATAAAGTCGGGGCGAGATATCTGTATTCTGCGGGGGATAAGCTTCCAGAATCTACTGGGGATAAGCTTCCAGAATCTACTGGGGAGATTCATTCAACTTTCCTGGGGAAATTTTAGAGACTGTACTGGGGAAGTTGCTCCACTGGGGTGTCTGGTATTCCGCCGGGGAACAATCTTATATTAAGACTGTCGGGGATGCTTGCTTAGGAACATCTGCATACTTTGCTGGAGAATGTTGAGATTTTCTGGGGATACCGAACTTCCTTGAGGCTGACAGCCGGCTAACTCTGCTTGGGGAGAGTATCGTTGACTTGCTGGAGATACTGTGCCTTTTCGGGGCCGATGGAAGACCAACTCTGCTCGGGGAGAGTATTGTTGATTCTTGTCTTACTCTACGGGGAGTGAAGGTATCCTAGTTACATTCTTCAGCTGAACCTACCTTGGTACCTTGGCGGACAGAGCAACTAGATTGCTTAGACGATTCATTATTGCCCCAGCTTCTGCGGGAGAAAGTACCTGTGGAGGCCTTGATAACTGTCGGTTGACAATTCCTCTTCTGGTAGGCAAGTGACGAGATAACGGGACATAGTCGTACACTTGGATCCCTAATTTTTTCCTGGACCACCCTTTCGGGTTTTCAGTCCATCGGGATACCCTTTTTTGCCCAAGCTGCCTTTTCTGGTTTTCGACTTGCCGGGTGTACAGATTTTTTTCATTTCATCCCTTATTTTTGCCCGAACCCTTTTGGTTCGCCAGGAAGCCCTTATTTTTGCCTAGGTGTGTCAACCTAGCGGGTCTTTGATCATGCGCAGTATTTTTTCGACTATGTCCGTACTCTCAGGATGTAGGGAGTTGTCACTGTCAGTAGTATTGTGTTGCCATACCATCAGGAGATGCTTGATCGTGCAAGATTCGCAGCTGGAATTCATGCCCAATGCCCCAGTTGACTCAGGCGAATATTTGCCCCTGGCATTTGGCATTTGAGAGATTCTCTGAATCTTGACTTAACTGCCCCAGATGATGGACAATGATCACGTCTGCCCCTTGGTTGGAAGTGTTTTTCCACTTGAGGTGATCCTTGAGAAGATTTTGTTCACTAGATATTCGTCGTGCGAATTTCTCTGCTGTTTAAACAAATAGTCATATGCAAACAATATTATTTTAAGAATGCAAAGCTTATGTCTGTCTTGAAGTTTTTGAAAATGCAGTTTTTAATAAAACAAGTGAATTTTTTTTTTTGAAAATGTGATGTCAACTCAGGATTTTACAGCAAACCCTACAGGAGTCAGGATACCTTTATAACAGTATGCTTTCGAACTAACCCATGCTTCAGCTAGGACTTTTAAGGGTTGTAGCGTAGCCTGGTTCACGGTTTAAGAAACAAAGGATAAGGCTCAAAATGTATTTGTACCCACCCGCTCTTCTTGATGTTCTTCAAACCTAAACTCAGCTGATCATGCATTAGACCTTGTTTGAGTCTTTGTCCTGATATTATGGTGATGGTTCGGATATTGACAGTTTATTTTAAATAGGCAGTCATTCCTTTTTTGGTTGAGGGTTTGTAGGACCTCTTTCTTTTTTGATTTTGTTATCCCTGTTTTTTGCCTGAATTGTTCCTTTTTGTGATTACAGTCAGCGGGATGCCCCAGTTTTATAAGTCTCCTTCATAGGTTTTGACTTGATGGGTTTTTATTTTGAGAAATAATGAATGCCTGTCTTTATGATTATTCAGAACCATCACTGTCTTTTGCTTTGGAAGGACTCCTTTGATGCCATTCATTGTGCACCTGGATCAATTGAGAAGACTACCCTTCCCCAGGTCATGATTAAGGGTTTTAATTTTTTTTTGTGAAAAGAAAAAAAAACTCCTACTTCTTTGGCTCGAAGGGGTTGACGAGGGATTATCTTCCTTATAACTCCGGTGTTTAGGAATTGAAACAATGCCTGTACTTCATCAGCGGGGTCTGTTCAAAAGCATACTATAAAGATTGTGGTATCGTTTTCGTCATCCTCCCTCAAGAGGCTTAGAATTATTAATTGAGAG
Organism: Vicia faba; assembly: GCA_948472305.1. Taxonomy (NCBI): domain Eukaryota; kingdom Viridiplantae; phylum Streptophyta; class Magnoliopsida; order Fabales; family Fabaceae; genus Vicia; species Vicia faba. Next base: position 613,526,274 of record OX451736.1, read on the forward strand.
TTTGAACATCACAAAAAATGAAAGCAGTTTGAATATAGCGAATGCGAATATATTGATTCAAAACAGACATATGCGATGCATTGATAAAGTGATAAAGTTTGCTATGACAATAATTGTTTGAACAATCAAAGAAAAATACAACTTGAACATTCGAATGAACAAAAGTTTTTTTCAATCCTAGGACTTGTTACTTCAAATGGTGAATCTTGCAGGGATAGTAGAAGAACTCAGCCTGGCCATCTTGGGTGAATTCCACTGCTCCTTCATCAATCAGGTCCTGGATCTTGTTCTTCAGAGACCAGCAGTCATTTGTGTCATGTCCCGAACCATCAGAGTGGTATGCACATCTTCTATTGGGATGATAAGTAGGAGCAGATATGTTGGGATTCCGGGGAGGAGCCCTTAGAGTTACCAAATTCAACCTCAACAGGTGTTGTAAAGCTTGAGACAACAACGTGTTGAGCTTGGTAAATTGCCTTTGGGGCTTACTCTGATCAACCCGTTGCTCTGGGCGAGGTTGTGGTTGGACCTGTGAAGTGGTAGCAATTTGGAGAGGTCTATTCTTCACCATACCAGACTCTTGTCCTCTTGGAAGCTGATCAATGACCTGGTCCCTGACTGGGACTGTCTGCTTCATGTTGTATCTCTCTTGGTGAAGCTGGTTGACCATGGTTCTCAACTCTTCTTGCTCCCGAGCCAAGCCTTGGATAAGAGCCATTTGCCCCAGCATCTGGGTTCTCATTGCATCCACCTCAGCTTGCAGATGTTTCAGCCGTTCATCCTTACTGTCTTTCGGACTGTTCTTGACCAAAGTCCCCAGGAGGAGTGTTCTCAGCTCTTCCTGCCCCTTGGATAGATTCAGGAGGATTTCCCCGAACTGAGTCTCTTGAGCATGAAGATCCTGGTTGTCTTGTTGGGAATCCATTGCTGAAATAAACAGCGAAGAAGGTAAGAGACCTGTAAAAGGGTACCTGTAATGCAATGATATGTATGTATGCATGCGATGTTTTCAAGGATCTCGCGGGGTAAATAAGAAAATTGTTAGAATTTGAATTTTGTAGATTGATGGAAGGAACTTCATGTTGATGAGAGTCCTTCTTCAAGAGTCAAGGCTCACCATATCGAGTGGGTCATAGCCCCTGACTCAAGTCATTAACCTTGGTTAGAGGAAAATAAATCCCCTTTGCCCCTTGCTAGACATTTGATTCATCATGACCTGCATCACAGACCCTTGAGATCCTTGAAATGGGTTAGTCCTTATGCAGGATGTATGCAATGGTATGATGGTATGATGCTATGCTATGCGTGGAGTAATGCAGGTGAACCCTATTATGAGTCCAGATTAAGGACTGTAAACAAAACCTGCGAGAAACTCAAGTGTCAGATAACAAGCATGCAAGTAGTTCAAGTTTGAAGGCACACAAGTCACACAAAAGAGCCCTTAGAGTTTAGGCCAACATGAGGTCTAGGTATTACCCTCTTGAAGTTGGTGGGCTCAAACCTGTCCTATCAAAAGTAACCGGGTTCTAAGGAGCTCAATATCATTGGGTTGTTTTCTATGTTCATTGTTTTGATTTAGCCACTGAACTGGCGATCAAAATATTCCAAGAAAACAACCCTCAATGAGTGTAGTATCGAGTATCTACCAACTTCGGACTGCACCAAAGTCGGTCATCTCACTACCCCTAAAGAGGCCAGGATGGTCAAGTAGGGTTCCTAAGGTCAGTTGATGCTTCACAACACCATGCGGCGGCCCCGTACTCTCCTTGACTTGACTCAAGGGTTATCGGTACTCACCAAAGTGCCACATCAACGTAGCAAACTGCTTCAACCGCGTCGGTATACCCCGCACAGTTCCCTCACAGTTTGTTGCTACTTTCTAAGAGGTATCCCCCAGATCCGGGTTAGGATCTATGAAACTCCAAGACAGGCCCACAATATTAAAGCAAACAAAGCAAGCAATTGAAAACAAGAGTGGTCTAATCCTAAGGTACACCTCACTTATTATTCCCCAGCAGAGTCACCAGTTCTGTGATCGGTGGAAATAGAACTGACTGTTTTTTAAGCTGATTCGCAAAATGTCGCGGTAAGCAAGAGTCGCCACTGTCTTTTATGTTCTCCAACATGGAAAGGACAAAAGCACAACAAAATTCCTTTTTCGAGAATGTTTCTCAGTTCGGGAGGTAGATTTATAGAGAGGGAAGGTGTTAGCACCCTTTCTATCCGTGGTGATCCACGGGCTCTTAGGTACTTGCTCTATGTTTTCAAAATTTGTTTGCTTTTCAAGTGTGTGTGGGTTTTGAAAAAAGTTTCGTTTGAAAAATTTCTAAGTAACTCTTGTATCTGTCCTCAAGAGTGTATGAAATATTTGTTTGAAAACCTTTTGTAGGTGCGAAAAGTTGTTTTTATTTTTGAGAGAGCAAGTACCCGAGAGAAATCTACCTACTCTAAGGAATTAGGCTGTGTAAGAGTCCTTTAGACAGTGCAATCCCACCATTGAGAGGTAGGTAGCACCATCGTTGGAGTTATTCGGGTCAATTCGATTATTAGGGACATGTGTGGTCACCAAAGTAATGGTAGGACACCTTAGTGGTAACCCTAATGTCCTAGATCCTTTTTATCCGAGGCAGCCGTTTCGAGGCAACTGGATCTTAGACAGGAGGGCGACCTCTAAAACACCCTATACTTGACGACCACGTCGAGGCAACTAGTGAGGCGTACCCTAGGAGTGGCATGTGCATGTTTGTTGTTTTTCAGTTAAGATTATCTTGTACATGTTATTTGTGAGCTACGGATTGATTTTATTTTTCATACAAGTCTTTCATGCATTTTTAAGAGTGCAGAAAATAAATTGCGGAAAGGTAAATCTACGCTATTACAAGGCGCGGGTATATACATCGCCAAAAACATAACCCGTTTTGGAAAATAAATGCGAGAAAAGTAAATAAAGCGATAAAAGAGGTCCTAATTATCTATTACATTTTTGAGCAGATACATAATCAAAATAATGAATTGAAATAAATATGCGCGCGAAAGAATTGAATCGGGACGTCCTTAGGGTTTTGAACCTTTTGAGAAAAGAATTGAGTTTGGTCCTTTTTTGCAATTAATGAAGTATTAAACCTAATTTACTAATTAATTAATTATTTACAAGAAAAAGTATTTTTGTGGTTTTATGTTTTTAATGAAATAAAATAAAAAAGAAATTAAAAGTGTCAAAGGAAAAACCTAAGTCTAATTCATTTTATTTTTTTGTAAAAAATAGTCAAAATTAATCTAATTAAACTAAATCAATTTGGTTAGTATTTATTTACAAAAAGTAATTAATAAAAATGTTTCTTTTTGGTTTTCTGAATTTTATTGTGAAAAATTAATTATGTTAGTTTTAGTGATAATAATAATAATTAGAAAAAATAGTTAATAAATAAAAATGGAAAATATAAGATAAAAGAAAAAAGAATGAACCAAGGGAGGTTCTGGGCCTAACAAGGAGGTTGATCTGGAAATTCCTGGCCCATTAACCCCAAGCCTGCGTTGACCTTCTGAATAGTCTACGTGCGTGTTGACTGAGGCACACCATAATCCTCCATCTCCGGCCTTTGGATCTGGGTTTGAGACCACTTGGCGCACATCTGGATGAGGCATATGGTGAGATGCTTTGTATAGCTTGCATAAGATCATATGAAGAAAAGAACAAATAAATATTTTGGGGGACCTGGGATTCGAACCCAGGTCCCAAGGGACTATGCCTGCACGCCTTAACCAACTGAGCCAACTGCTTCAATTGATATAATAATAAGAAGTGGTTAATATATTGATGAATCAACACATATGCCTAAAAAATAAAAATAAAACGCGCGCGACTTTTAAACGGGCCAATCACACTGTGACGCATCATCATCTTCTTCATCAAAATTCCTGGATATTTACCTGCGGATTTTTATCCGCAGGTAGTTTCGTAGGCTTTGTTTAGAATCGTCCCTAGGCCTCAAAAACTTATTCCAAGACCATGGTTGGTCTCGTCCAGGTCTCCTGAGTTCATCCACGCTTATGATTTCTTCTGATTTCACCTGAAAACAAAACGCCTAAAAACAACACACACAAACCCTAGGCACGAATATCACCATATGAGGCTTAAAAATGAAATCAAATATTGCCATCAGGTTAGAAATTAAATAAGAAACATGAATATGCCAATGTTTTTTAGAAACAATGCAAGAATAGAGAGTTCAAGTTTCATGTGCAGAGGTGAGTTCGTGAGTACTTACAATGCTGTATAGGTAGTCTTAGGACGTGGTAATGGTCGCTTTAGCTTCAGGGTATGGCAGGGAAGGGGACCAAGTTCCTATTTTGATCTGAAAACCTCTGCAACCTTGTTCTTGATCTCACACTTTTTTAACAATTTTCCACTTTTTCTCTGGCCGTTTTAGCAATCTCTAGGTCGTGAATTAGGTCTAGCCTCCTTCCATATGTATATGGCAATCAGTTTTGGTCTTTATTTGGGCTTGTATCCTTGTGTATTGAAGTCTTGAGATTTTGTTGACCACCATTAAAGGACCTTTCCATATTTGGTTCAAATCTTGGATTTTATGCACAAAAAGGCTTGGCACGAATTGGCTAGCTGGAATATGACATATAAAAGCTATTCAAACCAAAAGATGCTATTCCATTAATTTTTTAGATTTTATTTGAATTATTATGGATTTAAAATGAATTAAATCAATAAAAATTAAATAAAATAGAAAAATAAATGTTTGATCTTGAAATTAATCATGGGACACGTGTGTGGCATGACAAGGCTGAATCAAGTGGAAGAAAGTGGGCCCTTTTGTCAAAAAAATGAAGTTTCGAGGATAGTTGACTTTTGCCATTTCACAAAAATTTCCCAACTTCTCCAATGCATATCTTGCTCAATTTTGATCATATGAACATGTTCTTTGACATTTTGGAAAGGTCTTGAAGTCCTCTAACCAATGCCTTTGGTCCCATGTCAGTTTGATTTACCAATCTCAAGTTATGGTCTTTGACTTAAAATGACTTTTTGTTGACTTTTGAAATTGACCTATAATGTAGAAATTGATAACTTTTTGTGAGAGCATTTCTTGGACTTGGAATGTGAAGATGAGTTGTAGGAAATGTCATCCCCTTAAAAATGAGCATTGGATGGGATTTTTCTGATGAACCATGAAAAAGTTATGCCTTGGTCAAGTTACAGTTGACTTTTCAATTGTCCAAAAATAGTAACTTTTGCATCTTTGATGATTTTTGAGCCATTCTTATGGAATCATGATCAAGACTTGATCAAATGATGATTGTGAGCTCAAAATAAGATGTTGACCAAATTTTTTGACTTTTGACTGTAAAATGACCATTTTACCCCTGCAGTTGATTGTGAACTAAATAGGGCTTTTAACTGTGCAATTTGATGCTGTGAGACTTGAGACTTGACATATAGATGCTTGGCAATGTGTATAGGCCTATGGGACTTGATTGAGCCATTGAAAACCCCAAATTCCTTGAAGGAACCAAAACCCTAATTTTGACTGGCTTAGGAGGATGTTTGACTGGGCAACCCCTTGATCCATTTGAAGATTGATCTTGACAAATCTTGAAGAATATGGGAGGGAAAATTTTAGGGTACAATAGTTGCCCCTGTTCAATCTTCTTAAACCTGAGGATGTAGATTGGCTTGCGTGCCTTTCGTGATCCGAAGGTGGAAGATGATTGAACACTAAAGTGCCCAGAAATTTGCACTCACATGGTGGAGTATCAGCAATGTGATGTCGAGAATGGGCTTACAGATGCCATTTAGAAAGATGGTGGATAGGAGGATGGGCTTATAGATGCCATCTGGAGATGTGACAGAACCTTGTCGGGAATGGGCTTATAGATGCCATTTGGAGATGTAATGGATAGTTGTGGAGATGGGCTTAAAGATGCCATCTGGAGATATCGATCGCGTAAGAGATTCCTTAGCGAGAACTTGCGTACCTGAGAAAGGAAGATAATTTCCTGGCCCGTTACAGATGTTGATCTTCAATCTCTTCATGCAGATATGCCCTGGCTAGATACAGGTATCGAATCCGGAATTAGTCGTCTACAGATATGCCCTGGCTGGATACAGGTATCGAATCTGGAATTAGTCGTCTACAGATATGCCCTGGCTGGATACAGGTATCGAATCTCTAAACTCTTCATGCAGATATGCCCTGGCTAGATACAGGTATCGAATTTGGAATTAGTCGTCTACAGATATGCCCTGGCTGGATACAGGTATCAAATCTCTAAACTCTTCATGCAGATATGCCCTGGCTAGATACAGGTATCGAATCTACAATCAATCACTCACAGATATGCCATGGCTGGATACAGGAATCGAATCTGGAACTAGTCGTCTACAGATATGCCCTGGATGGATACAGGTATCGAATCTCTAAACTCTTCATGCAGATATGCCCTGGCTGGATACAGGTATCGAATCTACAATCAATCACTCACAGATATGCCCTAGCTAGATACATGTATCGAATCTGGAATTGGTCGTCTACAGATATTCCCTGGCTAGATACAGGTATCGAATCTCTAAACTCTTCATGCAGACATGCCCTGGCTAGATACAGGTATCGAATCCACAATCAATCACTCACAGATATGCCCTGGCTAGATACAGGAATTGAATCTGGAATATGGTCGTCCACAGATATGCCCTGGCTGGATACAGGTATCGAATCCGGAACTGGTCGTCTACAGATATGCCCTGGCTGGATACAGGTATCGAATCTCTAAACTCTTTATGCAGATATGCCCTGGCTAGATACAGGTGTCGAATCTACAATCAATCACTCACAGATATGCCCTGGCTAGATACAAGTATCGAATCTGGAATTTGTCGTCTACAGATATGCCCTGGCTGGATACAGGTATTGAATCTCTAAACTCTTCATGCAGATATGCCCTGGCTAGATACAGGTATCGAATCTATAATCAATTATTCACAGATATGCCCTGGCTAGATACAGGTATCGAATATGGAATTAGTCGTCTACAGATATGCCCTGGCTGGATACAGGTATCGAATCTCTAAACTCTTCATGCAGATATGCCCTGGCTAGATACAGGTGTCGAATCCATAATCAATCATTCACAGATATGCCCTGGCTAGATACAGGTATCGAATCTGGAATTGCGACAGTTGATAGTAATCATCTTTGGATTGACCTTTTCCTGAAAGGCAAAACATTAGTTGTATGCAATGTCATGATGTATGAAATGCATGATGTCATGATGTTCTCAACAATAAATGAGATCGTGTCGTGTGCACTTTATTATGTATGTAAGCAGGATGTATGAAATGTGATATGTTTATGAATGTATTTTCGTCTAGGAAAATAAATCCTTGACGAATGCCGGGAAGTTAAATCCTGGGCTGATGCTGAAGAATAGAGTTCTTCATTTCCGCTGGGGATGATGATTGCAAGAATAAACCGGTAGGAGATGATGACTCTGTTGGGGAATAAACTTGTTGGAGAGATTACTCTGCGGGGAATTACTCTGTGGGAAGAGATACTTCGCTGAGATTTTGATGATAACTCTGCTGGGGATACCGTTGATATGTTTTGTTGAGGAATTTTGATGAACTCCGCTGGGGGATAGGAAGAACTTCGCCGAGGACGATCTTTCCGTGGTAATTAGCTGAGGATAATCCAGTTATAAGCTCTGGTGGGGAATAACCTTTGAATAAAGTCGGGGCGAGATATCCGTATTCTGCGGGGGATAAACTTCCAGAATCTACTGGGGATAAGCTTACAGAATCTACTAGGGAGATTGATTCAACTTTCCTGGGGAAATTTTAGAGACTGTACTGGGGAAGTGGCTCCACTGGGGTATCTGGTATTCCGCCGGGGAACAACCTTATATTAAGACTGTCGGGGATGCTTGCTTAGGAACATCTGCATACTCTGCTGGAGAATGTTGAGATTTTCTGTGGATACCGAACTTCCTTGAGGCTGACAGCCGGCTAACTCTGCTTGGGGAGAGTATCGTTGACTTGCTGGAGATACTGTGCCTTTTCGGGGCCGATGGAAGACCAACTCTGCTCGGGGAGAGTATTGTTGATTCTTGTCTTACTCTACGGGGAGTGAAGGTATCCTAGTTACATTCTTCAGCTGAACCTACCTTGGTACCTTGGCGGACAGAGCAACTAGATTGCTTAGACGATTCATTATTGCCCCAGCTTCTGCAGGAGAAAGTACCTGTGGAGGCCTTGATAATTGTCGGTTGACAATTCCTCTTCTGGTAGGCAAGTGACGAGATAACGGGACATAGTCGTACGCTTGGATCCCTAATTTTTTCCTGGACCACCCTTTCGGGTTTTCAGTCCATCGGGATACCCTTTTTTGCCCAAGCCGCCTTTTCAGGTTTTCGACTTGCCGGGTGTACAGATTTTTTTCATTTCATCCCTTATTTTTGCCCGAACCCTTTTGGTTCGCCAGGAAGCCCTTATTTTTGCTTAGGTGTGTCAACCTAGCGGGTCTTTGATCATGCGCGGTATTTTTTCGACTATGTCCATACTCTCAGGATGTAGGGAGTTGTCACTGTCAGTAGTATTATGTTGCCATACCATCAGGAGATGCTTGATCGTGCAAGATTCGCAGCTGGAATTCATGCCCAATGCCCCAGTTGACTCAGGCGAAGATTTGCCCCTGGCATTTGGAATTTGAGAGATTCTCTGAATCTTGACTTAACTGCCACAGATGATGGACAATGATCGCGTCTGCCCCTTGGTTGAAAGTGTTTTTCCACTTGAGGTGATCCTTGAGAAGATTTTGTTCACTAGATATTCGTTGTGCGAATTTCTCTGCTATTTAAACAAATAGTCATATGCAAACAATATTATTTTAAGAATGCAAAGCTTATGTCTGTCTTGAAGTTTTTGAAAATGCAGTTTTTAATAAAACAAGTGAATTTTTTTTATTTAAAATGTGATGTCAACTCAGGATTTTACAGCAAACCCTACAGGAGTCAGGATACCTTTATAACAGTATGCTTTCGAACTAACCCATGCTTCAGCTAGGACTTTTAAGGGTTGTAGCGTGGCCTGGTTCACGGTTTAAGAAACAAAGGATAAGGCTCAAAATGTATTTGTACCCACCCGCTCTTCGTGATGTTCTTCAAACCTAAACTCAGCTGATCATGCATTAGACCTTGTTTGAGTCTTTGTCCTGATATTATGGTGATGGTTCGGATATTGACAGTTTATTTTGAATAGGCAGTCATTCCTTTTTTGATTGAGGGTTTGTAGGACCTCTTTCTTTTTTGATTTTGTTATCCCTATTTTTTGCCTGAATTGTTCCTTTTTGTGATTATAGTCAGCGGGATGCCCCAGTTTTATAAGTCTCCTTCATAGGTTTTGACTTGATGGGTTTTTATTTTGAGAAATAATGACTGCCTGTCTTTATGATTATTCGGAACCATCACTGTCTTTTGCTTTGGAAGGACTCCTTTAATGCCATTCATTGTGCACCTGGATCAACTAAGAAGACTACCCTGCCCCAGGTCATGATTAAGGGTTTTAATTTTTTTTTATGAAAAAAAAAACTCCTACTTCTTTGGCTCGAAGGGGTTGACGAGGGATTATCTTCCTTATAACTCCGGTGCTTAGGAATTGAAACAATGCCTGTACTTCATCAGCGGGGTCTGTTCAAAAGCATACTATAAAGATTGTGGTATCTTTTTCGTCATCCTCCCTCAAGAGGCTTAGAATTATTAATTGAGAGTTTGAACATCACAAAAAATGAAATCAGTTTGAATATAGCGAATGCGAATATATTGATTCAAAACAGACATATGCGATGCATTGATAAAGTGATAAAGTTTGCTATGACAATAATTGTTTGAACAATCAAAGAAAAATACAACTTGAACATTCGAATGAACAAAAGTTTTTTTCAATCCTAGGACTTGTCACTTCAAATGGTGAATCTTGCAGGGATAGTAGAAGAACTCAGCCTGGCCATCTTGGGTGAATTCCACTGCTCCTTCATCAATCAGGTCCTGGATCTTGTTCTTCAGAGACCAGCAGTCGTTTGTGTCATGTCCCGAACCATCAGAGTGGTATGCACATCTTCTATTGGGATGATAAGTAGGAGCAGATATGTTGGGATTCCGGGGAGGAGCCCTTAGAGTTACCAAATTCAACCTCAACAGGTGTTGTAAAGCTTGAGACAACAACGTGTTAAGCTTGGTAAATTGCCTTTGGGGCTTACTCTGATCAACCCGTTGCTCTGGGCGAGGTTGTGGTTGGACCTGTGAAGTGGTAGCAATTTGGAGAGGTCTATTCTTCACCATACCAGACTCTTGTCCTCTTGGAAGCTGATCAATGACCTGGTCTCTGACTGGGATTGTCTGCTTCATGTTGTATCTCTCTTGGTGAAGCTGGTTGACCATGGTTCTCAACTCTTCTTGCTCCCGAGCCAAGCCTTGGATAAGAGCCATTTGCCCCAGCATCTGGGTTCTCATTGCATCCACCTCAGCTTGCAGATGTTTCAGCCATTCATCCTTACTGTCTTTCGGACTGTTCTTGACCAAAGTCCCCAGGAGGAGTGTTCTCAGCTCTTCCTGCCCCTTGGATAGATTCAGGAGGATTTCCCCGAACTGAGTCTCTTGAGCATGAAGATCCTGGTTGTCTTGTTGGGAATCCATTGCTGAAATAAACAGCGAAGAAGGTAAGAGACCTGTAAAAGGGTACCTGTAATGCAATGATATGTATATATGCATGCGATGTTTTCAAGGATCTCGCGGGGTAAATAAGAAAATTGTTAGAATTTGAATTTTGTAGATTGATGGAAGGAACTTCATGTTGATGAGAGTCCTTCTTCAAGAGTCAAGGCTCACCATATCGAGTGGGTCATAGCCCCTGACTCAAGTCATTAACCTTGGTTAGAGGAAAATAAATCCCCTTTTCCCCTTGCTAGACATTTGATTCATCATGACCTGCATCACAGACCCTTGAGATCCTTGAAATGGGTTAGTCCTTATGCAGGATGTATGCAATGGTATGATGGTATGATGCTATGCTATGCGTGGAGTAATGCAGGTGAACCCTATTATGAGTCCAGATTAAGGACTGTAAACAAAACCTGCAAGAAACTCAAGTGTCAGATAACAAGCATGCAAGTAGTTCAAGTTTGAAGGCACACAAGTCACACAAAAGAGCCCTTAGAGTTTAGGCCAACATGAGGTCTAGGTATTACCCTCTTGAAGTTGGTGGGCTCAAACCTGTCCTATCAAAAGTAACCGGGTTCTAAGGAGCTCAATATCATTGGGTTGTTTTCTATGTTCATTGTTTTGATTTAGCCACTGAACTGGCGATCAAAATATTCCAAGAAAACAACCCTCAATGAGTGTAGTATCGAGTATCTACCAACTTCGGACTGCACCAAAGTCGGTCATCTCACTACCCCTAAAGAGGCCAGGATGGTCAAGTAGGGTTCCTAAGGTCAGTTGATGCTTCACGACACCACGCGGCGGCCCCGTACTCTCCTTGACTTGACTCAAGGGTTACCGGTACTCACCAAAGTGCCACATCAACGTAGCAAACTGCTTCAACCGCGTCGGTATACCCCACACAGTTCCCTCACAGTTTGTTGCTACTTTCTAAGAGGTATCCCCCAGATCCGGGTTAGGATCTATGAAACTCCAAGACAGGCCCACAATATTAAAGCAAACAAAGCAAGCAATTGAAAACAAGAGTGGTCTAATCCTAAGGTACACCTCACTTATTATTCTCCAGCAGAGTCACCAGTTCTGTGATCGGTGGAAATAGAACTGACTGTTTTTTAAGCTGGTTCGCAAAATGTCGCGGTAAGCAAGAGTCACCACTGTCTTTTATGTTCTCCAACATGGAAAGGACAAAAGCACAGCAAAATTCGTTTTTCGAGAATGTTTCTCAGTTCGGGAGGTAGATTTATAGAGAGGGAAGGTGTTAGCACCCTTTCTATCTGTGGTTATCCACGGGCTCTTAGGTACTTGCTCTATGTTTTCAAAATTTGTTTGCTTTTCAAGTGTGTGTGGGTTTTGAAAAAAGTTTCGTTTGAAAAATTTCTAAGTAACTCTTGTATCTGTCCTCAAGAGTGTATGAAATATTTGTTTGAAAACCTTTTGTAGGTGCGAAAAGTTGTTTTTATTTTTGAGAGAGCAAGTACCCGGGAGAAATCTACCTACTCTAAGGAATTAGGCTGTGTAAGAGTCCTTTAGACAGTGCTATCCCACCATTGAGAGGTAGGTAGCACCATCGTTGGAGTTATTCGGGTCAATTCGATTATTAGGGACATGTGTGGTCACCAAAGCAATGGTAGGACACCTTAGTGGTAACCCTAATGTCCTAGATCCTTTTTATCCGAGGCAGCTGTTTCGAGGCAACTGGATCTTAGACAGGAGGGCGACCTCTAAAACACCCTATACTTGACGACCACGTCGAGGCAACTAGTGAGGCGTACCCTAGGAGTGGCATGTGCATGTTTGTTGTTTTTCAGTTAAGATTATCTTGTACATATTATTTGTGAGCTACGGATTGATTCTATTTTTCATACAAGTCTTTCATGCATTTTTAAGAGTGCAGAAAATAAATTACGGAAAGGTAAATCTACGCTATTACAAGGCGCGGGTATATACATCGCCAAAAACATAACCCGTTTTGGAAAATAAATGCGAGAAAAGTAAATAAAGCGATAAAAGAGGTCCTAATTATCTATTACATTTTTGAGCAGATACATAATCAAAATAATGAATTGAAATAAATATGCGCGCGAAAGAATTGAATCGGGACGTCCTTAGGGTTTTGACCCTTTTGAGAAAAGAATTGAGTTTGGTCCTTTTTTGCAATTAATGAAGTATTAAACCTAATTTACTAATTAATTAATTATTTACAAGAAAAAGTATTTTTGTGGTTTTATGTTTTTAATGAAATAAAATAAAAAAGAAATTAAAAGTGTCAAAGGAAAAACCTAAGTCTAATTCATTTTATTTTTTTGTAAAAAATAGTCAAAATTAATCTAATTAAACTAAATCAATTTGGTTAGTATTTATTTACAAAAAGTAATTAATAAAAATGTTTTTTTTTGGTTTTCTGAATTTTATTGTGAAAAATTAATTATGTTAGTTTTAGTGATAATAATAATAATTAGAAAAAATAGTTAATAAATAAAAATGGAAAATATAAGATAAAAGAAAAAAGAATGAACCAAGGGAGGTTCTGGGCCTAACAAGGAGGTTGATCTGGAAATTCCTGGCCCATTAACCCCAAGCCTGCGTTGACCTTCTGAATAGTCTACGTGCGTGTTGAATGAGGCACACCATAATCCTCCATCTCCGGCCTTTGGATCTGGTTTTGAGACCACTTGGCGCACTTCTGGATGAGGCATATGGTGAGATGCTTTGTATAGCCTGCATAAGATCATATGAAGAAAAGAACAAATAAATATTTTGGGGGACCTGGGATTCGAACCCAGGTCCCAAGGGACTATGCATGCACGCCTTAACCAACTGAGCCAACTGCTTCAATTGATATAATAATAAGAAGTGGTTAATATATTGATGAATCAACACATATGCCTAAAAAATAAAAATAAAAATGCGCGCGACTTTTAAACGGGCCAATCACACTGTGACGCATCATCATCTTCTTCATCAAAATTCCTGGTTATTTACCTGCGGATTTTTATCCGCAGGTAGTTTCATAGGCTTTGTTTAGAATCGTCCCTAGGCCTCAAAAACTTATTCCAAGACCATGGTTGGTCTCGTCCAGGTCTCCTGAGTTCATCCACGCTTATGATTTCTTCTGATTTCACCTGAAAACAAAACGCCTAAAAACAACACACACAAACCCTAGGCGCGGATATCACCATATGAGGCTTAAAAACGAAATCAAATATTGCCATCAGGTTAGAAATTAAACAAGAAACATGAATATGCCAATGTTTTTTAGAAACAATGCAAGAATAGAGAGTTCAAGTTTCATGTGCAGAGGTGAGTTCGTGAGTACTTACAATGCTGTATAGGGAGTCTTAGGACGTGGTAATGGTCGCTTTAGCTTCAGGGTATGGCAGGGAAGGGGACCACGTTCCTATTTTGATCTGAAAACCTCTGCAACCTTGTTCTTGATCTCACACTTTTTTAACAATTTTCCACTTTTGCTCTGGCCGTTTTAGCAATCTCTAGGTCGTGAATTAGGTCTAGCCTCCTTGCATATGTATATGGCAATCAGTTTTGGTCTTTATTTGGGCTTGTATCCTTGTGTATTGAAGTCTTGAGATTTTGTTGACCACCATTAAAGGACCTTTCCATATTTGGTTCAAATCTTGGATTTTATGCACAAAAAGGCTTGGCACGAATTGGCTAGCTGGAATATGACATATAAAAGCTATTCAAACCAAAAGATGCTATTCCATTAGTTTTTTAGATTTTATTTGAATTATTATGGATTTAAAATGAATTAAATCAATAAAAATTAAATAAAATAGAAAAATAAATGTTTGACCTTGAAATTAATCATGGGACACGTGTGTGGCATGACAAGGCTGAATCAAGTGGAAGAAAGTGGGCCCTTTTGTCAAAAAATGAAGTTTCGAGGATAGTTGACTTTTGCCATTTCACAAAAATTTCCCAACTTCTCCAATGCATATCTTGCTCAATTTTGATCATATGAACATGTTCTTGGACATTTTGGAAAGGTCTTGAAGTCCTCTAACCAATGCCTTTGGTCCCATGTCATTTTGATTTACCAATCTCAAATTATGGTCTTTGACTTAAAATGCCTTTTTGTTGACTTTTGAAATTGACCTATAATGTAGAAATTGATAACTTTTTGTGAGAGCATTTCTTGGACTTGGAATGTGAATATGAGTTGTAGTAAATGTCATCCCCTTAAAAATGAGCATTGGATGGGATTTTTCTGATGAACCATGAAAAAGTTATGCCTTGGTCAAGTTACAGTTGACTTTTCAATTGTCCAAAAATAGTAACTTTTGCATCTTTGATGATTTTTGAGCCATTCTTATGGAATCATGATCAAGACTTGATCAAATGATGATTGTGAGCTCAAAATAAGATGTTGACCAAATTTTTTGACTTTTGACTGTAAAATGACAATTTTACCCCTACAGTTGATTGTGAACCAAATAGGGCTTTTAACTGTGCAATTTGATGCTGTGAGACTTGAGACTTGACATATAGATGCTTGGCAATGTGTATAGGCCTATGGGACTTGATTGAGCCATTGAAAACCCCAAATTCCTTGAAGGAACCAAAACCCTAATTTTGACTGGCTTAGGAGGATGTTTGACTGGGCAACCCCTTGATCCATTTGAAGATTGATCTTGACAAATCTTGAAGAATATGGGAGGGAAAATTTTGGGGTACAACAAGAACACAAGAGGAGAAGAGGAGAATAGTGCACTAAGAGGCTAGGGCAAGAGAGAATCCATTGTAGAAGCTTGGGAACCGTCAATCTAAGGTAAGGGTGGGGTTCCAACTTTCTAAGGGATTATATAATGATGGGTATGTTAGGGGATTATCTTAGTTATTATGTGCTTTGTTCATGAAATTTCTTATTTGTGGTTAAATCAAGTTGATAGTATTGACATGTTTGTGGTTAAATTGATGAATTGGTGTGTGGAATGAATAGAAATGTTGAATA
Organism: Vicia faba; assembly: GCA_948472305.1. Lineage (NCBI taxonomy): Eukaryota > Viridiplantae > Streptophyta > Magnoliopsida > Fabales > Fabaceae > Vicia > Vicia faba. The sequence goes on from OX451736.1 coordinate 613,541,968, forward strand.
ATGTGTATGTGCAAATGATTAAAGTGATAAACCTGTGTTTGTGTGCAAATTAGGGTTTTAGGGTAGAAAATAAGTGATTTTTGTATTTGCAAAATATCAGAAAAACTAATTTTTGACAGTGGGAATAGGTTACTAGTATGAGGGTAACCGGCTACCACACTGAAAATAACGTGAAAAGTTTGGGTTGCAGGGGTGTAACTGGTTACCAGTCTGAGGGTAACCGGTTACCATATGAATTACAGAAATAGTGATTTTTATGTTACAGGCGTGTAACCGCTTACCAGTCTTAGGGTAACCAGTTACCACTGAGTCTGAAATTTTTTTCTAAAACTTTGAAAATTCATATATTTTGTTTTGGGTGTCTGTTTGATGCATTTTTTGAACCTACGGGAAGCTAAAAATATTTTCTATCATATAAAAATATTTTCAAGTACAGTGGATAATTATTTGTTGGGGGTTTATGCCTTTCTGTATGAAACTTGTATATTATGTTTGAGTTGTGTGTATGGAAATATGCATGATGATGTTGTATGGATTGTTTGAGCATTGTGAATTGTATGTTGCATGTGTGGGCCGTTGGTGACCTGTAATGGTGTGTTACATTGATAGATGTCTATGATCGGTGGATCTGGAACTGACTGTTTAACGCTGGTTCGCGAAATGTCGCGGTAAGCAAGAGTCGCCACCGTCTTTTATTTTCTCCAACATGGAAAGGAAAAAAGCACAGAAAAATTCCTTATTGAGATTAGTTCTCGGTTCGGGAGGTAGATTTATAGAAAGGGAAGGTGTTAGCACCCTTTCTATCCGTGGTTATACATGGGCTCTTAGATACTTGCTCATTTGTGTTTTCAAAATGTTTGTTTGCTTTTCAAGGTGAGTGGGTTTGAAAAAGTTTCTTTGAAAGTTTCAGATCGACTCTTGTATCAGTCCTCAAGAGTGTTTGAAAAGTTGTTTTTGAAAGCTTTTTGCAAAGTGTCGGTGTGAAAAGAAGTTTTTTTTTATTTGTTTTGAATTAGAGCAAGTATCTACGAGTCATCTACCTACCCTAAGGAATTAGTCTGTGTAAATGTCCTTAAAGGTAGTGCCATCCCACCATTGAGAGGTAGGTAGCACCACCGTTGGAGGTGTTCTGATCAATTCGAGGATTAGGGACAATGTGGTCACCAGAGCAATAGGAGGACACCTTAGAAGCTACCCCCATGCCATGTTCATGGACATGAGGACTTACTAAAACGTCCTCTACTCGATGACCACGTTTCGAGGGGCAAGGCAACAGTGAGGCGTACCCTAGGAGTGGTGTGTGAATTGTGTGTCATTTTCAGTTATTATTTGTCTTGTCATGCATTGGTGTTCTACGCTTTGATTTTATTTGAGCCATTCATTCTTTCATGCAAATTATTAGCAGTTAAAAGGTGCGGGAATTAAAATGCGGAAAATAAAGGTCCTACGCTATTACAAGGCGCGGGTCTACAACGCCAAATTAAACCAAGACCCGATTTGAATGAAAGTACAGAAAGTAAATGTCCTAATTATCTATTACAAGGCTTAGGGGCAAGTACATAAATTTCACAAATAAAATAAACACGTGAAGAGAAATTATATTCGAAAGTGCGAGGGTGTTGGACCCTTTAAGGAAGTTAAATTGAAATTATTAAATTAATTAAATTAAATAAAGGAAAGGATTTATTTTTGATATTTTTGTATTTAATAGAAATGAAGAAAATTAATTGGAATTAAAACCCTAATTCTAAGCATTTTTAATTATTAAAGAAATAAATTCAAGTTTGACCTAATTTACTAATTTATTTAATTATAAGTTATTTACAACAATAATTAATAATTAATAGTGATAAGAAAAAAAGATTATTTATTAAAAAAAGAATAAAAAATGCTAAAGACTTGTTTTTTGTATTTTTTAATTATCTAAGAAAAAGCATTAAAGTTAAAAACTTAAAATTAAAACTAAATTGATTTTTTAAGTTTATTTACAAAAATAAAATATTTAGTGAATTAAATAATAAAAATATTTTATTTTTGACTTTGTGATTTTTTTTTTTGTATTTTTGTATTATGAAAATTATATTTTGTGAAATTAATAAAACAAAGGCAAATAAAAGAATGAAATAAGAAATAAAAATAAGGATATGCAAACCATAGGGGGTGAGTTGGCCCAAATGGAGGTGAATAGGAAGCATTTTGGCCCACTGAAATTTGGCCCCTTTTGACTTTTCAATGATCACGTGAGGAGCGTTTGACTGATGTCCATGGTGGACTGCAAATTCTGACCCTTGGATTGGGACCCTTGGCCACTTGGCAGGCACAAGCGTTGGAGAGTTTGGTAGACCACTGAAGGGCACACTGCACAGGAATATGTTAAAGAAAAAATTATGAAATGCACAAGGGGACCTGGGAATCGAACCCAGGTCCCAGCGCTTACCCAATACACATCCAACCATCTGAGATATGCACGCGCGTTGTATGGAAATTGGCACGCAAATAACATAAGGCAAAGCAGCACTGAGTGGCATCCAACGCGCGAAAATTCAAACGTGCCACTCATCAGGGGACACGTCCTCCTTCTTCTTCATGTTTCCTGCAAATAAAACATGGATAGCGGGGTTTTTAAACCCCCACTAAATAGCACCTACAGAAATAGCGAATAGAGCATAGCTAATCATAAATTGAGCGTGAGATGGTCAATCATTTCGTCCAGATGCCCTGGTTTTGATAGTGCTAGTCTGGTTGTCCAATTTTTCCTCAAGCGTAAAACCCCAATTCAAGGTTCCTGAAACCCTAAAAAATATCCATGGCAATTTTCTATACAAGCAAGATTAGTTCAATTCAATGGCACCATAAGCTTCAGTGAGTCCATGTTAGTGTAAAACAATCATTAGAATGTATGGAAAATGCGTGCAAATCAAAATACGAATATGCAAATATTTGGGAACAGGGCAACGTGGTTCTACCGGTTCTTTGTGTATGGAGAGTGGAAAAGTATTGGGTTATGTTCAGGAAAGTCCCAACAAGCTTTTGAGATACTTTTTACGCCTTGAAACGCCTTCTAGATGCCAAAACAGTTTTGAGGTTTTTAAGAAAAAGTGCAAGTTTTGTTTTCAGGTTCTAACGCAGCATGCTTGTGCTTGTGATTAGGGTTATGTTTGCATATGTACATGGAATGATTTAGGTCAACAATCCAAGCCCAAAGCCTTGTCTTTAATGATTTTCAAGTTTGTGATTTTCCATGATTTTTTCAATCTTTTCACCATGAAGAACATGCCAATTATTGGAGATCCTTTCCTTATGGAGTGTGCACAAAATCTTGAGGCTTTAATGAGAGAATATGCTGCACAAAAGGATTGGAAAAACATGATTTGCTATTTTTGTCATATTTTATTTTAATTAAATGAATTAATAATAATAATAATTCAATTAATTAATAAAAAATGAGAAAACAACTCCCCTTTGGGTCAATGGGTCGTGCATAGCTTTTGGGTGATGATTCTTGGAAGAAATTAAGGCCCATTAGCAATTTTGAGGCATTTGAAGCAAAGTTGACTTTTCAAAATTCCCAAAAATTTCCCAACTTCCACAAGGCATATCTTGCTCAATTTTTAAGCTTTGATCATGTTCTTGGACATTTTGGAAAGGTCTTGAAGTCCTCTAACCAATTACTTTGGTCCCATGTCATTTTTATTTACCAATCTCAAGTTATGGTCTTTGACTCAAAGTGCCTTTTTGTTGACTTTTGAAAATGACCTATAATGTTGAGATTGATAACTTTTTGTGAGAGCATTTCTTGGGCTTGAAGTGTGAAGAGGAGTTGTAGGAAATGTCATTCTCTTCAAAATGAGCTTTGGATGGAATTTTTCTGATAAACCATGTGGAAGTTATGCCTTGGTCAATTTGCAGTTGACTTTTTCAACTGTCCAAATATAGAAACTTTTGCATCTTGAGACTTTTTGAGCCATGCCTTGAGAATCATGATCAAGAATTGATCAAATGATGTTTGTGGCTTCAAAATAAGATGTTGACCAAAATTTTTGACTTTTGACTGTCAAATGACCATTTTGCCCCTGCAGTTGACTGTTGAGCAATTAGGTTTTTTGACTATGCAATTTTGTGCTGTGAGTCTTGAGACTTGGCATGTGGATGCTTGACAATGTTTATAGGCATGTGAGACTTGTTTGGACCCTTGGAAACTTCAATTTCTTTGCCAGAACCAAAACCCTAATTCTTGACTGTTAGGAGGCCATTGGACTGTGCAACCCTTGGGAGATTTTGAAGCATGCTCTTTGCAAATCTTGAAGAATATGGGAGGGAAAATTTTGGGGTACAACAGTTGCCCCTGTTCAATCTTCTTACATCTGAGGATGTAGATTGGCTGGCGTGCCTTTCGTAATCCGAGGGTGGAAGATGATTGAACACTAGAGTGCCCAGAAATTTGCGCTCACATGTTGGCAGTGTGAGGGTGGGAATGGGATTACAGATGCCATTTGGAGATTGATAGATAGGGAGATGGGCTTACAGATGCCATGTTGAGAGGTGATGGATAGGTGGATGGGCTTATAGATGCCATCTGGGTGTCGATCGCGTAAGAGATTCCTTAGCGAGAACTTGCGTACCTGAAAAAGAAAATGATTACCTGGCCTGTTACAGGAGCTGGTCTTCAAATTCTTTATGTAGATGCGCCCTGACTGGTTACAGGAATTGAATCTTAAAACCTCTTCAGACGTGCCCTGGCGAGATACAGGAATTGAGTCTAGAGCTTCAAAAGATGATGGATGAATCAGGGATGATTACTAACTCAACGGGACGATGAGAGAACCTTGGGTGATTACTACCTCAACAGTAACAATGAGAGAACCTGGGGTGATTACTACCTCAACAGTAACGATGAGAGAACCTGGGGCGATTACTACCTCAACAGTAACAATGAGAGAATCTGGGGCGATTACTACCTCAACAGTAACGATGAGAGAATCTGGGGCGATTACTACCTCAACAGTAACGATGAGAGAATCTGGGGTGATTACTACCTCAACAGTAATGATGAGAGAATATGGGATATCTTCTACTGAGTCTTCTTTAGGAAAATCTTTAGGAATTGATTTAACTGGACTAGAGAAGGCCTTTGAGTAGATAAGAATCAGAAAAATCTTTAGGAGTCGATTTAACTGAACCAGGCAAGGTCTTGGAATCTTCAACTGGAATAAGAATCAGGGAGATCTTAGGGCCGATCTGACTGAACCAGAGAAGGCCTTTGACTGGATAAGAATCAGAAAAATCTTAGGGTCGATTTAACTGAACCAAGCAAGGTCTTGAAATAACTTCAACTGGATAAGAATCAGGGAGATCTTAGGGTCGATCTGACTGAACCAAAGAAGGCCTTTGACTGGATAAGAATCAGAAAAATCTTAGGGTCGATTTAACTGAACCAAGCAAGGTCTTGAAATAACTTCAACTGGATAAGAATCAGGGAGATCTTAGGGTCGATCTGACTGAACCAGAGAAGGCCTTTGACTGGATAAGAATCAGAAAAATCTTAGGGTCGATTTAACTGAACCAAGCAAGGTCTTGACATAACTTCAACTGGATAAGAATCAGGGAGATCTTAGGGTCGATCTGACTGAACCAGAGAAGGCCTTTGACTGGATAAGAATCAGAAAAATCTTTAGGAGTCGATTTAACTGAACCAGACAAGGTCTTGAAATAACTTCAACTGGATAAGAATCAGGGAGATCTTAGGGTCGATCTGACTGAACCAGAGAAGGTCTTGGATATAGCTGAGAACTTGACTGGATCTTTCCTGAAAGATAAAGGTCAGTCATATGCAATGCATGATATGGATCAAGCAATGATGTTTTCAACATAAATGAGATTGTATGTTCATGATGCGTATATGCATGCTATCATGTATGGAAATGCGATGTTTATGAATGTATGTTTTTGTCTAGGAAAGTAAATCCTTGACGGGTTCCGGGAAGTCACATCCTGGGCTGATGTTGGAGAATAGTGCTTTGTTGTTTCCGCTGGGGATGATAGTTGCAAGAATGCCGGTAGGAGAAGATGACTCCGTTAGGGAGTAAACTTGGCGAATGGATTACTCTGCGGGGAGAAAATTATTCTAGCGGTCTTGCTGGGGAACAATACTCTGTGGGGAGAGAGGTACTTTGCTGGGATATTGATGGTAACTTCGTCGGGGATACCTTTGTTATGTTGGAAGTGTTAATAGACTTCGCTGGGGATAAGAAGACTGTGCCGAGGATGATCTTTCCGTGGCTTTTGGCTGAGGATAACCCAGTTATATCCCGATGGGGAAATAACCTTTGAATAAAGCCGGGAGACGTATTCGTGCTCTGTAGGGGGAAAGCTTCCAGAATCTACTGGGGATAAGCTTCCTGCTGGGGAGATGATTCAAACTTTCCTAGGGGAACTTTGAATTATACTGGACTCTCCTGGGGAAATTTTGAGATGTATTGGGGAAGTGGCTCCGCTGAATGTCTGGTATACCGCCGGGGAACAATCTTAGCTCAAGACTGTCGGGGATGCTTGTTAAGAATGTCCGTATATTATGCTGGGGGATGTTGAGATCTGCGGGGGATAACCAACTTCCTTAAGGCTGATTGTATAGCTTTGCTTGGGGAGAGTGCATTGACTTGCTGACTCACTCTCTGGGGAATTAAGATATATTGGTTGCGTTCTTCAGCTGAACTTACCTTGGTACCCTGGTGGACAGAGCAATTAGATTGCTTAGACAACTCATTATTGCCCCTGTTTCTGACGTGGGAGAGGAAGACCTGTGAGGTGCTGATAGTTGTTGATGGACAATCCTTCTTCTGGTAGGCAGGTGACAAGATGACAGGACATAGTCGTACGCTTTGATCCCTAACTTTTGCCTGGACCGCCCTTTCGGGTTTTCAGTCCACCGAGATATCCATTTTTGCCCAAGCTGCCTTTTCAGGTTTTCGACTTGCCGGGTGTACAGATTTTTCATTTTCATCCCTTATTTTTGCCCGAACCCTTTTGGTTCGTCGGGAAGCCCTTATTTTTGCCTAGGTGTGTCAACCTAGCGGGTCTTTGATTATGCGTAGTATTTTTTCGACTATGTCCACGCTCTCAGGATGTAGGGAGGTGCCCCTGTCAGAAGTGTTTTGCCGTGCTACCAGAAGATCTTCGTTTGATCGTCCAATGCCCCTGGTGATCCAGATGGAGATTTGCCCCAAGTATTTGGCATTTGAGAGATTCTCCAAATCTTGACTGGACTTCCCCAGATGACGGACAATGATCCTGCCATGCCCCTTGGTTGGAAGTGCTTTTGTTCATTAGACATTTGTCGTGCGAACTTCTATGCTGTTCAAACAAATAGTCATATGTGCAAGCAATGTTATTTCAAAAATGCAAAGCTTATGTCTGTCTTGAAGATTTTGAAAATGCATTTTTCATAAAAAACAAGTGTATTTTGTAAATTGTGATGTCAACTCGTTATTTCACTGCAAGCCTTAAGGAGTCAGGATACCTTTGTAACGGTATGCTTTCGAACTAACCCATGCTTCAGCTAGGACTTTTAAGGGTTGTAGCATGGCCTGGTTCACGGTTTAAGAAACAAAGGATAAAGGCTCAAATTTTATTTGTACCCACCCGCTCTTCGTGATGTTCTTCGAACCTAAACTCAGTTGATCGTGCGTTAGACCTTGTTCGAGTCTTTTGCTCTAATATACCAGTGATGGTTCGGGTATTGACAATTTATTTTGAATGGGCAGTCATTTCCTTTTTTTGTTGAGGGTTTGTATGACCTCTTTTTTTTCTTGATTTTGTTATCCCTGTTTTTTGCCTGAGCTGTTTCCTTTTTGGAATTACAGTCAGCGGGATGCCCCAGTTTTGTAAGTCTCCTTCATAGGTTTTGACTTAATGGGTTTTTATTTTGAGAAGTAATGACTGCCTGTCTTTATGATTGTTCGGAACCATCGCTGTCTTTCTTTGTTTTGTAAGGACCTCTTTGGTGCCATTTGTTATGCACTTGGATCAACTGAGAGAACTACCCTGCCCCAGGTTATGATTAAGGGTTTTAAATTTAGAAAAGAAAAACTCCTACTTCTTTGGCTCAGAGGGGTTGACGAGGGATTATCTTCCTTATAACTCCAGTGTTTAGGAATTGAAATAATGCCTGTACCTCCTCAGCGGGGTCTGTTCAAAAGCATACTGTAGAGATCGTGGTATCATTTTCGTCATCCTCCCTCAAGAGGCTTAGAATTATCAATTGAGAGTTTGAACATCACAAAAATGAAAGCAATTTTAGATAGTGAATACGAAACAATTACTTCAAAACAGGCATATGCGATGCATTAATGAAATAACAATGTTTAACATGAATAAATGTTTGAACAATCAAAAGAAAGTTACAACTTGAAAATCCTTATGAACGAAAAGTCTTTTCATTTCAGGGCTTGTTACTTCAAATGGTGAGCCTTGGAGGGATGGTATAAAAACTCAGCCTGACCATCTTGTGTGAACTCCAATGCTCCTTCATCAATCAGGTTCGGGATCTTGTTCTTTAGAGCCCAACACTCATTTGTATCATGTCCTGGACTGGCAGAGTGGTAGGCACACCTTTTATTGGGATGATAGGTAGGAGCTGATGTGTTAGGGTTCCGGGGATGAGCCCTTAATGTGATCAGATTCAATCTCAACAGGCGTTGTAAAGCTTGAAACAGCGACATATTGAGCTGGGTGAATTGCCTCCTGAGCTTGTCTGGCTGAAGCTGGTGAGGTTGATGCTGAATTTGTGACACTGAAGCCATTTGAGGAGCTCTCTTATCCTCTTGCCTCAAAGGTGGTTGAATGATGAATGGCCCTTCAACCTTAGATGTTTGCCCCAGTTGGTTACCCCGAAGCATTTGGTTGACGAGAACCCCGAGCTCATCTTGTCTTTGAGCTAAGTCTTGAATGATAGTCACCTGCCCCAGTATTTGGGCTCTCGTTGCATCCACCTCGGCTTGTAGATGTTTCAGCCGTTCGTCCTTATCATCCTCAGCACTGTTCCTGACCAAGGTCCCCATGAGAAGGGTTCTCATCTCTTCCTGCCCCTTGGATAGATTCAGGAGGATTTCCTCGAACCGAGTCTCTTGAGCATGAAGGTCCTGGTTGTCTTGTTGGCAAGCCATTGCTGAAATAAACATCGGAGATGGTAAGTAACCTGTCAAAAGGGTACCTGTTATGCAATGATATGTATGTATATATATGCAATGTTTTCAAGGATCTCGCGAGGTAAACAAGAAAATTGTTAGCATTTGAATTTGTAGCTTGATGGAAGGCACTGCATACTGTTGAGAGACCTTCTTCAAGAGTCAAGGCTCACCATATCGAGTGGGTCATAGCCCCTGACAACTTTGGCTAGAGGAAAATAAATCCCCTTTGCCCCTTGCTAGACAGTTTGATTCAATCATGACCTGCATCACAAACCCTTGAGATCCTTGAAATGGATTAGTCCTTATGTAGGATGTATGCAATGGTATGATGTTATGCTATGCATGGGGTAACGTAGGTAAACCCTGTCATGAGTCCTAATTAAGGACTGTAAACAAAACCTGCAAGAAACTCAGTAAACCCTGTTATGAGTCCCAATTAAGGACTATAAACATAACCTGCAAGAAACCTAGTAAACCCTGTTATGAGTCCCAATTAAGGACTATAAACAAAACCTGCAAGAAACTCAAGTGTCAGATAACAAGCATGCAAGTAGTCAAGTTGGAAGGCACACAAGTCACACAAGATAAACCCTTAGAGTTCAGGCCAGCATGGGGTCTAGGTATTACCCTCTTTCAGTTTGTTGGTTCATACCTGTCCTATCAAAAGTAACCGGGTTCTTAGAGGATCCCAATATCATTGACTACCCTCAATCGGTCATAACTCCAGCATCGCAATCTTTTCTTGCGGCCAGAACCATCACGAGAGTTTAGCCTCAATGGGCGTAGCATACTGCTACTGTTCTATTGGCCAAGTTGTGTCATTTAAGGTTCTAAGGTCTGTTGGTGCTTAATGACTCCTCAGAAGACCCATATTATCCTCGTTGCAACACAAGAGATATCGGTACAGACCAAGGTGCCACACCAATGTAGCCACTGCTTCACCCATGTCGGTCTACGCCGGACAAGTCCCTCACAGCTTATGCTACCTAAACAAGGTATCCCCAGATCCGGGTTAGGATCTACGTAACTCCGATGCAACCCACAATTTAAAGCAAACAAGTCAAAACAATTGAAAACACAGTTACAAACTATCCTAAGGTACACCTCACTTTAAAAGATGTCCCCAGCAGAGTCGCCAGTTCTGTGATCGGTGGATCTGGAACTGACTGTTTAACGCTGGTTCGCGAAATGTCGCGGTAAGCAAGAGTCGCCACCATCTTTTATTTTCTCCAACATGGAAAAGACAAAAGCACAAAAAAATTCCTTATTGAGATTAGTTCTCGGTTCGGGAGGTAGATTTATAGAAAGGGAAGGTGTTAGCACCCTTTCTATCCATGGTTATCCATGGGCTCTTAGATACTTGCTCATTTGTGTTTTTAAAATGTTTGTTTGCTTTTCAAGGTGAGTGGGTTTGAAAAAGTTTCTTTGAAAGTTTCAGATCGACTCTTGTATCAGTCCTCAAGAGTGTTTGAAAAGTTGTTTTTGAAAGCTTTTTGCAAAGTGTCGGTGTGAAAAGAAGTTTTTTTTTATTTGTTTTGAATTAGAGCAAGTATCTACGAGTCATCTACCTACCCTAAGGAATTAGTCTGTGTAAATGTCCTTAAAGGTAGTGCCATCCCACCATTGAGAGGTAGGTAGCACCATCATTGGAGGTGTTCGGGTCAATTCGAGGATTAGGGACAGTCTGGTCACCAGAGCAATAGGAGGACACCTTAGAAGCTACCCCCATGCCATGTTCATGGACATGAGGACTTACTAAAACGTCCTCTACTCGACGACCACATTTCGAGGGGCAAGGCAACAGTGAGGCGTACCCTAGGAGTGGTGTGTGAATTGTGTGTCATTTTCAGTTATTATTTGTCTTGTCATGCATTGGTGTTCTACGCTTTGATTTTATTTGAGCCATTCATTCTTTCATGCAAATTATTAGCAGTTAAAAGGTGCGGGAATTAAAATGCGGAAAATAAAGGTCCTACGCTATTACAAGGCGCGGGTCTACAACACCAAATTAAACCAAGACCCGATTTGAATGAAAGTTCAGAAAGTAAATGTCCTAATTATCTATTACAAGGCTTTGGGGCAAGTACATAAATATCACAAATAAAATAAACACGCGAAGAGAAATTATATTCGAAAGTGCGAGGGCGTTGGACCCTTTAAGGAAGTTAAATTGAAATTATTAAATTAATTAAATTAAATAAAGGAAAGGATTTATTTTTGATATTTTTGTATTTAATAGAAATGAAGAAAATTAATTGGAATTAAAACCCTAATTCTAAGCATTTTTAATTATTAAAGAAATAAATTCAAGTTTGACCTAATTTACTAATTTATTTAATTATAAGTTATTTACAACAATAATTAATAATTAATAGTGATAAGAAAAAAAGATTATTTATTAAAAAAAGAATAAAAAATGCTAAAGACTTGTTTTTTGTATTTTTTAATTATCTAAGAAAAAACATTAAAGTTAAAAACTTAAAATTAAAACTAAATTGATTTTTTAAGTTTATTTACAAAAATAAAACATTTAGTGAATTAAATAATAAAAATATTTTATTTTTGACTTTCTGATTTTTTTTTGTATTTTTGTATTATGAAAATTATATTTTGTGAAATTAATAAAACAAAGGCAAATAAAAGAATGAAATAAGAAATAAAAATAAGGATATGCAAACCATAGGGGGTGAGTTGGCCCAAATGGAGGTGAATAGGAAGCATTTTGGCCCACTGAAATTTGGCCCCTTTTGACTTTTCAATGATCACGTGAGGAGCGTTTGACTGATGTCCATGGTGGACTGCAAATTCTGACCCTTGGATTGGGACCCTTGGCCACTTGGCAGGCACAAGCGTTGGAGAGTTTGGTAGACCACTGAAGGGCACACTGCACAGGAATATGTTAAAGAAAAAATTATGAAATGCACAAGTGGACCTGGGAATCGAACCCAGGTCCCAACGCTTACCCAATACACATCCAACCATCTGAGCTATGCACGCGCATTGTATGGAAATTGGCACGCAAATAACATAAGGCAAAGCAGCACTAAGTGGCATCCAACGCGCGAAAATTCAAACGTGCCACTCATCAGGGGACACGTCCTCCTTCTTCTTCATGTTTCCTGCAAATAAAAGATGGATAGCGGGGGTTTTAAACCCCCACTAAATAGCACCTACAGAAATAGCGAATAGAGCATAGCTAATCATAAATTGAGCGCGAGGTGGTCAATCATTTCGTCCAGATGCCCTGGTTTTGATAGTGCTAGTCTGGTTGTCCAATTTTTCCTCAAGCGTAAAACCCCAATTCAAGGTTCCTGAAACCCTTAAAAATATCCATGACAATTTTCTATACAAGCAAGATTATTTCAATTCAATGGCACCATAAGCTTCAGTGAGTCCATGTTAGTGTAAAACAATCATTAGAATGTATGGAAAATGCGTGCAAATCAAAATACGAATATGCAAATATTTGGGAACAGGGCAACGTGGTTCTACCGGTTCTTTGTGTATAGAGAGTGGAAAAGTATTGGGTTATGTTCAGGAAAGTCCCAGCAAGCTTTTGAGATACTTTTTACGCCTTGAAACGCCTTCTAGATGCCAAAACAGTTTTGAGGTTTTTAAGAAAAAGTGCAAGTTTTGTTTTCAGGTTCTAACGCAGCATGCTTGTGCTTGTGATTAGGGTTGTGTTTGCATATGTACATGGAATGATTTAGGTCAACAATCCAAGCCCAAAGCCTTGTCTTTAATGATTTTCAAGTTTGTGATTTTCCATGATTTTTTCAATCTTTTCACCATGAAGAACATGCCAATTATTGGAGATCCTTTCCTTATGGAGTGTGCACGAAATCTTGAGGCTTTAATGAGAGAATATGCTGCACAAAAGGATTGGAAAAACATGATTTGCTATTTTTGTCATATTTTATTTTAATTAAATGAATTAATAATAATAATAATTCAATTAATTAATAAAAAATGAGAAAACAACTCCCCTTTGGGTCAATGGGTCGTGCATAGCTTTTGGGTGATGATTCTTGGAAGAAATTAAGGCCCATTAGCAATTTTGAGGCATTTGAAGCAAAGTTGACTTTTCAAAATTCCCAAAAATTTCCCAACTTCCACAAGGCATATCTTGCTCAATTTTTAAGCTTTGATCATGTTCTTGGACATTTTGGAAAGGTCTTGAAGTCCTCTAACCAATGCCTTTGGTCCCATGTCATTTTGATTTACCAATCTCAAGTTATGGTCTTTGACTCAAAGTTCCTTTTTGTTGACTTTTGAAAATGACCTATAATGTTGAGATTGATAACTTTTTGTGAGAGCATTTCTTGGGCTTGAAGTGTGAAGAGGAGATGTAGTAAATGTCATTCTCTTCAAAATGAGCTTTGGAAGGAATTTTTCTGATAAACCATGTGGAAGTTATGCCTTGGTCAATTTGCAGTTGACTTTTTCAACTGTCCAAATATAGAAACTTTTGCATCTTGAGACTTTTTGAGCCATGCCTTGAGAATCATGATCAAGAATTGATCAAATGATGTTTGTGGCTTCAAAATAAGATGTTGACCAAAAATTTTGACTTTTGACTGTCAAATGACCATTTTGCCCCTGCAGTTGACTGTTGAGCAATTAGGTTTTTTGATTGTGCAATTTTGTGCTGTGAGTCTTGAGACTTGGCATGTGGATGCTTGACAATGTTTATAGGCATGTGGGACTTGTTTGGACCCTTGGAAACTTCAATTTCTTTGCCAGAACCAAAACCCTAATTCTTGACTGTTAGGAGGCCATTGGATTGTGCAACCCTTGGGAGATTTTGAAGCATGCTCTTTGCAAATCTTGAAGAATATGGGAGGGCAAATTTTGGGGTACAACAATGTCAATTCCAATGTATGGAATTTTGTTGCATGTTGTGTCGCATGCATTTCATGGTGGGGACTTTAGTCCTGTTTGTTGGATCTGATCCTTGATGGTGTGGATCAGGAGTGAGGTGAATCTAATTATTCATGATATTGTTAGATCTGGTCCTAGATGGTGTGGATCAGGAGAGAGGTGAAACTAATTGTTCAGGATATTGTTGGCTCTGGTCCTAGATGGAGTAGATCGGGAGTGAGTGAACTTAATTGTTCATAAATGGTACCACATACATTGAGTTTGTGAGTTGATCTCATTGCATTATATTATCGTTAACATGATGTTTATTATGCATGGTTGATGTGTGTTATATGATGATTTCATGACATGTGATGATGATGGATGTGAATGTATAATTTAACATGAAACATGATTGTTGTGGATTGTGTGAAAGTGTGAGATGTAGAATGTGTGACTATGCATGAATATATATATTGTCTACTTATTATTATACATTCCTTTATATTGTTGTGATATCTTACCATTCTGTTGGAATGATGCTTTATATGATATTGTGCAGATAGTCAGGAGTAGTCTGAGGCTGCAAGGATCCGAAGAGATTGGTTTTGTTTTATTTTAGATTTGGCGTCATTGCCCTGATACGTAACACCGGGGGGATAAACGCTTTTTTGTTTTGCTTGATTTTAAATGATTTGTTTGGAGTCTTACAAACTCCTTAGTTTCTTAATAAATGTTAGTTTATATTAGATGAGAATAATTTGATATTAAATGTGACTCTTTTTTCACTGCTTAATAAAATTTGAAGTTGAATACCATGATGAATTGATCTTGGTTCATCCATAATTATGTTATGTATCTTATACATGTTATGATCAGGTTTTGTATGTTTTCGAAATGTGGCATCCTAATTGTATGTTGAATGTTATAAAAATTACTCTAATTTTAATTATTATTCTTCGGGGGAAATTAGGTTGTTACAGGCTTCTCACTGTCGTGAGTAAACCCTTACTATCCAAATATGTTATATACCTATAATGGACTCCGAGTCTCCCTATCCTTGCAAGGGGAAGACACGCATGCTTTACTCTTTGACCAGTACAGTGGCGCTCACTGTGGGGTCCCAGTAAAATTAACCAAGGCCATATCTTTCAATTCATCCCTAGAATACCCCTTTTTCTGGAGATGAATAATAGGGTCCTATATCACGTAACCAACACCATTGTCGAAGTTACTTCTAGGAGAGGCATCTTCAGGGCCGCATGATGAAGATACATAAAGCAGATGTTCACGGAAAATGTCACATCCCTCATCTTTCCTAAAAACACCATAGGAACGACATGGGTCAACATCATTTTCTCTAAATAGGATGCCCTATGAATAAACCCTCACGACAATGATCCCTCAGTCATCACCGCTCAGCATGGCAGCTAGGATACCAAGTGCGCCCGGATAGACCTAGGCAGCTCAACCAATATCCTACTTTGGGATGTCATTTTAGATCAAGCGCTTACCACTTGCCTAAAAGCAATTGACGTTAGTGAGAGTGCAAATTTATTTGCTTATAGTGTAGAGCTCTTAAGGGGCTCCGCCTATCCCATACTAAGTGCCATAAGTTAGGATGTTAAACCCATTGAATCTCTAAGGGTGAACTGAATTAATAAATCCTACGATCTCCCCCCCCCCCCCCCCCCCCCTTGTGTTAGTCGGGGGGATTTGAACCCGTGACCTAACTCTGATATGAATTTTTAGATCAAGCGCTTACCACTAGGGTAAAAGAAATTGTTGTTAGTGAGGCAACTTTATTTTCGTATAATATATAGCCCTCAAGGGGTTACGCCTACCCATACTAAGCGCTATAGGTTGGGTTGTTAAGCCATTTGAATCCTTAAGGGTGATGGTGGATTAATAAATCCAACAATATTCTAAAAGTTACAACTAGATATGAACGACATATCGAGGTTCACTGATTATTTGACAAGATTATCGAGCAAACGAGTACAAATAATGTGTTGTGTGACCCTAAAAACCACATGTGACATGGAGATGGCGCAAAAATCATCAACATTAGCTACCTCATCATGGACACCATGTCACCTTACAAAATCATCCTGGGGCGCCCTACCATTAACACCCTAGAAGCAGTCGTATCCACCTGGGAACCGTCCGAGGAGATAAACAATTGGCTCATGAATGTTATCTAATTAGCCTAAAGACATCTAGAGAAGAGCTCTTACTTATTGATGTTCATCCTTTCAAAGTTCCAAATACTGACTTCGAGGGTTGGGACCTAGACTGGGCATAGAGGCGGATGGCTCACACCCATGGAATACTTGAATGAAATCCAAATAGGACCTCATGTTCATCAAGTAATAAAGATAGGCATTTCCTTGTAATTAGGGGAGGAGCACAAGCTAGTCGACCGACCCAAAAAGAACGTCGACTTGTTCAACTGGTCTCCCTTAGACATGTCAGGTATAGACATTAAAATCGTAATTCATCGCCTTTTCATCCATCCATTCGCCAAACTAGTGGCGTAAAGATAAAATATGGTAGGAGGAGAAAAAGGGATACCATTAATAAAGAGGTGGGAAATTTATCGACGTCGGATTTATCATTGAAACAAAGTACCCTACATGGATGGCCAACATAGTCTTGGTATGAAAATCCAACAACAAATGGCCCACATACATAGACTTCACGGATCTGAACGTTGCATGCCCCTATTGTCATACCCTAAATTTTACCCCTAATATCCCACCTTCCTTTGCATTTTCATATAACATCAAGGTCACGAGATACAATTGTTTTTTAATCCAGTCACCTTTGAGCATTACCTATACAGAGATTATCAAGTGTTATGAGCATCTTACATTATGAATCATTAACCTCTAATCATATACAAATATGTATATTTTATTTCTTTGGTTTCAAGTACAAATATAGTTCTAAATCAAGAGCATCCGGTGTTATGCCTGAGTTAGAGTTTCGAGTCCCTCAAGTGTTCAGTATGATAAATCACTGATTCTCAAAGGCTACTTCATCAAACCATAGACTCTAATGTAACACCCTTCTAAACCCCAAGGAATATTCACAAATAGTTCAATAATTAAATTAAAGTAATGCACCAAAAATGGTGTCACGTGCTTTGACAGACATCGTAGTAAAACACATCTTGCTCCATAACACAGGTTCTCAAAAATTAAAATATTTTCCCTTTGAAATCATCATCACAAAGCTTCAACTCATCGCAACGAAATTAATAACTCAAAACATCTTTAATGAATACTTCAAAATCAAATACCATCATACTTCGTGGATCATAAGTTAAACTTCAAATATCTTAAAAACGAAATAGAGTATTCTCAACACATCATGTAAACAAGGAACATATAGTTCAATTCAAACTATCGCAAAGACCTTGATGTTACATATCAGAGCAAGACCCTATTTATTATAAATAAAGCAACTAAAGGACTCCATAAAGCTATCCTCTATGCTTCAATGGGTTATTCCTGATCACCTGCAAATTACCCACGTATATAGGCAACATTTCCAAGCATAAAGGGTGAGTAATCATAATCACTATAAAAGACATAAGGAATAAATATAGTAGTTATAACACAACAACAAGAAACTACACTTCATTAAAAACCTCATGTTATACTCACACCTTCATAAACATAATTGTTTCACATCAAATACATCATCATATCATCACATCAACACATGTCATCAAACACCAAAAAATCACTGCATCATCATTATCATATAACCAACCATCATGCAATGTCACATATAATGTAATGCACTTCATTAGACTCATTCATGTGGTACCAAAAATAAACTTCATTGATGACACAAATCACATCATAGAATTGCACATCACTAGACCAGAGCACATCATAGAATTGCACTCAATCCACACTATGGGATTAAATCCATAACTGGAGTAAAGTCATATCACCATCATTGGACCAATTGTCCTAACAACATCACTAGACCGAAGTCCTAACATATTCCATGAATGCATGATGTGAAACATCTCAATAACAATGTGACCACTGCTACTCAAAATTCATCATCATTCATATAATCATCATAAAATCAGCATACTTCTTATTAAACATGTCATTATCATGGCAACAACAGTTCATCATATGCACATACATCATAATAAAAAAATCACCAAAACATCTTATTCATCAGAAAAAAGACATTGTAAAACACATAATATGACTCATTTTATTCCACTAAGTATAGTTCATCGTGTTAGCTTTCTAAAGCTTCAAACGGTGCCTCAAATGGAGTCTTGAAACTCAAGTTATGACACTTTTAAAATTCTCCCGTTGTCCCTTTCCTGAGGCTCGACCGATGAAGCAAGTTGATGGCCTGAGGCTCTCCCAGCGAGTTGGGAGCGCAACTTCCTCCTTATAAAAACTCCAGGGCTCTAGTTTCTTCTCGTCACCCTCGCTCGACGAAGCACTTCGCTCGCTCGGCGAACACCTCTCGCTTTTGCTTCGCCTGGCGAAGTTCGAGCGAGTCACCACTCTCCATGCAAATTCCAGGGGCTCTGTCTTTTACCCCCTTCCCTTCACTTCCTGCTTTCCTGGAGTGACAAGGGAAATACTCATTTTCCCAGTGATGCATCATGCTCGCCCGGCGAACCTGCGCAAACAGGACTTCCCTGTTACGATCTCTGCACTACATCAGTCCAACTTTTACATGATTTTTTCACATTACAGGTCTCAATTCACCATAGATTCACTTTGTTTATTCTTACAACAATAACACATCTTATTATACATCATAGGCACTGAATCATTGCAAAACAAACTCACAATTTCATCAATTTTGATCAAAGCATCATATTAGCAACATCATCCCAATAACCCCAACACAAACTTACAATAATCTAAACCTTAGATCTATTATAATATCAACGATAAACTCCCCTTACCTTATATTCTTCCTAGTAATTGATTCCTCTTCACATTCTACAAAATTCCTATGAGTTCCTCTGTGCCCTAGCTCTCTTCACAATATTCCTCTTACTTTCACGATCGCACAAAATGAGACATATTTCCCTCTATTCCTTGTTTAACCTTAGACCCTTTCTATGGTCTTCCCATCTTACCCTCACCTACATCACAATATTACCACCTTGTCCTTATAGCATGTACCTCTTATTATTATTATTATATTTGACTAATTAAAATAATTACAACTAATTATTCTAATTATCCCAATTATTCTAAAAATACTCAATATCATCTTAATTCTCACCACCCCATCATACACCACAAAAAAAATCATATCAAGCATCATGTTCATCAACACATCACATAAACACCGCAAATACGTCACAAATACTCATCATGAATCAATTAAATAATTAAATAAATAAATAAATAATCTAATTATTTTGGGGTGTTACATTTAACCTCAAAGCACATTCAAGTTTTCATCATCAGTGATCCACATGTGCATCAGTGTGTCTTGGAATACAAGGAAAATCAAATTTATAAGTGGATTCAAAGCACATTGACCAAAAAGACAACATTTTCAAGATCGAATTCAGAAGATCACAACTTCTTTGATATTCATCATTTTTGAGTGATTCTTTGATAATTTGGTTCCTTTTCACGTCCTCTCCAACTTATCTTTACAAGTCAAGGACCAATTATGCATGTAAGATCATAAAAAGTTTGAATACTTTAGAGGTCACTTTGCGGATTTGACCTAATTTAAATAGACTTTTGTCCAACTTTTAAGGATCATAACTTCCTCAATTTTTAACATTTTTGTAAAGTATCATGAATAGCGTTATCTGCGAGTTTGCTTTAAGGATCAAGAGCGAATCAAGCTTAAAAGGCGTAGAATTTATTGAAACTTTATAGGTCATTTTTTTGGCTTAGAAGTTTCTTGATCATTTTGAATTGCAATTCATGATGCTATAATTTCTTCAAAGTTTATTCTTATGATCATTCAAGTCGAGAAGATTAGGGTTTCTTCAAGAGATTAACATGGATTATAAGGTTATTATGGAATCAAAGTGCCTAGAAAATCATGGAAGCAATCTTAATCAATTTCTTTGGACTTTGATCAAAACTTTATTCAAGCGGTGAACAATGAGAACATGATCAAACTGGGACATTGAAACTGTGATACGGTGGGAGAACTAACTTGGGTTTTTGCGTTTGTGTTCGCACTTGTTCGGTTTAGCAAGAGTCGCCACCGACTTTTTATTTATCCTAAGGAAAGGTCAAAAAGCACAGGAAAGACCTTTGAGATGTTTTCATGGGTTCGGGGGGTAGATTATGAAAAGGGAAGGTGCTAGCACCCTTTTCATCCATGGTTATCCATGGGCTCTTAGTTACTTGCTTAGATCACTTGCCTTTGCTTTTAAATTGTTTGAAATGGTGCTTTGTGTGTGGTTTTGAAAATGTTTTGAAAAAGATGCCTTGTCTAGGCAACCATTGTAACAATTCTTTACTCGAATGTTTTACAAAGGTGTTTGTCTTTTTGAAAATATGTTTCAATTTGTTTTGAAATTGTGTGGAGATGTGTGTTTGTGAAGTGTGTTTGTGAAGTGTGTTTGAAAATGGCAAGTGTGTTTTACAAGTTTGATCAAGTAACTAAGAGCTATCTACCCTAATTTACTCAAAGATCTTTCTCATGTTTTAACCCTTTTAACAGTGTTGTTTCACCATTGTATTTGGTGAACAACCTCGCGTTAGGATGTTAACGGGACGGGCGCGGGTCATCGTATAGACCATAGAGGCAATAGTGTCAAGTATCTTTGGCAATTTTCTTGAGGGACTATGATCATTTTTGTTTAGGTAACAAGATAGCGTCATCGAGGGACTATGATCATTTGATTTGTTTTTTGTTTTGCCAAAGACACTTAACATGCAATCATGGCCCATTTTTGAAGGCAACAAGTGGAGTGACCCTAAGGGTGCAAGTGTGAATTGTGTATTAATTTTCATGCATTTGTCTTGTATTAGGTTATCTAGCGGTTGATTTTGAATCTTCGCATACAAACCCTAATTACTATACAGTATATAGAAAGCGATAAATTGCGGGAATTTAAAGTCTAAGCTATTACAAATAAGTATCCGGGGATGGGGGTACAAATGTTTACAAATGGGGATGAGTCTTATCAGAATAGTAGTGTCCGAATATTATTTTACAACCAAATCGAATCGTCACATTCTCAATGTAAAAATATAATCAAGGTATAAGAATCAAAGATAAACAAAAGTATTGTGCCATGCATATAATTATTTACAAATGATCAAATTGTTAACCTAATGTAATATTAAGTA
The DNA here is from genome assembly GCA_948472305.1 of Vicia faba. Classification (NCBI taxonomy): domain Eukaryota; kingdom Viridiplantae; phylum Streptophyta; class Magnoliopsida; order Fabales; family Fabaceae; genus Vicia; species Vicia faba. The sequence goes on from OX451736.1 coordinate 613,563,344, forward strand.
TTAATATTATTTTTTGTATTTTTGTTAATGATATATAAACAAAAAGGGTTTTAAAGAGAAAAGTATTTAATTCAAAACAAACTAATTATTTATGTATTTTTTTGAAATGTAATAAACATTAAGAAAATTTTGTGCAAAAAGTTCATATATTAATTTACTTAACAAAATAAGTTATGAAAGAAAAAAAAAGTAAGGTGATAAAAAAAAGATTGATTTGTCTAAAGAAATTAAATGGGCTTAGGGGTTTGTTCTTGGCCCAAATAACAAAAAAAAACAGATTAACACAAAAAAGGGGGTGTAGGAGCCAGTTTGTTTGGGCTTAGCAGTTGGATGGGGCGAAAGCCCAAATGGTTTGCAACAAGGATTTTTTTAGGGTTCACTTTGTTTTGTTTCAGAACCTAGGGTTACAAAGTTTTTGAACGGCGCCGCTTCTCTCCTTTCTTCTTCGTCTTCATCTTTCTCGACCATGGCTTCTGATGCTTCATCCATGCCTCTGGCTACCAGGCGCCACCTCCACTTCCCTCTCTCCATGGTCGTTCAGGCAGTGATAAAGAAAAGGTAACGATTTTCCTTCTCCATGCGTTTTTTAGGGTTTTCGGATTTTAGTCTTGCATGTTTATCTTTTTCATGTTTTAACCATGGATGTTCGTGTTTGTGTGAGGTGCAGCAGAAAAAGGAAGGGGAAAAATACTACCTTGCTGATCTCGTTCTTGGAGAGGAGATGGAGAGGGAGTTTAGGATGGAGGCGCTCTAGGGTGGTCGAGGCGGAGAGAGCGATGATGACAAAAGCTTGGCGTTCTGGTATTTCGTATCTTTAGCCTTGAACGTTTAATGATCAAACTTCTGAAAACCTTAGCTCGTTCATTTCTGTCTCTCTTCCTATCTGAATACTTTGTTTATTTGATGATGTTCTTTGATTCTGAGATGCTTGCTTTTTCCTCTCTTTGGATTTTGATTCTCAATGATGAACTTTTGTTCTGAGAGCTTTGTTATTATTACTGATTTGGATGTTTGGATGTGTTTGACCCTGTGATGAATTTGTTCTGAGGGTATTTGGATTAAAGGCAGTTTTGAGGCTTTGACAGGCTATGCAGGGCTTTGGCTTGAATGCTTGCTATGCAGGCAGGCTTGAGACAGGCTATACAGGGCTTTGGCTTGAACGCTTGCTATGCAGGAAGGCTTGAGACAGGCTATACAGGGCTTTGTCTTGAATGCTTGCTATGCAGGCAGGCCTGAGACAGGCTTGCTTGCTTGAAGACAGTTTTGAAGCTTGTTTGTGGTACAAGTTTTGTTTGAATGTTCTTGATGCAGGATGTGTTATGCTTGGCTTTTCTGGCTTGTGGTTGTTATGCAGGCTTTTTGATTTGTGTTATATGCAGGCTTTTCTGGCTTGTGTTATATGCAGGATTTTCTGGCTTGTGTTATATGTAGGCTTTTTGAACAGGCTTCAGGGTTTGTGCTTGTTATGCTTGCTTAGATACAGGTTACAGGTTATGCAGTTTTTGAGCTTGTTAGTTTTTGAGAGGCTTTGATGCAGGATGTGTTATGCTTGGCTTTTCTTGCTTGTGGTTGTATGCAAGCTGTGTTATGCAGGCTGGCTTGAGGTTTTTATGTTTACAGTTATTTTCTGTGATATCTCTTTGTGTTCTTCTGTCCTCTCCTCAACTTTTCTGATTTGTTATATTTATTTATCTCTAAGCCTGCCTGAAAAACTGTAAGCCTCTACTTCTCTCTCTCTCTTTTCTCTCTCTATTAAAGCATATTATATTGCTTAAAGGTACTTTCCATTCTGAAAAGGTGTTGGCCTAGGGAAAATGATGAAATTGGTTTTACAAGCTTGCTTGCAATGTTAGCTTTCTTCTGCATATTGTACTTTCTTCTTTTCTTTGATGACAGTTTGGTAGCTTTTGATATCTTTTGGTATCTTCTTTGACAGCTTTGACAGCTTCCTTGGACAGTTTCTTGTAACTTAGTTTGCCATTGCTTACAATTGTAACTTGGTTTGGCATTGTTTACACTTGTGACTTGGTGAACTTTCTATGCAGCCTTGTGTATTTGTAACTTGGCTGTTTGGTTTGCCTTGTTTGAATTTATGCATCTTTGTGCATTTTGTTTAATTGATTCATATGCTTGTAAAATAATTTTTCTTTCCTCTTTGTGAACCAAGAAGAGAGTCTTCTTGTGATTTGCAAGGAGGACGAGAAAAATATGATGAAAATCAAAACAATCTGATTCCGGCCAACCACCTTTAATGATGAGTTTTTGATTAACTGTCTGAAAATGCTTTTCCAATTCATCTGTATTGATTTTTCCTTTTCTGGCTCTGCACGTAAATATCAATTGGGGCAAGGGAAGCAACAGCAGAAGATGAAGACTTCAAGAAGCTTAGGATGATTGTTTTATTTTATTTTTAATCATTGTAATTTATTGTAAATACTGTAAATAAATTTACTGTATCAAATAAACATTTGTAACAACAATTAAAAATGAATAAAAAATCTTTTGTCTGATAATTCTTGATTTCTTATACAATTGCTTATTTAATTATTTAAATTTCTTGAAATATAATAATTGGAAATTATCCCAATAATTGTAACTTAGAAATTATAAATAATCAACAAACATCGCAGTCTCATAGCCTTACATTAACCAACAATAAGCTCGGCGTTCCAATTAACCATATGTATTGCACAGTTAAACAAACAAACATCCATACGCCTTTCACTTCACTGATTAAACCAACACTTCAAACTCTCAATCAGAAACCTCAACTTCTATCCCAGAGTCTCAGGTTTTGAGAGACAGACAGAAATCTTGAACAGGCATCAAAACAATGTAACAGTCGATTGCAAAGAACTGTGGACTCAATTCCTTTTGAGAATGCGCGTGCAAACCCTAATTCTGGATTTATTGTCAAAGAAGCGTCTGCTTGATCAAACCCTGAGCCAAACTCAACCAAATCAATAAAAACCCTAATAATCTGCTTGGACTGATTCAAAATCAATGGAAACCTTAATTTTGGATTTAACTGATAAGAAAAGTCTGTTTGACCGATTCTCAAGCCAATTTGAAAAATCAGGGAAAACCTGAAGCTGTGATTTCTCGTGAAAAAGGGGAGGGCAAATTTTGGGGTACAACAGTTGCCCCTGTTCAATCTTCTTGAACCTGAAGAGTTAGATTGGCAAGTTCGTCGTTCGCGACTCGAAGGTAAAAGGAGATTGGACACTATAGTGCCCAAAAAAATTTGCACTCGTCAAAGCGTAGTTTGAGGGAATGGGCTTAAAGATGCCATTTGGAGATGGGCTTAAAGATGCCATCTGGAGATGTGATAAAATCTTGTCGGGGGATGGGCTTAGAGATGCCATCTGGAAATTGTTGGTAGGAGGACGGGCTTAGAGATGCCATATGAAGGTGATTGTATCTTGTTGGGGGATGAGCTTAGAGATGCCATCTGGAAATTGTTGGTAGGAGGATGGGCTTAGAGATACCATCTGAAGGTGATTGTATCTTGTTGGAGATGGGCTTGTAGATGCCATCTAAGAAGGTTTGTTGAACTGTATGTCGTTGGTGAGTGGGTGTTAGAAAGGTATCCATGTTTGGAACATCTCTGGACTGGGGGTCTGAATAAGCAATAGATTGACATCCATGTCTGGAGAACTCGTAAACTGTTTTCAGAAGTCTTGAATCTGAACAAGCGATAGATTAACATCCGTATTAGGAGAATCCGTAAACTGTTTTCAGAGGTCTTGGATCTGAACAAGCGATAGGTTAACATCCGTATCTGGAGAACCTGTAAACTGTTTTCAGAAGTCTTGAAGTTGAATAAGCAATAGATCAGCATCCATGTTGGGAAGCGTCCGTGAACTGTTTTCAAAAGTTGAGTCTGAACAAGCGATAGATTAACATCCGTATTTGGAGAATCCGTAAACTGTTTTCAGAGGTCTTGGATCTGAACAAGTGATAGGTTAACATCCGTATCTGGAGAACCCATAAACCGTTTTCAGAGGTTTTGAATCTGAACAAGCGATAGGTTAACATCCGTATCTGGAGAACCCGTAAACTGTTTTTAGAAGTCTTGAAGTTGAATAAGCAATAGATCAGCATCCATGTTGGGAAGCGTCCGTGAACTGTTTTCAAAAGTTGAGTCTGAACAAGCGATAGATTAACATCCGTATTTGGAGAATCCGTAAACTGTTTACAGAAGTCTTGGAATGGAGAAGGAACCGGTTTAGGGTTTCCTGATGATGAGTCCGTGTAAAACTGCATCTTGGAAAGAAGGAACCAGTGTAGGGTTGCCTGATGATGAGTCCGTGTAAAACTGCATCTTGGAAAGAAGGAATCGGTGTAGGGTTGCCTGATGATGAGTCCGTGTAAAACTGCATCTTGGAAAGAAGGAACCTGTCTAGGGTTGCTTCATGATGATCAAGTAGATAGTTGTCCTGGTTTGTTACAGGTGTTAATCCTTTCGCTGAAAAAGGTAAATTGTTAGTTGAAACACAAAGCTATATTGCATGAAATGTATGATGCAATGAACTGTATTTCATCAATGTTTATGATATATGAATGTCATGGTTATGTATGCAAGCTAAATAGTTGTCTTGTTGAGGAAGATAAAATCCGGATAGCTGGAGATAATGGATTCTTTGACTGCTGCCGGGGAAAATGAATCCTTGGCTGCTGTAGGGGATTGCAAGAATCTTTGATTGTTGAAGATGGGAAATCCTTGTTGACTGCTGACTGCTTGGGGAACAAGGACAACTTTAAAAATCTCTACTGGGAAGCTTAAAACCTGGGAGACTTATGTTGGAAAGATGGGACTGAGAAACTTCAATCTGTTAGGAAGTATCTCTGTGGGGAGAATGATAATTATTCTGAATAAGTGACAGAATGGCAACCGTGTCTGAAGCGTATCTGGACTGTATCTTGGTGTTGAGATCTGTATGAGTAGCATAATGACTTTTGTATCTGGAGTGTATCTTAAACTGTAACTGGGATCTGAATGAGTGACAGAATGGCAGCCGTGTCTGGAGCGTATCTAAAATTGTATCTTGGAGTTGAGCTCTGTATGAGTAGCAGAATGACTTCCGTATCTAGAGTGTATCTGAAACTGTAATTGGGATCTGAATGAGTGACAGAATGGCTACCGTGTCTGGAGCATATCTGAAACTGTATCTTGGAGTTGAGATCTGTATGAGTAGCAGAATGACTTCCGTATCTGGAGTGTATCTGAAACTGTAACTGGGATCTGAATGAGTGATAGAATGGCTACCGTGTCTGGAGCGTATCTGAAACTGTATCCTGGAGTTGAGATCTGTATGAGTAGCAGAATGACTTCCGTATCTGGAGTGTATCTGAAACTGTAACTGGGATCTGAATGAGTGACAGAATGGTTACCGTGTCTGGAGCGTATTTGAAACTGTATCTTGGAGTTGAGATCTGTATGAGTAGCAGAATGACTTCTGTATCTGGAGTGTATCTGAAACTGTAACTGGGATCTGAATGAGTGACAGAATGGCTACCGTGTCTGGAGCGTATCTGAAACTGTATCTTGGAGTTGAGCTCTGTATGAGTAGCAGAATGACTTCCGTATCTGGAGTGTATTTGGAACTGTAACTGGGATCTGAATGAGTGACAAAATGGCTACCGTGTCTGGAGCGTATCTGAAACTGTATCTTGGAGTTGAGCTCTGTATGAGTAGCAGAATGACTTCCATATCTGGAGTGTATCTGAAACTGTAACTGGGATCTGAATGAGTGACAGAATGGCAATCGTATCTGGAGCGTATCTGAAACTGTATCTTCCAACAGGTGATGAAGGAAATTTTGAACGACCTTGAGATTGACATTCGAATGCCCCAAGTGATGGTGAAGGAGACTTTCCCCAAGTTCACTGAACTTTTGAGAGATTTTTTGAAATCTTGACTGGATTGTCCCATATTTGTTGGACAATACCAAACCAAGTCTCTTTTTGTTGACGGGAGATTTTTGCAATGGGAATATCATCCCACTCGAAGTGATTTTACTCACCGAGAGAGCTTTCGTTCCTCCGAACATTTACTGTTGTGAATTCCTTTGCTGTCAAACAAATAAACATGTGCAAACAACGATATTCACATAATGCAAAGTTTATGTCTGTCTCGAAGTTTTGAAAAATGCGTTTTTTAGCAGAAAACTTTTTATAAGACAAATTCAACACAAGATTTAGGGCAAAGCCTTACAAGAGTCAGGATACCTTTTGTAACAGTATGCTTTCGAACTAACCCAGGCTTCAATTAGGACTTTTGAAGGGTTGTAACGTGGCTTGGTTCACGGTTTAAGAAACAAAGGATAAAGGCTCAAAGTATATTTGTACCCACCCGCTCTCCGTGATGTTCTTCAATCCTAAACTCAGTTAATTATGCGTCGAACTCTATTCGAGTTTGGAACGACTTGTGGGTGATGGTTCACCAATTAAATTTTATGGGAAGGCAGCCATCATTTTTTGCAACATTTTTTATGTTTATTGAGGGTTTGTAATGACCTCTTTCTTTTGATTCATTATCCCAAACTTTTGCCTGACTGTTCCTATTTTCGAGATTACAGTCAGTGGGATGCCCCAGCTTTCTTAAGCCTCCTTTATAGGTTTTGGCTCAGTGGGCTTTTCTCTTTTGAGAGATAATGACTGCCTATGAGATAAGGAACCATCACTGTCTTTTGATTCCAAAGGAACGCTTTTGGTGTCGTTCGTTGTATTATGAACTGAGAGTTTTGCGACTTCAATGCGCATTTGAATTAACTGAGAGACTACCCTGCCCCAGGTTTGATTAAAGGCTTCAATTTGTTTAGAACAGAAAACTCATACTTCCTTGGCTCGAAAGGGTTGACTAGGGATTATCTTACTTATAACTCCGGTGTTTAGGATTTGAAAGAAATGCATGTACATCATTAGCAAGGTCTGTTCAAAAGCATACTGTGTGAGATTTATGGTATTGTTTCGTCATCCTCCCTCTAAAGGCTTGTAGCTTTTTATCAAGAGTTAAATATCATAAAGAAAGCATAAGAATAGTGAAAACGAATGGATGAATTCAAGACAAACATATGCAATGCATTAATGAAACAGAGTTTGACATCAACAGATAATTGTTTGAATAACAAAAGAAATAACTTGAAAATTCAAATGGAACAAAAGTCTCTCAGTTCGAGCTTTGTCGTTTCAGGTGGAGAAACCCTTAACGGAAGATTTTCATCTCGCCATCCGGCATGAATTTCAGCACTCCATTGTCAATCAGATCTTGAATTTTGTTCTTCAAAGCCCAACAGTCGTTGGTGTCATGTCCAGGACTATAGGAGTGGTATACACAAAATGCCTCAGGGTGATAGCTAGGAGCAGAGGTATTGGGCTTCCGAATAGGGTCCCTTAAAGAAGTCAGATTGACCTCCAACAAGCATTCCAGTATTAGAGATGATGGTATGTTAGTCTCAGTGAACCGTCTTCCAGACTTATTTTGCTTACGCTGATTACCCCGTTGACGTTGGCGAGGTTGTTGATGGGCTTGTGACCCTTCCCCAACAGAGTCTCCAGTTCTGTGATACGGTGGGAGAACTGACTTGGGTGTTTGCGTTTGTGTTCGCACTTGTTTGGTTTAGCAAGAGTCACCACCGACTTTTTATTTATCCTAAGGAAAGGTCAAAAAGCACAGGAAAGACCTTTGAGATGTTTTCATGGGTTCGGGGGGTAGATTATGAAAAGGGAAGGTGCTAGCACCCTTTTCATCCATGGTTATCCATGGGCTCTTAGTTACTTGCTTAGATCACTTGCCTTTGCTTTTCAATTGTTTGAAATGGTGCTTTGTGTGTGGTTTTGAAAATGTTTTGAAAAAGATGCCTTGTCTAGGCAACCATTATAACAATTCTTTACTCGAATGTTTTACAAAGGTGTTTGTCTTTTTGAAAAGATGTTTCAATTTGTTTTGAAATTGTGTGGAGATGTGTGTTTGTGAAGTGTGTTTGTGAAGTGTGTTTGAAAATGGCAAGTGTGTTTTGCAAGTTTGATCAAGTAACTAAGAGCTATCTATCCTAATTCACTCAAAGATCTTTCTCATGTTTTAACCCTTTTAACAGTGTTGTTTCACCATTGTATTTGGTGAACAACCTCGCGTTAGGATGTTAACGGGACGGGCGCGGGTCATCGTATAGACCATAGAGGCAATAGTGTCAAGTATCTTTGGCAATTTTCTTGAGGGACTATGATCATTTTTGTTTAGGCAACAAGATAGCGTCATCGAGGGACTATGATCATTTGATTTGTTTTTGTTTTGCCAAAGACACTTAACATGCAACCATGGCCCATTTTTGAAGGCAACAAGTGGAGTGACCCTAAGGGTGCAAGTGTGAATTGTGTATTGATTTTCATGCATTTGTCTTGTATTAGGTTATCTAGCGGTTGATTTTGAATCTTCGCATACAAACCCTAATTACTATACAGTATATGGAAAGCGATAAATTGCGGGAATTTAAAGTCTAAGCTATTACAAATAAGTATCCGGGGATGGGGGTACAAATGTTTACAAATGGGGATGAGTCTTATCAGAATAGTAGTGTCCGAATATTATTTTACAACCAAATCGAATCGTCACATTCTCAATGTAAAAATATAATCAAGGTATAAGAATCAAAGATAAACAAAAGTATTGTGCCATGCATATAATTATTTACAAATGATCAAATTGTTAACCTAATGCAATATTAAGTATTAATATTATTTTTTGTATTTTTGTTAATGATATATAAACAAAAAGGGTTTTAAAGAGAAAAGTATTTAATTCAAAACAAACTAATTATTTATGTATTTTTTTGAAATGTAATAAACATTAAGAAAATTTTGTGCAAAAAGTTCATATATTAATTTACTTAACAAAATAAGTTATGAAAGAAAAAAAAAAGTAAGGTGATAAAAAATGATTGATTTGTCTAAAGAAATTAAATGGGCTTAGGGGTTTGTTCTTGGCCCAAATAACAAAAAAAAAACAGATTAACACAAAAAAAGGGGGTGTAGGAGCCAGTTTGTTTGGGCTTAGCAGTTGGATGGGGCGAAAGCCCAAATGGTTTGCAACAAGGATTTTTTTAGGGTTCACTTTGTTTTGTTTCAGAACCTAGGGTTACACAGTTTTTGAACGACGCCGCTTCTCTCCTTTCTTCTTCGTCTTCATCTTTCTCGACCATGGCTTCTGATGCTTCATCCATGCCTCTGGCTACCAGGCGCCACCTCCACTTCCCTCTCTCCATGGTCGTTCAGGCAGTGATAAAGAAAAGGTAATGATTTTCCTTCTCCATGCATTTTTTAGGGTTTTCGGATTTTAGTCTTGCATGTTTATCTTTTTCATGTTTTAACCATGGATGTTCGTGTTTGTGTGAGGTGTGCAGCAGAAAAAGGAAGGGGAAAAATACTACCTTGTTGATCTCGTTCTTGGAGAGGCGATGGAGAGGGAGTTTGGGATGGAGGCGCTCTAGGGTGGCCGAGGCGGAGAGAGCGATGATGACAAAAGCTTGGCGTTCTGGTATTTCGTATCTTTATCCTTGAACGTTTAATGATCAAACTTCTGAAAACCCTAGCTCGTTCATTTCTGTCTCTCCTCCTATCTGAATGCTTTGTTTATTTGATGATGTTCTTTGATTCTGAGATGCTTGCTTTTTCCTCTCTTTGGATTTTGATTCTCAATGATGAACTTTTGTTCTGAGAGCTTTGTTATTATTACTGATTTGGATGTTTGGATGTGTTTGACCCTGTGATGAATTTGTTCTGAGGGTATTTGGATTAAAGGCAGTTTTGAGGCTTTGACAGGCTATGCAGGGCTTTGGCTTGAATGCTTGCTATGCAGGCAGGCTTGAGACAGGCTATACAGGGCTTTGGATTGAACGCTTGCTATGCAGGCAGGCTTGAGACAGGCTATACAGGGCTTTGGCTTGAATGCTTGCAATGCAGGCAGGCTTGAGACAGGCTTGCTTGCTTGAAGACAGTTTTGAAGCTTGTTTGTGGTACAAGTTTTGTTTGAATGTTCTTGATGCAGGATGTGTTATGCTTGGCTTTTCTGGCTTGTGGTTGTTATGCAGGCTTTTTGATTTGTGTTATATGCAGGCTTTTCTGGCTTGTGTTATATGCAGGATTTTCTGGCTTGTGTTATATGTAGGCTTTTTGAACAGGCTTCAGGGTTTGTGCTTGTTATGCTTGCTTAGATAAAGGTTACAGGTTATGCAGTTTTTGAGCTTGTTAGTTTTTGAGAGGCTTTGATGCAGGATGTGTTATGCTTGGCTTTTCTGGCTTGTGGTTGTATGCAAGCTGTGTTATGCAGGCTGGCTTGAGGTTTTTATGTTTACAGTTATTTTCTGTGATATCTCTTTGTGTTCTTCTGTCCTCTCCTCAACTATTCTGATTTGTTATATTTATTTATCTCTAAGCCTGCCTGAAAAACTGTAAGCCTCTACTTCTCTCTCTCTCTCTTTTCTCTCTCTATTAAAGCATATTATATTGCTTAAAGGTACTTTCCATTCTAAAAAGGTGTTGGCCTAGGGAAAATGATGAAATTGGTTTTACAAGCTTGCTTGCAATGTTAGCTTTCTTCTGCATATTGTACTTTCTTCTTTTCTTTGATGACAGTTTGGTAGCTTTTGATATCTTTTGGTATCTTCTTTGACAGCTTTGACAACTTCCTTGGACAGTTTCTTGTAACTTAGTTTGCCATTGCTTACAATTGTAACTTGGTTTGGCATTGTTTACACTTGTGACTTGGTGAACTTTCTATGCAGCCTTGTGTATTTGTAACTTGGCTGTTTGGTTTGCCTTGTTTGAATTTATGCATCTTTGTGCATTTTGTTTAATTGATTCATATGCTTGTAAAATAATTTTTCTTTCCTCTTTGTGAACCAAGAAGAGAGTCTTCTTGTGATTTGCAAGGAGGACGAGAAAAATATGATGAAAATCAAAACAATCTGATTCCGGCCAACCACCTTTAATGATGAGTTTTTGATTAACTGTCTGAAAATGCTTTTCCAATTCATCTGTATTGATTTCTCCTTTTCTGGCTCTGCACGTAAATATCAATTGGGGCAAGGGAAGCAGCAGCAGAAGATGAAGACTTCAAGAAGCTTAGGATGATTGTTTTATTTTATTTTTAATCATTGTAATTTATTGTAAATACTGTAAATAAATTTACTGTATCAAATAAACATTTGTAACAACAATTAAAAATGAATAAAAAATCTTTTGTCTGATAATTCTTGATTTCTTATACAATTGCTTATTTAATTATTTAAATTTCTTGAATTATAATAATTGGAAATTATCCCAATAATTGTAACTTAGAAATTATAAATAATCAACAAACATCGCAGTCTCATAGCCTTACATTAACCAACAATAAGCTCGGCGTTCCAATTAACCATATGTATTGCACAGTCAAACAAACAAACGTCCATACGCCTTTCACTTCATTGATTAAACCAACACTTCAAACTCTCAAACAGAAACCTCAACTTCTATCCCAGAGTTTCAGGTTTTGAGAGACAGACAAAAATCTTGAACAGGCGTCAAAACAATGTAACAGTCGATTGCAAAGAACTGTGGACTCAATTCCTTTTGAGAATGCGCGTGCAAACCCTAATTCTGGATTTATTGTCAAAGAAGCGTCTGCTTGATCAAACCCTGAGCCAAACTCAACCAAATCTATAGAAACCCTAATAATCTGCTTGGACTGCTTCAAAATCAATGGAAACCCTAATTTTGAATTTAACTGATAAGAAAAGTCTGTTTGACTGATTCTCAAGCCAATTTGAAAAATCAGGGAAAACCCAAAGCTGTGATTTCTCGTGAAAAAGGGGAGGGCAAATTTTGGGGTACAACAGAAACCATGTGAAAAGGATTGTATTCTTCAATTAAGATTCAAAGGGACTTAATTTGCAAAATTTTGTGATAAGGAAACATGGATTTCTCACAGTTGAAGCAAAGGGTTGAATTCGAATTTTCATCGAGATTCATTCATTCATGATAATAACGTTCATCATTTAAGTTTCTATTCATACATGATTATCAAGATTCAAGTTTCAAGTTACACAAAGTCATTAAATTTCATTTGAATTATCAAGCTATTTCATTCATTATTTGGAATCATCATTACAAAATTACAAATATATTACATTGGAAAGATTTTCAAAGTCTTAAAACCTAGCTCTAATCTTCAATATTGTTCATGTCTTAAAATCTTTCATCATTCCTTCATGACAAGTTTGTTGCTATCGAAAAATCCTATTTCCTTGCAAACCTATGTTGTTACTGTCCAGCCCTACATGAAACCACAAAAACAGTCCACAAAGTCATGACATTTTCTATCCATAAACCCCTAAATGTTGCAGTCCGAACCTGCAATACTGTCCACTGCCACACCCATCCAACAGTTACACAGAAATAGAAAAGCAAGAAACCAGCATTAGAAAGTATTAAATTGGTACACCAAAAGCATTCAAATGTTTTCTTATTTTCCGCCCAAATTCTTCACTCATTCCCTTTATAAAGGAGATCTCAACTATCCAGAAAAAATAGACAACGGAGGAGAAAGAGAAGAAAAAATATCATAAAAAACTCCCTCTTCAACCTGTTACAAACCATCTTCAACTCTCCACTTCTCCTCACAAACCTTCTGTAAACCCACATGTAACCATCAAAACCTCTATGAAACCGTAGCTCAGAACCAACCTACATCTTTAATCCTCAACACCTTCTTATAAACCTTTCTAGAACTCTCACCTTCACCTACCTCTAACCACCTCCAAACACATAAATGCATCCAATTCATAAACCTCAAAATTAAGTCTCCCTTACCACCACCTTCAAGCCCTGTTTCAAACAATAAACTTGTCACAGCAGACCATCTTCACGCAACTCAAATAACAACACCAGTCCAACACTTTTCACAGTAAAAACACAATAATAACAACCGACAACAAAATAGAAGCAGCAGCTTGAAGAAGGAGAAGAAAAAAAGATTTAGAAATGTATACCTCCTTTTCAGTTGACAAAAAGAGCTTATGGACTCTAACACTTAAGCCCAACGAACTTTTATCCTCACACATCAGTTTTTACCAATAAGCCCCCAACGCTACCATTCTTAAGTGGGATTCAATACCTTTTTAGCCCAGTCCAGGTTATTCTCTTTACTGCCCCATATTCATTTCAACACCACACAGTTACTTTATTTATTTTAAATAGTTTAGCTTCACTTTGATTTTTTACTAGTTTTATTTAATAGTTTAAAATTTGATTAAATAAATTATATAGTTTTTTTAAAAATAAATAATTTTATTAATTAGATTTAGTTTTAAAATTAATTTAGTAATTATTGGAATCTTATTTTCTTCTTTGTTTTGTTTAAGTTGACATCCTTGATTAATTATCTTGGTACATTCCATTTATTTACATGATTCCTCTTTGTCTCTTTAATTGGATTTTACTATCTATGGTCATTGTTCTCTTTTGTCTATCCCCTTATAACTTTCTCTTCTTGATAAAAATTGGTTGATATTGTGATAGATTCTATTAAATATCTTATTCTTGGATGTCTTATGGATCTTATATTCCTTATGCTTTGGTATCCATCTTATCATGTTTGCTTGCTTTAATTCAAGGGGAAGGATCATATTGTTGACTTTATGTCATTGTGTGTATTTTGCATGCTTATATGTTTCCTTTGTATATCTTTAGTTTTTGTTAAACTTAGGTTAGATCTCATAAAAAAACCTAACTTTCAAACTTTCACTCCTTTCATAAAAAAACTTTGACATTAGGTTATTGCATTGTCAATATTCTTTAATAAAATATTTCAATACATTTATGCATATTAAAATATTTTCATAAGACTAAAAAACAACAACTTCACTCAAACTTTTTCCAATTGGATTTTGACTTTAAAACTCTTTCTCAAAGTGTTTAGACATGAGTCATATATGGTTTTGAATTTCCAACCTCCCCATTACATTTGATTCTACAAGATATTGATTCTTTTCCACTTAGGAGAGTTAGACGCATACTTGTTAATTTACATCCAAGTGAGATCCCTTCCCTATGTGAAACAAAGATCTATATTCATCCTGTTTGTGGTGGATTAAAGGAGTTTCAAACTTAATATGACAACTTGTCTCTTCTCCTAAAAACAATCAAACAAACCACTTTGTTATTTTTACCCCGAACTACGAGGTTTTGATCCTTCATTGTTACTTAGTCATAAGACTATGTCTTTCCAAATCAAAAATAAATATAAAAAAAACACTTCTCTTCTCATCTCCACACTCATTTAGCAAACAAACCAATTTTAACCAGAAAAACAGATATTTCAAAAGGTTCCCATAGGATACTATGTATACATAGGGTGTTAATACCTTCCCTTTTTATAGACAAACCCCATACCTTAGATCTCTTTGAACGCGTTATTTTTACTTTACTTTTAGTGTAGCTTTTACTTTGCATTTTTATGAGTTTTATTTCGCTCTTTTCCAATTCCTTGGAAATAATAAAGCGCGGTGGCGACTTTCATCGTATGAGTCAAGTCAATCAATGGCTTAGTCTCAAATTTTTACCGTTATACCTATGATCCATATGTGCTGCGAGAAATTTATCGTCTAATTGATGAGTCGCCAGGCTATTGTATGTTAATTTTCATGGACTTCTACTTAGGATAGAATCATATCCAAATGAATTCCATAGATGTGCCCAAAATCGCCTTCATGTTGTACCATGGTAACTATTACTAGAATTTCATGCCTTTCAGCCTCAAGAATACTTACGCCACTGTTGTACCCCAAAATTTTCCCTCTCATTTCATCAACATTATTCATCACAAGACTCTTGGAACTCAAGATCAAGCTAGGGTTTGCTCTGCTCAATACACCTCCTTGCATTGTTGACCTAAATTAGGGTTTGAGTTTGCACAGTGATGTTTTGACCTAAAATGCCCAAATTGACTTTCATACTTCATGTTGGACTCATAAGTTTGTCCATACCAAGTTTCAAGCCTTGATTCAAATTTTTGCCCAGTCAATTGGACAGTTGACCTAGAAATCAACTGTATTGGGGAAAAAGTCAATTGTGGCCAATTGACAGTCAAACCTCATGAAATTTGACCCCCATCAACATTATGAACTCATATTAACCATTTGATCAAGTTTGGATCACAATTCCACAAGAAATTTGATCAGATCACCAAAAGGGCAAAATGGTTATTTTTAGGGTTTTGACTGTACAAAGGCAATTTTTGACTGTTTGACCTAACCAATGGCAAATCAAGCTCAACCATGGACTCAAGGACTCAATGAAATTGTCTTGACCCATTCAACAAGTTCAACAGATCTCAAATGCATAGGATTGACAGATGAATTTTTCAGTCAACTGATCAAAATTTGACTGTATATTGAAAAGTCAAACTTTGACTTTTTGGTCAAAATACAAGTGCCAAAGGTCATTTTTCATCAAGACATGTCAAATTATGAAAATTGTTCATCAAGAAACCCAAAAATGCAAATTAGGGTTTAAAATGGAAAAATTTTCATAACTTAGAATTTTTCTAAGTTATAAAATTTTCTTATTTTTTCCTAACTTTGTCCCATTTTTTCACCAAGATGCAAATGGATTAAAACAAAACTTGCAACATGAAAGTTGTAGTCCATCACAAAGTCTACAAATTTTATTCACAAAGTTTTCTCAAAAGAAGCTTGGATCTCAAGTTATGATTTTTGGAACAAGGGTACCTAAAACTTTTAACTTAGAAAAATTTGGCCCTAGTTTAGGTAGGATTTTGACCCATCTTCTTGGCCATTTTTCACATAGTTACACTTGGATTTTCAAGTTGCATTTCAAATATGTGTTATAGTACATGTTGCAAAATTTCCAAATTGTCCAAGAACTCCTCAAACACCTTTGTGGTTAGGGAGAATCGAATGCTTGAAGTTGGCAAAAACTCACTTTGCAACCATGGCCAATACATGTTCATACCAAGTTGCAAATCAGATCTAGCTAGCTTGGTTCACAATTACAGGCCTCTAAACCAGTTTGTACTCCATAATTTAATGCAAATCCATTGAGCCAAGGCATTGTCTTGGTCATTAGGGTATTGTACACTAGATTAAGCCTTAAATGGAAAAAGTAACATTGCCATTTTTGCTTGAACTTTGCTTTATGTCAAAACAACATCCTAGAGCATTGAACCAGATCTTATGCTGCAAACAAAATCCACTAATTAGAGGGGACAAGAGGGTTGTGTGCAGGGTGATAGGATGTCCTGTACAAGTCTATAACCTCACTTCCACTCTTTTGCTTCAAGGAGAAGAAAACTTGCAAAACACAAGGCATATCACACATCTGATAAAACCAACTAAAACAAAGTTGTCAAACAAGTTTCATACACCCTAGCAAGCCAGAAGCACGAGCCCTTGACCTCTCAAACATCCTTGTACACAAAATCACCATTTTTCTGCAAAACAGGGCAAGCCCTGCAGAACCAACTCCATCTCTACTTTCCCTCGAGCGTTTTGCCTCAAACTTGTTCCAATACCTTCCATTCAACTCATCTGAACTATTCCAGACCTCTATTGCTAGCTGTAACACCATTAACACACATTGCCATTTTTGTTTCAAAGCTTTGCAGGTTGAGTTCTGTAGCACGATTCGGACTACTTCAAAACAAACTAAGCATTGGGAAAGCTTCATTGGACATCAGGCAAGCTCAAAAGAACCTCAAACACCCTTGGAAGTTGCTGCATTGTCCAGCTCGAAGTCAACTGAAACAGGTATTTCATGAACTTCTATCTCTCTATTTAGGAATAATTAGACTTAGGTTTGTGAATGAAAGATGTTGTATTCATAGCCCTGAAACCATACACGTGCTTAGTTTTCATTTATATTAATCGTGCTAGGAGAATTTTGTTCATGAACTTTCTGAAAAAACTAGGTTAAGAATTAGGGCCAGAGAAATTCTCTCTGGTCTTTGAGAGTTAGCTTCAGTTTTTTATATGGTTAGATCGTTGTTTGATGCTCTACAAGTTTCATGTTATGAGTTTTATCAAAAAAACAAGGAATCAAAAGATAGCATTTGATACACAAAACGCGCGTGTTTCTGAACTGAGGAAGAAGATGAAGTTGTTTCTGGGCTGGGCCTGTACAGGCTTACTTTTGGCACCCCCCCCCCCCCCCCCCCCCTCTTTTCTTTTTACACCCCCTGGCCCATTTCTTGCATATTTGTCATTTTTGCATTTTTATTTCATTTCTGATTTTGATATTTTATTTTCTAATATAAAAAATACTTAAAAAATATTTTCATAAATTTTTGTATTTATTTGGTATTTATTTTAATTGTTTCTAGTATTAATACATTAAATACTTTATATTTAATTTTGTTTAAATGTAAAAATATTGTAGAAAAATACTTTTATTTTTATTTATTATTTTTATACACACTTGAAAATATTTCCTTGAAATATATGCCTTTTTGTAAATAATTAATTTTTACTTTTATATATTTAATATATTTAATATATATATATATATATATATATATATATATATATATATATATATATATATATATATATATATATATATATATATATATATATATATATATATATATATATATATATATATATATATATATATATATATATATATATATATATATATATATATATATATATATATATATATATATATATAATTAAGACAAAAAACACAAAAATAATACATTTTTATTTTTATTAATATTTTATACTAAAAATACTATTTTTCAATATACTTATATTTTTGTACAAATTGATACATTATTGTATATAAATAATAAATAATACTATTTATTTAAGAAATTAGGGTTTTTGCCATAAAAAATAAAATAATTGAAATTGACTTTTTACTTATTTACATTTCACATTAAAAATACTATTTACATACATAAAAACTTTTTTTTACATAATACATTTTATTTAATATTTGTTTTTTGTATTTATTTAAATATTGTATATTTAATATTATGCCTTACCCATTCAATATGATTGTAATAATTTAGGATTTAATTTCTTGCAAAATAATCCCCAATTCAAATTTGTACCCCCCTCCCTATATCATGTTGTAATAGTGTAGAATTTAAATTCTCGCACCTTTAAGCTTTCAATTATGCCATGATTAGACTTAGGGTTTTGTATGCAAAAATCAAATTAACAAATAGTTTGACCTAATCAAAGACAAAAATGCATGAAAAAACAAACACAATGCACACTTGCACCCCTAGGGTTACAATCCACTTGTTGCCTTCAAAAATGGGCCATGGTATGCATGTCAAGTACTTTGGCAAAACAAAAACAAAACAAAAGATCATAGTCCCTCGATGACGCTATCTAGGTTGCCTAAACAAAATGATCAAGTCCCTTAATAAAATTGCCAAAAATACTTGACACCATTGCTATCATGGTCTATACGATGACCCGCGCCTGTCCCGTTTAACATCCTAACACAAGGTTGTTCACCAAATACAATGGTGAAACAACACTGTTAAAAGGGTTAAAAACATAAGAAATATCTTTGAGTAAATAAGGTAGACAACTCTTAGTTACTTGATCAAAACTTGCAAAACATCCTTGCTATCTTCAAAATACACTTCACAACACAAATTTCAAAAACCCTACTTTCAAACATTGAAAACTTTTCAAAAGACAAAAACACATTTGTATACATTCAAACAAGAATCATTACAAAGGTTGCCACAATGATGGCCTCTTTTCAAAACATCTTTCAAAACCACACACAAAGCACCATTTCAAACAATTGAAGAGCACCATTTAAAACAATTGAAAAGCAAGTGATCTAAGCAAGTAACTAAGAGCCCATGGATAACCATGGATAGAAAGGGTGCTAATACCTTCCCTTTCTATAATCTACTCCTCGAACCCAAGAAAACATCTCAAAGGTCTTTCCTGTGCTTTTTGACCTTTCCTTAGGGTAAAATAAAAAGTCGGTGGCGACTCTTGCTAAACCGAAACCTTTGCGAACACAAACGCAAAATCCCAAGTCAGTTCTCCCACCATATCACAGAACTGGCGACTCTGCCGGTGATTTAGTTTAAAAGTGGAGTAACCTTAGGGCTTAGATCACCCTTTGCATGATTATTGTTTGCTTTGATTGCTTTACATTTGGTTCTCTTGTTTGGGCTTGAAATCCTCTACTCGGATTTGGGAAACATTCATATGTAAATAGCAATACGTTGTGGAAACTATGTGGGGTATACCGACATGGTTGAAGCAATAACTATATTAGTGCAACATATTTGTGAGTACCGGTAGCCTTTGAGTCAATCAAAGAGAATACGGGGCCGCTGAGTGATGTCATGAAGCACTAATGAACTCTTAGAATCTTACTTGACCATCTTGGCCTTTTATTAGGGGTAGTGAAATGACCAGCTTTGGTGCAGTCCGAAGTTGGTAGATACTCGATACTACACTCATTGAGGGTTGTTTTCTTGGAATATTTTGGTCGCTAGTTAAGTGGCTAAACCAAAACAATGAACATAGAAAACAACCCAGTGATATTGAGCTCCTTAGAACCCGGTTACTATTTATAGGACAGGTTTTGAGCCAACTAAACTCAAAAGGGTACTTACCCATGAAACCTCATGCAAGCCTGAAACTAGGGTTTTGTGTGACTTGCTTGTACATGTGCTTGTGCATACATCATGAACATCATAAAGCATCATATGAATCCACTAACCATTTCAAGGGTTTGGATCTTCATCTTTGTTCTTGTTTTGTAGGTCATGGAATCTCTTCGCAGGAAAACAATTCAAGTCAACCTTGTGAGAATCCCTTCTCAACTCAAGGAGCTTACTTCCAGGATTCCAGAGAATTCTCTCTTCAGTGAAAGACATGGTAGACTCCTCAACTTGGTCAACACCAACATTGAAGAAGACGTGGTGAAAGTTCTCTTCCAGTTCTTTGACCCCCTACACCACTGTTTCACATTCCCTGATTACCAGTTAGTACCCATTTTGGAGGAATTTTCTCAACTCCTGAGGATTCCTATTCTTCATCAACTACCCTACAACGATACGGAAAGAGAACCAAAGCCTGAAGATGTTGCTCAAGCATTACACTTGCAACCATCTTCTATGGAAGGAGAGGTTCCATACACCATCCTACATCCTGACATGCCAACATCATGGGAAGAAATGCAAAAGAGTTGGATCCAACTCAAGGAAGAACGGAATACTTTTGAAGCTAGCTTCTATGCCAGTGAGAAGAAGGTTTTGGAGCTCACCCGCCGACTTCATGAGGAGGAAACTCTCAACACTTACATCGCACCAAAGAGGATGCGCAATGTCTTTTTACATTAAGAATTTTGTAATATTTTGCCCATGGGGCACTTATGTACTAACAATTTCTTCTTAATATGACGTGCGTTCCTTTTTGTTTGCAACAAATTTGAATTTCTGAATCCTTGAATGCATTACATGAATAACATAACATTCATCATATGCATAAACAGGTCTTCACACCAGGTTTCCTTATCTTTCTGCTGTTTATTTCAGCAAGATGGATTTGGAGCAGACGGTAAAGGATATGCAGGCACAAAATTCACAATTCCAGCAACTCCTCATGACCTTGGAAAAGGGTCAAGAGGACCTCAAAGCTCTATTGGAGAAGAATAAAGAGAAAAAGAAAAAGAGACCTGGAGTAGCCACTTTTGGAAGAAGGTTTGAAAGCAATGCTAGGAAGGTTCTTGAGTTCCCCTCAACGTCTGACGAAGGGGCCGGTAAAGGGAAACAGACTGATGTACCTTTTGAATCTGAGGTTGAAGAGGAGGAAGAGGAAGAAGACGAAGACTACTCTGAACAACAGTATCCTCCAGCGGATGATAAATATAAGAATCTTGAAGATATACTGGCAGCCATGGAGTTGCAGAGGGTACCCAGTTTGGATTTTGAAGAACTAGGGCTGGTAGCTGAGATTGTTATCCCTCCCAAGTTCTAGGTGCCAACATTCGCCAAGTACGACGGTCTGTCTTGCCCAAAGATGCACCTGATATCGTATGTCAGAAAAATCCAACCCCACTCATCTGATAAAGACCTATGGGTACACTTTTTCCAAGACAGTTTGTCTGGCACACAATTGGATTGGTTCTATCAGCTCGAGAGATCAGAGGTTCACAATTGGGAAGACTTAGCAGCTGCTTTTTATCGTCAATATCAATACAATGCTGATTTGGCTCCCACTCGTACTCAGTTGCAAAGTATGGGGATGCCTTCCAATGAAGGGTTTAAAGAGTACGCCCAGAAGTGGCGTGATCTGGCTGGAAGGGTGCAGCCGCCGTTGTCAGATAGGGAGTTAGTTGACATGTTTCTGGGGACCCCGTCTGGCCCCTTCTTCAATCATCTAATCGGGAGTTCTTCCGCGGGATTTAATGAACTAATTTTGACCGGCGAAAGGGTCGAGGTCGGTATTAAAAGTGGAAAGATTCAAAAGGATGCTTCCGCATCCACAACTGTTAAGAAACCCTTCCCAGCTAAAAAGGAAGCCTCCGCTGTGTATTCTCAAAAGGGTCAGGGAAGAACCGAGCGCCGGCCAACTGTATGGGCTGTGATGATTCAAAACTCGTCAAATGATCAACCTCGTAACAATCAATCAAGACCAAATCAACAACAGGTGGAAAGGCCACAACGGCAGTTCACTCGAATCAACATGACGCCAGCTCAGGTACTCCCCCATTTGTTGAAGATGAATCTTACCAATTTGAAGGAAGCGCCAAAGAACCCTAACACCTCCTCTCCATACTACCACTCCAATGCCAACTGTACTTACCACTCTGACAGTGTTGGGCATGATACAAATAATTGTTGGGCGCTTAAGAACAAAATCCAGGACCTGATTGATGCCAAAGAAGTAGAATTTGATGCTCCTGAGAAGCCTAATGTGATATCTGATTCGATGCCCAAGCACAGTCACAGTGTCCATGCCATTATAGAAGACCTCCATGTTACTGATGTTGCCAATCTTTTGACTCCATTGTTAGTAATTAAAGAGAAGTTGATGAGGGTTGGGATATTCCCAGGCTGTAGGAAGGACTGTTATTTTTGTTTGAACATACGAGCTGACTGCCCAATGTTGAAATCAGGTGTCCAACGCCTGATGGATACCCAAGAGATACTTTTCCAGAAAAACCCTATTGATACCTTCACTACTCCTGCTACTTTTGCTACTTCAACCAACGATATTGCAATCATAACCATTTCCAACAATCCTCCTAAGGCTTGCAAAAGGCCTGTCAGGATTACACCCAACTCAAAATGTGTACCTTTAAAGATCACCATGCCGGGACCTGTCCCGTACCAATCCAGCAAAATGATACCATGGAACTATGGAGGAGAAATCTTCTACCATGGTATCAAACAAATTGAGGCAGTCCAAGAGAATTCTAAAGAAGAAAACCTTGATATAGGGAACATTGCGGGTACAAGCAAGATAACCCGCATCGGCCTGATCTTTTCTCCGGAGATTGCTCCCCCTCGAGCAGTTTTCGGACCCTTGAAAGCTTCTGTACCTGTTGGACCATCTGTGTAAGGCCCAATGATTGAAGAATTGGATACTCCTGAAGTAAGACCATCTGCTGATACTACCAATAAGGGTAAGGGTATACTAGAAGTGCCTGTCAGGACGAAGGCTCATGCTGTGGTTATCCCCGAAACCACTCAGAAAGAAATGTATGAAATCTTGAAAATAATCAGAAAATATGACTACGACATTGTGGAACAGCTAGGGCAGACCCCTTCTAAAATTTCAATGTTGGCTCTTCTACTCTGCTCTGAGGCCCATGTTAAGGCCCTGATCAAATTCTTGAAGGCGGCACATGTACCCCAAGAGACTTCGGCTGACCAGTTTCAAGAGTGTGTGACCAGTCTTACTGCTGATAATGGCCTTGGCTTTTCCGATGTTGACTTGACTCCTAAAGGAAGGAAACACAACGACGCACTACATGTCTCAATTGAATGCAGGGGAACCACCCTCGCCCATGTCTTAGTTGATATTGGTTCTTCCTTGAATGTGCTGCCAAAGAAAGCTTTAGACCATTTGGATTGCGAAGGATTGACCCTCAAACCTAGTAACATCGTTGTTAGGGCCTTTGATGGGTCCAAAAGAATGGTTCATGGAGAGGTTGACATTCCTATCAAAGTAGGCACAAAAGTCTTCAACTCCACCTTTTATGTGATGGACATCTGTCCGTCATATTCTTGTTTGTTAGGGAGACCTTGGATCCATTATGCCGGGGCAGTTGCCTCATCTTTGCACCAAATGCTGAAATATCCTGTTAAGGGTAAGATTATAACAGTGCACGGCGAGGAAGAGTACATGATAAGTCATCTTAATTCCTTCCGCTATGTGGAGTTGGATGGCGAGTTCATCGAAACGCCTTTCCAACATTTTGAGGAGGTTTCTCCTGAGGTTGCAGTTGCGAAGATAATGGTTGAGGTGCCTGTCATTCCCAAACATGTATCTAGGATGGCATCTCTCAAGGACGCAGAGGCCGTAATTAAAGAGGGGGAGAGCACAGTGTGGGGGCAACTGCCTGATTTTCCCCATAAGACAGACAAGTTTGGGTTAGGGTTTACTGCTGCAGGACAAAAGGCTATGCGTCGCTCCAAGGTTGGAGGACCACCCGTCAAGATCACTCACCACGGAATCAATGATGTAGAATATGAAGATGAAGAGAGCCACTTTGAAGATTGGATCTTTCCGACCATCGAAGGGGGTTTAAGCAACTGGGAAGCAAATGATTTTGTTCCCATCACCTTTATCAACCAGTAATTTTATCTTTGAACAATTTCCCATTTATGGTCTGCAATAACTAAAATAATTTGCACACTATTTTCACCTCGTGCCTTGCCCGGGGCATGTAGGTCCATTTGTAAGGGCTTGATCTTCTTCATTATCATATGCCATGTTTTAATGAATTATTGGACGTTTTTCATCTATAAACTGTTGTGTTCATTTTCTTTCCTTTTGCATTTTGTTTGTTTAAGGATGGCTATCCCTTACACACACCCACACTCACAAATGCAGGTACCCATCCACCCCAGATTCTATGGGTGACTATTCCGTTTCAGCCTTCGATAACTCTGAAGATTTGGTCAATCATGCTGATTACGAAGTTGATGAAGACTGTGAAGTGCCGGGAGAGTTAGCCATACTTCTACAACAAGAAGAGAGGGCTATTCTGCCTCATGAAGAGTTGCTAGAAACCATCAACTTGGGGACAGAGGAAGACATGAAAGAAGTAAAAGTGGGTGCCAACCTGGAACCAAGTGTCAAGGAGCGCTTAGTGTAGTTGTTGAACGAATATGTTGAAATTTTCGCCTGGTCTTATGAAGACATGCCCGAGTTAGACACAGATATTGTGGTCCACCGTCTCCCTACAAGAGAAGATTGTCCACTAATCAAGCAAAAGGTTCGCCGAATGAGGCCTGACATGTCTGAGAAGATCAAGTCTGAGGTAATGAAACAATTCAATGTTGGCTTTCTGGCTGTTACTTCCTATCCACAATGGGTTGCTAACATTGTGCCCGTGCCTAAGAAGGACGGCAAAGTCAGAATGTGTGTGGACTATCGGGATTTAAACAGGGCTAGCCCTAAAGACGATTTTCCACTACTGCATATCGACATCTTAGTTGACAACACAGCTCAGCACAAGGTTTTTTCCTTCATGGATGGATTCTCGGGATACAACCAGATCAAAATGGCCCCCGAGGACATGGAGAAAACTACTTTTGTCACGCAATGGGGTACCTTCTGCTACAAAGTGATGCCATTCGGACTGAAGAATGCAGGGGCAACCTATCAACGCGCCATGGTATCTTTGTTTTATGATATGATACATTATGAGATCTAAGTTTACGTAGACGACATGATAGCTCGATCA
Source organism: Vicia faba (assembly GCA_948472305.1). Taxonomy (NCBI): domain Eukaryota; kingdom Viridiplantae; phylum Streptophyta; class Magnoliopsida; order Fabales; family Fabaceae; genus Vicia; species Vicia faba. Next base: position 613,588,310 of record OX451736.1, read on the forward strand.
CAGACAGAAGAAGAACACCTTGGTCATTTGCAAAAGTTGTTTGCCAGGTTGAAGGAGTATAAGCTCAGACTGAACCCAAGCAAGTTCACTTTTGGGGTTAGGTCTGGTAAACTTTTGGGATTTATTGTCAGCAACAAAGGCATTGAGGTCGATCCAGCTAAAGTAAAGGCTATACAAGAAATGCCTACTCCCCGTACTGAAAAGGAGGTTAGAGGATTCTTGGGACGCTTGAACTATATCGCCAGGTTCATCTCTCATCTGACATCTACCTGTGAGCCAATCTTCAAACTGTTGAAGAAAGATCAGGTGGTTGAATGGAACAATGATTGTCAAGTTGCTTTTGATAATATCAAGGAGTATTTACTAGAACCTCCTATTTTGATGCCACCCGTCGAAGGAAGGTCGTTAATCATGTATCTGACTGTTTTGGATAACTCAATGGGGTGCGTGTTGGGCCAATATGATGAGTCTGGCCGAAAAGAGCATTCCATTTATTACCTTAGCAAAAATTTTACCGACTGTGAGAATCTCTACTCACAGCTCGAGAAAACTTGCTGCGCTTTGGTATGGGCTGCTCGCCGGCTAAGGCAGTATATGTTGACTCATACCACTTTGCTGATTTCCAAGATGGATCCGATCAAGTATATCTTCGAGAAGCCTGCTTTATCTGGGAGAATCGCTAGATGGAAAATGATCTTGACCGAGTATGATATCCAGTATACTACCCAAAAAGCTATAAAAGTGAGTGTACTAGCTGACCATCTAGCTCATCAAGCCGTCGAAGATTACCAATCTATGAGATTCGACTTCCCTGACGAGGACATCATGACATTGGACAACATTGAAAGTAACGGACCGTATGATGGACCTGAACAAGGATCCTGATGGACCCTATACTTTGATGGTGCTTCAAATGCACTTGGCAACGGTATCGGTGCGGTACTCATTTCTCTGGAAGGTTGCCATACACCCTTCACTGCCCGACTTTGCTTCAGCTGTACCAACAACATGGCTGAATATGAAGCTTGCATCTTTGGTCTCAAGGCTGCTATAGACTTGGGAATCAAATCATTGGTCGTATTTGAGGACTCGGTGTTGGTTATCAGACAGGTCAAAGGAGAGTGGGACACCAAGCATCCTAATCTTATCCCATACAAAGAACATGTCTTAACATTGTTGCCTCATTTCGAGCAGATCACCTTCGAGCATTTCCCGCGAGAAGAAAATCAGCTAGCAGATGCTCTGGCTATAATGTCTTCCATGTTTAAGCTCAACTGGGATTACGAGGCTCCCCAAATTACCATCGAGCAAATGGACGAACCTGCGCACTGTCATGAGATTAATACCGAAGAAGTAGTGGAACAACCCTGGTTTCATGAAATCAAAAGTTATCTCCGGACTAGAGAATACCCTGAAGGAGCTTTCGTCAATGACAAAAAGTTCTTAAGGATATTTGCTGCCAAGTTCATCCTAAGCAATGGCATCCTTTATAAGCGCAGCCATGATTGTGTTTTACTTTGTTGTGTGGACAAAGCCGAAGCAGAGTTGATCATGACCGAGATACACAGTGGCACATTTGGCACCCACTTGAGCGGACATACGATGGCCAAAAAGATTCTAAGGGTAGGCTACTACTGGTCTACCATGGAAACTGATTGTCATCAACATTCCCGTACCTGCCACAAATGCCAAGTCTATGCTGACAAGGTACATATTCCTCCAGTTCCTCTCAATGTCTTAACAGCTCCTTGGCCATTCGCGATGTAGGGAATCGACATGATTGGAGAGATCAAGCCCACGGCATCCAATGGACATCACTTCATCCTGGTGGCTATTGATTATTTCACCAAATGGGTCGAAGCAGTTTCCTTTACCTCCGTTACAAAGAATGTGGTTGCCCACTTCATCAAACAGAATCTCATATGCCGGTATGGTGTCCCCGACAGGATTATCACGGACAACGGTACTAATTTGAACAACACTATGATCACCGCTCTATGCGAGCAGTTCAAGATTTATCATCACAATTCATCTCCTTATCGGCCGAAGATGAACCGTGCTGTTGAAGCCGCGAACAAAAATATCAAGAAGATCATTCAAAAGATGACAGTCACCTACAAGGACTGACATGAGATGCTACCGTTTGCTCTGCATGGATATCGTACCATGGCACGTACTTCAACAGGGGCAACCCCATTTTCTTTGGTGTATGGCATGGAAGCTGTTCTACCCATGGAAGTTCAGATTCCTTCCTTAAGGATTATGAAGGACGCTGGTTTGAGTGAAGACGATTGGATTCAGACCCGAATTGACCAACTCAAATTGATCGACGAGAAGTGACTTACTGCTGTTTGTCATGGTCAAACGTATCAAAAACGGATGATCAAGGCTTTCAACAAGAAAGTCAGGCGTCAGGTATATCAAGTCGGAGATCTTGTAATCAAGCGGATCATATTACCGCAAAGTGATCCCAGAGGAAATTAGACTCCTACTTATGAAGGACCATTTGTGATCAAGAGCATCTTTTCCGGTGGGGCAATGATTCTGACCACCATGGACGACAACGATTTGCCGCACCCTGCGAACGCAGACATAGTCAAAAGATACTACACATAAAATAACCCGACAAGTTGAAAACCCGAAAGGGCGACTTGGGCAAAAATGGGCATCCTGGTGAATCGAAAACCCGAAAGGGCGGTTTAGGAAAAAATTAGGGATAAAACAAAAAAAATTGTACACCCGGCAAGTTGAAAACCGGAAAGGGCGACTTGGGCAAAAAAGGGTTTCCCGGTGGATCGAAAACCCGAAAGGGCGGTCTAGGCAAAAGTTAGGGAATTAAAGCGTATGACTATGTCTCGTCGGATCACTTTAAGAACAATCTCTTCACCAACAAGCTCCGAGTTTATGATCAATCCAGTTATCGGCGGACGAAGCAGCGAATGGACAAAATATTTAGAGTTGTGAAGGCTATAGCAGAATAGGAATCCCATGGAATTGTTACACATAGCCATCTTTCTTTTGTATAAATTTTTTTCAATTTTTACGACAACATTCTATTACTAGGATGTCTGTCTCCTTTGTACAAAGATACTCACGAAAGTTAAATACAAAGATACTTCAAAGTGCATAAATTTGCTTGCCTTTCTTTTCTTTTTACACTTATGTTTTATTTGAAAACGTCCAATGTTTTGTTAAATAGGCATATGCATTTGAATATAATCACTGCTTACAAATAAAACGAAATTGAAAAAGGATAATTACTGATAGGTTGAAGGTGTAGGAAGATATCTTTATGCCATTTCAGAAGAAATCCCCTATGATACATCATTCAGATCCTCAACAAAGCTAAAATTTGGAGTATATTTCCCCAGCGGAGTTAAGCTTCAAGATCCTCAGCGGAGCCAGTGCATTCTAAACTTGGTTCCCCAGCTGAGTTAAGTTTCAAAATTCCCATCAGAGTTAAGCTTCAAGATCCCCAGTGGAGCCCGAAAACCCTGAAAATCTTATCCCCAGCGGAGCCAGAATAGTGAACATTTCCCCCACAGAGTTATCTCCCAGCAAGATCAAAGATTCTCGGTCTCATTTCTCCAAGCAGGAGCCTCCTAGGTTCTAACTCCCCAGTAGAGATTTTCAGAGTTTTCCTTATTTCCCAGGAAGGTCATGAAGGATTGTCATTCCCTGCAGAAGTTGTCAAAGGCTTTATTAATCCCTACAAATCGCCAAGGATTTTCAATCTCCAGCAGTGGTCCCAGGATTTCTCATTCTCAACAATCAGAGATCTTTAATCCCCAAGCAGCCAGCAAGGATTTCTCATCTTCAATAAACAAAGATCTTTGGAATCCCCAGCATCGGTCAAGGATTTACTTTCCCCGATCGCAATCAAAGATTTCATTATCTCCAGTTGTCAATGATTTATTTTCCTCAGCAAGACAGCTGCTCAGTTTACATGCACATCCATTACATTCATATATCATAAACATTGATGAAACACAATTCATTTCATCATACATATCATGCAACATAACTTTGTGTTTTAGCTAACATTTTACCCTTTTCAGGATAAGATTAAAAGGCTATCGTTAACAAATATTCAGATACAGTATGGATACACCCCAGAAACGACGGACATTCTATTACTCATTCAGAATTTCAAGTCAAAATATAGTACAGATACACCCCAGATGCGGCGGTTATTCTACTACTCATTCAGACTTCAGCAATCCGATACAGACTAGATACGCTCCAGACACGACAGCCATTCTATCTCTCATTTAGATTCAACTATCAACCACAAGTTCAGATACGCTCCAGACACGGATGCCATTCTGTCCCTTACACCAGCAGTTTGATTCTCCCCAGTGCAATCGCCGCGGAAGTCATTCTATCACTTATTCAGATCTCAGTTACAGTCTCAGATACACTCCATACACGGAAGTCATTCTGCTACTCATACAGATCTCAACTTCAGATACAGTCCAGATACGCTCCAGACACGGTTGCCATTCTATCACTAATTCGGAAGTTATCCCCAGCCCATAGATGCTCCATACACAGATGTTTCTTTATCGTCCATTCAGAATTCAGATACAATACAGATACACCCCAGACATGGCAGTCATTCTGATATTCATTCAAAGTTCAAATACAGTTACAGCTCATATACGCTCCAGACACGGACGCCATTCTTTCGCTCATACATATTCAGTCTCCAGATACAGTTCAAATGCATTCCAGACACGGATACCATTTTAATACTCATTCTTCTGACCTACCACATTGCAATTCAACAAACATTCTTGGATGGCATCTTTAATCCCATCTCCAGCAAGATTCTACCATCTCTAAATGGCATCTTTAAGCCCATTTCCTCAGCTATATTCTGACGAGTGCAAATTTACGGGCACTCTAGTGTCCAATCCTCTTTTACCTTCGAGTCGCGAAAGGCAAACTTGCCAATCTAACTCTTCAGGTTCAAGAAGATTGAACAGGGGCAACTGTTGTACCCCAAAATTTTCTCTCTCATTTCATCAACATTTTTCATCACAAGACTCTTGAAACTCAAGATCAAGCTAGCGTTTGCTCTGCTCAATACACCTCTTTGCACTGTTGACCTAAATTAGGGTTTGAGTTTGCAGTGATGTTTTGACCTACAATGCCCAAATTGACTTTCACACTTCATGTTGGACTCATAAGTTTGTCCATACCAAGTTTCAAGCCTTGATTCAAATTTTTGCCCAGTCAATTGGACAGTTGACCTAGAAATCAGTTGTATCGGGGAAAAAGTCAACTGTGGCCAATTGACAGTAAAACCTCATGAAATTTGACCCACATCAACATTATGAACTCATATGAACCATTTTATCAAGTTTGGATCACAATTCCACAAGAAATTTGATCAGATCACCAAAAGGGCAAAATGGTCATTTTTAGGGTTTTGACTGTACAAAGGCAATTTTTGAATGTTTGACCTAACCAATGGCAAATCAAGCTCAACCATGGACTCAAGGACTCAATGACATTGTCTTGACCCATTCAAAAAGTTCAAAAGATCTCAAATGCATAGGATTGACAGATGAATTTTTCAGTCAACTGATCAAAATTTGACTGTATACTGAAAAGTCAAACTTTGACTTTTTGGTCAAAATCAAGTGCCAAAGGTCATTTTTAATCAAGACATGTCAAATTATTAAAATTGTTCATCAAGAAACCCAAAAATGCAAATTAGGGTTTAAAATGGAAAATTTTCATAACTTAGAATTTTTCTAAGTTATAAAATTTTCTTATTTTTTCCTAACTTTGTCCCATTTTTTCACCAAGATGAAAATGGATTCAAACAAAACTTGCAACATGAAAGTTGTAATCCATCACATATTCTACAACTTTTATTCAAAAAGTTTTCTCAAAAGAAGCTTGGATCTCAAGTTATGATTTTTGGAACAAGGGTACCTAAAACCTTTAACTTAGAAAAATTTTGCCCTAGTTTAGGCAGGATTTTGACCCATCTTCTTGGCCATTTTTCACATATTTCCACTTGGAGTTTCAATGTGCATTTCAAATATGGATTATAGTACATGTTTCAAGCTTTCCAAATTGTCCAAGAACTCCTCAAACACATTTGTGGTTAGGGAGAATCGAATGCTTGAAGTTGGCAAAAACTCACTTTGCAACCATGGCCAATACTCGTTCATACCAAGTTGCAAATCAGATCTAGCTAGCTTGGTTCACAATTACAGGCCTCTAAACCAGTTTGTACTCCATAATTTAATGCAAATCCATTGAGCCAAGGCATTGTCTTGGTCATTAGGATATTGTACACTAGATTAAACCTTAAATGGAAAAAGTAACATTGCCATTTTTGCTTGAACTTTGCTTTATGTCAAAACAACATCCTAGAGTATTGAACCAGATCTTATGCTGCAAACAAAATCCACTAATTAGAGGGGCCAAGAGGGTTGTGTGCAGGTTGATAGGATGGCCTGTACAAGTCTATAACCTCACTTCCACTCTTTTGCTTCAAGGAGAAGAAAACTTGCAAAACACAAGGCATATCACACATTTGATAAAACCAACTAAAACAAAGTTGTCAAACAAGTTTCATACACCCTAGAAAGCCAGAAGCACGAGCCCTTGACCTCTCAAACCTCCTTGTACACAAAATAACCATTTTTCTACAAAACAGGGCAAGCCCTGCAGAACCAACTCCATCTCCACTTTCCCTCGAGCGTTTTGCCTATAACTTGTTCCAATACCTTCCATTCAACTCACCTGAACTATTCCAGACCTCCATTGCTAGCTGTAACACCATTAACACACATTTCCATTTTTGTTTCAAAGCTTTGCAGGTTGAGTTTTGTAGCACGATTCAGACTACTTCAAAACAAACTAAGCATTGGGAAAGCTTCATTGGACATCAGGCAAGCTCAAAAGAACCTCAAGCACCCTTGGAAGTTGCTGCATTGTCCAGCTCGAAGTCAACTGAAACAGGTATTTCATGAACTTCTATCTCTCTATTTAGGAATAGTTAGACTTAGGATTGTGAATGAAAGATGTTGTATTCATAGCCCTGAAACCATACATGTGCTTAGTTTTCATTTATATTAATCGTGCTAGGAGAATTTTGTTCATGAACTTTCTGAAAAAACTAGGTTAAGAATTAGGGCCAGAGAAATTCTCTCTGGTCTTTGAGAGTTAGCTTAAGTTTTTTATATGGTTAGATTCGTTGTTTGATGCTCTACAAGTTTCATGTTATGAGTTTTGTCAAAAAAGCAAGGAATCAGGAGATAGCATTTGATACACAGAATGCGCGTATTTCTGAACTGAGGAAGAAGATGAAGTTGTTTCTGGGTTGGGCCTATACAGGCTTACTTTTGGCACCCCCCCCTCTTTTCTTTTTACACCCCCCTGGCCCATTTCTTGTATATTTGTCATTTTTGCATTTTTATTTCATTTCTGATTTTGATATTTTATTTTCTAATATAAAAAATACTTAAAAAATATTTTCATAAATTTTTGTATTTATTTGGTATTTATTTTAATTGTTTCTAGTATTAATACATTAAATACTTTATATTTACTTTTGTTTAAATGTAAAAATATTGTAGAAAAATACTTTTATTTTTATTTATTATTTTTATACACACTTGAAAATATTTCCTTGAAATATATGCCTTTTTGTAAATAATTAATTTTTACTTTTATATATTTAATATATTTAATACATATATATACATATATAATATATTTTATTAAATAATTAAGACAAAAAACACAAAAATAATACATTTTTATTTTTATTAATATTTTATACTAAAAATACTATTTTTTCAATATACTTATATTTTTGTACAAATTGATACATTATTGTATATAAATAATAAATAATACTATTTATTTAAGAAATTAGGGTTTTTGCCCTAAAAAATAAAATAATTGAAATTGACTTTTTATTTATTTACATTTCACATTAAAAATACTATTTACATACATAAAACTTTTTTTGCATAATACATTTTATTTAATATTTATTTATTGTATTTATTTAAATATTGTATATTTAATATTATGCCTTACCCATTCAATATGGTTGTAATAATTTAGGATTTAATTTCTTGCAAAATAATCCCCAATTCAAATTTGTACCCCCCTCCCTATATCATGTTGTAATAGTGTAGAATTTAAATTCTCGCACCTTTAAGCTTTCAATTATGCCATGATTAGACTTAGGATTTTGTATGCAAAAATCAAATTAACAAATAGTTTGACCTAATCAAAGACAAAAATGCATGAAAAAATAAACACAATGCACACTTGCACCCCTAGGGTTACAATCCACTTGTTGCCTTCAAAAATGGGCCATGGTATGCATGTCAAGTACTTTGGCAAAACAAAAACAAAACAAAAGATCATAGTCCCTCGATGACGCTATCTAGGTTGCCTAAACAAAATGATCAAGTCCCTTAAGAAAATTGCCAAAAATACTTGACACCATTGCTATCATGGTCTATACGATGACCCGCGCCTGTCCCGTTTAACATCCTAACACAAGGTTGTTCACAAAATACAATGGTGAAACAACACTGTTAAAAGGGTTAAAAACATAAGAAAGATCTTTGAGTAAATAGGGTAGACAACTCTTAGTTACTTGATCAAAACTTGCAAAACATCCTTGCTATCTTCAAAATACACTTCACAACACAAATTTCAAAAACCCTACTTTCAAACATTGAAAACTTTTCAAAAGACAAAAACACCTTTGTATACATTCAAACAAGAATCATTACAAAGGTTGCCACAACGATGGCCTCTTTTCAAAACATTTTTCAAAACCACACACAAAGCACCATTTCAAACAATTGAAGAACACCATTTCAAACAATTGAAAAGCAAGTGATCTAAGCAAGTAACTAAGAGCCCAGGGATAACCATGGATAGAAAGGGTGCCAATACCTTCCCTTTCTATAATCTACTCCCCGAACCCAAGAAAACATCTCAAAGGTCTTTCCTGTGCTTTTTGACCTTTCCTTAGGATAAAATAAAAAGTCGGTGGAGACTCTTGCTAAACCGAAACATTTGTGAACACAAACACAAAATTCCAAGTTAGTTCTCCCACCGTATCACAGCCACGTACCAACAATTCATGGACGTGGTCTTCTCCCATCATATTGGGAGAAATCCATAAGTATATGTAAATGACATAATTATCAAAACGTGGAAGGTCCATAGCCACGCCGATTATCTGGAGGACATCCTATAGTCAATAAGAAGGTATTATATGCGCCTAAACTCCGCCAAATGCTCTTTTGGAGTTCAGACAGGGAAAGTTTTGGGTTTTATGATAACAAGGAGAGATATTGAAGCCAATCTAGACAAGTGTCAGGCGGTCATCGATTTGAGGATCCCCACTAACATGAAGGAAGTATAACAACTTACTAGATACCTTTCCACCCTATGTCGCTTCCTTTCCTGTGCAGGAGACAAAGCCTTCCTTTTCTTTGCCTCCCTAAGGAAAAGTAAAAGTTTGAATGGACCACCGATTGTGAGGAGGCTTTCATCAAGGTAAAGGAGTTCCTCACGTGGATCCTGATCCTCACTTTCCTGAATAAGGATTTACCTTTGCTCCTCTACCTCTCGATCACCAGGAGGGAGATGAGATCAGTCATCGTCCAAGAGATAGAAAAACTAGAGAGACTTGTGTATTTAGTAAGAAAAGTTTTCAAGGGCGCTTAGATACACTACCAGAAGATTGAGAAACTAGCGTTATCCGTTGTTACTACGGCAAGAAAACATGTTGCCCATTTGTCAAAATGAAGGCTAATTTCTTGATTATATATTGCTACACACTCTTGTGGAAAATCTAAAATATTCTTTGGTTTTGAAGATACATTTTCGGACACACTCTAAAAAAATATAATCATGTCTCATGTTGAGTTACACATCAAAATTTTGTCTAATTTTCTTTCGGAAATGTATATGTGTAAATTTTACGGAGGTGCATTTCCAGAACATACTGAAGCAGAAAAAATCACACAACCAGAAAAATGCAGAGTGGAAAATAAATTAACATTGATAACATAAAAAAGGAAATATTACAAAGGTAATCGTTAAGATAAACCGAACATTAAATTTCAATATCCAAGTGGATGTTCCATCATCTTTATAATATCTTCGATCAATCTCGAAATTGTGGCATCCACCTTGATCGGAATTTTTGTTTTGTAACAGAAAAATGTATTCCATGTAGCCCTTAAATATGCACCCGTATTTAGATCAAAGTTGTTGAACTCAATCTTCCCTTCATTTTCAATCGAGGGTGAACGGTACTCGAGTTTCACAATTTTTTGATTGTTGGTTTATGGTAGAAGATTCTCTAGTATCTATTTTAATTCTGTAAGAGGGGTGTACTCATTGAACTTAAATTAAATTGAGGGTTTCACATTGTTGAAGTACACATTTTCGACATGTCAATTGATGTTCATTCTGGTGTAGTGTGATTTAGGAAGAAACATGAGATAAGAGTCGCATACTTATACTAGTTCTAGGAAAATATGGACCTTAGAATTTCATCTTGTACTAGGGGACGTGTCAGAAATGAATCTTTGATACCACCTTATTCATTTATTCCAGAGATGTATTATGGGAACCGCTCATGACAGAATAAAATTCTAAAACAAACAAAAACATAACATGTATTGAAATGCATAAATGTATTGAAATATTTGAAAATGTATATATTAGACATCACTAAAATTAATGCAAGTTTACATACAAAATATGTCTAACCACATAAATACATTGTTGAATAAAAAGTAAAATGAATTGAAACATGTGTCACCACCTAAATCTATATATATGGGTGGTACCGCCTTTGAATTTTGTTTATTTGATTATTTTTCAATCTGGCTCAACTTGGTGAACTCTTGCATCATTTCCACAAAATGATTTAGTCAAGTCTCGGCTTTTATTGTTGAATGAGTTGTCAACTCTGATGATATCAGTGGTATTAAGCATCCAGATTTCAAAATAAACTTGAAAAAAGTGTCACGAATTTGAAATCCACCCAACACACATGATACAATCATTTGGATTTTGACGCGGCCCAGCGTGCAGTGGAAAAATGTTTCCATAAAATTGTATCTTGTCATATCAATACACACTCTTTCATACGCACTTGTTATGAGATGTCCCATTTTAAGGAAGCACATCCATTTATCCTCTGGTGTTGGTCCACTATAGAAAGGAACAAGATATTTATATATTTCATAAAAAATTTCTTTTTTCCTGTATAGTCATGTGTATGATTCTTTGTGGCCCCATAACTCTTGGATAAGTTGATGGAGGACAAGTTTGTGATCTTCTTCTCCTTTATTGATCAAAGAAGAAACAACTTGAAAACCATATTTACCTTCACAATCAATATTGATGTTTCGTTTAATGTATTTATGCATAAAAACCAGCATCTCGTTGATGAAAGAGATTTTTGGTGGAGGCGATGAAGGAGGTGGTATACTAATGCAAGCTCCTTTGAAAACACTTTTTTGAGATTTTAGAGTTGGAGAATCTAAAAAAAGTATGTCAACATGTTCAAAATATAAAGGAGACTACATTGTTGAATTGTCATTAAGTGTAGGTTTGAAATTTTTAGGAGCACCTTTTATTTTTACTGGTGGAGAAGGTGGTTTCAAGTCATTATTTTTTGAATATGTAATGTTCATCAATTTCTCTTTGATGTGGAGTCCCATATTGTCATTAGCTTTCAAAAATCTATTGTGTATCACTTCCCACTCGGTCAAGACAAAAAAGATATTTCATTTACCTTCCCTCGTCACACCATCATCATAATCATCAAACTTAGGCCTTTTCTAGTGAGTGCAAACCTCATCCATTCGTATCAGGCTATTAAGTTTCACCTTCAATGAAATAAAACAAGCACATGGTAGCTCAAATGTTTTCCTAAGTTTGCAACCAAAATTTAAGCTATTGTGTCCTACATTCTCAATGTGTTTGTCTTCGTGAAAATTTTTTATTGTTGCTCGAGATATATGGTCGACCAACTATAAGCTCAATCAGCGCAGGTAAAACAGTGAGTTTGGCGCTTAGCGTCAGATAGCTCGCTAGGCGCGACCTACTAGGTGTCGAAAAATAATTATTTTGTTGAATTGTTTTAAGATTATGTACACTTGTATTTTATGCTAATTGATACTTAATTTCTTGGGATTTAAGCTACATGTTTGATGTGTTTTGGAAGGCTGTTTGTGAATAACATGAAGCATGTGTATATGGCTATAATATGATTTGCGAATTGATATGGAAATGTAATGATACTTTGGGTATTACTTGATATGTGTTATTATGATAGTGTGGTATGGTGTTACCATGAATATGAGTATGTGTGTGTGTGCAATTGTGTGGGAATTCAATATGATGAATTGTTGAGATATGCATGAAAGTTAAGATTAGAGAACAGTCTTAATTGTATATGGTTGTTGAGATTGCACATGCATCATTTGTTGTCAAGAGGCCATGCTTGTTAGTTCTAAGCTAGTGACTTGTCCCAAGCCTAAAGAGGGTTTGAAAGCTTAGAGAAAAAGCTTTGATGTGTTATCGGTTTAGAGAACAGACTGATTTAAAGTAAAAATTGAAAAATGATAACAAGAGATTGGTACCACATGTATTATTATTGCATTTAGTTGCATTGAGTCACATCTTGTCTATGTTTGCAATATAGAATTATGTGAACTATGTGAAATTGTTGTATTTGTGGAATTGTGCATTCTGCTGAATACTTATGAATAATATAATAATTTGAGTGGTGTTATGTATATACAAAGTGTGAGAATGCTTATTTTATACATGAATGTATGCATTATGTATTGTTATATAATTTCGATAATTATGTGAATTCTCGCCTTCTATTGGAATGATGTTTGATAACGACATCGCTCAGGTACTAAAGACTAGAGTTGCTTTGGCAAGAGTAAAGCTGAAGAAGCTATCTTTATTTCATTTCCGTGTTTAGTTTGGGTTGAGTCATGCTCTGGTTATGTAACACTAGGGAACCATTTGGATTCTTGTTTTTGGATAGATACTTTATATACTCTACTTATTTTGTTATTATAAATTGAATTACATGGTGAAGTGGCTTTTATGCCTAAGTTAGTTTAATGAAAGTGTTTATTTTTTAGACTTAAATTAGAATTGTTGAATGAAAGTGATTCCGCTACTACATGCTAATGCAAAGTATATGAAAGCATGAAATTTTAATTAAATATTATTGAGTATGACAGGTATATGTGATAGTTGAATTATGTGTGACACTCTTGATTGATATGCATATTATATTACTCTGATTTATGACGTATTATTCCGCAGAGTTTTAGACGGTATTACATATGTCCTATAGATAGAGATGTAGAGAATAACTTGTGTCTTTTAGGGTTGATAGAAATAATTTAAGAATAAGAATAAAGAGTATTTTGATTAAATTATTTAAATAAGTATGATGAGTATGATTGGAGTAATTTTGAGTACTTTAGAGTTATTTTAGATTTGTAGTAATTATTGTAGAGTTGTTTAGAATTCCTTGAAAACTCTGTCGAGTTATAATTATATATTGTTATAACTTTTTACAAGTTAAGAGTATAAAATAAATTAATAAAAATACTCAGTTGAGACGTTTGAGCATGTGTTGTTGATTTTCGTGCTGCTGAGTAATAATACAACTTTACGTAGTTATTGATAATTTTTTAGTTATAATATAATTATTGAATATAATTATTGATGATGGATTAGTTATTGTATGGTTAACCGGTGATGTATGCTTGTATGTATATTGTATGTATAATAAGATTGGTGATGGATTTGGTGATGTTGCACTATTGAATATCTGCATATTGTATTTGACGTGAATGGTGATGTTAATGAGTTGTTGTATGATTGTGATGGTTGATGAATTATGTTGTAGTTGTTGTGGGATAATAGTTCGAGAGGGGGACTATTATCATAGGGTCAATGCATGTTTATTTATTATCGGGAGAGGACTTTAAACATTATGTTGTGTTGCAATGACGTGTTTGACATGCATCGTATGTCGTGTTGTTCATGAAAAAGGCAAGTTACAATCTGAGCAGGGTGGATTGGTGACTTGTCTCAGATTCGAGTAGGGTGGATTCTGGGTTCAAGAAGGGTGAACCTGGTTCCTGAGTGAACCAGTTGTTGATGATATGGTATCACATGCATATACATAGAGTTTCATATATGAGTTGTATTGCATAATGAATCATAAGTACATTGTTGAGATATATTGTTTAAATTGTTATTGATTTGGTGAGTTGAGTATGAGAATGTAATTGATATACTGTGATTGAGATTGTGTAGAATATGCTATGTGTTTAATATCCTGCCTTACAGTATATGCCTATTATTATTGAATGTAGTTTTTCACCCCCTTTTGTTTGAATGTTGCCTTTACATGGGCATCGTGCAGATACTCAAGAGTAGCATTGGGTGAAGTAAGTGGGAGATAGCTCTTGGAGTGACTCCTATTAGTTGTCATTTATTAGTAGGGTCCTTCTCTGATTTTTGTAACTTCAGGTTGGGGACGTTCATATTTTTAATTGCTTACTTTTGTTTTGTTGGGGTTTTCCATATTTTTCTTTTGCTGAGATCTCAAAGTGTTGGAAGTTGGATATATTAACTCTTTTTTTTTATGTTATAAGAGTTGAAATGGAGTTTATGAGACTAAATGTTGTGAATGTTTTATGTTTTAAATATATTGTTTTTTTGTAATTTTGTTGCCAAGATATCAAATGAGTTGGATGTCGTGTATACATATCAGGTACAGATTAGATGAGTTGGATGTCGTATTAACATTCTAAGTGAAATTTGTGTTGCATGTTTATTATATTAAGCGTTAGATAATCAGCAGGTGTGTATTTTTTTAGATGTGTAACATCATATGTAAAAAGGTTGTGCAAAATCTAAAATTTAATGTATAAACATGTGCTTGGAGAAATAGGGTGTTACATGGAGTGGTGTGATACAACCATAATATCCCATGGAGCTGGTCCCATAAACCATTGGTGTTGTCTTGTTTTTTCTTGTTACCTCATCATAAGACTTTGTTTGCTGACTCGACTTGCTCATTCTCCTGAGGATGAATGACCGAGATGAACTTTATTTGTATTCTCAAGTTATGGCAGAAATCCACCACAATTAATCTGACAAATAGTGTCACATTGTCTGAGATGATGATTTTTGGTAAGTCGAACATGCATATAATATGTTGCCAATAGAAACACTAAACACTTTCTACTATGATTTTGGAGACGACCTCTACCTCTCACCACTTTGTGAAGTAGTATACTTCCAACAATTCAGAACTACAGATGCCCAGACTCTAGTGGGAAATGGCCTAATATGTCATAGCCTCATTTCTATGGCGATTAGTTTTGAGTTGATCCTGGCTCTGATATTTGAAACACTAATTTCTAAGGCGAGATTCATGTTAGAGATGAGGGATTCAGACTCAACTTGGTTGTTTCTGGATTTAAACTAAAACCTCAAGGAATTCTCTATGACAAGGTCATATGGTCCCTCTAACACTTTTTGGCACCATTTTATTTTAGGTTTAAAGTATCTTCCACTAATAGTATCTATATGTGGGGGGCCTTTTGCCTACTGGAGAACTAAAATCTACTAACAGTCTTGATGCTTCTTCTGGGTATATATTGGATATCATACTTGGATAGCTCAACTAACCAGAATACCATGCTTCTTGCGAGGCCTGACTTCCTCAAAATTTGATAAATGTGATAATTAGTTTTTACCATTACACGATGTCCTTGGAAGTATGATATGAGTTTCATTGTAGTAATCAAGACCACCTAAGTCGGTATCTCGATCTTCTAGTACCTTTCTTTAGCGTCTTTGAACACATTGCTTATGAAATAGACAAGATGTTCATTTTTGTTCTTCTCTTGGACAAGCATGAAACTCACCGCCTTATTTGTGTGTGACGGGTACAAATAGAAGGGTTCACCTTCTACTAAGCGCGTCATTATGGGAAACATTGCCAGAAAGACTTCTAACTTAGTGAATACTTCCTCACACTTTCTTGTCCACTCAAACTTCTCCTTTTTTTTCAAAGTGTCAAAGAAGTGGAATGCCTTGTCACCTACGTAGGAAAGAAAATTAGTTAGAGTGGCTAAGCGCTCTGTTAGTTGTTGAACCTCTTTGACACTTGAATGTCTCCTCATATCCCTGATATCTTGAGATTTTGCTAGTTCTCCAAGATCTCTCTTCTATTTAGCATGAATAATTGGAATTTACCTGCCTGAATGCTCAAAAAGAATTTTGCAGGATTTAAGTGCATGTTATACCACTGGATCGACCCCGAAATGTCTTCTAAATTGCCGTGGTGGCTTTTCTCCTATAAATTCTTTACAATCATATCATCTAAGTAGACCTCGAAATTCTTCCCTATTTGCTCAGAGAATGTTGCGTCCATTAGTCTATCATAAGTGGCGACCACACTCTTTAGTTTGAAAGGCACGGAATTATAGTAGTAATTGTCAGTGTTGGACATGAACATTGTTTTGGGTACATTCAAAGGATCCACCTCTATCTTATTGTAGCAAGTGTAAGCATTCATGAACCTCTAAGTCTTATAGTCTGAGGACCCGTCAATTAGCATGTCAATATTAGGTAACAATTATGTATCCTTGGGGAAGGTGGCATTCATGTTGGTGAAATCGATGCAGATTTTCCATTTGTTCGATGAATTCTAAACCGGGACCACCTTAACTAACGAGGTTGGATATTTGATCTCAGTTATAAAGCTTGCACTCTTCAACTTCTCAACCTCCTCATCAATCGTCGTCAGTTTCTCCTCGTCCACTTTGAACTTTCTCCAAGACATGGATTTTCCTTTTAAGTAGATGGTGAGGTAATGAAAAACCACTTTGGCGTCTAATCCTGGATTTTTAACGGGCATCCATGCGAACAAGTCCACCTTCCTCCTTAGCAGGGCGACCAGCTCTTCTTTTTCTCCTACTTCGAACAGGGAGATGCCAAGTTTAGTGACTTTAAAGTCTCGTTGTCCAATCTAGACCTCCTTCAGACCTTGTGTGGAAGTTAGCATTTCCTTCTCAGGCTCTATCTTGGGATCCAAATTCACAACATTCATTTCATGTGCACTTGGTTGTAGAATGACAGCTACGACAATCCTCACTTTTATGGTAACATTCTTGGGAGGTATGTTAATTCCCCTGGACTATTCCAACCCACTCGTTAGGTAGTAAATATTTCATGCTTAAATGTAGCATTGACACGGAAGCCTGTAACATGTTGAGGCGATATTGTATTGAGATGAGGTTGTCTACTACGAGATATCTGATCTTGACTTTTTTGTGCAAGCTTGTGATACGGTGGAAGAACCGTCTGTTATACTGGTTTGCATTTTTTGTTCGCAAATATCATGGTAAGCAAGAGTCGCCATCGACTTTTATTTCATCCAACAATGGAAAAGGAAAAATAACAAAAAAAACCTTTTTCGAGATGTTTCTAAGTACGGGGGGTAGATTATAGAAAGGGAAGGTGTTAGAACCCTTTCTATCCATGGTTTTCCATGGGCTCTTATGTACTTGCTCATTTTGAAATTGCTTGTGTTTGTTTTGAAAATTTTTTTGTTTAACTTCATGATAACCCTTGTATTTGTCCTCTAGAGTGTAACGAAGTTGTTTTCGAAAACTATTTTGAAAGTGTTTGTGTGAAATAGTTTTTATTGTCTTGAGCAAGTACTTAAGATTTTATACCTACTCGAAAAAGGTTGTTCGTTTTCTCGTTTCCTTTAGACAACGCTATCCTACTGTTAAGGAGTAGGTAGCCCCATTATTGGAGTTTTAAGGGATATTCGAAGGGACAAGTACGGTCACAAAAGTAAAGGTTAGGAAACTTTAGTAATTACCCTAAAGTCCTAAAGATCTTTCTGAGGCAACATCTGAACGGGTCATTTTTGATCTTTTGGGACTAGAGGACGACCACTAAAATTCCCTATGCTTCATGACCGTTTACCGAAGGCAACCGGAGTGAGGCAAACCCTAGGAGTGAACATGTGCATGTGTTATTTTTCAGTTTATTTATCTTTGCACAATTAGGGTTATCTACCGTTTTAATTTCATTTGTCTTTCGCATACAATCCTATCATCCATACATCTAGCAGTTTATAATAGCGAAAAGTAAAGTGCGAGAAATTAAAATCCTAACTATTACAAGGCTTCGGGGAGGGGGTTACATAACCAAACTGGGGATTAAACAGTAAATGAAAAGCGGTAAAATAAACTTTAATTAAAAACTATTACAAACCTCGAAAATGTTACAATAATTGGAATTATAAATAAGTAAATGCGCGCGAGACCAATTAAATACGGGAATAAATTAGAAGCCTAAAAAATCTAATTAATTAAAAAATATTTTTGTGTATTTTTTTATTGAGAAAATAATTAAATTGCAAATTAAACCTAATTTCTAGTTAATTTTATTTAACCAAATAATCAATGTTGAAATAATTAAAATAATTAATTTTCAAAAATTAATTTTAATTACAAAAACCTAAATCTATTTTTGTGATTTTTTGATTTAATAAAAAAAATATTTTTGTTTTTTTTTGTAAAAATAATTAACAAATAATTAAAAACAAAAGAAATAAAGAAAAGAAAATAATTGGGCCTATTACTGTTAGCAATCTGGGGGGGGTGAAACTGAAATTGTACTAGGCCCAAGATGTTAGCCCAATACTCAGCGTGAGATCCAATGCAGCTGGTCTTCAGGAGGTCCACCATGTGACTGCTTGCTTGGGGCGTCAGATCTGGGATGGAGATGATCCAATGGCGTGGATTTTGGGTGCATGATGGCCCTTTTTAAGGTGAGGCTCACTGGATCTGGGACAAAGAAAATTTAAAAAATATGAAAACATGAGATTCCGGGATCGAACCCAGAACCCCTTGCTTCAACGCCTGCGCATTTGCCATTTGTGTTGGGATGTGTGATACGGTGGAAGAACTGACTTGGTTGTTTTGCGTTTGATCGCAAATGTTGCGGTTAGCAAGAGTCACCACTGACTTTTCTTTTATCCAAAAGTAAAGGTGAAAAAGTACAGGAAAGACCTTTGAGATGTTTTCTTAAGTTCGGGGGGTAGATTATGAAAAGGGAAGGTATTAGCACCCTTTTCATCCATGGTTTTCCATGGACTCTTAGTTACTTGCTAGATCACTTACTTTTGTTTGAAAATGTGCTTTGTGTGGTTTTTGAAAGTATTTTGTAAAGAGGCCTTTGTTTAGGCAAACTTTATAATGATTCTCGTTTGTAAGAATGTATACAAAGTGTTTGATCTTTTTGAAAAAAATTTCAAGTTTGTAAGATGTTTTGAAAGTGTAGGTGTTTGTTTTGAAAATAGCAAGGATGTTTTGTTTTGAAATTGAGCAAGTAATTAGGAACATTCTACCTACTCAAAAGTCTTTCATGTTCATTTCCTCTTTCCTTTGACATTGTTATCTTACCATTGATTTGGTAAGTAACCCTATCTTTGGATGTAAAAGGGACGGGCGTGGGTCATCGTATAACCATGATTAACAATATTTCAAGACATCTTAGCATTTTCTTTAGGTACTAAGATCATTTTGAAAGTCAACATGAATAGCGTCTGGGACTATGATCTTGTATTTTGCTTGTTTTTTTTCTAAGATACCTCACATGCGTAATACGGCCATCTTGTAAGGCAACCAAGTGGATTTACCCTAGGGGTGTAGGTGTGCAAGTGTATTCATTTACATGCTTGATTTGTCTGTGATTAGGGTTTGCTACTTGTTGGTTTTAGTCTTTCCATACAAAACCCTAATTACTAGCATTTGTATATAAAACATTTAAATTGCGGAAAATAAAAATACTAAGCTATTATAATACTTAGGGGAGGGGGTGTACAAATTACAAATGGGGAATATTGCAAGAAATTAAATCTAATAATTATTACAACCATATTGAATTTGAATAAATGTACAAAATAAGGATAAAATGCAAAAATATGAAATGTAAGAAGAAATGTGATTTTTGTTTGGTTTTTTTCATGAAAAGGGTTTTTTGACCTAATTAATTAAAATAAAATAATTAACTAAAAAAATAAGAAAATTAATATTAAGTTAGTAAAATAAATTAATTTAAAGAAAACAAGTTTTTTAGGGTTTTGGTGAATTTAATTAAATTAGTAAATAAAAATAGTTAAATAAAAGATCCTAAGTTCTAAATTGATTTTAATTTACAAGAAAATAATATAATAATATTTAAAATTTATTATCTAAGTATTTTAAATAAATAAAAAAGAAGTTAATTTATTAAAGAAAATGTTTTTGTGCTTTTAGTTTTATGAAAAATAACTAAATAAAAACAAAATAAAAAAATATAAATATTTTTGGTTTTTTTAGTAATGAAAATAATAATAATAATAATCATATTAGTAATAATATTAATAATAAAAATAATAAAAGATAAAATAGTAAAAAAAAATATAAAAAAAAAATAAAAACAGGGGGGTTAATAAGTGAAATAGGGATTATTATAAGAAAAAAGTCAGGCCCAAAATGTTGGTCCAAGCGCTGCAAATAAACAAAAAATATGTAAAAAAAATGCAAAAGGTCACGCTGGGGCTTGAACCCAGGACCTAAGGGTGACAGGCGCGCGCTTTAACCATTGGGGTGGTGATACATCTGTTAACTTATGTCAAATTATAAATATATATTAGAAAATGCTTCCTGAAGGAAAACTTCATCTTCAACCTCGCGCCTGGCCAGACCACCTGCATCTTGCTCATTTCTCATCCATTTGCAAAAGTGTAAACATGAATCTTGTGGCAAATTTCCTCACGATTTCAGAAATGTAAAGCATTAAAACTATAGATCAAAGACAAACATGAATTTTAATGGCCCTAATCTGAACCCTAACTTTTCCAGAAATTTCAATCTTAAAATTCTTTAAGCTCAAGCAACATAAATGAAAATTATGGACATGGTTAGCTTCAGGGCTATGATATCTACATTTTTCATTCACAAATTAAACATTAAAGATGCTTGTATGAAGAGTTCCAAGTTAAGGAAACTTACCTCAAAATTGGAAATCATATTCTAAGTTTGAGCACTCCTTAAGGTGTTGTGATGATCAGAATAGCTCCACTAAAGTCCCAGGAAGCTAATGCAATGCTTAGTTTGTACTAGAGATGGCTGAATCGTGTTGGAGAAGTACAAGTGCAAAGCTTTGTTTTTGAAAATGGAGGATGGTGTTATAGTCTTGTAACAGGGTGTGGGATGAGTTCTAAATGATGTTTAGAAGCTTTAGGAACAAAAAGGCTTGAAAACGCACGAGGGAGATGTGAGTTTCAAACTTTTGGTCAGGTTATGCAAGAATGGAGGTATGTGATGCAGTTCTAAGTTCTTGGGAGTTTTGGGGCTTAATCATACGTGTGTTTTATTGCCAAGGACTTGTACATAAGTAATGAGAAGGTTTGAGTGCTTGAGAGGATCAGAAGTACAAGCTCTAGACGGATTGTTATGTTACTTGATTTTGAAGAAAAGTGAAAGTATGGTTCCAAGATGAAGTACAGGCATGGGATGAGTGATTGTAAGGCTTGATACAAAATTCTCTTAAGTTATATGACGTGTAAGATCAGAAGAAAACCATTTCAAGGCTCAAGAACAAGTTTTGTGCATAAAGCTACTTTTCCAAAATGGCATTGTACACTTTCTTCCTAAAATAGATATAAAGCATGGGCATTGCATTGAATGCTTGAGTTGAGACCTCTAACAGTTGTGCAGGCATTTAATTATGGAGTGACTAACAAGTTTGAGGCCTGCAAAGCAAAGATTATGAAGCATAGGTTTGAGATTTGAATTTTGCTCATCACAAAAATTTGCCTTGTAAAACAACTTGAAACCCCAACTTCTGACCTTCGATTCTCCTTGCTCACAAATAACCTCAAAGAGTTCTTAGACATTTTGGAAATCTTGTAATATGCTCTACAAACCCTCTTTGAATCACTTTTGAAAAATCCAAATGGAACTAGGTGAAACTTGGGTCAGAAATTAGGTCAAAATCCTGACCAAAAATGTTCAAAATTTCACTAAGTGTTTAGTTTCAAGACCATGACTTCATGGATTAATAAATTGAGATACGAGCATTTCTAGGAGAAGTTGTGTAAATAAATGTTGTATATATCTTGGAGATCTAAAACTTTCATGTTGAAAGTTTCTTTTGAATCATCTTGCATCATGGTGAAAAATTGGCTCAAAGTTGTGAAAAACATGAAGTTTTCAACACTTAGAAAATTTTCTAAGTTTGAAAACTTTGACTTTTCAAAATGAAATCTTGACTTTTTGATTTCTTGATGAACAAGTTTCATATTTTGACATGTTTTGATGAATTGTGATTTTTGACACTTGATTTTGACCAAAAAGTCAAAGTATGACTTTTCAGTGTACAGTTGACTTTTGATCAGTTGACTGAAAATCCACTATCAATCCAATTGATCTTGAGCAATGTTTTGAGTCATACAATTAGGTAAAAATGGTTCAATTGAACTCTTAAGATCATGCCTCAAACCAATTAACCATTTGCTAGGCTAAAAATCAGAAATTGCCCTTTCTCAGTCAAAACCCTAATTTTGACCATTTTGCTCTTTTGATGATTTCATCAAATTTCTTGAGGAATTGTGGTCCAAACTTGATAAAATGATACATATAAGTTTATAATGTTGATATGGATAAAAAATTATGAAGTTTGACTGTAAATTGGCCACAGTTGATTTTTTTCCCCAATGTAGTTGATTCTTAGGTCAACTGCTCAATTGACTGAGCAAAAATGTGAATCAAGGCTTGATACTTGACATGAGTAATCTTGGGGGTCCATAATGATCCATGAAAGTCATATGAGGCATTGAAAGTTAAATTATCCTTGTTAAATCTCAAACCCTAATTTTAGTCATCGGTGCTTAAGGAGGTGTCTTGAGTTGATCAAACCTTGTGCAGTCTTGAACCAAAGGAGATCTTGTAAGAAAATATTTAATAAATGAGAGAAAATTTTTTGGGGTACAACAGCTGTCCCTGTTCAATCTTCTTAAACCTGAAGAGTTAGATTGGCGGATCTGCCATTCATGACTTGAAGGTGAAAGATGATTGGACACTAGAGTGCCCAGAAATTTGCACTTGATGGTGTGGTGGTTGTTGGTGTAGGGAATGGGCTTAAAGATTCCATTTGGAGAGATGATAGAAAGTTGTTGGAGATGGGATTACAGATGCCATCCAAAAATGATTGTTGGCAGGAATGGAAGAAGTATCAGAATAAATCTCTGGTTGATTTATACTAAAATAGTGGATGTGTTGGGTTGAGTACTAGAATAATATCCATAAATGGATTGTATTTGACTCGTATCTGAAAGCTGAAACTAAATGAGAATCAGAATGGTGTCCGTATCTAGAGCGTATATGAATTGTATCTGAAAGTTGAAATTGAATGAGTATCAAGGTGGCGTCTGTATCTGGAGCGTATCTGAACTGTATCTGAAAGATGAATTTGAATAAGTATCAGAATGGCGTCGGTATCTGGAGCATATTTAAACTGTATCTGAAAGCTAAATTTGAATGAGTATCAGGATGGCGTCCGTATCTAGAGCGTATTTGAACTGTACCTGAAAGCTGAAACTGAATGAGTATCAGAATGGCATTCATATCTAGAGTGTATCTGAATTGTATCTGAAAGCTGAAACTGAATGAGTATTAGAATGGAATTTGTATCTGGAGCATATATGAACTGTATCTGAAAGCTGAAACTGAATGAGTATCAGAATGGCATCGTATCTAGAGCGTATCTGAACTGTATCTGAAAGATGAAACTGAATGAGTATCAGAACGACATCCATATCTGGAGCATATCTAAACTGTATCTGAAAGAGTGTATGAGAAGAATCCCATGTAGGGTTGCTTCAGCTGGTCGTGTAGATAATTATCCTAGCTTGTTTCAGGTATCAATCTATAACTTTTTGCAAATTGTTGATGATAGCCATCTGCTGGCTGATCTTTCCTGAAAGATTAGTTGTATGCAATTTTATGATGTATGAAATGCATTGTACAATGATGTTCTAACAAATGAATGAAATTATGTTGTATGCATTCGTGTCATGGATGTTTATGACGTATGGATGCGATGTATGGGTATGTAAGCTATGCTGCTGTAATACTTTAGAGAAAATAAATCCATGACGGCTGCTGGGGATGTGGAGTGCAAGTCTTCATGTTTTGAAGTGCTGATGAGTTGATGAGCTTCTATTTGTTAGAGAAATAAACTTGTTGTAAGGGAAACGTCGTGTATTGCTTGTGAAATCTTGTTGGGGAATCCTGAGAAATTGGGCGACTTCTACTGGGGAGTGATAACTGGAAGTTTTGTTCCGCCGGGGATGTAAGAGAGCTTGATATCATTAAGCTGCACACTTTTGGGATTTTATGGAATAGTCTAAAGATATTATCTTATTTCTTAAAGCCATTAGTGATTGTCTTTCTATTTTTCTGTTCCCCTTTTTTTGCTCATTTGTAAACAGTAGTTACGTTCAAATGCATATGTTCAATAATAAATCATTGGACGTTTTTGTAAACAAAACTCAGAAATAAGGAAAAACAGATAGTTCTGCACTTTCAAAGGAATATTTTTGTATTAACTTTGAATAAGTATTTTTGTACAATAAGACGATTATTCTAGTAAGAGAATGTCGTCGTAAAAAATGTAAATTTGATACAAAGAAAAGATAGCTATGTACACTAATCCCATGGGGTTCCCATTCTGCTATAGCCTTCGTGTCTCTGAGCGTCTTGTCCACTTGTTGCCTTGTCTGAAGTTGATTGGATTGATTAGAATCGTTGAGTTGGTCAGTCGAAGCTAAAGGTTGTCTATAAGGTGATCAACGGGACATAGTCATACGCTTTAAATCCCTAACTTTTTCCTGGACTGCCCTTTCGGGTTTTCTGCCCACTGGGATACCCTTTTTTGCCCAAGTCGCCATTTCGGGTTTTCAACTTGCCGGGTGTATAGATTTTTTGTTTTATCCCTAATTTTTTTCCCGAACCTTTTGGTTCACCAGGATGCCCTTATTTTGCCTAGGTGTGTCAACCTAGCGGGTCTCTTATGCGTAGTATCTTTTGACTATGTATGCGTTCACAGGGTGAGGAATGTCGTCGCCATCCATAGTGGTCAAGATCATTGGTCCACCAGAGAATATGCTTTTGATCACAAATGGTCCTTCATATGTAGGAGCCCATTTTCCCTTGGGATCACCTTATGGTAATATCATACGCTTGATTACCAAGTCACCAACCTGATATACCTGACGTCTGACCTTTTTGTTAAAAGCCTTGATCATACGTTTTTTATACATCTGGACATGACTGACAATCGTAAGCCTCTTCTCATCAATTAGATTCAACTGGTCAAGTCGAGTTTGGATCCAATCGTCTTTACTCAACCTTGTATCCTTCATGATTCTCAGAGAAGGGATCTGGACCTCAATAGGCAAGACAGCTTCCATACCGTATACCAGAGAGTAAATTGTTGCCCCGGTCTATGTGCACGTCGTGGCACGGTAACCGTGGAGAGAAAATGGTAGCATCTCATGCCAGACCTTGTAGGTTACTGTCATTTTTGTATGATCTTTTTGATTTTCTTATTTGCGGCTTCGACAGCGCCATTCATATTTCGCCAGTAAGGGGAAGAATTATGATGTTGGATCTTGAATTGTGCGTACAGTGCGGTGATCATAGTATTGTGGAGATTCGTACCATTATTTGTCATGATTTTCTCTGGGATACCGTATCGACAGATGAGATTCTGTTTGATGAACCGGGCCACGACATTCTTGGTAACAGAAGCGAAAGAAGTTGCCTCAACCTACTTCGTGAAATAGTCAATGGCCACCAAGATGAAGCCGTGTCTATTTGAAGCTGTAGGTTTGATTTCTCCAATCATATCGATGCCCCACATTGCGAATGGCCAGGGAGCAGTCAGGACATTCATAGGAACTGGAGGTACACGTACTTTGTCAGCATAGATCTGACACTTATGACAGGTTCGTGAATGTTGATAGAAATCTGCTTCAATGGTAGAAAAGTAATACCCTGCCTGTAGGATCTTCTTAGCCACCGTATTCCCACTGGAATGGGTGCCAAAAGTGCCTTCATGTAGATCAGCCATGATCTTTTCTGCCTCAACCTTGTCTATGCAATGAAACAACACAGAGTCGTGGTTGCATTTGTACAGGATTCCATTACTGATGAAGAACTTAGCAGAGAATCTCCTTAAGAACTTCTTATCATTAACTGAAGCTCCTTCCAGATACTCTTGAGCCTCGAGGTACCTCTTGACTTCATGGAACCAAGGTTGGTCCACTACTTCTTCAGTATTGATCTCGTGATAATAAGTTGGTTCATCCATCCGTTCAACGGTGATCTGGGGAGCCTCGTTATCCCATTTGAGTTTAAACATGGATGATAATGTGGCTAGCGCGTCCGCTAGTTGATTTTCCTCTCGTGGATAATGCTCAAATGTAATTTCCTTGAAATATGGGATTAATGTTGTGATATGGTGGAAGAACTGACTTGGGTTTTTGCGTTTGTGTTCGCAAATGTTTCGGTTTAGCAAGAGTCGCCACTGACTTTTTATTTTATCCTAAGGAAAGGTCAAAAAGCACAGGAAAGACCTTTGAGATCTTTTCTTGAGTTTAGGGAGTAGATTATAGAAAGGGAAGGTATTAGCACCCTTTCTATCCATGGTTATCCATGGGCTCTTAGTTACTTGCTTAGATCACTTGCTTTTGCTTTTCAATTGTTTGAAATAGTGCTTTGTGTGTGATTTTGGAAGATGTTTTGAAAAGAGGCCATCGTTGTGGCAACCTTTGTAATGATTCTTGTTTGAATGTATACAAAGGTGTTTGTCTTTTTGAAAGGTTTTCAATGTTTTGAAAGTTGTTTTGAAATTGTGTTGTGGAGTGTGTTTTGAAAAATAGCAAGGATGTTTTGCAAGATTTTTGATCAAGTAACTAAGAGTTGTCTACCCTATTTTACTCAAAGATCTTTCTTATGTTTTTAATCCTTTTAACAGTGTTGTTTCACCATTGTATTTGGTGAACAACCTTGTGTTAGGATGTTAACGGGATAGGCGCGGGTCATCGTATGACCATGATAGCAATGTTGTGAAATGACTTAGCACTTTTCTATAGGGACTAAGATCATTTTTGAAAGGCAACTTTGATAGCATCATCGAGGGACTATGATCTTTTTTCAATTCGTTTGTGCTAAGACATCCCACATGCATAACATGGCCATTTTTGTAAGGCAACAAGTGGAATTACCCTAAGGGTGCATGTGTGCAAGTGTGTTTGATTGCATGCATTGTTATCTTTGATTTTTGGGTTGTCTACTTGTTGATTTTATCTTGCCATACACACCTAATTACTAGCATTTGTACAAAGAAATAAAAATGCAAGAAATAAATATCCTACACTCTTACAACCATATTGAATTGCATGAGAATATAAAGGCAAAAATAAGGTAAAAGCAAGAAAAATGAGTGTCTTTCGACCCAGGCAGGAGCACCCTTCGATTTGCATTCTGTTGGCCTCCTTCGATTAGGGGTTGGCATCAGTAAGGTCCTGTCCTTCGATTGGGAATTCACGCCAGTGGGGTCATGGCCTTCGATTGGGCTTTGGCACCAGTCAGATCATGTTCTTCGATTGGAGGCTGGCACCAGCATGGAAGTGCCTTTCATCTGAGCCTGGACTTAGTGCAAGTATGCCTCTGGCTGGGCCTTTCTGCCTTGTTGCCTTCTTCGATTAGGCCATGAATCTGTGCAAGATGCAATCTGCCTTTCTGTCTCCTTCTATTGGGTCTGGAGTCAGTGAGGAAACCTGGGGCTTCATTTCATACTCCTGTCTTTTGTTTATTTCGTTTGAGACATTAAATAGCAACATGGCACAAGGCCATGCTATCATTACCTCAGGGCCAGGTTAGTTCTTAGAGCATTTGTAACAAACCAAAGAACAAAACCAAAAGGAGAGACAATAAAAACAAACTAAAAGAGTGGAAACAAAAAGGTAACAAACACTATGTATATGTTTGAAACGAAAAGGGAGCTTATTTACATGTTATGCCAGAAATGAAGGGTTCAAGGTTAAGAATGACTTACCTTGCTTGAGGTTGGAACGTGTGCTGGGTCTTTAAGTGATTTCCTTGAATGCTTCTGGATTCGAAGGGAGGAACCAGGAGTTATGTCTTTGATACTGGATAAGTGTGAGGTTCTTCCTACTGGATTCAAAGGGTAACAAGGTATAGGGATGTTTAAGATTCTAAGGAGATAAGTGTTTGCTCTTTGATTTGATACAGGCAGGTCTGAGTTTTTGTTAGTTTTGATACAGGCTTGCTTGCAGTTGCAGTTGGACTGGCTTTAGGCAGGTTTGTTTGCAGTTGCAGTTGAACTGGATGGAGTTTTCTGGCTTTGGTAAGGAAGGCAAGTTTTGAGGTTATGCAGGCCTCAAGGCTTATTGTGCCTTAGGCTTGTATTTGTAACACGGGTTTGATGTTCTGGTGTTAGGCAGGAGGATGTAGTTCTGGATTTGTTGTTTGGATTCTGGGTATGTGTTTGAGTGTTTAAGTGTTTAAGTGTTTGAGAATTTTGTGGTGTGTGAGAATTTTGAAGATACGTTCCTCTGGCCAAAAGTCCTCTCTCAGCCTTGTAAATGTTCCTCTATTTATAGAGAAAGAATGGACCTGTTGTCCAAAGCCAGCCTTGCAAATAAATGATAAAATAGTACATGTGGGGGCCTCTTGGCAGTTGGGGTGCAAAAGTTGTGACTCATGCTTCTGTCATTGCTTGTGGAGCAAAAATAATAAAATAAGGCCCAGCTGGAAAGTAAATGTCCACTTGTGCCACAAAAGCAAGATGAATGGTTCAGATGGGGTTGCTTCATGCTGAAGGAAAATAGGTGCAAGGCTCAAGACAGACTTTCCTAAAAGGTAGTATTGTGCTATTAAGTGCAAGTGGTCTTAGACAATAAATGGGTACAGGCCTAAAAAGGGAAGACACGTGGCCTAGCCTATTGGTCTGAATGTTCAACTTGATCTTTTGAGTCGAATCCTCCATCTTTCTACACCTTTCAACCAGACTGGAACAAAACAGCATTCGTTTTCACCAGCTGTGTGTCCTTCGAATGGGCCAATTATGTGTTCTTCGAATGGCCCTTTTCAGAAGGTTATTAACTTCTGAATCAAAGGAAGCTTTCAGAACATTATTGACTCTTTGAATTGAAGAAAACCAGAAGGAGGCCTTTACTTCCTGATTCGAAGGGCATTCCTGAATCGAAGGACATTCCTGAGTCGAAGGACACTATTTCAAAGGGAACCAAAAACTCAATTGAAACTTGTATGGAGATTATTTCCTTCTGAATCGAAGGAGACCTATTTGAAATCACATTGCCCAGACGAAACTTGTATCGAAGAAAACAGATTGCAAAATCGAAGGCTCATGCTCTAAGGAAGCATATTGCCCAATCGAAAGCTCATGCTCGAAGGAAGCATATTGCCCAATCGAAGCAGGCTTGCAAGCAGCATATGCCCAATCGAAGCAGGCTTGTAGGCAGTGAACTTGTCCAAATCGAAACAGGCTTACAGGCAGCTAAAATAGGTTTTCAAAGCAAACATGCAGGCAACATGCTTGGTGAATCAAAGGGTTTGCCTTGCAGGGGGCACTTGTGGCCAGCAAACATGGTTTTCAAGGCAAGCAATGTAGGCAGCAAAAGTCACAAATGAAACCTGCAACAAGAAGTCACATGCCCATGCGAAAGAGGCACGCTAGCATCCATTTTGAGCAATCGAAGGAGGCCAAGAGTCAATCGAAGGATGCTGATCGAAAGATGCCTAAAGGCCAATCGAAAGAGCTGAAACGAAGAACACTTGTATTTCTCCAATTTTGTCAAAATAATGTTTTTATCTGTTTTCTCCATTTTTGACAGTTTCCTTTTAATTTTGGTATTTGGAACATCCAAATGCACTTGTTCAAGCTTGAACCTTGAAAATCCTTGTAAGAAAGGCCTTGAGAATTAAGAGGGAAATTTTGGGGTACAACAAATGTCAACACATGTTCTTTGTAGGGGATGAGGTTAGGGTGTTTAGTATCCCACTCTCCTTTGATATGGCTGACGACTAAGGCTGAAACTCTGAATACACTTAAGGAATTGATCCCAAAATCTATGGCAGCTTTGAGACCAAAAATGCACGCTTCGTATTTTGCCATGTTATTTGTACAGTTGAAGCAAAGTCTTGCAGTGAAGGGGGTATGACATCCTTCAATGGATATCAGTATAACACCTATGCCATTATCGAGTGCGTTGGACGCCCCATCAAAAACCAGGGTCCATCGGGATCCTTGCTCAGGTCTGTCATATGGTCTGAGTTCCTACAGTTGTTTACCATTATGATGTCTTCATCCGGGAATTCGAACTTCATGGACTGATAGTAATCCACAGCTTGATGAGCAAGGTGATCAGCTAGCACACTGCCCTTTATTGCTTTCTGGGTAGTTTACTGAATGTCATATTCCTTCAGGATCATCTGCCATCTCGCTATTCTCCCAGAGAGGACAGGTTTCTCGAATATGTATTTTATTGGATCCATCTTGGATATCAATAAGGTAGTATGGGTCAACATATACTGTCTTAGTCGGCGAGCAGCCCATGCCAGAGCGCGGTAAGTTTTCTCGAGTAGTGAATATCTTGTTTCACAGTCGGTAAACTTTTTGCTCAGGTAGTAAATAGCATGCTTTTTTCGGCCAGACTCGTCATGCTGCCCCAGCACACACCCCATTGAATTTTCCAAGACAGTTATATACATGATCAAGGGTCTTCCCTCGACTGGTGGCATTAAAACAGGAGGCTCTTGCAGGTACTTTTTGTTCTTGTCGAAGGAAGTTTGGCATTCATCATTCATTTGACTACTTGATCTTTCTTCAGTAATTTGAAGATTGGTTCACAAGTAGTTATTAAGTGATAAATGAATCTGGAAATGTAGTTTAGACGCCATAAGAATCCTCTGACTTCCTTCTCGGTACGAGGAGCAGGCATTTCTTGTATTGCTTTCACCTTGGCAGGATCCACTTTGATACCTTTACCGCTAACGATAAAGCCTAGGAGTTTACCGGACCTCACCCCAAATGTGCATTTATTCGAGTTCAACCTCAGTTTGTATTTCTTTAACCTCTCAAACAGTTTCTGCAAATGGTCAAGATGTTCCTCTTCAGTTTGAGATCTAGATATCATGTCGTCCATATAGACTTCTATTTTGTGATGTATCATGTCGTGAAATAGAGCTACCATGGAACGCTGATAGGTTGCCCCAGCGTTCTTCAACCCGAATGGCATAACCTTGTAACAGAATATGCCCCACTGTATGATGAAGGTCGTTTTCTCCATGTTCTCAGGGGACATTTTGATTTGATTGTAGCCTGAGAAACCGTCCATAAATGAGAACACTTTATGTTGTGCGGTATTGTCAACCAGAATGTCAATGTGGGGAAGTGGAAAATCATCCTTAGGGCTTGCCCTATTCAAATCTTTGTAATCCACACACATTTGTACCTTGCCGTCCTTTTTAGGCACTGGAACAACATTGGCGACCCATTGTGGATAGGAGGTAACCGCTAAGAATCCGGCATTGAATTGTTTCATGACTTCGGCCTTGATCTTTTTTGACATGTCTGGCCGCATGCGACGGACTTTCTATTTTACCGGAGGCCAATCTTCTTTTGTTGGTAGATGATGGACCACGATATCAGCATCAAGTCCTGGCATGTCTTCGTATGACCAGGAAAACACCTCAACATAATCATGTAGCAAATGAATTAGACGCTTCTTGACACTAGGTTCCAGATTGGCACCCACCTTGACTTCTTTCTTGTCCTCTTCGGTACCTAGGTTAGTTGTGTCCACTGGTTCTTCGTGGGGCTGTATGGTCCTTTCTTCTTGTTGTAGTAACCTGGCAAGTTCCCCTGGAACTTCATAATCTTCCTCACCTTCGTCTTCGGCTTGGTAGATTAGATTTTCAGAGTCACAGAAGGCCATAGCAGAATCGTTTTGGATCCCGAATGGATGTAGATCTGAATTTTGAATGTGAGTGTGTGTAAGAGTATATCTATCTTTGAAAGAAATAAAAATGTAGAAAAATAAAGACAAAGAGCATAAAGTTTGTATGCAAAAACGTCCATGATTCATTGATGACATATGAAAATGAGGTAACAACCCTTACAAATGGACTGTTGTGCCTCGGGTAAGACACAAGGTTTAAAAAGTCTGAATTGTTTAATTATTACAGGTCCAACAAAAATTTAAAGACAATTATTGTTGGATAAAAGTAATTGGGACAAAGTATTTAGCTTCCCAGTTGTTGAGTCCTCCATTGATGGTTGGGAAAATCCAGTCTTCTAGGTCACAATTGTCATCATCATCATCCTCCACTGTGTTGACTCCGTCGTTGCTGATCTTTAAAGGTGATCCCCTACCACGAGCACGACGAACATCTTTCTGGGCTCCTGAAGTGAAACCCAAACCAAATTTTTCAGATTTGTAAGGGATATCCGGGAGTTGGCCCCAAATAGTACACCCACCTTCTTCGATTAAGGCCTTGGCATCTTTCAGTGAAGACATCTTTAGCGGAGGTCTTGTAATCTTCGGGATTTGGGGAACAACCTTGGTTACTGCCACGGTTTGTGGGACTTCCTCGAAGTGCTGTAACTGAGTTTCAATGAATTCACCATCCAATTCCACGTATCTGAAGGAGTTTAAGTGACTGACCATATATTCCTCTTCTCCATGGACAGTAATGATTTTCCCCTCGGTTGGGTATTTCAGCATCTGATGTAATGTAGAGGTGATGGCACCAGCGTTGTGAATCCATGGTCGGCCTAATAAGAAGGAATAGGAAGGGCGAATGTCCATCACGTAAAAAGTTGAATCAAAGGTTTGAGTTCCAACTTTTATGGGGATGTCCACCTCCCCATGCACCATCCTCTTTGAACCGTCGAAGGCCCTTACCACTATGTTGCTGGGTTTTAAGGTCAAACCTTCATAGTCGAGTCTATCAAGAGCCTTCTTAGGCAGCACATTCAAAGACGAACCGATATCAACCAAGACATGGGCCAAAGTTGTGCCCCTGCATTCAACAGATACATGTAACGCCTCATTATGTTTCCTCCCTCTAGGTGTCAAGTCAGCATCAGAAAATCCTAAACCATTGTCAGCGGTTAAACTGGCCACACAGTCTTGGAACTGATCAGTAGAGGTTTCTTGTGGTACGTGGGCAGTTTTAAGAAATTTCACCAAGGCCTTCGCATGAGCCTCGGAGCACAACAATAAATCCAGCATGGAAATCTTTAATGGAGTCTACCCTAGCTGTTCGACTATGTTGTAGTCGCTTCTCTTTATAATTTTCAGAATTTCTTCCATATCCTTTTGGGAGGCCTCAGGGATAGATACATATTGCGCCTTCATTCGGACAGGCTCAACCAGAATGCCTTTGCCCCGAGTCTCGGTTGACTTGATGGTAGGAGTGTCAGTAGGGGTAACCATAGGAATTGTAGTAGTAGTGTTAACAGGAGTAGAAACAAGGATGATCACAGGACCGGTAATAGTCTTTAGAGGAGCAATCTCGGGAGAGAATACTCTGTCACTTCGGGTTATCTTGCTGGTTCCCGCAATATTACCGATGTCAGTGTCAGCCTTCTCAAAAATTGAGCCTTCACCAGTCAACCAATCTTGCTTGACGCCGTGATAGTAGACGTCGCCCCTATAATTCCATGGGACAGTTTTATCTGATGAGTACGGGATTGGTCCAGGCATAGTAATTATCAGTGGAGCCACTTTAGGAACTGATGTAATCCTAACGGGTCTTTTGGTGGAGACCTTGGAAGGATTTGTGGAAATGGTTACTATTGAAACATGTTTGTAAGCAATGATTGGAACGGGAGTTTTTTCAAACAAAATCTCTTTGTCATCCATTAGGCGTTGAACACCTGCTTTCAATAAATGATAACCAGTTGGTAAGGATAAACAGAGGTGGCAGATTTCGTCACAGCCTGAAAATAAACCGGGCCTCAATAGATTCCTCTTGATAGTCAAGAGAGCAGTAACAAGTTCATCAAAAACAGTAACAAACATATCATCTTCAACATTGTCAACATCATGACCATGCTTGGGCATAGGAGCGGTGATAACATTTGGGATCTCAGGAGCATCGAATTCAATTTATTTTGCTTTAAGAAGGTCTTGCACCTTGTTTTTCAAAGCCCAACAGTTGTTGGTATCATGACCTGGACTCTCTGAATGGTAAGCACAGCGAGCATTAGGATGGTAATGAGGAGATGTTGTGTTGGGATTCTTCGGAGCTTCTTTCAAAGTTACTAGATTAGATCTCAACAAATGTGGCAGGACTTGAGATAATGTCATATTAATCCGGGTAAATTGTCTTACTGGTCTTTCTGTTCTAGGCTGATTGCTCCTTTGTTGAGTAGGTGCAGGCTTAGGGATCATAACAGCCCCTACCATTGGATGGTGTTCAGTTTTATCTTGATTTCTTTGAGGATACACAGCCCCAACTTCTTTCTTCCCAATAAATGGTTTTCTTAAGGCACTGGAGGATGTGTCCTTTTGAATCTTCCCACTCTTAATCCCCGCTTCCACTCTTTCTCCAGTCAAGATTAATTCAGTGAAGCCTGCTGAAGAGCTTCCAATTAGATGATTAAATAAAGGACCGGATAGGGTATCCAGAAACATGTCTACTAACTCTCTTTCAGACAGGGGAGGTTGGACTCTTCCTTCTAAGTCCCTCCATTTCTGAGCGTAGTCTTTGAAACCTTTACTTGAAACCATAGCCATACGGGTGGGAGCAAGGTCTGCGTTGTATTGATACTATTTATAGAAGGCAACGACAAGGTCTTCCCAATTATGGATATTGGCCCTCTCTAGTTGATATAACCAATCTAGCTGAGTCCCAGATAGACTATCTTGAAAGAATCAGACCCATAAATCTCTGTCAACAGTGTGAGGCTGTATCTTCCTTACATAAGATCGGAGATACATCTTGGGACACAAAACCCCGTCATACTTAGAAAATACTAGTGCTTTGAATTTTGGTGGAATAACAATCCCAGACATTAAACACAACTCTTCAAAGTCCAGCCCAAGAGCTTTCTGAATTTCCATTGCACTTAGACATTCTTCCAGATGTTTGTATTTGTCGTCGGCCGGGGGATACTGCTCTTCAGAGTAATCCTCTTCTTCTTCCTCTTCAGATTCTGGATGGGCAGTTGCTTCCTTGCCTTTCCCTTCTTGATTGTCTTTTTCACCAGATGATGTTGCGAAGTCTAAGATCTTTCTGGCTGCCCCCGGGAACCTTCTTCCTAGATTCAGAACATCGGTTTCTTTCGTTGCTTTCTTCTTCTTTTCTTCAATCAGCAAAGTTTTCAAATCCTCTTGTCCTTTGGCTAGAGTCAAGAACATTTGTTGAAACTGAGCATTCTGCGCCTGGAGGACTTTTATTGTCTGCTCGAGATCAATCTTACTGAAATAAACAGTAGAAAGATGAGGATATTTTTTCTAAGAAAACCTGCTTATGTTATGATGAATGGAGATGCATTTGCAATGATTTCAAGGAATTTGGAGATTTAAATTTGCTTTAGACCAAAAAGGAACACACGTTATATTAATAAATCAGAGCTTGAGTACATCATGCCTCTTTTGGGCTTACAAAGAAATACAAAAACTCTAAGATAAAAAAGTTGTACGCATCCTCTTTGGTGCGATGTAGG
This sequence comes from Vicia faba, assembly GCA_948472305.1. NCBI lineage: Eukaryota > Viridiplantae > Streptophyta > Magnoliopsida > Fabales > Fabaceae > Vicia > Vicia faba. Next base: position 613,624,235 of record OX451736.1, read on the forward strand.
CGTTCAGGCTTCGCTCCTCATGAAGTTGCTTAGTGAGTTCAAAAACCTTCTTCTCGCTGGCATAGAATTGGGCCTCGAAAGTGTCTCGCTCCCCCTTAAGTTGTATCCAATCCCTTTGTAAGTCTTCAAGAGAGGTGGGCATGTCAGGATGCAGGATAGTGTATGGAACATCTCCTTCCACAACAAGTTCTATGATAACCGGGAGAATGGAGGGGTAAGGCATTATAAGACTTTGAGCATGAGCTCGTACCCATTTGAGGTAAGGCTCAAGAGGGATGGAATTCTTATGCCCCAATGTCTTGCTATCTACCTTGTTCAACATCCTCCAAGCTCTTAAAAACCTCTGGCGGTGACCTTGATCGTCGTTCTCGTAGCCAAATACCAAACCTTGAATGAGAATCTCATATGGGGTATCCCTTCGGGCGTAACCAAATTGTCTTAAGGCTAAGTAGGGGTTGTAGGTGATACCTCCTCTAATGCCAAGTAAGGGGACATTAGGGAATTCTCCATAACGGTCGACAATAGTAACATTCTCTATAGATCGGGAACACCAACGGATGTCTGAATGTTTAAGCATCATTAATCTATGTGACCACCTTGGACCTTGCTCGTTCTTCAATACAGATTGGGGAAGATGCGAAATAAGCCATTTTGCCAAGAGAGGAGTATAACACATAAGAATACCTTTTTTCCTCATAGTGTGAGTGTGAAAAGAATGTAGGATGTATCCTAACAAAGTAGGAACCGAGTTACGAGACATAAAGATTTTGACGGTGTTTACATATATGAGTTGGTCAGGATTTGGAAACAAAACCATCCCATAGATGAGGAGAGCCACAATTTCCTCAAAAGCTTGTAAGTCCAAGGATTTCCAACAGTTTTGGGCTTTCTCAAACAAGAACTTGGCTAAGAAACCTTTGACACCACTCCTTGTTTCCCAATTAGTTGTGATATCAGATGGTTGCAAGTGTAAGGCTTGAGCAATCTCTTCTGGCTTTGGATCTCTTTCCGTACTATTGAAAGGTAGTTGATTGAGAATGGGAATCCTTAAGAGTTGGGAGAATTCTTCCAAAGTTGGCACAAGTTGTTAATCAGGAAATGTGAAGCAATGGTGTAGAGGATCAAAGAACTGGAAGAGCACCTTCATCATGTCCTCATCAGTGTTGGAGGGAACCAAGTTTAGTAGGCGACCATGTCTCTCGGTAAATGGAGAGTTTTCATAAATTCTTGATGCTAGCTCTTTAAGTTGATCGGGCATCCTTACAAGATTGACTTGAATGGTTTTCCTGCGAATAGAATCCATGTCCTACAAAACAGAACAAAGATAAATCCCAAGATCCTTAAAATGGTTAGTGGATATGAGTATGATGTTATGATGTTTATGATGTTATGTAAAAGTGAAATATATACAAACAAAACAAACAAGTCCTTAGGTTTAGTCTTGTATGGAGTCTCATAGGTAAGTACCCTCGTGAAGTTTAGTTGGCTCAAACATGTCCTAGTAATAGTAACCGGGTTCTAAGGGAGCTCAATATCACTGGTTTGTTTCCTTGGGCATTGTTTCAGCGCAAGCCTCTTTAATAGCGACTGAAATATCCCAAAATACCAAACCTCAATGAGTGTAGTATCGAGTATCTACCAACTTTGGACTGCACCAAAGCTGGTCATCTCACTATGTCCTAATGGCCAAGTTGGTCAAGTAAAGGTTCTAGAAGTTAGTTAGTGCTTCATGACATTACTCAGCGGCCCCGTATTCTCCTTGAATACTCGAGGGCTACCGGTACCCACAAATATGTCGCACTAACATAGCTATTGCTTAGACCATGTCGGTATACCCCGCACAGTTTCCACAACATATTGCTACTTACCTATAAGGTATCCCAAATCCGGGTAGAGGATTCAAACCCAAACAAAGAACCATAATATAAAGCATACAAGTCAAACAATGAAAGAAAGTAAATGTGATCTAACCCTAAGGTAACCCCACTTTAAGAATTCTCCTCAGCAGAGTCGCCAGTTCTGTAACACGGTGGGAGAACTGACTTGGTTATTTTTCATTTGATTGCAAATGTTACGGTTAGCAAGAGTCACCATCGACTTTTCTTTTATCCAAAAGGAAAGGTGAAAAAGCATAGGAAAGACCTTTGAGATGTTTTCTTGAGTTAGGGGGTAGATTATGAAAAGAGAAGGTATTAGCACCCTTTTCATCCATGGTTTTCCATGGGCTCTTAGTTACTTGCTATATCACTTGCTTTTGTTTGAAAATGTGCTTTGTGTGGTTTTTGAAAGTATTTTGTAAAGAGGCATTTGTTTAGGCAAACTTTGTAATGATTCTCGTTTGTAAGAATGTATACAAAGTGTTTGATCTTTTTGAAAATGTTTTCAAGTTTGTAAGATGTTTTGAAAGTGTAGGTGTTTGTTTTGAAAATAGAAAGGATGTTTTGTTTTGAAATTGAGCACGCAACTAGGAACATTATACCTACTCAAAAGTATTTCATGTTCATTTTCTCTTTCCTTTAACATTGTTATCTTACCATTGATTTGGTAAGTAACCCTATCTTTGGATGTAAAAGGGACGGGCGTGGGTCATCGTATAACCATGATTGGCAATGTTGCAAGGCATCTTAGCATTTTCTTTAGGGACTAAGATCATTTTGAAAGGAAACATGTATAACATCATCGAGGGACTATGATCTTGTATTTTGCTTGTTTTTGCTAAGATATCTCACATGCGTAATATGGCCATCTTGTAAGGAAACCAAGTGGATTTACCCTAGGGGTGCAGCTGTGCAAGTGTATTAATTTACATGCTTGATTTGTCTTTGATTAGGGTTTGCTACTTGTTGGTTTTAGTCTTTCTATACAAAATCCTAATTACTAGCATTTGTATATAAAGCATTTAAATTGCGGAAAATAAAAATAATAAGCTATTACAATACTTAGGGGAGGGGGTGTGTGATACGGTGGGAGAACTGACTTGAGTTTTTGCGTTTGTATTCGCACTTGTTCGGTTTTAGCAAGAGTCGCCACCGACTTTTTTATTTTATCCTAAAGGAAAGGTTAAAAAGCACAGGAAAAACCTTTTGAGATGTTTCGTGGGTTCGGGGGGTAGATTATGAAAAGGGAAGGTATTATCACCCTTTTCATCCATGGTTATCCATGGGCTCTTAGTTACTTGGTTTAGATCACTTGCCTTTGATTTTCAATTGCTTGAAATGGTGGTGTGTGTGTTTGTTTTGAAAATATTTTGAAAAAGAGGCCTTGTCTAGGCAACCATTGTAATGACTCGTGTTTGAGTATATACAAAGGTGTGTATCTTTTCGAAAAGATGTTTCAAATGTTTTTGGAAGTTTGTTTTTGAAAGTGTTTGTGGAGTGGGTTTTGAAAAGTGGGCAAGCGTGTTTTGCAAGTTGATCAAGTAACTTAAGAGTTATCTACCCCTAAATTTACTCAAAGATTTTTCTCATGTTTTAACCCTTTTAACAGTATTGTTCCACCATTGTATTTGGTGGACAATCTTGCGTTAGGATGTTATCGGAACAGGCGCGGGTCATCGTATGGACCATGAATGCAATGGTGCCAAGTGTCTTTGGCAATTTTGCTTGAAGGGACTATGATCATTTTGATAGGCAACTTTCGAAAGCGTCATCGAGGGACTATGATCATTTTGATTCGTTTTGCCAAAGAAACTCAACGTGCAAGCATGGCCTATTTTGGAAGGCAACAAGCGGGATTACCCTAGGGGTGCAAGTGTGAATGGTGTATTGATTGTCATGCATTTGTCTTGTATTAGGTTATCTAGCGTTTGATTTTATGTACATACAAACCCTAGGTCTAAACATGGTATATTTGAAAGCGATAAATTGCGGGAATTTAAAGTCTACGCTATTACAAATAAGTATCCGGGAGTGGGGGTACAATTATTTACAAATGGGGATGAGACTTTAATAGGAGAGTAGTGTCCAAATAAATTACAACCAAATCAAATCGATCGCAAATGTAATATGTAATGTACAAGAATAAAGCAATGTGAATGTATCAATGTATTTGTGTAAGTGTATGATTATTTACAAGTGAAATAAAAATAATAAAAAAAGATTAATTTTTTGATATTTTCATGGTTTAGGGCAAAACCCTAATTTTTTAAATAAATAGTATTTATTATTTATCATATACAATATTTATTAATTATATACAAAAAATAAATAAAAGAGAAGTATATTGAAAAAAAGTAATTTTTGAGGTCAAATATTAATAAAAATAAAAATGTATTATTTTTATATTTTTACCCTAAATATTCTAATAAATATATAAGTATTTATATTATATATTAACTATACTAAATATATACAAAAAACAAAATATTTATTATTTATCAAAAAAAGTGTATTTTAAGAAAATGTTTTCAAAAGATAAAATAAAATAAAATCAGAAAATAAAATGTATTTTGTGTTATTTTTTTAGTATTTTAAATAAAAGTAAATGTATTATTTTGCACACATAAGTATAAATAAAGCAAATAAATACAAAATAAATGTAAAAATGGGTGAAAAAATATTTTTAATGTTTTTTATATTTTGACAAAAAATAATAAGTCAGAATCAAAAAGAAAAAATCAAAAATGATAAAAATAACACACAATGGGCCAAGGGGGTGTGAGTGAAAAATGAAGGTGCAAACAGAAAAACAATCTCAGGCCCAGCCCAAGGAGGCTTGTCTTCAACCTCCATCCAGTTTCAAACACAAAAAACTTCTCCCATCCCTGCTATCTCTTGATCCTTTGACTTTTAACAAAAACTTATAACATCAAAAATGTAGAGCATCAAACCACGAATTCATACATATAAAGAACTTGATCTAACTCTCAGAAATGAGAGAGAATTTCTTCTCCCTCAATTCCTGACCTAACTTTTTTCCAATGTTCAGGTTCAAAATTCGTGCAGCACACACAACATAAATGAAAAGTGGGGATATGGGTAGCTTCATGGCCATGAGTAGGACATAATTTCTTCACAAACCTAAGCCTAGATATGCCTGGATTGAGAGATAGAAGTTCAAACTTTTACCTGTTCAGCTTGAGTCGTGCACAGCAATGGAGGTGCTTTCACTGGAATTTGAGGATTTGTACAGCTTGCCTGAGGTCCAAGGATGCTCTTCCAACCTCTAGCTTGCTTTGAAACTAACTGAATCGAGCTATGTAACTCAACCTGCACAGATGATAAATGAAAATGTAAACCTTGGTTATGGATGTTACAGTTCCAGTTCAATGCTTGGAATAGCTTCAATGGATGGTAGGGAGTGTGTATGAAGAGGTTTTAGCCAAAACGCACGAGGGAAATGAACTGTGGGAGTCAAGTTGCAGCCTATGCCCTGTTTTGCCACAAAACTGTGTTTTTCTGTATATGGAGGTTTGAGAGATGGTTTGGTCATGTTTCAAACTTGGTTTGATGTTTGTAAAGTGATCATGAAGTTTGTTTAGGCTTGTCTTGACAGGAGCTCAATGTTGGACCCCTTTTGCCATGTTTCTTCTTAGATAAGTAAGAAAATACAAGTTTCTATACCAGCCTGTCCAATGCCCTAAACTATGTTGCACCTCTTGTTCTTGATCAGAGTGATTTGTGTACAGAATGCTAGCTCTAAAGATTTTGCCCATGCCTCTTGGATTTGTATTTTACATAAAGTGTACCTTTTCCAAAATGGCAAAAATGCTTTATCCATTTAAAGGTTAATCTTTCATGTAATGACCAAATGAACAAAATAACATCTTGGCACAATGGTTTAGCATTGAATTATTGAGTGTGAGAAGGATTAGAGGCCTGTAATCTAGCTTGGATCATGCTGAGTTCAAAATGCCAATGTTATGTACATGAATTTGGCTATGAACAAAGTGACTTTTGCCAAACTTTGCCAATTCGAATCTCCCTAACCACAAGGGTGTTTGATGAGTTCTTGGACAATTTGGAAAGCTTGGAATGTGTACTACAATCCATATTTGTAATGTAAGTTGAAATTCCAAGTGGAAGCATGTGAAAAGTGGCCATGAAGTTAGGCAAAAATCCTGCCTACAATAGGTCAAAAAAATTTCTAAGTTAAGAATGTTTTGCACCCTTATTTCAAAAATCATAACTTGAGCTACAAGCTTCTTTTGAGGAAACTTTGTGAATAAAAGTTTTAGATTTTGCAATGGACTATAACTTTCATGTTTTGAGTTTTGTTTGAATCCAAATATATCTTGATGAAAAGATGGGACAAAGTTAGGAAAAAATAAGGGAATTTCATAACTTAGAAAATTTCTAAGTTATGAAATTTCTTCATTTTAAACCCTAATTTGTAATTTTTGTTTTCTTGATGAACAAGTTTCATAATTTGACATGTCTTGATGAAAAATGAATCTTGACACTTAATTTTGACCAAAAAGTCAAAGTTTGACTTTTCAATATACAGTCAAATTTGGATCAGTTGACTGGAAAATTCATCTGTCAATCTTGTGCATTTGGGATCTTTTGAACTTGTTGAATGTGTCAAGGCCATGCCATTGAATCCTTGAGTCCATATGTGAGCTTGGTTTGCCATTGTCTAGGTCAAACAGTCAAAAATTGCCTTTGTGCAGTAAAAACCCTAAAAATGACCATTTTGCCCTTTTGGTGATCTGATCAAATTTCTTGTGGAATTGTGATCCAAACTTGACCAAATGGTTCATATGAGTTCAATATGTTGATGTGGGTCAAAAATCATAAAGTTTGACTGTCAATTGGCCACAGTTGACTTTTTCCCCAATACAGCTGATTTCTAGGTCAACTGTCCAATTGACTGGGGAAAGATTGGAATCAAGGCTTGAAACTTGGTATGGATAAACTTGTGAGTCCAACATGAAGCATGAAAGTCATTTTGAGCATTTTAGGTCAAAACATCTTTGTGCAAACTTAAACCCTAATTTGGGTCAACAGTGCAAGGAGGGGCCTTGAGCAGAGTAAACCCTAACTTGATCTTGAGCTCCAAGGGTCTTGTGATGAGAAAATATTGATGAAATGAGAGGGAAAATTTTGGGGTACAACAGTTGCCCCTGTTCAATCTTCTTGCACCTGAAGAGTTAGATTGGCAGGTTTGCCTTTCGCGGCTCGAGGGTAAAAGGAGATTGGACACTAGAGTGCCCTTAAATTTGCACTCGTCAGAACAATGGATGTGGGAATGGGCTTAGAGATGCCATTTGGAGGTGGGATTAAAGATGTCATCTGGAGGGGTGACAGAATCTTGTCGGGGATGGGCTTAAAGATGCCATCTGGAAATTGCTGGTAGGAGGATGGGCTTAAAGATGCCATCTGGAAATGTCTGGGGGAGGATGGGCTTATAGATGCCATCTGGAAATGATTGTTGAACTGTATGCTGCTGGTGAGTGGACGAATATCAAAAAGGTATCCATGTTTTGGAACATCTCTGAACTGGGGTTTTGAACAAGCGATAGATTGACATCCGTATCTGGAAGCATCCGTAAACTGTTTTCAGGATTTGAGATTGAATAAGCAATGGAGCAACATCCGTTGTTGGGAAGCGTCCGTAAACTGTTTTCAAAAGTTGAGGAGTCTGAACAAGTGATAGGTTAACATCCGTGTCTTGGAGAACCCGTAAACTGTTTTCAAAGGTCTTGAGGTTGAGAAGGAACCGGTGTAGGGTTTCCTGATGATGAGTCCGTGTAAAACTGCATATGGATGAATCTGGAATATGTATCAGAATGTCGCCATGCCCGGGTCACATCTGAACTATTTCTAGAAAGAATCTTGGAAGACGATGATCTTTGTCTGTCGACTGATCTTTCCTGAAAAGGTGAAGAGTTAGTTGTATGCAATGTCATGATGCAATGTATGCTATATCAATGTTTATGATATGAATGTGATGAATGCGCATGTAAGCTGATGAGCTGTCTTGCTGAGGATAGATGAATCCTGGATGGCTGGAGACAAAAGAATCTTGACTGATGCCGGGGAAAATAATTCCTTGACTGCTGCTGGGGAGGGCAAGAATATTTTGATTGTTGCAGATGAGAAGTCCTGGGACCACTGTTGGGGAATCAGGAGCTTAGGTTGTATGCCAATCTACTGGGGATTCCTGTCTTGAGAAGATCTTCACTGGAGAATATTCGAATATTCTGTGAGGTGCTGAGAACGAGAGTCTTCACTCTGCTTGAGGATTGATAGTTGGAAGTTTTAGCTTCGCTGGGGATTTTGAATCTTGACTCTGAGGGGAATTAGATTCTGGAAGGCTCTTTGGCTGGGGATTGCAAGAATCTTCAGATTGCTGCAGGTGTTGATCTGGAATAAGTTACTGAATGTCGCCATCTCTGGGTCACATCTTGAACTATCTCTAGAAGCAAATCTGGAATGAGTATCGGAATGTCGCCAAATCTGTGTCACATCTTAAACTATTTCTGGAAGGAAATCGGGAATAAGTCACGGAATTTCGCCAAATCAGGGTCACATCTGAACTATTTCTGGAAGCAAATCTGAATAAGTTATAGAATGTCGCCATCTTTGGGTCACATCTTGAACTATTTCTGGAAGCAGGTCTGAATAAGTTATAGAATGTCGCCATCTTTGGGTCACATCTTGAACTATTTCTGGAAGCAAATCTTGAATAAGTTACGGAATGTCGCCACATCTGGGTCACATCTTGAACTATTTCTAGAAGGAAATCTTGAATAAGTTTCGGAATGTCGCCAAATCTGGGTCACATCTTGAACTATTTCTAGAAGCAGGTCTGGAATAAGTATCGAAATATCGCCGGATCTGGGTCACATCTTGAACTATCTCTAGACTGAAATCTTGAATAAGTTACGGAATGTCGCCAAATCTGGGTCACATCTTGAACTATTTCTAGAATGAAATCTTGAATAAGTTACGGAATGTTGCCAAACCTGGGTCACATCTTGAACTATTTCTGGAATGAAATCTTGAATAAGTTACGGAATGTCGCCACATCTGGGTCACATCTTGAACTATTTCTAGAAGGAAATCTTGAATAAGTTTCGGAATGTCGCCAAATCTGGGTCACATCTTGAACTATTTCTAGAAGCAGGTCTGGAATAAGTATCGGAATATCGCCGGATCTGGGTCACATCTTGAGCTATTTCTAGAAGGAAATATTGAATAAGTTACGGAATGTCGCCAAACCTGGGTCACATCTGAACTATCTCTAGATCTTGATTTTGTTAAGGGTCAGAAATTGGGAGTATACCCATCTTCTGAGGTGTTAAGGATGAGAGTCTTCATTCTTGAGGGTCAGATTTTTAGGAGCTTCAATTGTCCGTTATTCTGTTGGTGGTTGCAACTTCCAGCAGGTGATGAAGGAATTGTTGGACACTTTTGACATTCGAATGCCCCAAGTGATGATGAAGGAGTCTTGAATAAGATTACTCTGCAAATTGAGAGATTTCTTGAAATCTTGACTGGACTGCCCCAGGTTAACTGAACTTTGAAAGATCTGTTGAAACCTTGACTGGACTGCCCCAGGTTAATTGGATGGTGATATGTCATGCCCCTTGTTGATAGGAGACTTTTCGTTGGAAGTTTCATCCTTTTGAAGTTATTTTTGTTCACTGAGAGAGTTTTCGTTCCTCCGAACATTCGCTGTATGAATTTCTTCGCTGTCAAACAAATAGCCAAATGCAAACAGTGATATTCAAGCAATGCAAAGTTTATGTTTGTCTCAAAGTTTTGAAAAACGCGTTTTTTAGCAGAAAACTTTTTATAAGACAAATTCAACACAAGATTTTAGAGCCAAGCCTTACAGGAGTCAGGATACCTTTTGTAACAGTATGCTTTCGAACTAACCCATGCTTCAATTAGGACTTTTGAAGGGTTGTAACGTGGCTTGGTTCACGGTTTTAAGAAACAAAGGATAAAGTCCCAAAGTATATTTGTACCCACCCGCTCTTCGTGATGTTCTTCAACCCTAAGCTCAGTTAATTGTGCGTCGCACTCTATTTGAGTTTGGAACGACTTTTGGGTGATGGTTCACCAGTTGAATTTAGGAGGCAGTCATCATATCCTTTTTTCTTTGCAACATTTTTCATGTTGTTGAGGATTTGTAATGACCTCTTTATTTTGATCTTGATTTGTTATCCCTAACTTTTTCCTGACTGTTTCTGTTTTCGAGATTACAGTCAGCGGGATGCCCTAGCTTTCTTAAGCCTCCTTTACAGGTTTTGGCTTGGTGGGATTTTCTCTTTTGAGAGATAATGACTGCCTATGAGATAAGGAACCATCACTGTCTTTTGATTCCAGAGGAATGCTTTTCTCTTTTTGATGTCGTTCGTTGTATTACGAACTGAGAGTTTGCAACTTCAATGCGCACCTCTTTGAATTAACTGAGAGACTACCCTGCCCCAGGTTTATATCAAAGGTTTCAATTTGTTTAGAACAGAAAACTCCTACTTCTTTGGCTCGAAGGGGTTGACTAGGGATTATCTTCCTTATAACTCCAGTGTTTGGGAATTGAAAGAAATGCATGTACATCATCAGCAAGGTCTGTTCAAAAGCATACTGTATGAGATTATGGTATTGTTTCGTCATCCTCCTTCTAAAGGCTTGCAGCTTTTTATCAAGAGTTAAATATCGTAAAGAAAGCATAAGAGTAGTGAAAACGAATGGATGAATTCAAGACAAACATATGCAATGCATTAATGAAACCGAGTTTGACATTAACAGTTAATTGTTTGAATAACAAAAGAAATTACAACTTTGAAAATTCAAATGAAACAAAAACAATCTCAATGATTTGGCATAGGAGGAGTGATCATGCTAGAGTCTCCGGAGGGTCAAACTCGATCTCCTTGGCATCAATCATGTCTTGGATCTTGTTCTTCAGAGGCCAACAATTGTTGGTGTCATGCCCCGGACTGTCAGAGTGGTATGCACACCTTTCATTGGGATGATAGGTAGGAGCAGAAGTATTTGGGTTCCGGAGGGGAGCCCTCAATGTAATCAGATCCTTCTTCAACAAGTGTTGCAGTGCTTGAGACAGTGACATGTTGATCTTGGTGAACTGTCTCTTAGGCGCGACCTCCTTATGCTGATGCCCCTGCCTTTGTTGAGCAGGCGTAGGATTAGAGATCAAGATTGACCCTACGTGTTGGTCATGACGACCCTTTTGACTGTTCGCAGCATTGGACTCTTTCTTTCCATTGTAGGGAATTATTTGAGTATCCGAGGATGTAGTTCCTTGGATCTTTCCACTCTTGATGCCAGCTTCGACCCTCTCGCCGGTCAATATTAGCTCGCTGAACCCGGCTGAGGAGCTTCCAATTAAGTGATTGAAGAAAGGCCCTGTCAAAGTCCCCATGAAGATGTCAATCAGCTCTCTGTCAGTTAAAGGAGGTTGCACTCTACCAGCTAGATCTTTCCACTTTTGGGCATATCCCTTGAAGCTCTCGTCGGAACCCATGGTCATGCTCTGCAATTGCACACGAGTTGGTGCAAGATCAGCATTGTACTGATACTGCTCATAAAAAGCAAAATCTAAGTCCTTCCAGGTGTGGATGCGAGAACTCTTCAATTGATAGAACCACTCAAGTTGAGCCCCTACCAGACTTTCTTGGAAGAAATGGATCCAAAGCTTTGGATCAGTTGCGTATGGTTGAATCTTGCGGACATAAGACGTTAGGTGCATCTTAGGGCAAGAAACTCCGTCGTACATGGCAAAGGTAGGGACCTTGAACTTTTGCGGGATGACCAATCCAGGAACTAAACCCATGCCTCCTAGATCCAAGCCAGGTATTTGTTGGATCTCCATAGCATTGAGGCTATCCTCCAACTCTTTGTACTTGTCATCAGCGAGAGGATATTGTTCTTCGGAGTAACCATCTTCATCAATCTCCAAATTGTGGTCTTCTTCAAGACTATCCCCTATGTTGGATGGAGTTGCAAGGTCCAGGGTCTTAGGTCTTCTTCTCAAGTTTAGGATGCGGGCTGCCTTCTTGGACTTCTTCTTCTTGTCTTTGAGAAGAAGAGCTGTCAGATCCTCTTGCCCTTTACCCATAGCCAGCAGCATTTGTTGGAATTGAGCATTTTGAGCCTGGAGATCCTTTACCGTTTGTTCCATATCCATCTTACTGAAATAAACAGTAGGAAGATAAGGAGACCTGTATGGGCGAAACCTGTTATGCAATGATATGTATGATATATATGCAATGTTTTCAAGGATCTCTTGGGGTAAACACAAGAGAATGTTAGAGGTTGAATTTTGATCTTTGATTGGAGAACTGTGCACCGGTGGATGTCTTTCCACGAGAATCAAGCTCACCATGTCAAGTGGGTCATAGCCCCTGATTCAAGTTGTTGCACTTGATCTTTGATTGGCATTTTTTTAGAGGAGAAAACCTCTTGCCTTTTGGTAGACGTTTGGTTCAACGTAACCCTGCATCAAAAGAACCCTCGAGATCCTTGAAATGGTTATTGAAAATGCTATGGTATGATGTCATGATGTTATGTACATGCATGCAAAAGCAAGTAAGTGTATATACAGGAAATCATATTCACACAAAGCAAAAACAAGTCCTTAGGTTTAGGCTTGCGTGGGGTTTGTAGGTAAGTACCCTCTTGAAGTTAGTTGGCTCATCCTGTCCTAAAATAGAAACCGGGTTCTAAGGAGATCAATATCACTGGATTGTTTTATGTGTTCATTGTTTTGGTTTAGCCACTTAACTGGCGACCAAAATATTCCAATAAAACAACCCTCAATGAGTGTAGTATCGAGTATCTACCAACTTCGGACTGCACCAAAGTCGGTCATCTCACTACCCCTAAAAAGGCTAAGATGGTCAATTAAGGTTCTAAGAGTTTGTTAGTGCTTCACGACATCACTCAGCGGCCCCGTACTCTCCTTGATTGAACTCAAGGGTTAATGGTACTCACAAATATGTCACACTAACATAGCTTACTGCTTCAACCATGTCGGTATACCCCGCACAGTTCCCTCACAGTTTTATTGCTATTTACCTAAGAAGGTGCCCCAAATCCGGGTGTAGGATTTTCAACAAACCCAAAAAAGGACCCAAAAAGTAAAGCAATCAAGGCAATCAAAGCAAGAATGTAAAGGTGATCTAAACCCTAAGGTAACCCCACTTTTGAAAGCGTCCCCAGCAGAGTCGCCAGTTCTGTGATACGGTGGGAGAACTGACTTGAGTTTTTGCGTTTGTATTCGCACTTGTTCGGTTTTAGCAAGAGTCGCCACCGACTTTTTTATTTTATCCTAAAGGAAAGGTTAAAAAGCACAGGAAAAACCTTTTGAGATGTTTCGTGGGTTCGGGGGGTATATTATGAAAAGGGAAGGTATTAGCACCCTTTTCATCCAGGGTTATCCATGGGCTCTTAGTTACTTGGTTTAGATCACTTGCCTTTGATTTTCAATTGCTTGAAATGGTGGTGTGTGTGTGTTTGTTTTGAAAATGTTTTGAAAAAGAGGCCTTGTCTAGGCAACCATTGTAATGACTCGTGTTTGAGTATATACAAAGGTGTGTATCTTTTCGAAAAGATGTTTCAAATATTTTTGGAAGTTTGTTTTTGAAAGTGTTTGTGGAGTGGGTTTTGAAAAGTGGGCAAGCGTGTTTTCCAAGTTGATCAAGTAACTTAAGAGTTATTGAAAATTCTGGCAGCAGATACTCAATGTCACAGTGAATGTTATGACACCGTATCTGACTTTCTATAAGACAGTAAATAAAAACAGTAAAGAACACAGTCAATTGTTTACCCAGTTCAGTGTGAAACAACACCTACTCTGGGGGCTACCAAGCCAGGGAGGAAATCCACTATAAGAGATATTAATTCAGGAATAAACCAACCAGTTTATCTCCTTCACTTAAGACCTACCCAATGCAACTTCAATCTAAGTTCTACTTAAACCTGAGTTCCTACTCACTCCCCCTCAATCACAGCAGTGATACTTAAAACAATTGACTAATGAATTAATGAAGACACTCTTTAGAACATACACTTGATTATGCTTCACGGCTTTTTAATCAAGTAACACAAACACTCTTGCTTCACAGCTTTGAGTGATACATAAACCTAACTTGACTTTGCTTCAAAGCTTTAGTCAAGAGACACAAAACACTCTTGCTTCAAAGCTTTGAGTGGTACAAAAACCCTTACAAACAAAACCTATTCCAAGTCACTTATCACAATGATAATTGCTTGGATTACAGCAGTTAAAACTATACAGTTTCTAATTGATCTTCAGTCCAAAGAGATATTTTCCAAACAGCAGTCCTGTTGAATATATAGCAGTTGTTTCTTCAGTTAGAGTATCCACAAAAAGCTAGGGTTAATTAGATTTAACCATAAGACTTGGTCACAAGACTTTATCAACCAGTTTAGGGTTGAGCTAGGTTAACCCAAAGACAACGGGAGATTCTGTTCTGGAAGGAATGAGCCAACTTCCTGAAAAATCTCAGAATTAACCAAACTGCACTACTGTTAGATCAGTACAGGATGTCTTAACATTTGTTATGACATCAGAATTCCTGTTTACTGATTTTGGTAGAAGGCAATAAATGTGATCTTTTGCAAAATGCTCAGATACACACTCATACACAGTAGCTACTGTATGCCATAATTTTTCTGCATAAAGTACCTAATAAACCAGAATGTTATGACATCAGTCATGACATTCACACACACCTGGTTTTACCAAAAATACATGCCAATAACTAAACACTTATAAACTCCCCCTTTGGCAGATTTTTGGCTAAAGCCCCTAAGCAATCAGAGAATATAGAGCAGCAGAATGAATATGACTGCAGAAAAAATATGAGGTCTACCAAGTGATTAACACCGAAATTATCTCCCCCTCTTTAGCCACAAATGGGCCAAAGCTTAAATGTTATACAGTTATCCAAAATAGGTAATAAAAACAACAAATAAAATCTGAAGACACTTGCATCAACAGCATCAGCATCAGGCTTGACAATTCCACCAGACTTTAAGCATTGTCACCTTCAGAGGAGCTACTTTCTCCAGCATTGAGCTGATCTTCAGCAGCACCCTCTTCCCTTCTGTTTCCTTCAGTCTCCTCCTGTTCTAATTTGGCAATTAGGTTTTCTAGAGTCTTTTTCCTGGTCTCCAGCTCTTTGCAGGTCTCTTTCAATACAGCTATAACATCAGATGTCTTGGACTGAGTTTTTGCAGACGATGTCTCAGCTGATGTTATGACAATGTCAGGAACATGAGATCCCTGAAACAGCTTGTAGTGTAACCCAAGAGCAGGAGCTCTTTTGCAGGCAGTGTCTCTTTCCACCAGGATATCAGGGTACTGAGCAAGAATGATTCCACATAGGAGGGAGGGAAAGGCAATTGGGCCTTTAACAGCATAGCTACCAACATGTTTTAAGGTTTGATCAAAAATGTACCTGCCATAGTCAAATTCAGTCTTGGTAACAACAGCATAAATGAATCTCCCCAATCCTGTAGAGATGGTTGATTTATGGTTTGTAGGGACCCAGTTGGCTGCACCAATCTTGTGCAGGATGGCAAATTTTATGCTTAGCTTGATAGCATTTAGCTTGCCTTTTGAGGGCCAGCACTTGACTTGTCTTGTTGTGATGGTTTGGTAAACTTCATTGTCAGTAACTTCCAGTTCAGGGCAGGCCTCATTTGATTTTCCAAGAAATTTGTTAGTTTCAGATGGAGAGAAATTAACCCTTCTTCCTCTCACATATACACATTCAAAGTCAACTGACCTTCCATCAGCACATTCATCAGACAAATTCACTATGAATTCCTTGACCAGATTTTCATAGCATTTGGTAAATTTTACCACAGTCTTCATTAGTCCAGCAGCTTTTATCAGGTCCATGATTTCCTTGCAATCCATGGCACCATTGTTTAGTTCTCTTTCCAAGGCTATTCTCTTCAAGCAAACATACTTCCATCTGTTGGCATTTTCAGGGTGGTGAAATGAAATGTTGTCAGTGGGGACTTCAGGAACTCTAGCCATTTTGCTGGAAGGGAGTTTCCTTCTGAGGGGAATGTCTTCAATATCAATTTCAAAATCTGACTCCTCATCAGAATCAGTAGGCTCAGGTTCTTTTCTCTTCTTTGTTATTGGTTGCCTTGCAGGTTTTGAGAGACTCCCAGCATGCACTTGGGCTTTCACCTTCCCTTTGGACAGTCCAGTCTTCACAGTACCAGTCTTCCCTTCAGACCTGGTTTTCTTATCAACAGGTTTCTCTTTGTTCAGACCTTTTGCAGCATCTTGATTACCCTTCTTGTTCATCATTCTCCTAGCTATGCTAGGGTTGATATTTGCAATCAGGTCATTGTCTGAGTATTCCTCATCCACATCAATAACAGGTGGTTCAACATTCTTCTCTGAAGGGTTCTGAATATCATCCAGGTTTTCAGATGGTTTTTGAATGTTGTCATTTGGTGTCTCAACATTCTCAGAGACATATGGATTTGCTTCAACATTTGGGCTTGCTGATTCTTGATTTAATGGAACAGAAATCCCCGGTACAGAGTGGTTCTCACTTAGGATTCTTGTAACAAGCCTAGCTATTGCTTGATGTACATAAGCTGATCCTTCCCTATTAGGTACAGAAGATGAAGGTTGAGAGGGATTACCGGATGACGTAGCCTGAGACCTTCCTGCATGCCTTGTTCTTAGCTTTTTTACCTTGGAAGGGTTAGTTGCTATTTCTCTGAGAGGAGTAATCTCCAGGACTTCAGAATCCATGCATGAGGTGATTGCTCGAGAATCTTGATCAGATGATGAAGATGAAACGGTTGTCTTGGATGAGGATGAAGTTTGAGACATTTTGATTGACTTGGAAAACCAGTAGCAACTAGGGAGAAAACTTTGATTGCGAGAAAAAGAGATGTTGCAAAGTCGAGAGTGGAAGGAGGCAAATGTGTGTCTATTCAACTTCTTAATAATTTTGAAAGAATTGGGGAAATATATGATTAACCCACTTAAAATAGACTTAACAAAAATAACTCCTTCAACCCTTGTTTTGAGCAAAATTAATTGCTATAATTTCTCATGTTGGCAAATACCCAACTTGCCCCTCAAGTTTTCAAATTGATTTGCATCAAGAGCCTTGGTAAAAATGTCAGCCAGCTGTAGCTTAATGGCAACATGTTCCAGTTGAATTGTCTTCTCCTCTACAAGGTCTCTGATAAAGTAATTTTTAAGGTCAATGTGTTTGGTCCTGCTATGCTGAATAGGGTTCTTGGAAATATTGATTGTACTCAGATTGTCACAGTATAATGTCACAACATCTTGTGAGATATTATACTCAGTGAGCATCTGTTTTGTCCAGATAATTTGAGAACAGCTACTACCAGCTGCAACTATTTCAGCACAAAGTTGAAAAGAAATTCTTTTGACATGAATCATAGCTCTGGCAGATTCCTGTATGATCCTATTTTTCCTTTTGTCAACTCCATTTTGTTGAGGAGTTATAGGAGAAGAGAATTCATGACTAATTCCTTCTGAGAAACAGAACTTATTAAACTTGCTGTTTCCAAATTCCTTGTCATGATCACTTCTGATTCTGACAATACACCCTTCTTTTTGAGTTCTTTTGCACAGTTCTTTAAAAACTTCAAAGTTATTCACCACAACATAGGCATATCTCTTTTCACCAAGACTTTCCACCTGATATTCACCACAAACTCTCCCTTTATCAATTTGCAGTCTTGGAATCCCTCTGACTGCTTCCATGGAGATAATCCTTTTCATTCCTCTTAGATGAAGATGGCCAAGTTTTTGGTGCCACAGTTTCACCTCTTTTTCTTCTTTGGCAATAGAACACACAGTGGAGTTATTAGTGTTCTCAGGCTGCCACAAGTAACAGTTGTCTTTAGATCGGACTCCTTTCATTACAACTTCTTGTTTTTCATTAATTACAAGACATTCAGATTTTGAGAAGTTGACCTTGAATCCTAGATCACATAATTGACTGATACTAATGAGATTAGCAGTCAGGCCTTTTACCAATAGTACTTCATTCAGATTTGGAACTCCAGGGCAGTCCAAATTACCAACTCCTTTGATTTCACCTTTAGCACCATCTCCAAAGGTCACATAACTAGTGGTGTGAGGTTTAACATGATTGAGAATGTTCTTGATTCCAGTCATGTGCTTAGAACACCCACTGTCAAAGTACCAGTCTTCCTTTGCAGAGACTCTCAGGGAAGTGTGGGCTATCAGGGCAGTAGCCTTTTTCTTCCATTGAGGAGTATGTGGTACCCTGTTAGCCTTAGGTTTGACACCTGGGTTCTGATTAGGGTATCCATACAATCTGAAGCAGAAAGGCTTTATGTGACCAAACCTCCCACAATGGTGACATCTCCATCTTTGGTACTTTTTCTTCATATTTCTCTGTTCCCGATGTTGAGTGTTATGTTGTGACATCTGCTTTGACATTTGTTTATCAGACCTGATCTTCTTGTCTGCACCAGATTTCTTTGCTTCCACAAATCCTAGTCCAGACTAGTTTCCCACATTTTGTCCAACCTGAAGGATTTCTTCCAATTTGTCAGTTCCATTTGTCAGCATCTTGACAGATTTGGTCATCTGGTTCAGTTGTGAGTTCAGCAATTGAACTTCCCCTTCTAGATGACTTATAGTTTCAAGGTCTGCCCTTTTTTCAGCCTCCAACTTTATGATGAGCTTTGTTTGTCTCTCATTTTGCACACAGACTTCAGCACTTCTGATACATAATTTCTTGTAAGTATCAGCCAGTTCTTCAAATGTCACTTCCTCATCACTGGTGTCACTTTCAGAGGTACAAACACCAGTTAGAGCAGTAACTAGTTTGGCAGATTCTTCTTCAGAATTACTTTCTGAATCACAGTCAGACCAGGTATACGTCATTCCTTTCTTTTGTTTCTTAAGAAAGGTAGGGCATTCAGCTCGAATATGCCCATATCCTTCACAACCATGGCATTGAATTCCTCTGCCTTGATTTCCCTTTGAAATTCTGGCTGCAGATACTCAATGTCACGTTCAATGTTATGACACCGTATCTGACTTACTATATGACAGTAAATACAAAAACAATAAAGAACACAGTCAATTGTTTACCCAGTTCAGTGTGCAACAACACCTACTCTGGGGGCTACCAAGCCAGGGAGGAAATCCACTATAAGAGATGTTAATTCAGGAATAAACCAACCAGTTTATCTCCTTCACTTAAGACCTACCCAATGCAATTTCAATCTAAGTACAACTTAAACCTGAGTTCCCACTCACTCCCCCTCAATCACAGCAGTGATACATTAAAACAATTTGACTAATGAATTGATGAAGACACTCTTCAAAAACCATAAACTTGATTAAGCTTCACAGCTTTTTAATCAAGCAACACAACCACTCTTGCTTCACAGCTTTGAGTGATACACAACTTAACTTGACTCTGCTTCACAGCTTTAGTCAAGAAACATTCAAACACTCTTGCTTCAAAGCTTTGAGTGCTACACAACCCTTACAATTAAAAACCTATTCCAAGTCACTTATCACAATGATAATTGCTTGGAGTACAATAATTAAACCTCTACAGTTTACAAATGATCTTCTGACCAAAAAGGGATTGCTTGCAAAACAGCAGCTCTGTTGAATATATAGCAGCTGCAACTTCAGTTAGGGTTTCCACAAAAACCTAGGGTTAATTCGGTTTGACCTTAAGACTAGGTCATAGGAATTAAATAACCAGGTTAGGGTTGAGCTAGGTTAACCCTCAGAAAACGCAGGAATCTGTTCTGGAAAGACTGAGTTATTTTCCTGAAAAAACTCAGAATTAACCAACCTGCATATCTGTTAGTTCAGAACAGGATGTCTTAACATCTGTTATGACATCTGAAAAACCTGTCTACAGATTTTAGGAAAATGTTATCATTTTGCAAAATGCTCAGATACACACTTATAAACATCAGTTCCTGAATGACAATATTTTTCTGCAAAGGTACCTAATGAATCAGTACAAACTAACCTAGAATGTTATGACATCAGTCATGACATTCACACATACACTTGGGTTTTACCAAAAATGCAAGCCAATACCTAAACAACTACAAACTCCCCCTTTGGCAGATTTTTGGCTAAAGACCCTAAGCAATCAGAGATAGATAGCAGCAGAAATAAGTGACTGCAGAAAAATAGAATGTCTAATTGAGCAAGTACTAATTAAGTAAGTACCAAAATATTCTCCCCCTCTTTAGCCACAAATGGGCCAAAGATACATGTTTATAAAGATTATACAGTTATCCAAAAAGATAATAAGAGCAACAAAACAAATTCTGAACACACTTCCAAACTCCACCAGATATCAGCACCAACCAGCAACACCACCAAACAGCAACCAACCTTCAAGCATTGTCATCAGACTCAGAGGAGCTAGTTTCTTCAATGTTGAGATGACCTTCAGCTTCTACACCTTCTTCCCTTCTGTTTTCTTCAGCTTCCTCCTTTTCTAGCCTGGCAATTAGGATTTCTAGGGTCTTTTTCCTAGCATCCAGCTCTTTGCAAGTCTCTTATAAAATAGCTATGACATCAGATGTCTTGGACTGGGTCTTCACAGACGATGTCTCAGCTGATGTTATGACAATATCTGGAGCATGAGATCCCTGAAACAGTTTGTAGTGCAAGCCAAGGGCAGGAGCTCTTTTGCAGGTTGTATCTCTTGCCACAAGGATATCAGGGTATTGTGCAAGGATAATTCCACAAAGGAGGGAGGGAAAGGCGATTGGTCCTTTGACAGCATAACTACCAGCATGCTTTAAAGTGTGTTCAAAGATGTACCTGCCATAGTCAAAAGCAGTCTTGGTTCCCACAGCATAAATAAATCTCCCCAATCCTATGGAGATAGTTGATTTATGATTTGTAGGCACCCAGTTGGCTGCACCTATCTTATGCAGGATGGCAAATTTCATGCTGAGTTTGCTGGCATTCAGCTTGCCTTTCAAGGGCCAGCACTTCACTTGCCTGGCTGTGATGGTTTGACAAACTTCATTGTCAGTGGCCTCCAGATCAGGACAATCCTCATTGGTTCTTCCAAGAAACTTGTTAATTCCTGATGGAGAGAACTTGACCCTTCTTCCTCTGACAAAAACACTTTCAAAGTCAGCTGACCTTCCATCAGCATAATCATTAGACAAGTTCACTACAAACTCCTTGACCAGATTTTCATAACACTTGTTAAATTTTGTCACTGTCTTCATCAGTCCAGCATTCTTGATCAGGTTCATGATGTCTTTGCACTCCAAGGCATCATTGTTGAGTTCTCTTTCTAAGGCTATTCTTTTTAAGCAAACATACTTCCATCTGTTTGCATTGTCAGGATGATGAAAAGAGATGTTGTCTGTTGGGACTTCAGGCACTCTAGCAATTTTGCTGGAGGGGAGCTTCCTTCTGATAGGAGTTTCTTCAGCATCAATTTCAAATTCTGATTCCTCATCAGAATCAGAAGATTCAGGTTCTTTTCTCTTCTTAGAAATTGGTTGTCTAGCAGTATGCACCTGGGCCTTCTTCCCTTTTGTCTGAATACTTTTCTCAGCCATGCCTTCAGCCTTGGATTTCTTAGCAGCAGGTTTATCTTTGGACACACATTTTGCATCATTCTGATTACTCTTTCTTTTCATCAATCTCCTAGCTATGCTAGGGTTTACATTAGCAATCAGATCATTATCTGAGTAATCCTCATCCACATCAATGATAGGTGGATCAGCAGTCTTTTCTGAAGGGTTCTGAATGTTGTCTTTTTGTGTCACAACATTCTCAGTGACATCTACATTCTCAGAGGCGTCCACATTTGGGCTTTCTGATTGATTTAAAGGGACAGAAATCCCTGGTACAGGTTTGTTTCCGCTTAGTATACTAGTAACAAGCCTAGCAATAGCTTGATGAACTTGAACTGATCCTTCTCTATTTGGAACAGAAGAGGAGGGATGAGAAGGATTACTAGAGGCTGCAGCTTGAGCTCTTCCTGCATGTCTGGTTCTTAGCTTTTTGACTTTGGCTGGGTCAGTTGCCATCTCCCTGAGAGGAGTGACCTCAAGAACTTCAGATTCTATGCATGTGGTGATTGCTCTAGAGTCTTGGTCAGATGATGAGGATGATGAGGATGATGAAGTCGCCTTGGTTGAAGATGATGTCTGAGACATTTTGATTGACTTTGAGTACCAGTGGCAATTTGAGAAAAATCTTTGATTGAGAGGAGGGAACAGGTTGCAAAGACGAGAGAGGTAGGAGGCAAAAGAGAGTCTTTTCAACTTCTTAAGGATTTTGAAAGAATTGGGAAAGCATATGATTAACCCACTAAAAGTAGACTTAATAAAATTAACTCCTTCAACCCTTGTTTTAAGCAAAATTAATTGCTATAATTTCTCATGTTGGTAAATACCCAACCTGCCCCTCAAGTTTTCAAGTTTATTTCCAACAACAGCTTTGATAGAAGAATCAGTCAGCTGAAGCTTAAAGGTACCATGTTCCAGTTTAAATGACTTCTTCTCTACAAAGTCAATGTGCTTGTTCCTGTTATGCTGAATAGGGTTTAAGGAAATATTGATTGTATTCAGATTGTCACAACACAATGTCACAACATCTTGTGAGACATTATACTCAGTGAGCATCTGTTTTGACCAGATATTTTGAGAACAGTTATTCCTTGCAGCAACTATTTCCGCACAGAGTTGGGAAGGCATTCTTTTGATATGAATCATAGTTCTGGTTAATTCTTGAATGATTTTCTTTTTGTCCAGTCCATTTTGATGGAGAGTTATAGGAGAGGAGACTTCAAGCTTCATTTCTTCAGGGAAACAGAATTTATTAGACTTGTTATTTCCAACATCCTTGTCAAGATAACTTATGGTTCTGACAACACATCCTTCTTCAAGTTTATTTGCCACATCACAGCCATTATCAACCTGTGGTTTTGGAGTCCTTCTGACTGCTTCCATAGAGGTAGCTCTTTTCATTCTTCTTAGATGAAGATGACCAAGCTTATGTTGCCACAGTTTCATCTCTTTTTCTTCTTTGGTAATTGGACACATAGTGGAGTTATCAGTGTTCTCAGGCTGCCACAAGTAGCAGTTATCGTTGGATCTGATTCCTCTCATTACAACTTCTAGTTTTTCATTAATTACTAGACATTCAGATTTTGAGAAGTTGACCTTGAATCCTAGATCACATAATTGACTGATACTAATGAGATTAGCAGTCAACCCTTTTACCAGCAGTACTTTATTCAGACTTGGAACTCCAGGGCAGTCCAAATTACCAACTCCTTTGACTTCACCTTTAGCATCATCTCCAAAGGTCACAAACCCGGTGGTGTGAGGCTTAACATTATTGAGGAGATTTTTGATTCCAATCATGTGTCTGGAACATCCACTGTCAAAGTACCAGCCTTCCTTTGCAGACATTCTCAGGGAAGTATGGGCTATCAGGGCAGTAGCCTTTTTCTTCCAATGAGGAGTATGTGGTACCCTTTTTGGCTTAGGTTTAGCACCTGAGTTTTGATTAGGGTATTCATGCAATTTGAAGCAGAAGGGATTTATGTGTCCATACCTTCCACAATGATGACATCTCCATCTTTGGTTTTTTTCTTCATGTATTTCTGATGTTGAGAGTTGTGTTGAGACATCTGCTTTGACAATTGTTTAACATGCCTAATCTTCTTGTCTGCCCCAGATTTCTTAGCTTCCACAAATCCTATACCAGATTTGCTTCCCACATTTTGTCCAACTTGAAGGATCTCTTCCAATTTATCTGATCCATTGGTCAACATATTGACAGATTTTGTCATTTGGTTCAGTTGTGAGTTCAGTAATTGAACTTCCCCTTCTAGGTGACTTATAGTTTCAAGATCTGCCCTTTTTTCAGCCTCCAACTTTAAAATGAGTTTTGATTGTTTCTCATTCTGTACACAGACTTCAGCACTTCTGATACACAATTTCTTGTAGGTATCAGCCAGTTCTTCAAATGTCACTTCTTCATCACTAGTGTCACTTTCAGAAGTACAAACACTAGTTAGAGCAGTAACTAGTTTGGCAGATTCTTCTTCAGAATTACTTTCTGAATCATAGTCAGACCAAGTAACAGTCATTCCTTTCTTTTGTTTCTTAAGAAAGGTAGGACATTCAGCTCGAATATGTCCATATCCTTCACATCCATGGCATTGAATACCTCTGCCTTGGTTTCCCTTTTCTTCTGACCTTGGTCTTCTGCTGGAACTGTCAATGTCAGAGGGAATGTTATGAACATTAGACCTTGACTTTGGATCCATTCTTTTGATGATCTTGTTGAACTGTCTTCCAAGCATGGCAATAGCTTCTGAAATATTCTCTTCTTCATCCTCCTTGTTTTCAACATCAGTGTTGGATACAAGTGCTATGCTTTTTTTCTTCTTGTCACCATTATCAGTGATCCCCATCTCAAAAGTCTGAAGAGACCCAATAAGTTCATCCACTTTCAACTTGCTGATGTCCTGGGCTTCCTCTATGGCAGTTACTTTCATTGCAAATCTTTTAGGCAAGGATCTGAGAATCTTCCTCACCAGTTTTTCTTCTGACATCTTTTCTCCCAGTGCTCCTGAGGTGTTGGCAATCTCCAAGATGTTCATGTGAAACTCATGAATGGTTTCATCTTCCATCATTTTTAGATTCTCAAACTTGGTAGTCAACATCTGAAGCCTTGACATTTTCACTTTGGAAGTGCCCTCATGAGTAGTTTTGAGAGTGTCCCAAACTTCCTTGGCCAGTTCATATTGATGTACTAGTCTGAAAATGTTTCTATCAATTCCATTGAACAAGGCATTTAAAGCTTTGGAATTTCCCAGGGCTAACTCATCTTCTTCTTTACTCCAATCTTCCTCAGGCTTCAGACTGATTGTCCCATCTTTCTCAGTTATGGTGGGATGGATCCATCCTTTGTCAGCAGCTCTCCAAGCCTTTTTGTCCAGAGATTTTAGGAAGGCAATCATACGAGGTTTCCAGTAGTCATAATTAGTTCCATCCAGAATGGGTGGTCTATTTCCAAAAACTCCTTCTTTGTCCATAGTGCCAGAAAGTGATATCCCTAGATCTCACCCAGTAATACAGGCAGGGTGCATGCTCTGATGCCAATTGAAATTCTGGTTGCAGATACTCAATGTCACGTTCAATATTATGACACCGTATCTGACTTACTATATGACAGTAAATACAAAAACAATAAAGAACACAGTCAATTGTTTACCCAGTTCAGTGTGTAACAACACCTACTCTGGGGGCTACCAAGCCAGGGAGGAAATCCACTATAAGAGATGTTAATTCAGGAATAAACCAACCAGTTTATCTCCTTCACTTAAGACCTACCCAATGCAATTTCAATCTAAGTACAACTTAAACCTGAGTTCCCACTCACTCCCCCTCAATCACAGCAGTGATACATTAAAACAATTTGACTAATGAATTGATGAAGACACTATTCAAAAACCATACACTTGATTAAGCTTCACAGCTTTTTAATCAAGCAACACAACCACTCTTGCTTCACAGCTTTGAGTGATACACAACTTAACTTGACTCTGCTTCACAGCTTTAGTCAAGAAACATTCAAACACTCTTGCTTCAAAGCTTTGAGTGCTACATAACCCTTACAATTAAAAACCTATTCCAAGTCACTTATCACAATGATAATTGCTTGGAGTACAATAATTAAACCTCTACAGTTTACAAATGATCTTCTGACCAAAAAGGGATTGCTTGCAAAACAGCAGCTCTGTTGAATATATAGCAGCTGCAACTTCAGTTAGGGTTTCCACAAAAACCTAGGGTTAATTCCGTTTGACCTTAAGACTAGGTCACAGGAATTAAATAACCAGGTTAGGGTTGAGCTAGGTTAACCCTCAGAAAACGCAGGAATCTGTTCTGGAAAGACTGAGTTATTTTCCTAAAAAAACTCAGAATTAACCAACCTGCATATCTGTTAGTTCAGAACAGGATGTCTTAACATCTGTTATGACATCTGAAAAACCTGTCTACTGATTTTAGGAAAATGTGATCATTTTGCAAAATGCTCAGATACACACTTATAAACATCAGTACCTGAATGACAATATTTTTCTGCAAAGGTACCTAATGAATCAGTACAAACTAACCTAGAATGTTATGACATCAGTCATGACATTCACACATACACTTGGGTTTTACCAAAAATGCAAGCCAATACCTAAACAACTACACCCTTCTCTTCAGACCTTGGTCTTCTGCTGGAGTCATAAGATCTGTTAATGTCAGAGGGAATGTTATCAACATTTGACCTTGACTTTGGATCCATTCTCTTGATGAGTTTGTTGAATTGTCTTCCAAGCATGGCAATAGCTTCTGAAATATTTTCATCTTCATCCTCCTTGTTTTCATCTTCAGTGTTGGATACAAGTGTTATGCTCTTGTTTTTCTTGTCAACATTGTCACTGATCCCCATCTCAAAATTCTGAAGAGACCCAATGAGTTCATCCACTTTTAAGTTGCTGATGTCCTGGGCTTCCTCTATAGCAGTTACCTTCATTGCAAATCTTTTAGGCAGGGATCTGAGAATCTTTCTCACCAGTTTTTCTTCAGACATCTTTTCACCCAATGCTCCTGAGGTGTTGGCAATCTCCAAGATGTTCATTTGAAACTCATGAATGGTTTCATCTTCCTTCATCCTTAGGTTCTCAAACTTTGTAGTCAGTATCTGAAGCCTTGACATTTTTACTTTGGATGTGCCTTCATGGGTAGTTTTGAGAGTGTCCCACACTTCCTTGGCCAGTTCACATTGATGTACTAGTCTGAAAATGTTTCTATCAATTCCATTGAACAAGGCATTTAAAGCTTTGGAATTTCCCAGGGCTAACTCATCTTCTTCTTTGCTCCATTCTTCCTCAGGCTTCAGACTGATTGTCCCATCTTTCTCAGTTATGGTGGGATGGTTCCATCCTTTGTCAGCAGCTCCCCAAGCCTTTTTGTCCAGAGATTTTAAGAAGGCAATCATACGAGGTTTCCAGTAGTCATAATTTGTTCCATCCAGAATGGGTGGTCTATTTCCAAAAACTCCTTCTTTGTCCATAGTGCCAGAAAGTGATATCCCTAGATCTCACCCAGTAATACAGGCAGGGTGCCTGCTCTGATGCCAATTGAAAATTCTGGCAGCAGATACTCAATGTCACAGTGAATGTTATGAGACCGTATCTGACTTTCTATAAGACAGTAAATAAAAACAGTAAAGAACACAGTCAATTGTTTACCCAGTTCAGTGTGAAACAACACCTACTCTGGGGGCTACCAAGCCAGGGAGGAAATCCATTATAAGAGATATTAATTCAGGAATAAACCAACCAGTTTATCTCCTTCACTTAAGACCTACCCAATGCAACTTCAATCTAAGTTCTACTTAAACCTGAGTTCCTACTCACTCCCCCTCAATCACAGCAGTGATACTTAAAACAATTGACTAATGAATTAATGAAGACACTCTTCAGAACATACACTTGATTATGCTTCACAACTTTTTAATCAAGTAACACAAACACTCTTTCTTCACAGCTTTGAGTGATACATAAACCTAACTTGACTTTGCTTCAAAGCTTTAGTCAAGAGACACAAAACACTCTTGCTTCAAAGCTTTGAGTGGTACAAAAACCCTTACAAACAAAACCTATTCCAAGTCACTTATCACAATGATAATTGCTTGGATTACAGCAGTTAAAACTATACAGTTTCTAATTGATCTTCAGTCCAAAGAGATATTTTCCAAACAGCAGTCCTGTTGAATATATAGCAGCTGTTTCTTCAGTTAGGGTTTCCATAAAAAGCTAGGGTTAATTAGGTTTAACCATAAGACTTGGTCACAAGACTTTATCAACCAGTTTAGGGTTGAGCTAGGTTAACCCAAAGACAACGGGAGATTCTGTTCTGGAAGGAATGAGCCAACTTCCTGAAAAATCTCAGAATTAACCAAACTGCACTACTGTTAGATCAGTACAGGATGTCTTAACATTTGTTATGACATCAGAATTCCTGTTTACTGATTTTGGTAGAAGGCAATAAATGTGATCTTTTGCAAAATGCTCAGATACACACTCATACACAGTAGCTACTGTATGCCATAATTTTTCTGCATAAAGTACCTAATAAACCAGAATGATATGACATCAGTCATGACATTCACACACCTGGTTTTACCAAAAATGCATGCCAATAACTAAACACTTACAGTTATCTACCCCTAAATTTACTCAAAGATTTTTCTCATGTTCTAACCCTTTTAACAGTATTGTTCCACCATTGTATTTGGTGGACAATCTTGCGTTAGGATGTTACCGGGACAGGCGCGGGTCATCGTATGGACCATGAATGCAATGGTGCCAAGTGTCTTTGGCAATTTTGCTTGAAGGGACTATGATCATTTTGATAGGCAACTTTCGAAAGCGTCATCGAGGGACTATGATCATTTTGATTCGTTTTGCCAAAGAAACTCAACGTGCAAGCATGGCCCATTTTGGAAGGCAACAAGCGGGATTACCCTAGGGGTGCAAGTGTGAATGGTGTATTAATTGTCATGCATTTGTCTTGTATTAGGTTATCTAGCGTTTGATTTTATGTACATACAAACCCTAGGTCTAAACATGGTATATTTGAAAGCGATAAATTGCGGGAATTTAAAGTCTACGCTATTACAAATAAGTATCCGGGAGTGGGGGTACAATTATTTACAAATGGGGATGAGACTTTAATAGGAGAGTAGTGTCCAAATAAATTACAACCAAATCGAATCGATCGCAAATGTACTATGTGTTGTACCCCAAAATTTGCCCTCCCATATTTCTCAAAACATCTCAAGAAAAATTCACAAGTCCAACCCGGCGCGTCATATTCAGGTGTTCTTTCCCCAAGATATCTCTGATAACGTATTCTCAAATTCAGGTTCGGCTCAAGAGTCAATTCTTTAAAGAAGGTATCCGAATGTGCGAGTTTTCTTGAAGAAATATGGTGAAAAAGTGTGCTGAAAGTGCAGTTTTTACGCGCTAAAAAATTCATAACTTGAAGATCGTGGCTCGTTTTGAACCCGTTCCGGTGGCCAAAATTCCGTCTTGACATCATCTACGTTTTCATCTCTCACGGCTGGAAGCCAATTTCGATCAGAAGGTCTTCAAAAATGTGGATTTATCAGGTATTTTCGTGCAGAAAATTTGTGACAGAAGTTTATTTGCGTCATGTTCAAAAAATCATAACTTGGTCGATTTTCATTGTATCGAGCTGGTTCCGGCGCCAAAATTTCACAAATTGAGTTGACTACGTTTTCACAGAAGGAATTGAGTTCAAACGGTATTCAAAAGGCCTTTGTTTTTTGCTCAGAGTGCGTGACACGCTGAAAATCCTGAATGCTGAATATTATTTCATCTGGGCCGAAACTTCGAAAATTCATAACTCGGTCAATTTTTATCGGATTGGACTCATATTTTTACACAAGGTCACTGACTCATAGATCTACAACTTTGCTTCAAAAGTCGAGACCAAATTATGCACCGATCAATACCAGTTTTTTATTGAAGAACGTGTCAGAGCCGACACTGGAGCCCAAAATAAGTTTGTCTGAGCTGAAACTTCAAAAATTCATAACTAATTCACCGTTTATCCGATTGAGTCGATCTTCGGACAGGAGTTAGTTCTCGATGTCGGCTACATTTTGTTTTCACATTTCAACTTCAAAAAATGCACTTAAGTCCCTGCGATTTAGCCTGGAAAGTGACGAATTCAAGTGAATATTGGAGGCCCAATTTCACATTCAAAGCCCATTTGCTTTACCCTAATTTCCACTATATAATCACCTTCTTGTCACACAAACCAAAAAACGAAAAAGGGGAGAAGAAAAGAAAAAAAGAGAGGAGGAAAAGAGAGAAAAAAAACCTTGCCACAACACTGTTAGAATATCAAACTCTTTCAAGAACCCTAAAACCTTGAAATCCTTATTACAAATCCCTCTCTCACTACAAGCAAGACATCACAGTTATAAACCAATACCTCACTACTTCTTCAGTAATGATAAGGCTGGCTTGATCTCCATGATCCTAATCTTCCAGTAAGGCATAAAAGCATTCAGGTCACTAATCTTCCAGTAAGGGTAAGATTGATTTGATCTCCATGATCAAAAGGGTATAATCATTCATACATGCCATATTGTGCCTAAACATTAATATGTTGGTTTTATTTGAATTTTTATGATTTTATTTAATGTGTTCATGAGGTTCAACACTGCAGATTTAGACAGGATTCCATGCAGGTTCATTAAGGAACGTTGAGGCCAAATGGCCAAATGGCCAAAACAGAACATTTTACACATGACACCAATACATGGCGAGGCAGACATTAAGCCAGAGATTAATGGAACGTTGAAGCCAGAACACAAATGGCCAAAAGCCAAAAGCCAATTGGCCAAAGTAGAACAACCTATGCATGAAACTCAATCCAATGGCCAAAGAATGCAGACCACGGTACTCATGAGTCAATACTTCAAAAAAACCTCCCCTTGGGCCAGACACCCCCTATGGTTTGCTCAATTTTTAATTTTTATTTGTTTTTCCTTTTTATTCTTTTAATTGTTTTTTTTAATTGTTTTCTTTTAATTCCATAAAATAATTTTCATAATAAATATAAAATACAGAAAATCAAAAAAAATGTTTATTTTATTAATATTAATTTTATTATTATTATTTTTGTAAATAAACTTTAAACAATTAATTAGATTAATTTAGGTTTCAAAACTTTAATATTTTTCTTAATAAATTAAATATGTAGAAGTTAGGTTTTTTTAACTTTTTCATCATTTTTTTAATAAATAATTTTCTCATCATTATTATTATTATTAATTACTAATTTATTTTGTAAATAAACATGTACATAAATTCTTTAGTAAATTAAGTTAAACTTTAACATTTTTCTCAAATAATTAAAAATAACTTAGAATTAGGGTTTCTTTTAATTTTAATTTTAATTTTCTTATTTCATAAATACAAAAAAACCTAAAAAACACTTCTTTTATTTCAATAAATAATTAATTAATTTTTAATTTCAATTTAACTTAAAAAGGGTCCAACGCCCTCGTTTCCAATTTTAATTCCTATTCGCGCATTTTTATTTATTTCCTTCTTGTAAATATTATGTAATTCTCCCAAAGCCTTGTAAACTCGGACATTTTATTTCTCGCACTTTACTTCTTTATTTTCTGTCAAATCGGGTCCTGGTTTAATTTTGGCGATGTGGACCCGCGCCTTTTGTAATAGCTTAGAATCTTTTACTTTTCGCAATTTTTAACTGTTAATCAAAGCATGAAAGAATGTATGGACAAAAATAAAAACAAACGCTAGATCACCAATGACATGACAAAAGACAAAAATACTTGAACATGACACACAAATCACACACCACCCCTAGGGTACGCCTCACTGTTGCCTTGCCTCGAAAGGTGATCGTCGAGTAGAGGATGTCTTAGTAAGTCCTCATGATCCGGGAACCTGGCATGAGGGTAGCTTCTAAGGTGTCTTCCCATTGCTCTGGTGATCACCATGTCCCGAACCTTCAAATTGACCCGAACACCTCCAACGGTGGTGCTACCTACCTCTCAATGGTGGGATGGCGCTACTTTAAAGGACATTTACACAGACGAATTCCTTAGGGTAGGTAGGTTCTCAAGG